>VDFB02193867.1:165387587-165402455 GCA_007258455.2 Sequoia sempervirens | reverse complement strand
ATTTAATTATAGTGGGAAGTGGACAAAATTAAATAAGAGTTTATTTAATTTTTAGAAGAAGGGGATTTAATTAGTGACGTAATTAAATAAATAAAATTTATTTAATTAATCAAGAAGACATAAATGACAAAGGGAAATTAAATAAATTATGAAATTTATTTAATTAAAGGAAGACTTAGATAATTAATGACGTATTAGATAAATAAATACTATTTATTTATTTAATAATCAAGGAGGAATGAATTGCATGAATTAATTAAATAATTATGAATTATTTAATCAATAAATGCATCGTGGACCAAGGACATACTCAAATAACTAATTACGTTAGGACTTTAAAGTGGTAAAAATGAAGCTTGCAGGCCTAGGTCATTTTTAGGTGTCTACATTTTGCCCCTCTTTGTCATAATGTCGCTTGTCGTATTGTGACAAAGAAAAATAAGTCAAGAATATGCCCCAGTGAAGGTACGGAGTATTCCTGCCCCCTCGGGAAATTTTCAAATTTTGGGTCGGCGCCAGAAAAATTTGCAAAAGGTCCCGATAAATCAATTTGATGGCTAGAAAAACAACGGCGCAGTCAGTTTCAGATTCTGACATGTTTAAAGCAACTTATAGAGAGGTCAAAGGTGCAGAAATGAGCCTCCAGTATTAACTGTGGTTGAAAAATGTCATTTTCACCCTATAAATAGGAGGTCAAAGGGGTAAAAGTCAATTCACTTTCACTATTCACCTTGCGAATCCTGAGAGCTTAGAGCGAAAGGCGCAGCAACTACGATGGTTGTTCCAGTGACAGAGCACCGTGGCGAGATTGTGAGGACCTTCAGACGGCCAGAGGGCTCAGGACCAGCAGTACGTACCCTAAACTTACTTTGTCATTTTCTCGTTTTACGTGTTTTTTAATGCTTTCTAGGGTAGTGAATGAATGCGCCGCGACGCATACACATTCGCGTAAGCCGCAATTGACTTCGCGTTCGCCGCATTTGATGCGTCGCGACACAAGTGCATAGAACAAATGAGCCGCACCGGCGGTTTGCGCCGCATTCGATATTTGGTGCGATGCAAGTGCTTAACCGAATCGCATTTGATGTTTCAAGTGCCGCAATCGCAATGTTGCGATGCAACTAATTTTCTGAAAGTCGCAAGTGATATTCTGCGCCGCATTCGCAATGTGGCGACGCAAACGCCGAAATTCATGATGCAAGTGTAATTAAGCGACGCACTTGACTTGGTGTAACGCATTTGATTTTTGGAATGACGCACTTGTGTTTTTGCGATGCAATTGTGTTTTTGCGACGCATTTTCCTGTTTTCTTACTTTAACTTGCTTTGATGCTTTCATGCCTTAAATTATTTTCCATGATGGTCACAGTTGTCCAAAAAGGTGCTAATGCGGTGTTCATCTTTTTACAGAGGCAGCTTGCCCCTATTTATATGAGAGAGAGCAGACCGAGGACCTTTCGGTTGGCGATCAGCTAGGCCCACGAGAGCGGCGATGATTGATGAGACTCGGTCTATTCCATGTTGCGTTCATGCCCGCCATTTGGGCGAACAGGGGTTTGTTGATGGTGCTGTGTGAGAGATGGCATTCTGAGACCTGTTCCTTTCACCTGCCGACAGGCGAGGCTACCATTACTTTGGAGGACGTCTATCGTATTCTCCGGATTCTGATTCGAGGGGAGCGGATCGTGTACAATCCCCGTCATGGTGAGTAGACCTTCTGGGCGTACTACTAGGATCAGGGTACTGGACTCGGCATTGAGGGTTACGAGATCCATTGGGATTTTCTGGCGGAGCATTACAGTCGCTTTGATGCATTCCTGGCGACTCTGATTGGTGGCATCTTGGTTCCGGACCGACGAGGACATGGATTTCCTATTGGTTGGGGGGATGTCATGGTCGGCATGCGACGAGATAGGACAGTTTATGCATGGGGTCCCTATTTGCTGGGGACACTTTATCATCAGCTGCATGACGTTGTGTACAGGAGAGGAGAGAGTATCTCTTGTGGGACCACACTGATGATGATCTGGGCATGGGAGCATATTGCCATATTCTGCCCTCCTATCAACAGACCACAGCTAGCCGAGGGGATGCCTTATTCCTACTACTATGCTGGCGCATTACAACAGACTCATGTGGGTGAGACAGGGTGGTGGCGGCATCGAATTGATACCATGGTGACCTTCATCTGGAGACCCTACAGGGATTGTGAGGCATGGGATGATGAGGATGATCATCTCAATTTTTGCAAGTAGTATCGATACCTCATTGGCTGGATAGTATAGACATCGCTGATTATTGAGATGTACCTGTCGCAGCGTGTACTGAGACAGTTCAGAGAGCAGCAGGATGTACCCATGGGGACAGCAGAGTATGCTCAATCGTCCAGAGAGTATGCATGGGGGCCGGCCATCCCAGTGGCCTTCACGACATAGCAGATAGACGGGCTAGTAGCCCAGGCCTGGGGTTGGAGAGGTGGGGCAGCAGATCCAGGTACCACACCAGCCTATAATCTATGGTGGTAGGCACGCTGACCCATGCCATTGACAGATCCTAATGGGCCAGCACCAGTTGACAGGCGGTCAGTGATTCCACGAGTGCCACGAGCCAGACAAGGGGGCAGAGGCAGAGATGGGGGCAGAGGCAGAGGTAGAGGTAGGGGCAGGGATGGAGATGGAGGGAGGGGTGGTGATGAAGGGAGGGACGGAGGCAAGGGTGATGATGGAGGGTGAGGTGGAGACAGAGGCCGTGGTGATGATGGAGGTCAAGGTGGAGACGGAGGCCGTGGTGATGATGGAGGTCGAGGTGGAGATGACGGTGGAGATGGCAGGAGGCGACGGTGGGATGGATAAGTACCAGGTCGTAGGGTGCGACAGCGCGTGGTGAGGGTAGCATAGATGCTATCCCCGAGGTCGACGAGGAGGGGGAGATGGAGGAGCAGCCCAGACAGGAAAGAGAGGGCAAGGAGGGGGGAAGGAGGCTGGGAGGATGGAATGGTGGATGGTGGAGGAGGGGAGAAGGAGGGAGGGAGGATGATGGATGGACAAGGAAATATAGTGGAAGGAGGAGATACCATCTTCAGAGTTGCCCCAGGATGCTACAGCCGATCAGCGGGTGTCCAATTTGCAGCAGAGATTAGATGCCAGCCAGGCACAGGTGAGGTCCCTACAGTCGGCACTAGAGGTAGCCCGTGTAGAGCAGGATCAGGCAGTGATTCGTCAGCAGGATTTAGTGCGATGGTGTACAGAGTTTGCGGCCCTATGTACAGGACCCATAGGAGACATGGCTCGGGAGTTGGCTAGAGTGAGCATGAGGCTGGGACAGTACAAGACCCTCTATGAGCAGGCAGTGCTGCCAGAGCAATGAGATCCTACCCTGTCTTGATCACAGACGAGGACAGGTAGTGGGCGCAGGTCGGGTAGTGGGAGTGGTATGAGGAGCCACAGCAGTGTCGGAGGGTCGACTTCCACAGGACACACATCAGGCCACAGATCACATCCCTCCCGCAGGCATACTCTGAGTCATCATTCGGGGCACAGTCAGGGTTCCATTGGTTCAGTACAGAGGTCGGTACAGGGTCAACCACCAGTGACAAATCCTACCACTTCTCAGAGTCCAGCAGCAGTGACCTCACAGGTGCTCCCTACTGTCATGATGATGCCTTCGTTCGCAGTTCCCTCATCTTCGCAGATATAGGCCACTACAGGACCATCCATTGCTTCAGAGCCAGTGACAGGGCCTTAGCCACCACCACATTCTTCACCCCGAGGGGATGATGAGAGCCTACCCTAGGGGCATATTTGTATTTGGACACACTATGTTTATTGTTGAGCCTGCGAGCTCCATTTTTGGGATATCCATTGACTCTATCCTGTGACATTGCATATTTTTGAGATGATATTTATATGATGATGCAGTTTTGATGCGGCCTATATGTGTTATGTGATGTTCTATGCATTATGTGTGTATGATATATGATGCTTAATTTATGATGCCATTTATGTATTATGATGTCCATGTGATTTTTGATGCCATGATGATGCAATATTCATATGCTTATGTTAATGATGTGCATGATGCATTTATGTAAAAGATGCAATGATGATGATTATGTTAATGCGATGTTTGTGATTATGTATATGATGTAATGCCATGTATGATGTTATTTAATGCCATGGATGATGTATGTATAGACCTAATGCAATGGATATATCATGTATGCCCTTATGTTTTTTTGAATGACATAGGATATCATCGCAGGATGGATGAGAGAAGATGGCGGGACTGATGAGAGAAGATGACCAGACCAAAGAGGAGAAGATATGAGACCTACGAGAAGATACAAATCCTTCAAAACTTTACTATAAGACTTTTAATATTCGTTGCTCTTTAATCATCATTGGGAAAACTGTTGTAATGGTCAACAAACACCAAGATATGACATAGATCTAGGTGTGCAAGGTCGTACCATTACCCCAGACAAAATAGTCACAGACAAGAATGAGTATGACTCATACTAGGAGCGTGCTTGCCCCAGTCTTGTTGTCATCATCAACCACAAGTAGAAAAAGACAATGACAGATCATGAAACGTTGTTGCTTCTCTAAATCCTGTTTCCAAGACATCCTTGAGAAGCTAGTGACATGATTGTCAAACTACAAAAATGAAGTATCTATCATTATATGTCATTGCTTTTCTAAATCCCAAGATCAAGATCTCATTGAGAAGCTAGTAGTCATGCATGTCAATTGTCATGCTACGTCACTACTTCTCTAAATCCTGCTTAGTGGGATCTTGCTGAAAAAATAATAACATGATAAAAGATGAAAAGACAATTGCCAGGTGTTTGTCAAGTGCATCTGGATATCCATTGTTCTGATGCCAAGGTGTCATGTCTAATGATGTCAAGATGTCTGAATGTTTAAAGTTTTGGTGACCTTGAAAATGTCGAGAATTGGTGGATTCAGGAAGGACACATCCTGAATGATGCCGAATGTCGGGAGGATTCGATCCCTAATGGTCGTAAGGGATCCCTCAAAATAATGACAATGCCTAGGAAGGACATATCCTAAAGCATAAATGACAGAGTTGGTTCTTCAGAAGGACTCATCTGAAGAACACTAACGTCAGGAAGAGTGATCCTTAGATGTCAAGAGGATCGCTCGAAAGGCCGAATGACGATGACGACGCCTAGGAAGGACACATCCCCAGGCGTAAATGACAGAGGTTATCTTTCAGAAGGACTCATCTGGAGACTAACCAAAATTTGACAGTTTGATCATTAATACTAATTTGACGTGCTTTGACTTGTGTTTGACTGAGGTTGACTTGTGTTTGATTATATGCTGATATTGCCTTGATGAGAGTATCATGTTAAATAAAAGATTGTTTGACTTTGTTCCAAGAGTTTTCCCATTTGGAAATTGATTGAAGATTTTTGACGTGTGTGCCAATGTAATGTCATGAACCCTAATGGACTGACCTAGTGTGGCCTTGGGGGCTCATCGATAGATGGCCTTGCCTACGTCATACACTCAGAGACCTCGTAGTTCGACATGACCAATGACTTTGTCTTGATGAGCAAAGATTGCGCCATGATTTATTTTGACAAACCTAATAGGACTGACCTAATGTCTCGGGGACTCAAGTATGAGTCTTGCCTACGTAGCAAATGCGCAGAGACAACATAGTTCAGACAATGACATGGACTTAGTGACTTGATTGACTTAGACTAGGGATGACAGTGCTCTTGTGTGTCTTGCGCGGTCTAATGTTTTGTTTGGTTTTCTTCAGGACGTTTTATGATTTTTAGGTCTTTTTTCAGGACATTTTATGATGTTTTTGTTTTTTTTCAGGACTTTTTATGATGTTTTTGTCTTTTTTTAGGACTTTTTATGATGTTTTTATCTTTTTTTTAGGACTTTTTACCGCAGTTGCATGATAAACATTTTGCCCCCAGTCAGGCTTAAGATTTAGCCATTTGCAAGGGATATGGATAAGATGTTGACTTGCTGGACAAACAGTCATCAAGGCTTGATGTCAATCGTTCGCCCACTAGGACAGGTAGAGTAGGATGTGATGGTGACCTATGGAATAATGGCGAAGATAGCTTTCATCCTAAGCCAAGTTTAGACCAAGTGACAATAGATGGCAGAGCAATGATTGATTACGCATGGCGCCTGTTTGCCAGGTTTTCACCATGGTAATTGTCCAAGGCACCTGTTTGCCAGGTTTTCACTATTGGACGAATTATTTTTTCCTTTTTACTATTTTTATGATATTTTGATTTTTTTGGTGTCACCAAAACGCCTGTTTGCCAGGTTTTCATCAAGGTGACGATTTTTTTTTTCATTTTTCAATTTTTATTTTTTATTTTTTTGGAGCCCTCCAGCTTTGTCCTCTGATGCTATGCGTAGAACTTTTAGAGGTGTAAACTGTTGATGGGCTCAGTCAATTGTTCCCCGTCTGGATTTTCCAGTTGATATGCTCCAGAACCAAAAGAAGATATGATGATATATGGACCCAGCCAATTTGGTTCAAACTTTCCTGGCTTTTCTCTGTCTGCTTGGTTCTTAGGGTTCTGCATGAGAACCAGGTCGCCAATGTCAAACTTTCTGACCATGACCTTTTTATTGTAGCTGCGACAAAGGAAATTTTGATATGCTTGGAGGTGATTCAGTGAGTTTTGTCTTCTTTCATCCAGCATTTCCAGCTCATGCAAGTGTGATTGTCGGTATTCCTTTTCATTAGTTAGACCCTTCAAAGAGACCCGTAGTGAAGGAATTTCGACCTCAATGGGTAAGATGGCTTCCATGCCAAAAACTAGGGCGAATGGGGTAGCTGCTGTAGGCGTTCGAATGCTAGTTCGGTAAGCCCACAGAGCAGGGTTAAGTTGTATGTGCCAATCGCGGCCAGCGTCATTGACAGTCTTTTTAAGGATCTTGATAATGGTTTTATTCGACGCCTCAGCTTGGCCGTTTCCTTGGGGGTAGTATGGGGATGAAAAGTGGTGTTGGATATGGAATTGCTCACATAACTCACATACGTCTTAGTTTTTGAACGGACGTCCGTTGTCAGTGATGATGGACTGTGGGAGGCCATATCGGCAAATGATGTAATTGAGGATAAACTTTGATATTTGTTTGCCAGTAATGTATGTCAATGGAATGGCTTCGATCCACTTTGTGAAATACTCAGTGGCGGTGATAATGAATTTATGGCTGTTGGAGGAGGTTGGATGAATCTTACCCACGAGGTCGAGTCCCCATTGAGCGAAGGGCCATGGAGAAGTGATTGGCTGAAGTTCTTGTGCTGGAGCATGGACTAAATCACTATGGATCTGACACTTGCGATAGGTTCTGACATATTCTATTGCATCTTTTTCCATTGTCGGCCAATAATATCCAAGTCTCATTAGTTTCTTAGCCAGAGTAGGACCGCTCGAATGAGATCCGCATATACCATTGTGCACTTCTCGTAAGGTCATACATGCTTCATCGGTGTCAAGACATCTAAGGAGGGTATTGTCGAAACTATGGCGGTATAGGGTGTCACTGATAATGGCATACCTTGCAGATTTTCTAATGAAGGACTTCCTTTGGTTATTGGATAGGTCTGATGGAAGGGCGTGAGTCTTCAGATAGTCATAAATGTCCTGATACCAAGGAGAGTTGGGACCAACAAGTTCACAAACCATTTCTGACTCTGGGATATCATATGCCGGTATCAACAGCTGTTCTACTAGGAACTCAAATTGTGACACATTTTTAGGGATGTCCAAGAGAGAACTAATAGTAGCCATTACGTCAGCTGCTTTATTCTGTACCCTGGGGATTTGTTCGAAAGACACTGATTGGAAGTATGTTAGGAAACTATCCACCATCCTCTTGTAAGGAAGCAACTTCTCATCCTTTGTTTCGTAGTCACCATTCACTTGGTTGATTACTAGCTGGGAATCCCCGAATACAAGCAATGTCTGAATTTTCCATTTGATTGCCAGCTTGAGACCTGTAACTAGTGCTTCGTATTCGGAAATGTTGTTTGTGCAAGGGAAAGCAATTCGAAATGACTTAGGAATTGAATCCCCTTGTGGTGTGATGAATAAGATTTCAGCCCTTGAGCCATGACCAGTGTGAGACCCATCAAAATACAGCTTCCATGGTGTTGCTGGTTCTATATGGAAGATGGACTCGTCCGGAAAATCAGTTACCAACGGATGAGAGGCTTGCATTGGCGCATCTGCGAGTTGATCTGCTATTACTTGTCCTTTTATTTCCTTGCGTTCAACATACTGTATGTCGTACTCACTTATAATCATGACCCATTTTTCCAATCGGCCTGTTAACGCTGCTTGACTTAATAGATATTTCAATGGGTCAATTTTGGCAACTAGTTGTGTCTGATGATTGAGCATATAATGCCTTAGTTTTTGGGCTGCAAAGACAACTGCGAGGCATGCACGTTCAATGTACATGTAATTCAGCTCGTAACCGATCAGTGTGTGACTGATGTAGTAGATTTCTCTTTCTTTCCCTTCATGATCATTTTGAGCCAGTAATGCCCCCAGTGCTGAACTAGTGGTTGAGATGTATAGAATTAATGGCTTTCCATGAATAGGCGACATGAGGACTAGTGCTGATAGCAGGTAATCTTTGATTTGCTGGAAGGCCTGTTGACATTTATCTGTCCATACAAAGGGGACACCTTTGCATAATAGATACTGGAATGGGTGGCACTTATCTGCCAATTGAGCTATGAAGCGGCGAATAGATTGCACTCTGCCTTGCAGGGTTCTGAGTTCACTGATCCCTCTAGGTGGAGGCATGTCTATGATTGCTTTAACCTTTGCCGGATCGACCTCTATGCCTCTTCAGGAATATAGTTCCCAATAGCTTACTCCGGGACGCGACCCAAAACACATTTCTTAGGGTTTAACTGAACCTTGTACTCTTCTAGCCTCTTGAAAATTTTGTCAAGTACCTTCAAATGATCTTTCCTTGTTGCTGATTTGGCCAATAAGTCATCTACATAATCTTCCATTATATTGTGCATCATATCATGGAAGATCGTGGTCATAGCCCTTTGGTATGTGGCACCTGCATTTTTGAGGCCGAAGGGCATGACGTTCCAACAGTATGTACCCCATGGGCAAGTAAATGCTATTTTGTGTTGGTCCTCAGGAATGCGGATTTGATTATAACCCGAGAAACCATCCATGAGGGATAGCATCTCATGTCCTGCAGTTAGATCGACTATGATGTCAATGTTGGGCAAAGGAAAGTCATCCTTTGGACATGCTTTGTTTAGGTCCCAGAAATCTGTACATACCCGAATTAGTCCATTTGGCTTTGTCACCGGCACTAGGTTGGAAATCCATTCAGCATAATCTATAGACCTTATGAATCCAGCATCCAGTAATTTCTTTAACTCGGCCTTAACCAATAGATCAACTTGTGGGTGCATTTTGCGCAACTTCTGCTTGACCGGTTTAGCATTGGATACTAGTGGCAGATGATGTAGAACTAGTTTGGGGTCCAATCCTGGCATGTCAGCGTAGGACCATGCAAAGTTTATTTTTCGTTCTGTAAAGAATTTATGAAATTTTGGTTTTTCTTCATCTGTCAATGATGCTACAAATAGGACCATCTTGGGGTCTTCTGGAGTTGAAATGTTATCCTCTATGGTGTCCTCAATAAGCATGGCCGATCTCTCCTGTTGCACGGGGAGAAAATCTAGTCCTCCATCTTTGGGCGCCTCCGAGAGGTTTTCACCCGCAGATACGTCCTTTGTTTTTATTATTTTACCGTCAAGAGGTGCCTTTCAGTTTTCACCTAGAGACGTTTCATTTTTTACTTTATTTTTACTTTTGCGACTAGAGGATTGAACCATCTCACCAAAGTATGCCATGCAGTCTAGGTCAATAGCAAATCTTGATTTGTGATCCCCACTGGGTATGCCTTCGTGTAATCCCATGAATTCAGCAATGGCTTCATCATTTTGGAATGTGTCTAGAACTGGCGGTCCTTGTTGGTCCCAATCGACTAGTTCAGGGTAGACTAATGAAATGTCATCGTCAAGGCTAGTGAATTTGGGTGAGGATGTTGATAGCATACAGATGGATTCATTGATGTTGTAGATGAGGTTATCATCGTCCAACTCGACATCAGACTCTATCCAGTGTTCTCCTTCACTAGTGTCATATTTGTTGTCATAATAAGGGGTGAAGGTTTGAGAGCCCTGGTTATCAATGTCATCTGATACTTCGGATAGATTAGGCTGAGAGGGTTCGGATGGTGGTTGTTGCGTGTCATGCGACGTGGTAGTGGGATTTTGACTGTTTGGTGCCCGCTCAACTTTGAATGTTTGCCAAAATTGTTGTTCAGAGGTCAATTCCCCTGGTTCGACAAACAAATCATCAAGACAACAGTCACTTAGGGATTGTTCAGAGCAAAATTCCCACTCGTGGGAGTCTGTTTCAGTTAGGTATTCCCTAGTAGTCTCAGCACTTTCAGAAGAATGTACTTGCTCACTGGAAAGTCCAGCGGTACGTCGATCATCATTATCGAGTGAGCCAAACCCTAATCCAAGATACTTCGGAGTTTGGAAAGTTTCTATGGGTTCTCTTCGACCAGTTTTATTTTTTCCAAGGCCACTAGTACCATCGTAGCCTTTAGCCTTCATAATATTGTAACCCTTGCCATATTTCTGGACTGGTAGTGGAGGTAGTGAGACTGTATCCTTGTAGATCCATCCTGTGCTGTTGGTAAGGTCTTCATCACTCATGTCTCCCCACTTGATGAAAACTGTATTCGGTGGAACTTTGAATGTTTCTTGCGGTTCCATTCTGAAACATGGTCGACCATATATCTTTGGAGGAGTAGGTATTGTAGTTATGCTGTATGCTGTATTTAGTTTGAACTCTCCGCAGCCAAGGTCCTGGATTTTATCAATTGATTTGGTCTTAGGGTTGGTGGAGGGTTGTGATAAGTCAGAAGACGTGGATGGAGTGGATGTGGAAGATGACCCGAGCATGGAAGGGTCGATGTATTTGGATGAGGAGCCAAGTGCTTCCCGGTTAATAGGTACTTGGTTTTCAGAGATACCCCTTAAATTGGTACAATATTGGAAAGGGTCGGGGTCTCCATATATGGTTACCTCTATACCATCAAAAGGAAACTTGAGGCATTGGTGGTATGTGGACGGAACGGCTTTTAAAGCATGGATCCATGGACGGCCAAGTAAAATGTTATATGGTAGTTCCAAATCCAGGACCTGGCAAGTTGTGTCGACAATGAGTGGTCCCACTCTAATAGGGAGAGATAACACCTCGCGAAGAGCGTTCCTCATCATCATATGCTTTGATCACTATGCTTTTCATTGGGTCTACACATGCATCAGAGAATCTGAGAGCCTTAACCAGTTTAAGGGAGCATATATTCAACCCTGCTCCACCATCTATTAAAACCCGTCTAACCTTGTGCTTGTGGACAAAAACTTCTATGTGTAACGCATCATTGTGGTTGGTTTTAGATGATGAGTAATCCTGATCTGAGAAGGTAACATGGTGCGGCATGGTGAGATATCCCACCATAGTTTCAAACTGATTGACATCAATGTCCTTCAGGACTGACGACTCTAAGAGAGTTTTATCCAGGATTTCTTTGTGTGCGGGAGAAATATGAAGCAGCTCAAGGATAGATATTTGCGCAGGATTCTTTCCTAGTTGGTCAATGAGATTGAACTGACTTTTGGGTTTCCACTGTTGTGGGGTTGAGACAGGTTTTGGTTGTTTAGCAGATGAAGCTGGTTGTGATTGTTCAGCAGATGGGCTTGCTATAATGATCTTGGCTTGTCTAGGGGGAGGTGGACCAGCTATAGTGACCTTGCCACTTCGCGTAGTAGCATTGCACTGTGGTGCTCTCCTGATCGTAATGGTGTTGATGTACTCCTCGTCCATTCTAACATTATTTATTATTGGTCCACCAGAGTAATCGTACTTGGCTTGGGTGAAGTTAGCCTGGTTTTGCAGACCTGAAGTGGAAGCATTATGGGGACCATGATCCTGTAGTGGATTCTTGTGGATAGTATGATCTGAGTTGGAATTGAATTGCGATCCACCTACTTTGATGGTGCGATTTTCAATGAGGTCTTGGATTACGTTTTTCAGTTGTCGATAGTTGGAGGTTGTATGCCCTTTGATTCAATGGTATTCGCAAATTGCATTGTCATCCCACCATGCTGGTTTGAATTGTCCTGGGTCATAAGGTTTTATTTCCGGAAGTGTGATGACCCCATGTTGGATGCATTTCTTGAGGACATCTGCAATGGGTTCACCTAAATTGGTGTATGTGCAACCCCTAGGGAATGGTCTTAGTTGACGACATTGTCCTTGACGGTTTTGATCATTTTGACTGTTTGAAGGAGTATTGGGGGGAGGTGTCAATGTCGTTGTTGGTCTATTTTGTTGTTGCACCCCTTTCAGAGCCAATACGGGACTTGCAGTCTTGGCGTCGACAACACCATCATTTGTAACATGTTTATTCTTGACCCAGTATTTGTTTTTGTCAGCGGGTGGGTTGGTGTTTGTGTTTTTGGAACCATACCTCAGTTCTCCCTTTGCGATAAGGGCTTTCTCAATTTGGACCCCCTTTTCCACTAATTCTGTGAAGGTTGTGCAACAATGTATTTGCAATGCGAATTTGAGGGGCCCTAGAAGTGTTTGGACAAACATGTCAACCTTTTCTCTTTCAGGAATGTCAATGTGACATCGACTAGCGAGGCTTCTCCATTTTTGAAAGAACGGGATAAATGTCTCACCCGACTCTTCTTGTGTGAGATTGCACAAGCTAGTGATAGAGGTGTCCATGTCAATATTGTATGCGTAATTTTTTATGAACCTTCTTTTGAGCTCATCCCATGTCTGGATATCTTTTTGCGTTGAAAACCATTCAAGGGCTTGACCTGCCAAACTTTTGGAAAAAAGTCTCATCAAGTATGTGGGTTCGTAGGCGATATCCATACAGTTAGTTGCGAATTCGCGAAGATGTTCAATGGGATTTGTCTTGCCTTTATATTTAGTGAAGTTGGGTGACACATATCCTGGCGGAAATGCAGGCATACGTAAGTTTGTGTCGAATGGGTATACATCCAAATCATATGATATTTCTGATTTCCCGCCTGTGATGAGCATGTTTTGCATTGTCTTCGCCATATCCCGCACTGTTGTTTTGAGTTCATCTATGGTAGGGTCATTTACATTTCCATACATTGGATTTCCTAGTACACCCTGTGTTCCTGTGTGAGTATAGGCGTATTGTGGCGGTACGGGTTGTTGTGGTACGTATGACGTGTGTTGTTGGTATTGAAAGTTGTGATTAGGTGCATGTTGATGAGTGTGAACGTTGGATGAGTATGTTGGAATGTGTCCCCCAGCTATGCGTGTCATTATTTGGGGGATGTTGTGACCATGAATGTTATGATGTATTAACGATGTCATGGGTTGAGTTATTTGGCCACTTTGTGTGAATTGCTGATTTTGCACAAGGGGAACATTGGTATTTGTACCTTGGGAGGTAATGACATTTGACTGTGTTGTCGTGTTAACGTTTTGTTGTTGTCCTTGTATAAAGATACGTCTTGTGGCTCCTCCCAAAGGATGTTGTGAATTACTACTGAACGATTTTGTCGAAGTTGTGTTCATGGTAGTAGATGTAGTTGTCAAGGGGGAGTTGTGATGACTTGATGATGCCCCCGTGGTATTTGGTGTTGCGATAACAGGAGGATTGGAATAATTTTCTGATGATGTCAAGGAGCCAAGAGTGGTTGTATTTAATTGGGGTAGTGTTGTGGATGTTGTGGATGATTGTGATCCCCCAATAGATGTAGCGTTTATTGTATTGGAGATGTTTGTGATGTTGGATGTGGTATGCAGTGTCATTGTGTTAAAAGGGATGTTGCTTGTAGTATTTAGGATTTGACCACTATGTGAGATGTTATGAACATTGTTGGCATTAGGGTCATGTAATGTGTTAATGTCAAATCCTGGTGGTAACTTAGCTCCTTCACTCAAGAGCATAGCTATGAATCTGTCTCTGTTGTGATGTGCTATTGTTTCAACCAACTGATAGGCCTCTGGGTCTTGTGTCAATGCTTCTATGTGTTCTTGAAGTAGTTGACCGTTTTCATCTCTTTGCATGTAGCGTTCGAATGAGTTGTTAGGTAAGGATTGTGTTGTCACTAGAGGTTGATTGTCTAGATTGGTAAAGGGATCATTCACGGTCCAGTTTGAGTCATGTGGAGGACTGTTGGGGTCTTGCCTAAAGTTTTCCATTTGTCTCTTGTGCTTTTGAAGTTTGGTTTCGACCATAAATGAGATTGCTCAAAGGGGATGTCCACTAAATGCAAGTATGACACTAGGTGAAATCTAAGGTTCAAACTGACGACTAAAATGACCATTGTTTTTGGATTTTTGTGAATAAGGTATGCAATGTGGATGCAATGTAAAATGACGTTATCTAAGTACTTCTAAGCTTGAACTTTGTTTTTGATTTGGACTGCTAAAGGACTTTGTTGTTAATGACAAGTTGACAAGATGACTAATGAGTCTTCCTAACTAGACTTTTGAGTTGGAAGAAATCTCACAAAAGAGGACAATGACTAAAAGGATGTTTGATAACTTGGTCCAAAAGGGTCTAATTTCGAAAACAATGATTTTGCCAAGGGGTGCTTAAGATTTTCCTACTCCTAAGTATGCAAGATATGAGCCTAGGGACAACGTAATGTTGAATGTATGATACTTAAATGGGGTGAGGTATGAAACCTAAGGTGATCAATGCAAGCTAAGAGACAAGACTTTGAGCAATTTCAAATT
>VDFB02193867.1:165362430-165379134 GCA_007258455.2 Sequoia sempervirens | reverse complement strand
AAATCAAAATATCATCTAAATACACAATAATAAAACTTTCCAGAAATTCTTTTAGTACCTCATTCATGAGCCACATGAATGTGCTTGGTGCATTGGTTAGCCCAAAAGGAATGACTAACCACTCGTACATGCCCTCTTGGTCTTGAAGTAAGTCTTCCATTCATCCCTTCAAATATGATCCGTGATATCCACTCTTCATATCTATCTTTGTGAGGTACTGAGCTCCACTCAAAAAGTCCATTAGGTCATCCATCCTTGGCAGGGGAAATCTGTACTTGATTGTTATCTTGTTTATGGCTCGAGAATCTGTACACATCTTCCACTCCCCATCCTTCTTTAGTGCTAGTACTGCAGGTACTGCACATGGACTCAAACTCTCCCGTATCAAACCCTTTCTCAACAACTCTTGAACTTGTATGTTCAACTCCTCATTTTCTACTGAATTCATTCTATGAGCTACCTTATTTGGCAAACTGGCTCCAGGAATCAAGTCAATCTGATGACTAATCTTCCTTATTGGTGGTAAACCCTCAAGTACATTATCAAAAACAATATCCTGAAACTCATCCAACATCCTAGAAACTTCTTCTGGAACCTTCTCACTAACCTCCTTACTCACTCTAGGAATCAATGCATAACACACACGCTCATGCTTCATACCTTCTAAAAAAATTCTTCCATTTACATAACAAATTCTAGCACTACTGCATACCTTTTCTTCAGTCTCCTTCAGGGGTTTCAACTTATGATGAACCCCATCCTTTGTCAAGGAATAAGTGTTTGCATGACCATCATGTATAGCTTGCCTATCGAACTGCCACGGCCTCCCCAACAACATGTGGCATGCATCCATGTGGATGATATCACAGAGTACCCCATCATGGTAGCTCCCGATCTTGAACTTTACTAGGAACTACTCATTGACCAAAACTTTGTGGTCTTTCTGCAACAAGGAAATTCGATATGGATGCAAGTGTCTTTCCCTCTTCAACTTCAACTTTGTGACAATCTCTTCTGACACCAAATTATCGGTGCTCCCACCATCAATAATGACATCACAACATTTTCCTTCACACTTGTACCTTGTACGAAACAGATTCTTCCTCTATTCTAGTTCCTTTTCCTCAGTCACCGGGGATCTCCTAATCACTAGGGCTTCTCCCCTTTCAACATCATCTAAATGTTCAGATTGGGCCTCCTCATCTACATGCGCAACCCTTCCATGACCTTCTGGCCTTTTGTCTGCCCTTCCTTGGTGTTGAGGATATTCATAGGCTCGATGCCCTTCTTCACCACACTGGAAACATGTTCCTTTGAAACCACCTCTTCCAGATCATTTTCCATATCTCCCTCATCCTCTACCTCTTTGATCACCACTATTTTGATCACGAGGGCAGTAGAAGTTGTCATTCCTTTAGCTTTGGCTGGTACCCACATCTTCACTTTTCTTTTCATCATCATTTCGGCTTCCTGAAGGTCTTCCACTACCCCTTCCACTTTGACCTCCTCGTCCTTTTTGCTTGCCATCAAATCTTTGTCTGCCTTCTCCACCTTCTACAACCCACATCCCAATGGTGGTCATTCTGACTAGGCTTAACTCCTCCTGAATGCTCATTGTAACCCATTAAGATATCAAGCTACCTTCTCCTTATTGGCCTCTGTGTGACCCGTTCTAATGATTATCTTATGAAAATCTTCAGTATATTCTTTCACATATCTACTTCCTTGCTTCAACCCTTGCAATTTCTTCAATAGATCTAACTCGTAGTCCACCTGCAGAACCGCTTTAGTTTTCTACTATGAGATCCCATCAGTAATATCTCATTTTCTCGATTTCTTTCCAACCGGACCTCTTTTCCACCAACACCGGGTAAGCATGGCCCTTCAACTCATTTTCGCAAACTTAAACTCCGATCCGGGTCCCCCATTTCTACATCAAAATATTCTTCTAGCTCATTGATCCAGCTTTGATCAACACTTCCAGTCAGATTTCCAACAATCAATTTCTACCTAGGTCTTTTCCGATCTTAAAACAATTTATTAGCTACATTTGGTCTTGATCAATTGCTTCTTCTTCCTCTTCTACATTTGAACCTTCTTCCTCTCCTTCATCCTCACTTTCCTCCCTCGGGTTTAACCCTCTTCTCAACTGCTCTTGTAACGCATCAATTTGTCTCTGGAGGGCTGCTAATGCATCTCTTCCACCAGCATTTTTGCCACCTTGACCACCTCTGGCACCACCACGCCTACCAGGCACCACTCTTGGAGGCATCTTTCTTGACCTCGACCCACAACCACGGTCTTGGTGCGAATCACCACGACCTGATCCGCTCACACCCAAGAAACCCACTCATACTCACTTGATGAGAGGCTAAACCCCGAGACTTATAAAATAACCCACAACAAGAGAATAGTTTTATTATTCAGAAAATGGAGCTTCTTACATGCAGAGGATCTCAAATCCCCAAGTTCTACAACACATGCAAGTTAAAGAAAGCTACAGAATCACCTTTTCGCAATATGCGAGCTTGTCCTCAAAAAGTTACCCAAAAATTAGAAACCCACCCATAAATAGAGCTCCTCTTTAGCTTTGAGCTAAAACAACATTCAAATTTGAGTTTAGGCTGTTTGGCACCGAAAAATTACAACTTGAAGTTCAAATTTCAAAAGAACATTTGCAATTGTATCTTCTAGAAAGTGCACCAACTTTCCAGGGCCATAACTTTTGATCCGGGACTCCAATTCGCGAACTGTTTGAACTTTTGGAAAGGTCTCGAAGTCAATAACGTGCTTGAAATCTGCTATGCCAATTTTGGCAAGTTTTGGGGCTGATGTGGTAACTCTAAGTGCCTCAAATCTAACTCAAGATTTTCAGGTGCAAATTTCGGAAACTAAAACTACAATATCTTTCAACCCAGGAATAAAAAATAAAACCATAAATTGGGAATTTCATTATAATGAAAAGGGTATCCAAAAATGTAAAAACATCTAAAAACTGAGAAACTTGAAATTTAACTATTTTTGGGTGATGCAAGATTGCCCTTACACCACTGGATGCTCTTGCATCACTCAGGATATAAGATTCTTTCTAGAAGTCTTAGTTGGCTTTTCTAGAACTTATCGTATATAGCTAGGATGAATCATTTCCAAGGTGATTAGTTTGTTAGTTGTCTCATGTCATAGGATTATGACATTTTTCAACATTATGTTCATTACTACATTTCAACCTTGCCTTTATAAGCAAGGCATCTCATGTACATTTGCATAAAAATTCAACCATTAATCAATCTTGCATTGTCAAGCAAGCTTTCATGCCATTCTCTCTCTTGTGGAAGTGGTTTTCTCACAACTATTCTTGGGGGTGTTGGAGAGTCACCATTTACTCCCACATGGTATCAGAGCTCTCTAGGTGTTGAAGATTCCTTCCTAGATTTGAGGGTATTGTGTTGGCTTGAAGCTTTTTGCTGGGTGTAGATTGGGGTTTCATCAACCTCATGGTTGAGATCAGAAGGTTCCGTACACGAATTTTGACTATAAATTCGTCTATTTTGGGTAAAGTTGTTTTTGAAGCAAACAAATTTTTGCTGGAGCAACCCTAGAGCGATACAATTTTTGCATTTTTTACAAAAAAGTATTTTGTAAAATATTTTCTGCGGGTATTTTGTAAAAATTTTGGGAAATTTTTTTAATATAATCGGGCTTTATTTATATTGTTGTGGAATTTATTTAAAAATTTGGAAAAATTTTGTGAATCGACATTTACGCAAAGAATATCCTCTGCACAATTGGCATCACAGTCCTACTATACTGGCATCATCAAATCGTCCTATTTGTTGCGTCATCGAAGGTTCCAGTCAAATCCATAGCTAGCGGGTAACATCACTTCTATTGCAGTCGGTATATTGCATTTACACCATCGTACATGCTCCATCCGTGAGGTACTCGTTAGCTGTCTGACCTGGTGTCATCGGGTACCTTCATCGGCTTGTATCACTCAAATCAGTGGTCAAATCTCCTTTTGGTCCAATGTACATACTCCAATTGGCAGTACAGATCCATCGGCATATTCCTCTGATTTCTTCTCCATCGATGGGTACTTTCCATTATCGTCGGCGTAAGTAGGTCATTTATCAGCAAGGGTACTATCCATCAGTAAAGGGTACCGATCAGGCCTGGAATTTGATGGTCACCCCTACCTGTCAAATGAAAATTTTATGACTGTTTGGTAATTTAAATTCCTATCAAAAAATAAAAATAAAAATGATTTTTTATATAAAATCTTTTATAAATGCAATATCTTGAAAAATTAGAAAATAGTGATAATTATTAGCAATAAATATAAAAATCCACTATTATAATTATCAATTAACAAAAGTTTCTAAGTTTATATTAAAAACAAATCTTTTTAAATATATTCTAAAAGTTAAAAATAATTATATTCTATTTTGAAAAGATTCTAAATTAATATATATTTTTATAATAATATTATAAATCACATATATTAATATAAAAAATATAACTATTATAAAAATGTCAAAAGTTTCTAAATTCATATTAGAAAATATTGAAAGAAATTATATTCTATTTTAATTTAATTTATCTTTTTATAATAAAAATTATAAAATGATATATATTATATTTTTCTTATAATAATTTTTTACAGTTTAATAAAAATATAGCAAGTCAAACTATATGGTCTAAAAAAATTTAAAGCTATAATA
This sequence comes from Sequoia sempervirens, assembly GCA_007258455.2. Classification (NCBI taxonomy): domain Eukaryota; kingdom Viridiplantae; phylum Streptophyta; class Pinopsida; order Cupressales; family Cupressaceae; genus Sequoia; species Sequoia sempervirens. Next base: position 165,374,413 of record VDFB02193867.1, on the reverse strand, counting down.
TACGGTCTAAAATTGAAAAAATGGTCAAATAGACCATCAAATTCCAGGCCTAATATCGATTTTCCCTGTCAGCCATGTCCATTCGGTAGTCAAATCTTAGGTGTTCCATCAGATCTATCACATCCCTGCATGGTCAGTATGAAATGATTTGCGTTTTATAAAAAAAATTATATATTTCTTAGCCGATGGCTTTTTGTATAAAAACTTTGCGCCCACTATATTCATCCTTCAACCCGACCTATCATTTGTCATATCGGCAATGTGTCTTTTTTAAATATTAAACCTTGTATTAATGTTTAAGTGTCGACCAATTTACCTAGGCCGATGAGTTTTATGTATTAGCTGATTGTGTGTTTTCTACTGGCAGAATAATATTTATTTGTAAATTCCTTTGCCCTTGGTCATATGCCCGACCATGAGTTTTTCCCTTGAGCACCTAATTTTTGTGCCTATTTAATGTTGCATTGTCCTGATTTTGCCCCTATAGTGCCTTTTATAGGCCTTTCTTTCATTTTCTCATAACTTTTGTATACAGAGGCCATTTTTCAGAAACGAGATATCGTCAGAAAGGTGGAGATCTTAATTTTTTAGTGGTGTAGATATTTTGCAAAGATTTTGTAGTTTTTTACCCTTTTTCTAGGTTGAAGCCCTATCATCGTTTTTTGCCTCTGAGCTCATATCTTTGTGCTCTAATCTCTGATTTTCTCCAAATTTGTGGCATCAGGAAGGTATTCAGGAGTACTTTTGTTGTATTCATGCACTTTTTGCAGATTTGTTTCTAGATTTTTAGTTTTTCAATTTGTTGCTAATTTGATAGTTTGGGATACATTGTTGTAAATTTGCAAAAAAAGTGTAAATCTGTTGGGACAAAGGGGTTGATTTCTTGTATTGTGAGGGGAAATTACTATTCTTCTCTTGTTCTATCTGATTGTATCATGGATTTGAAAAGAGTTATACTTCTAACTCCATATAACTATCATAAGTGGAAATATCAAATGGAGTTGTTATTGTTAAAATCAAAGTTGCAAAGAATAACATTTGGTCAAGATCCAAAACCTGCAGGAGCAAAAAAGAAAAGAAAATGGCTTGATAGAAGGGATGAAGCTCTTGGTACTTTGAAGTTGTCCATTTCTCCAAATCTTAGATATCATGTTGCATCTTGCACTCATCCTAATGAAGCTTGGACTACTTTAGAGAGTCTCTTTGGTAAGCCAGATAAGATGAGGAAATTTAAGTTGGAGAATGAACTAATGGGTCTTAATCCTTCAGATTTTGACAATGTCCAAGATTTTTTTCTCTACACTCAATTCTCTTAGATTGTAGTTATCTGATTGTGGGGTCACTAAAGAGGATGAACAATTGATACTTTCTATTCTTGCTAAGCTTGTTCCTGATTATTCAGTGTTTGTTTCTACATTCTATGCTACAATGGATGCCCTTCAAAATGCATGCAAAATGCCTTCTCTTGATGAATTTGCAGCTCAACTCACAAGGGAACAAGCAAAGCTGGTACACATGGGCACATTGAAGTCTACTACACCTCATTCTCTTTTTTCAAACGATACAAAGGCTTCAAGTGGCAAAGGTAAGAAGTAGAACAAGGCTCCCAAGTCTAATGAGCAAGGTAAAGATTCTCCTTCACATAGCACTCCTGAGTCCACATCCTCTTCAAAAGAGGAATCATCTAAAAAGAAGTGAAAATGTGCATATTGCAAAATATTAGGACATGATGAGCATAGATGTTATAATAATAAGATTGATGAACTCACACACCTTCTTCAAAAGAATAACATTAAGCTTCCCTCATCAGTGTCATCTCTTCTTCAGCATCTCAATCAGAAACCCCCTCATCATCATCTCAGTCATAGGATACAGGATCTACATCTGGGCTACACAAGATGAAAGGACAAGCACTCTTGGCCTCTACAAGTCTTGAATCACATAGATGGTTTCTTGATTCAGGGGCATCTCATCATATGGAATCTTCTATGGATATGTTCTCTTCTTTTGAGCCTTGTAATTCACCTCATATATTGATGGGTAACAATACATATATGAAGGTAAGTGGGAAGGATTCTATTGATATGGGGGAAGGGACCTTCAATGATTTTCTTTGTGTTCCTTCCTTGTCCACTAATCTCCTTTCTATTTACCAAATTACTCATGGGGGTCAAGGTAAAATAGTTGAGTTCACTCTAGATAGGGTGTACATAAGGGACTTGGAGACTAGGGATATTATTGCTATCAGGATGGGTCATCACTCATCTCGAGTATATTCCTTTTCACATTTTTCTTTAGAAGATGATAATGCTCCTTTGACTACATCACACACTCCATTGAGTGTGAAGCGTGATAGTGAGGAGAAGTTTGGTCATCTCACCTTGGTATTCTAGAGACTAGTGCTAAGCTTCCTACTCCACCTCATGCTTTTTCAGCCATTAATGATCATAGTTTTTCAGATCTTGCTTTGTGGGATGAATATTTGACAGGTATTTCCAACATGTTCATGGAGTCTCATATTGTAGATTTGGATAACACACTTGAGGGGATTTATCTCCTCTTTGATGATAGTTTCAGCACAATTGTTACAACATCTACTTTGTCTTTGGAGATTGACATTCATGAGTCTCCTCCTTCACTTGATTTGTCATGTTTCTTGGTTGAGTTTTACCATGATTATGTTGTGGCTCATTCAAGCTTGGAGGCTCCTACTCAATTTTTAGAGGCATACATGAGCATTCATGCTTCCTCCTTTCAATTGGACATTTAGTGGCTTCTACAACAGCTTATATCTTTTTTTCTTCCTAAGGGAAGATGTGTTGCTTGCAGACATTGGGTCATCTTTTGTTTTTAGGCATTCTTCATCGGCTTTGGAGCTTCTTCATCATGGGGGGGACATCTTATCTCTCTACTACCCTCTTATGGGGGGGTATTTGATTGTGTATACATGATGCATGTTGTCCTTGGGGGGTATCATTGAGTCCTCCATACATCATGTTTCTTTTGTTTTGTTTTTCTCTCTTTTGGAGAGAGTTTTGTCCCACTGGGTTTTCTCCTTTTCTCTGCTTGTGAGAGATTGTTTGCATTTCCATTGTAAATGGGTACCTAACATGGCCTAGCAGTCGGGACCCATCTTTATCTTTACATAGTGTGCATAATAATCTTCTCCCTAAGTTGCACTTAAGGGGGTTATTGGTGTGAATAAATGTCTTGTACCTAGCTTATTAATTCACTAAGTAAATTAGGGGACACATTCACATGATTAAGTTTACTTAGGATATAAGATTCTTTCTAGAAGTCTTAGTTGGATTTTTTAGAACTTATCTTATCTAGCTAGGATGCATCATTTCCTAGGTGATTAGTTTGTTAGTTGTCACATGTCATAGGATTGTGACATTTTTCAACATCATGTTCATTACTACATTTCAACCTTGCCTTTATAAGCAAGGAATCTCATGTACATTTGCATAGCAATTCAACCATTAATCAATCTTGCATTGTGAAGCAAGCTTTCTTGCCATTCTCTCTCTTGTGGAAGTGGTTTTGGTCGCAGCTGTTCTTGGGGGTGTTGGGGAGTCACCATTTACACCCACAAATAGGTTACAATGTAATGATAGCATGATCCAAGATCAATTAATTTTGTTGCAATAAAGAGCCTATAACTCTAGTTGATATGTAGAGTTGTTGTGTTATATCAATTATGTAGTGCATTCAAGCACAACCCATGTTTAATGGGCTATTCTAGAGAGTGATCAATATTTGATAAACCTTATGAATGTTACTTAAAAGTGTACAACTTAAACTACATACCAAGTTTGTTACATACTTGAATGTAATCTTGGGTTACCAAAAACTATAATAATGTGATTTGCTAATAACCATTATGGGAAGTATTAAAGAAAGACCCATGGTAATAAAATAATAGTGTTAGTGAGAGGTATGACAATAGATACACTAAGAATGGAAGTTATAATGTTCTAACAGTAAAAGAATCATTTATCTGCTAAAATCTTGACACAAGTTTCCCCAGTACATAAGATAGCATATAATGTACTCTATTCCATGGTATCCACCTACTTCCATACCACCCAGAGAAGCAATGTAATGATAGCATATAATGTACTCTATTCCATGGTATCCACCTACTTCCATATCACCCAGAGAAGTGGTTTTGGTCATAGCTATTCTTGGGGGTGTTGGGGAGTCACCATTTACTCCCACAAATAGGTTACAATGTAATGATAGCATGATCCAAGATCAATTACTTTTTGTTGCAATAAAAAGCCTATAACTCTAGTTGATATGTAGAGTTGTTGTGTTATATCAATTATGTAGTGCATTCAAGCACAAACCATGTTTAATGGGCTATTCTAGAGAGTGATCAATATTTTATAAACCTTATGAATGTTACTTAAAAGTGTACAAATTAAACTACATACCAAGTTTGTTACATACTTGAATGTAATCTTGGGTTACCAAAAACTATAATAATGTGATTTGCTAATAACCATTATGGGAAGTATTAAAGAAAGACCCATGGTAATAAAATAATAGTGTTAGTGAGAGGTATGACAATATATACACTAATAATGGAAGTTATAATGTTCTAACAGTAAAAGAATCATTTATCTATTGAAATCTTGACACAAGTTTCCCCAGTACATAAGATAGCATATAATGTACTCTATTCCATGGTATCCACCTACTTCCATACCACCCAGAGAAGCAATGACTGAGAGTATATTTTCCCTATATTTTAGAGCCCAAATATGTCTTTCTAATGGTTTTCCACAATTAGGAAGAAGGTATGACATGAAATGTTTGTGCCCACCCAAAACTAAGTGTTACAAAGAACGTTTGCACCTATGTGAAATACCATAAGCTGCTTCAAAATGTTATGATCTAGCACAAGAGAAAGCTATTAAGGAAGCCTTGGCTTTTCCATTGGCATCTTTATGATTATATACATAGCATCCTTTTTACCATAGTTTCAAAATACACATTTATGATAATATTCACACAACAAGAACCTTGAAAGGCCAGAAACCTTGCTCTCATTATTCCTAGGTCACTCAAGAGCCCATATCAGTATTTGTGGGATCTTTACAATAGCTTATCCACTGATGAGAAGGATCCCCTCATTTGCAAATGGAATAAATTTTCATCTGCTCTACTTGAATGTGTAATGTGATGTAGCATGTTCAATGTCACAAGGCACACTTTGAGAGCAGAATTTTGAGACTTGATATCCATAGAATCCAACTTCTTGCACCAAAAAATGTAGAATCGACATCCCAACCAAAGCAACTTCGCTTTAATATGCACCATAGCCAATTTTTTCCCACATGAATGGTGGAATTAAACTAACTTTTGGGGTCCTTGAAATAGAAAACATACATAGACACAAACTATTGCGATAGGTAGCAAGGAGAAAAGAAATGGATGATACATGGCTCCATGATAGCCTGTCATCCTTAATACTCTCTTGGAGGAAAATATTGCACACTCACCACATTTCTGAGGAAGATTAAGTACCATTTGTTGAAACAAGTTTGTATCTAAACTAGCTTCCTGAATTGCACTCACATTCAAGGAAGGTGCTTTCAAAAAAATTATTGCTATCTAAGCACTCATGCTATCTCCCAATTTTCTTCCAACTAACCAGTTATATGAGTGATTATTTCTCACTAAGGCATAAGCATATTTGGAAGTGGATTTTTATTAGATATTATAGTTGCAAGTTCCACTTTAGATCACCAAATCCTTCACAAAACCTTTTTCACAACCACCACAACATCGCATGGTTGTTGTTGGGCCTTCGTGGTGGTGTGAGGAAGCATCACCATGAAGGCCCAACAACAACTATGCGATGTTGTGGTGGTTGTGTATAATGTTTTGTGAAGGCTTTGGTGATCCGAAGTGGAACTTGCAACTACAATATCTAATAAAAATCCACTTCCCAAAATGCTTTTGATGGATGTTTGTATCCTCATCCAAAGCTCCATTTCACACACAGGCACGAAGGATGCTTTTAAAGGTTTAGGAGTTGGGATTTACACCCACTAGTTGCATTTTCTTAAAATTTTATAAGGAATTTTCAAAAAAACCAATTTTCAACATATCCCTCAATCACGACATTCCATGATATCACATTTCTTTGAGGCATTTTTTGAAATAGTTTGATTGCCTTGTCTATGCTTCCACATTTTCATGTATGTCTAGCAGGGCACTTGTATCTACAACATATGACAAAAAAATCCTTGTTGTTATGCTTTGATGGATGTCCCTTCGTTATTACTGGATATCTGATGTAGTGCACATTATTATAGTGCAAGCCTATTTTTCAAATTGCTTCATTTAGCATCACCAATATTTTCCACAAGAACATTGTCCCTATTTATAATGATGGAAATGGTTCACATCTCTCAGAACAATTTCTCTTGCAACAATCTTGGAGATGAATTTAGATGTAGTGTGAAAATCAGAACATGCTTGAAGGTTCTTCACAACTCTAATAGTTGTACTAGGGTCCATGTTTAAAAAACCAAATGCAATTGCTAACTTTTTCACTATAGTGGTAGATAAATGATTCTTTTTTCTTCTATTCCATAGCATTAAGTAAAAGTCTTGAATCTAGAAATACCCTGTTGCCTTCATTTTCCAAGCGAATTTCACCAATTTTGCATAGCTCTCCCATGTTTGTGGATGTGATCTGTCTCCTACAAGTTTTTAATTGATTTATCTTTCTACTATTTTTGGACTTACTTTTGTAAACTCGTAATAAATAATGCACTTTTATTCTTTCTAAATTGAGACTAATAGTAATTTTTTTGGTTGTATTGAGGCACAACTTCATTCATGGCGGAAAAGGGAGCACCCTATTTCTCATATCAGATGACATGTTGCATATAAAGGAGGAATGTTTTTAGGGTTATTGTTGACTACATTGAAGGAGAGAGCTTCATATATGGGACACAATCAACACTCTCCTTTTTGGATTCTACATGTTACAGCTTACTCTAGGAATATTTCCCACATTGTAGAAGTTTTAAGAGATGAAAGAGTCATGTGCTCGCATTGAAGGGCTCCAAGTATGCGTTTCCATCATTGCAATTTTTTTTGGAGAAGTTTATTTCTTATCATTTATGTGCATTGTAACTTATATTTTTAGTCTTGTGACTAAAAATAAAAATTGTAATACTCTATTTCTAAGCATTTTTCAAGCAAGATAGATATTTCATACTTGTGCAAGTTGTAAGAAAATATTTCTTTTAATAAAGTTCAATGACTTTTCCTTCTCAATGGTTGTCTTATTGTGTGCAATTGATGATTGATGTGTATTTCTATGTTTTATGTTTAAATCCTCAAATATTAGTCAATTAAAATGACTAAATATACTACTAATTGACATCAATTAATAATTAAATTGACTAAATATACTACCAATTGACAGAAATTAGTGAATAAATATGACTAAATATACGACTAGTGAGATCAATGAATAAAAATGACTAAATATACTACCAAATTGATCAAAATGACAATTAAAATTAATGACTAAATACACTACCAATGGATAGAAAGTAGTGAATAAAAATGACTAAATAAAAGACCAGTTAACAAAAATCAATGACTAAATTAATGACAAAATATATCAATGAATAAAAAATGACTAAATAAGTGACCAAATTACAACAATCAATGACTAAATCAATGACTAAAAATTGTTTAGTCATCAATTTGGTCGTGTTATAAATGACTGGCAATAAACTACAAATGGTCACGTGATCATGTTTGGTCATTTATATGTAGTTTTTAGTAGTTTTTTAAATTGTATATTGTTGTTTATGTACTAGTGTTTTCCATTTATTTCGGATTTGGTGGTTGTTCATAATCAACTTCATCAAATTTTGTTGTGTAATTTTTTTCTTCTTCTAAAGTGGTTGAAGTGGATAATTTTTAATGTTCTTTCAATTTTTTTGTTGACATTGCCATTGGTTCTTTTATCTTTTTAGACTCTTTTGTTATGATCTTGTATTCTCCCATGAATGTAGGTGTAAAATCCACTATGTAAAGGAAAATGAGGAGCACTAGGAAAAATTGGTTGAGGAAATGGTAATGAAGTGGGAATGGTTTGTGGTTTCCTATTGTTCATTTTATTATATGTGTGAGAAATGATATTATCTATTGGTGTGAATAAGTCATGTACCTAGTTAATTCCTTTACTAGGGACTTAGGGGACTTAATTCACATGTTAAGTTTATTTAGGATATTATTTGTCTTATCTAGATTAGTATTAGTTGTTGTAAGAGAGGGGGACCAACCACGTTCAAGTCCCTAGGTCATGAAGAACCAAGGGTAGAAGGCTTCCCTAACTTACCTCAAATTAAAAGGGTGTTTAGAGATGAGGGATGAGAATGATGAGGACTATAAGGTCCTTCAATCACTCTATAGACCTAAGACTCATAATAGGTGATGCGGGAGCATCCAGTGGTGTAAGGGCAATCTTGCATTACCCAAAAATAGTTAAATTTAAAGTTTCTCATTTTTTAAATATTTTTACATTTTTGGATACCCTTTTCATCATAATAAAATTCTCAATTTACGGTTTTTATTTTGTATTCATGGGTTGAAAGATATTGCAATTTTAGTTTCCCAGATTTGCACCTGAAAAATATTTTGAGTTAGATTTGAGGCACTTAGAGTTCCCAAAACGGCCCCAAAACTTGCCAAAATTGGCTATGTGCATTATTGACTTCGAAACCTTTCCAACGGTTCAAACGGTTCACGAATCGGAGTCCCGGATCAAAAGTTATGGCCCCGGGAAGTTGGCGCACTTTCTAGAAGATACAATTGCAAATGTTTTGAAATTTGAATTTCAAGTTGTAATTTTTCGGTGCCAAACCGCCTAAACTCAAATTTGAATGTTGTTTTGGCTCCAAACTAAAGAGGAGCTCTATTTATGGGTAGGTTTCTAATTTTTGGGTAACTTTTTGGGGACAAGCTCGCATATTACGAAAGGGTGATTCTATAGCTTTCTATAACTTGCATGTGTTGTAGAAATTGGGGATTTGAGATCCTTTGCATATAAGAAGCTCCATTTTCTAAATAATAAAATTATTCTCTTGTTTGTGGGTTATTTTCTAAGTCTCGAGCTGTGCCCTCATCAATAGGACTAGGCGAGTTGGTTTTCAAGTTCAACATTGTACCTCAGGTAGCTCTCTTCCTGAGAATGAAAACACAATTTCAAGATGACAACACAATGCACTGGTGTCTCTCAAGTGCACTGGCATCTATATGACTAGAGGACCAAAAAGATAATGTAAACCACCAGAAAACAAACTGAAGGACTAGCTAATGGTTTTTAAGGGAACAAAACAACACTATAAAATAAGAAATATATAAACGAATGTGATAAAGCAAGTAGATTAAAGCTAGGGTGACAAAAATGATCTCACAAAAGAGCCTGTTCAGCAACTAGCTCCAAGAAGCACATCCACCTATACACAAGAAAGAGGAAAATTGTTAGGGGATTGTATAGGGGTTTGCCTTAGTTAGACCCCCATTTTGGTGTTTCCACCTCCTTAGATAGCCAAGATAGTGATGATGGAGAAAAGTATGATAAAGGGAGAATGAAAGTAAAGAACACAATAACACTACAAAATAGTATTATGCTACTTAACCAAATCATAGAGGAGAGAAGTGAAAAGCTTACCACCTCCACCAAGAGCTCACTAGCTAATGGAGGAGAAAATGAGAGGACTTAATCCCCTAATGCAATGGTGTTGTTCCACACTTGCTCTACGGAGTTGATGGAGTGTTGTTGCTACTATGGAGTGCAAAGTACTGCATGAGAGTAATGGATGCAAGAAAATTCTTAGAGGATTGCTTGGACTTGTGTAGAGGTTGAAATGCATGAAGGAAGAGTGAATTTGAAGGGAGAATGAGAAAAATGGTCATATTCAGGTCAGTTGATCGAAGAGGGGCATTACAAATTGACCCCAATGGGAAATGTAATGCCTTTGTAGGCTTCATATGCAGGAATCCTTTAGGGATTTAAGCATGCTAGGCATACATTTTCACACCGTACAGGTGTCCCCAATATTTATTCTTCTACCAACGCAAAAAGCAGACACCAAGTGGAACAAAGGAAGTGGGTTGATGTTCATTTTTTCCTTTGAATTTGGTTTTCTAAGGTGAGGAAGTGTAAAAGGGGAATTTGTGTAAGAGGTACAAATTCACTCCTGTACATTTTTCCCCCACTTTAGTGAGCATAAATACTGATGAGTGCTTCAATAAAGTAGATTAGAGAAGTAGTAGAGTTAGAAATGTATACCTGAACCATCGAGGAAGTAGACCATGATCTAGATAGCTCAAGATTGTAGGACAAGTAAAGGACTTCATAGCCCAGCAAAACAATGAAACTAAAGAATGGAAGCATCTTGCAGGCCCACAAACCTGCAAGGATGCAACCCCCAAGATATCTCACATGAAGGAAGCCCCAAGAAGAAAGTGCCTCACAAGCCCGTAGACCTGCAAGGAAGGTGTCCTCCAAGATCTCTCACATGAAGGAACCCAGAAAAGTGCCTTACAGACCTGTAGACCTGCAAGGAAGTGTCCCCCAAAATCTCTCACATGGAGGAATCCAAGAAAGTTCCTCACAGACCTTAGACCTGCAAGGAAGTTGTTCTTCAAGATCTCTCACATTAAGGAAACCCAAGAAAGTGTCCTACAGGCCCGCAAACCTATAGGGAAGGTATCCCCCAAGATCTCTCACATGGAGGAAACCCAAAGAAAGATCCCTATAGACCCACAAACCTATAGGGGAGCCACCCCCAAGATATCTAGCATGGAGGAAGCTCATAAGAAGTTCCCTACAGGCCCGCAGACCTATAGGGAGGTATCCCCCAAGATCTCTCACATGGAGGAAACCCAAGGAAAAGGGACTCCGCAGAGTTGGAAAGTAGCTTTACAAGCGCACCTATAAAGTGACATGTTTACTTACAAATAGAGCATGTCTAAAAGTGTCCATGTAGGAAAGTAAGCAGATAGTCATGTAGACTTTCAACAAGTTGGAAAAAATTTAAAGGGGTCCCTCTGGAACCCGACATGAAGAAGGGGGCCCACTCAAGGGATGCACTTTTGAAAGTATGGAAGAGATGTTTCTTTCTCAAATTGATTCATCATCAAGGAATCCTTTTGAAAGATGTTCACTTCATCAAGAAATTCAAAAGGAAGAATATGCCCTCATGCTAGGGGAAGGTCAAATTTATTCCCACTTCGGAGGAAGGTTCTCAAGTTCTTTCTTTATGAACCCATGATGAAGAAAACACATTTCATTAGGGTTTCAAGTCAAGAATGCAATTCTTGAAAAGAAGTTTATGAAGATTCTTGAGAAAAATATTTGTGGGCAATTAATGCATTTTCTAAAATTTAAAGTGTTGTAGAAGTCGCGTTGTCACACATGAGAGGGACATCTCAAGCAAAGAAGAGAGAAAGATAAAGGGGTATGTGCAAGATCATGATGGGCCAAAAAGTGGTGATCTGATGGGTATATGGCTAACGACTTTTATTTACCCAAAATTGATGAAACGAAAAGGGTTTTTAAATGATATTCTCAGCTTTCACCCAATATAAATTATGCTTTAATTTTTATTTAATAAATAATTATTATTCATTTTCTATTTGAATTATGACTAAAGTCCTGATTGATAGGCTGATTGAAAAACATCTATAGCTTTCAAATAGTATCACATTTTTTGAATCTAAAATATGCATCACATTCTATGCTTTGCATACTATAGGGTATGTGCAGGATCATGATGGGCCAAAAAGTGGCGATATGATGGGTATGTGTAGGGCATGTGGTTGACGATTTTTTTTTACCCAAATTTGATGAAACGAAAAGGGTTTTTAAAGAATATTTTCAGCTTTCCACCAATATAAATTATGCTTTAATTTGAATTTAATAACTAATTATTAT
>VDFB02193867.1:165341124-165362330 GCA_007258455.2 Sequoia sempervirens | reverse complement strand
CAATTTTTGGGTATGGATGGTTCAGGAAAACTTGGATTGCTATCAATGGCATAACCAGGTTGGAGAGTACCTTGAGCTGATGTGAAACACTTCCAAGTGTTTTCTCTTGGAAGCAAAACTTGAGTACAGGAATACAAACATTGGTGGACTGAAACATTAGTTTCCAGCTGATTACATATTAGGAGTCAATCGATTAATTTGGATTCCTAGTTGATCGCTTTGAATATCTAACAGAGAAAGTTCGTACATTCTAAAGATAAAATCATAAATATGTTGTTCCAATTTTAGATTGAATTTGAGATCTTGAATATCCAACAAAGAAATTTCATACATTCTAAAGATAAAATCATAAATCTACTTGGTCCAATTTGAGGTCAAATTGTAAGGATTTTTCTTTTTAATTATACTTTCTGACATTTAGCTTGATATAATTTTTTACTTTAGAATCATGGTATTGATTTTCTTCTAATGTTTTCAACCCTCATTTTAGGGAACAACTCTGAAGATGGTTCCTTTAGATGGAGACTACACTTTTCTACTTTAGGTTCCACCTAGAAACACTAGAAGTTCAGGTACTATCATACTCAGAGAAAAACTAGGAGTCATGTAATGACTAGATACTCATTTTTGGAGCTTTGGTTGAGAACTTTAAATGTTTGGCTATGTGCATAATAAATTTCATGGAGGAGTGCGAAATTACTTACAAAGTAATTACCACAATAGAGTTTGAGGTGAATTGCATGTGTTATTTTATGTTGATATGGATATGTTCTAACCTATAGTTAATTTTTGAAGCATAATAGATAGGCTAAATAGTTGTTCATATACCATTATTTCTAATTCAAAATTACCATACCTTATTCTAGGAGCAAATCATAGGGGGATTCTATATATAAGACACCATTGTTTCAAATTTAAAATTGTTGGTTCTTTAATAATTGTTTGCTTCATTTATTTGATCTAAGACAACCTATTGCATAGAAGATGCTCTCAAAATCATAGTAAAATCCTTTATTTTGAGAAGACTTTTCAGAATCTTCCCATCATAACAATGAACAAAATCATCAATCATTAACCTGAACTTTGCAAGATTTTCATCAAATTCTACTTTTCCACTCTCTTTTCCATTCTAGATTTTATTCCCAATTTCATCCATGTAGAACTTCCTTGGCCTATAGATCCTATTGTTAGCTGTAACTTTACTAGGTGTCGAGCATAGCTTCAAGTTTTTACCCAAGCAAAAATTGAAAAAAATTGACCTTACCAAATACAATGTGTTGAAAAGATCTTTGAGTTATTCTAGAAAAGAGTTCCTAAGAGTATAATGCACAATTTTTAATCAACATTTTTGCATGAATTCCATATCTTTGATTGTCTATTTCAACCTTGATGACCTTCATCAAGAATGAGCATACCTAGGCTCTCTAAAATTAGTTTTCCAATATGCTTAGCCTCTTCAGGAAGGCTCACATTTGTCTCACAATTAGTTAGGTATTCAAAAAGAATGTAGTCAATAACAAAAATAGTTCTTCTTCTATGCCACTCATTTGTGAGACAAATGTGAGCCTTCATAAAGAGGCTAAGCATATTGGAAAACTACTTTTAGAGAGAAAAGGTCTGCTTGTTCTTGATGAAGGTCATCAAGCTTGAAATAACCAATCAAAGATATGGAATTCATGCAAAAGGGTTAAATCAAAATTGTGCATTATACTCTTAAGAAATCTTTTTTAGAATAACTTCAAAGAGATTTTCAACACATTGTATCTGGCAAGGCTAGATTTTTTCAATTGTTGCTTGGGTAAAAAATCAAAGTTATCCTCAACACCTAGTATAGTTATGGCTAATAGCAGGATCTACAAGTTGAGGAAGTTCTTCATGGATGAAATTGGGAATAAAATTTAGAATGGAAAAGAGAGTCGAAAATAAGTTCTTATGAAACTCTTGCAAATTTTAGGTTAATGACTAATGCTTTTGTTCATTGTTATGATGGGAATATTTTGAATAGTCTTCCCAAAATAAAGGATTTTACTATGATTTTGAGAGAATATTCTATACAACAAGCTGTGTTAGATCAAATAAATGGAGAAAACAATTGTGAAAGAGTCAACAATTTTGAATTTGAAAAAATGGTGTCTTTTGTATAGACTCCCCTTGTGATTTGCTCCTAGAATAAGGTATAGCAATTTTGAATTTGAAAAAATGGTATATGAACAAATATTTATCCTATTCATTATGCTACAATAATTAACTATAGGTTAGAACATATCCATATCAACATAAAATAGTAGGTGAAATTCACCTCAAACTCTATTGTGGTAACTACTTTGTAAGGAAGTTTGAACTCCTCCACAAACATTCTCTGTGCACATGAGTATGTTGGTTATTATCTTGATCTCCTTTGTGATCAAAAGAATAGTGAAGTTCATTGCATAACTCATGAACATTTTGCACTACTATGATCTAGTGCTCTTTTACTTCTTACTCATTGTGTTCTCAATCACAATATGCAAATGAATTAGAGGATAGATATTTGTCACCATTTGACAATAACTTTAATTGTTTTTGAACTATTTTTTATTATTCAATCACTATTTGGTAGTGTTCTTCCTTTCTCAGTCCTATAGGTTAGAGGACAATTCACAGATTTCAACTCTCTAACAATGATATTCCTTTTAGTGATCTCAATCACCTAATTCAATGTGTTATCTTCTTCATTTCTCAGTGCTAACAATGCCTACACAGTGTTTTCTCAATCATAGTTATATTACTCCTTCATTTGAAGATATTATGTTGCTTAGATAGTAATGTTTCAATGAATTCATATTTTGTCTTGCAAATGTCTTGTTGCACTTGTAGAGTTTTGTTGTGCATAATATGTAGTCAAGATGCCTTCAAATGGAACACTTTTGCAGAGGCAATAGGATAATAGTTTCAATAAAATAATAGTGTTAGTGAGAGGTATGACAATAGATACACTAAGAATGGAAGTTATAATGTTCTAACAGTAAAAGAATCATTTATCTATTGAAATCTTGACACAAGTTTCCCCAATACATAAGATAGCATATAATGTACTCTATTCCATGGTATCCACCTACTTCCATACCACCCAGAGAAGCAATGACTGAGAGTATATTTTCCCTATATTTTAGAGCCCAAATATGTCTTTCTAATGGTTTTCCACAATTAGGAAGAAGGTATGACATGAAATGTTTGTGCCCACCCAAAACTAAGCGTTACAAAGAATGTTTGCACCTATGTGAAATACCATAAGCTGCTTCAAAATGTTATGATCTAGCACAAGAGAAAGCTATTAAGGGAGCCTTGGCTTTTCCATTGGCATCTTTATGATTATATACATAGCATCCTTTTTACCATAGTTTCAAAATACACATTTATGATAATATTCACACAACAAGAACCTTGAAAGGCCAGAAACCTTGCTCTCATTATTCCTAGGTCACTCAAGAGCCCATATCAGTATTTGTGGGATCTTTACAATAGCTTATCCACTGATGAGAAGGATCCCCTCATTTGCAAATGGAATAAATTTTCATCTGCTATGCTTGAATGTGTAATGTGATGTAGCATGTTCAATGTCACAAGGCACACTTTGAGAGCAGAATTTTGAGACTTGATATCCATAGAATCCAACTTCTTGCAACACAAAATGTAGAACCAACATCCCAACCAAAGCAACTTAGCTTTAATATGCACCATAGCCAATTTTTTCCCACATGAATGGTGGAATTAAACTAACTTTTGGGGTCCTTGAAATAGAAAACATACATAGACACAAACTATTGCGATAGGTAGCAAGGAGAAAAGAAATGGATGATACATGGCTCCATGATAGCCTGTCATCCTTAATACTCTCTTGGAGGAAAATATTGCACACTCACCACATTTCTGAGGAAGATTAAGTACCATTTGTTGAAACAAGTTTGTATCTAAACTAGCTTCCTGAATTGCACTCGCATTCAAGGAAGGTGCTTTCAAAAAAATTATTGCTAACTAAGCACTCATGCTATCTCCCAATTTTCTTCCAACTAACCAGTTATATGAGTGATTATTTCTCACTAAGGCATAAGCATATTTGGAAGTGGATGTTTATTAGATATTATAGTTGCAAGTTCCACTTCGGATCACCAAATCCTTCACAAAACCTTTTGCACAACCACCACAACATCGCATGGTTGTTGTTGGGCCTTCGTGGTGGTGCGAGGAAGCATCACCACGAAGGCCCAACAACAACCTTGCGTGTTGTGGTGGTTGTGTAGAATGTTTTGTGAAGGCTTTGGTGATCCAAAGTGGAACTTGCAACTACAATATCTAATAAAAATCCACTTCCCAAAATGCTTTTGATGGATGTTTGTATCCTCATCCAAAGCTCCATTTCACACACAGGCACGAAGGATGCTTTTAAAGGTTTAGGAGTTGGGATTTACACCCACTAGTTGCATTTTCTTAAAATTTTATAAGGAATTTTCAAAAAAACCAATTTTCAACATATCCCTCAATCACGACATTCCATGATATCACATTTCTTTGAGGCATTTTTTGAAATAGTTTGATTGCCTTGTCTATGCTTCCACATTTTCATGTATGTCTAGCAGGGCACTTGTATCTACAACATATGACAAAAAAATCCTTGTTGTTATGCTTTGATGGATGTCCCTTCGTTATTACTGGATATCTGATGTAGTGCACATTATTATAGTGCAAGCCTATTTTTCAAATTGTTTCATTTAGCATCACCAATATTTTCCACAAGAACATTGTCCCTATTTATAATGATGGAAATGGTTCACATCTCTCAGAACAATTTCTCTTGCAACAATCTTGGAGATGAATTTAGATGTAGTGTGAAAATAGAACATACTTGAAGGTTCTTAACAACTCTAATAGTTGTACTAGGGTCCATGTTTAAAAAACCAAATGCAATTGCTAACTTTTCACTATGGTGGTAGATAAATGATTCTTTTTTCTTCTATTCCATAGCATTAAGTAAAAGTCTTGAATCTAGAAATACCCTGTTGCCTTCATTTGCCAAGCGAATTTCTCCAATTTTGCATAGCTCTCCCATGTTTGTGGATGTGATTGTCTCCTACAATTTTTTAATTGATTTATCTTTCTACTATGTTTGGACTTACTTTTGTAAACTTGTAATAAATAATGCACTTTTATTCTTTCTAAATTGAGACTAATAGTAATTTTTTTGGTTGTATTGAGGCACAACTTCATTCATGGCGGAAAAGGGAGCACCCTATTTCTCATATCAGATGACATGTTGCATATAAAGGAGGAATGATTTTAGGGTTATTGTTGACTACATTGAAGGAGAGAGCTTCATATATGGGACACAATCAACACTCTCCTTTTTGGATTCTACATGTTACAAGCTTACTCTAGGAATATTTCCCACATTGTAGAAGTTTTAAGAGATGAAAGAGTCATGTGCTCGCATTGAAGGGCTCCAAGCATGCGTTTCCATCATTGCAAATTTTTTTGGAGAAGTTTATTTCTTGTCATTTATGTGCATTGTAACTTATATTTTTAGTCTTGTGACTAAAAATAAAAATTGTAATACTCTATTTCTAAGCATTTTTCAAGCAAGATAGATATTTCATACTTGTGCAAGTTGTAAGAAAACATTTCTTATAATAAAGTTCAATGACTTTTCCTTCTCAATGGTTGTCTTATTGTGTGCAATTGATGATTGATGTGTATTTCTATGTTTTATGTTTAAATCCTCAAATATTAGTCAATTAAAATGACTAAATATACTACTAATTGACATCAATTAATAATTAAATTGACTAAATATACTACCAATTGACAGAAATTAGTGAATAAATATGACTAAATATACGACTAGTGAGATCAATGAATAAAAATGACTAAATATACTACCAAATTGATCAAAATGACAATTAAAATTAATGACTAAATACACTACCAATGGATAGAAAGTAGTGAATAAAAATGACTAAATAAAAGACCAGTTAACAAAAATCAATGACTAAATTAATGACAAAATATATCAATGAATAAAAAATGACTAAATAAGTGACCAAATTACAACAATCAATGACTAAATCAATGACTAAAAATTGTTTAGTCATCAATTTGGTCGTGTTATAAATGACTGGCAATAAACTACAAATGGTCACGTGATCATGTTTGGTCATTTATATGTAGTTTTTAGTAGTTTTTTAAATTGTATATTGTTGTTTATGTACTAGTGTTTTCCATTTATTTCGGATTTGGTGGTTGTTCATAATCAACTTCATCAAATTTTGTTGTGTAATTTTTTTCTTCTTCTAAAGTGGTTGAAGTGGATAATTTTTAATGTTCTTTCAATTTTTTTGTTGACATTGCCATTGGTTCTTTTATCTTTTTAGACTCTTTTGTTATGATCTTGTATTCTCCCATGAATGTAGGTGTAAAATCCACTATGTAAAGGAAAATGAGGAGCACTAGGAAAAATTGGTTGAGGAAATGGTAATGAAGTGGGAATGGTTTGTGGTTTCCTATTGTTCATTTTATTATATGTGTGAGAAATGATATTATCTATTGGTGTGAATAAGTCATGTACCTAGTTAATTCCTTTACTAGGGACTTAGGGGACTTAATTCACATGTTAAGTTTATTTAGGATATTATTTGTCTTATCTAGATTAGTATTAGTTGTTGTAAGAGAGGGGGACCAACCACGTTCAAGTCCCTAGGTCATGAAGAACCAAGGGTAGAAGGCTTCCCTAACTTACCTCAAATTAAAAGGGTGTTTAGAGATGAGGGATGAGAATGATGAGGACTATAAGGTCCTTCCTAACTACCTCGTGAGACTCCAGATTCGTAAATAGGGCTAGGTGGAGCTGGTTTTCGAGTTCAACATTGTACCTCAGGTAGCTCGCTGCCCAAGGATGAAAGTGCAATTATGGGATGACAACGTGATGCGCTGGCGTCTCTCATGTGTGTTGGCATTCGTACAACCAGAGGACTAAAAAGACAATGTGGTGTAAAATAGATCAAGGACTAAATTTAATGGTTTTTAGGAGAACAAAATAAAACTATGAAGAGATATATAAACAAATGTGATAAAGCAAGTAGATTAAAGCTAGGGTGACAAGAACGATCTCACAAAAGAGCCTGTTTGCCAGCTAGCTCCAAGAAGCACATCCACCTATACACAAGAAGGAGGAAAATTGTTGGGGGGTTGTATAGGGGCCTTCCTTAGTCAGACCCTTGTTTTGGTGTTTCCACCTCCATGGACAACCAAGATAGCGATAATGGAGAAAAGTATATGGAGAATAAAGTAAAGAACACAATAACACTACAAACAAGATTATGCCAATTTTAACCAACCATAGATGATAGAAGTGAAAGCCTAACACCCACTGGGTTAAGAGCCCACCAGCTAACGATGAGAAAATGAGAGATAATCAGCTCCCCTAATGCAATGCTTGTTCCACACCTCTAATTCCACGGAGCTGATGGAGTGCTTTGTTACACGGAGTACTAAAACTATATGTTCGACGCAAGAAAATTTATATCTACTGACCTGCAGATTTGAATGCATGAAGGAAGAGTGAATTTGAAGGTAGAATGATAAAAATGGCCATATTCAGGTCAGTTGGTCAAAGAGGGGCATTACAAATTGACCCCAATGGGAAATGTAATGCTTCTATAGGTTTTAGATGCAAGAATTTGTCAAGGACGTAAGTGCACTGGGCAGACATCTACACACCGTGCAAGTGTCCCTAATAGTTATTCTTCTACTCAACGAAAACACCGGAAATGTAGCTGAAGTGGGTTGATGTTGATTTTTCTTTCAAATTTGGTTTTCTAAGTTGAGGAAGTGTAAAAAGGGAATTTGCATAAGAGGTGCAAATTCACTCCTGTACATTTTTCCCCCACTTTAGTGAGCATAAATACTGATGAGTGCTTTAATAAAGTAGATCAGAGAAGTAGTAGAGTTAGAAATGTATACCTGAACCATCAAGGAAGTAGACCGTGATATGGAGAGCTCAAGATTGTAGGACAAGTAAAGGACTTCATAGCCCAGCAAAACAATGAAACTAAAGAATGGAAGCATCTTGCAAGCCCACAAACCTGCAAGGAGGCAACCCCAAATATCTCTCACATGAAGGAAGCCCCAAGAAGAAAGTGCCTCACGGGCCCGTAGACCTGCAAGGAAGGTGTCCTCCAAAATCCTTCACATGAAGGATACCCAAAAAAGTTCCTTACAGACCTGTAGACCTACAAGGAAGTGTCCCCCAAAATCTCTCACATGGAGGAAGCCAAGAAAGTGCCTCACAAACCTCAGACCTATAAGGAAGGCATCCTTCAAGATCTCTCACATGAAAGAAACCCAAGAAAGTGTCCTACAGGCCCGCAGACCTATAGGGAAGGTATCCCCCAAGATCTCTCACATGGAGGAAACCCAAAGAAAATTCCCTACAGACCCGCAAACCTATAGGGGAGCCACCCCCAAGATCTCTCGCATGGAGGAAGCTCATAAGAAGTGCCCTACAGGCCCGCAGACCTATAGGGAGGTATCCCCCAAGATCTCTCACATGGAGGAAACCCAAGGAAAAGGGACTCCACATAGTTGGAAAGCAGCTTTACAGGTGCACCTATAAAGTGACATGTTTACTTACAAATAGAACATGTCTAAAAGTGTCCACGTAGGAAAGTAAGCAGATAGTCATGTAGACTTTCAACAAGTTGGAAAAAATTTAAGGGGTCCCTCTGGAACCCGACATGAAGAAGGGGGTCCACTCAAGGGATGCACTATTCAAAAGTATGGAAGAGATGTTTCTTTCTCAAATCGATTCATCATCAAGAAATTCAAAAGGAAGAATATGCCCTCATGCTAGGGGAAGGTCAAAGTTATTCCCACTTCAGAGGAAGGTTCTCAAGTTCTTTCTTTATGAACCCATGATGAAGAAAACACATTTCATTAGGGTTTCAAGTTAAGAATGCAATTCTTGAAAAGAAGTTTGTGAAGATTCTCGAGAAAAATATTTGTGGGAAATTAATGCATTTTCTAAAATTTAAAGTGTTGTAGAAGTCGCATTGTCACACATGAGAGGGACATCTCAAGCAAAGAAGAGAGAAAGATAAAGGGGTATGTGCAAGATCATGATGGGCCAAAAAGTGGCGATATGATGGGTATGTGGCTAACGACTTTTTTTTACCCAAAATTGATGAAACGAAAAGGGTTTTTAAAGCATATTCTCAACTTTCCACCAATATAAATTATGCTTTAATTTGAATTTAATAAATAATTATTATTCATTTTCTATTTTGAATTATGACTAAAGTCCTAGAATTGATAGGCTAATTGAAAAACATCTATAGCTTTCTGTAAATAGTATCACATTTTTGAATCAAACATGCATCACATTCTATGCTTCTCAGATACTATAGGGTATGTGCAGATCAAGGATAATGCAAGGGCGACATGATGGGTACGTAGGGGCATGTGGTTGGGATCTAATTTTTTATCCAAAAAATTGATGAAATGAAAAGGGTTTTAGCTGATATTTCAAACTTTCCACCAATATAAACATGCTTTCAATTTAAATTTACTAAATCCAATTATTATTCATTTTTATTTGAATTCTCATAACTAAATTCCTAATTAATAGGCTAATTAAAAAAAAACATCTATAACTTTCAACGGTATTCACATTTTTGAATCCAAAACATACGTCACATTCTATGCTTTGCCTACTATAGGATTAAAGAAAAAAATGAATTTCATGAAGTTTTGACCAAGTTAAGGTGGTCAGACATACAATTTTTTATATTTTTTAAAAGTTGTAATAAAAAATTCATAATTAATTATTTACTTGGGAAAAAAGTACAAAAAAATATGTATCACATCGGGACATGAGTTCTCTACTTATATCTAAAATCTTATAAAAAAATATTATCATTTTATTGTGGTAAGGGTGGTCAGATGCATACCTACTTCTTTATTTTTTCCCTAAATTTAAGTACTCATCAATGCATTGAAATTCTAAAATTTCTACCTCAAATAGATTTTTTAAAAATAAATAAACTCTAGTAGTTTAGAAACTAGATCCACTTTCTACAAATTTTATTTTAAACATTTTTGAAATATTATAGATAACTTATTCAAATTTTTATGTCAAGTTGCCTAACTCGATTTTTCTAAATTTTACCTTCACTTCTAAGGGCCTCGCTTTTTCCATGATGATCGTGGGCATATACCCTATAAGATTTAAAATGAATTTCTATGAAGTTTTGACTAAGCTATACAGGATCAAACATACAAGCTTTTATATTTCAAAAAGATGTACAAAAATTCATAATTAATTATTTACTTGGAAAAAAAATTAAGCAAAAAAAATATGCATCACATTGGGACATGAGTCCTCTACTTATATCTAAACCTTATAAAAAAATATTATCATTTTATTGTGGTTAGGGTGGTTAGAAACACCTACTTCTTATTTTTTCCCTAAAATTTAAGTACTACTGCATTGAAATTTCAAATTTCACCAAATAGATTTTTTTTTTTTTTTTAAAAAAACCTAGTCGTTTAGAAACTACATTCAATTTACTACAGATTCTATTCTTACATATTTTTGAAATAATATAGATAACTTATTCAAATTTTTATATCAAGTTTCCTAACTCTGATTTTTCTGAATTTTTTGCTAGTTAAGGGCCTATTTTTTCCATGATGATCCTACACACACCCAAAGGAAAAGAAAAAGAGAATAGATAACATGAAGAAAGGGAACAGGGATAGCTTAATATTTTGAAGTCAGAACTACTCATAAATATATATATTTATAGTAATAGTATATAAAATAAACTATCATCAACCCCCTACTATATCAAACCATGTGAAGAATGCACGAGAAGACAAAGTAAAAACAAAAAATTGGGTCAACATGGAAGGGAATCATAAATGCCCCCAACACTTTGCATCATCCCCATTTTGCTAAAAAAAAAATTATAAACATGGAAGAATGATGAAACAAATAGAAGAAGGTTTAAGACACAAAAACCATGCCTGTATCCAAGCACCAATAGGGGTGGTGAGGGTCATCTTGGCACACATAGCATGATCATGGGGGAACACATCACAACACACACACACATATAATCTAAAGATAAAGAAGAGGTTTCCCCCCCTAACAATGATCGACCAAGAGGTCATCTACTTCCCACCCTAGATCATCATAAGGGGAAGGAAGATGAGCCTACAGTGGTGGAATGTTAAGACAAAGAGCGTTTGACAACAAGGGATAAGGAAGAGGGCCCCACAAGGTCCTCTCCACCAAGCTCTTGTGGAGCTAAGGTCAGCGAGCTCGCGAAGATTGCTAACAAGGCCAGAACCTTGTCCAAAGAGTTAAACATGCACTTTATGGGAGTGTCATGTTTTACCTCAATGGATGGAGAAGGTTTCACCTAAGATTCATTGTTAGGCTTGCCGAGTGATTCGAGAGTGGTGATGAACCCAGGGGAAGTTAGGATTGGTTATGTCACTAAGAAAGAACAAGTTAGTGTGGGACCATATTTCCAAGAAGATGGGATCCTCTTACGTCCTCCATTCTTGGAAGGACCACTCTCCTCCTTCTACTCCAGTGGGGGATGTGAACTCCCCATAGATGAGGCAAGAGGTGTGGAGGAAGAGAAAACTGCAGTAGATAACACTGAGATGTTTGTCATATCTATGGGTTTTAGGAAAGGTGAGACATCTGGAAGAGACATCAACAAATGTAGCTCCACTGAAGGAGCAATGAACACCTACACCTTTTTAGCGTTAGGCACATTCATACTCATAACAGAAGCTGAAAGTGATACGGAGCTAGTTTTAATGGAAGCAAAGGGGAGGAGAGAGGAGGATGTTGTAGGAGGTCCTGATACAGGGGCGATTGTCTCCTCTTCCTTCCTCTATAAGGCAGCCTACTCAGCCATGAGAGCCTTTCACCGGTACTTGCGCTCATGCGTAAGATAGTTTTTGTGACTCTTTGAACCAAAGGCTAGAGGCTGCGAAGGAATAGAAGGCTCCTTCTCAACCATGGGAGTGTCCACTACAGTCATTTTTGGTGGAGAAACAGACTCCTAAACAAGAGCAAGAGGAGCAAGTTGAGAAGCAACGTGGGGAGTCAATCAAGTGCCTTGCCATTGAGCCTCTTCTCATTTACTGCTTTCGGATTAGAAGTAGTAGGAAGCCATGGAGGTCGAGACATAAAGGATTCCCCATGGGGACCTTTCTTCTTATTATACCAAATAGGCCTAGGCTTTGTGGGAAAAATAGGAAGCTCAAATGCGGGATGCTTTGGCTTTCACCAAGCAGGCATGATAGGATTCTCCCACAAATGAGGAATAAAATCTAAATAGTGGAAGAGGAAGAAGGAGGATCTTGATACCACTTTTCTTCTTCCCTTCTATGTGCCTTGGCAGCATCACTATCAACTTTTAGGCAAGCCCTATGTGAAACGGCATAAGGCGACAAAGGGTATCTCAGTTTCAGCCTTAGGCACCCTTATAATTTTGATACATTCAATGCAGGAGGTCCATTCTAGGTAGGAGAGGACCAATGAGATTAGGCCAAGAGTAATTTAGTGATGACTTTTTGCTCCTATTTAGCATTAGAAGTTCCTTTTTTTAGGCTTTTTCATCAATTTTGCATAAATTTTTGCCACATAGTCGAATTTCCACAAATGAGATATCATCAGAAAGATGGTTTAGTGAATTTTTTAGTGTTGTAGGTGATTTTTCTAGATTTTGACATTTTTTGCTAGATTTTTCACCCTGAAGGTACAAGTGCATTTATTGCTTGTAATCGGAATAACTTTTGCATATGAAGTTGAAATTCGGATTTTTTTTTTGAAATTGCTTAGAAAATCACAAGGAATCTGTTTGTAACCTTCTTTTTCAGTTTTGGAAAGCTATTTTTTCTAAAAATTGTAAAAATCATTGTGTGTTATAAATAGTTGATTTGAGGTTGTCACTTCTACACATTGAAAAATTTCTTCATTATAATTTGTTGGGGAGGTTGAAAATTGAGTTATAATACATTTTGGGGGGTGAATGACACAATTTAAGTGTCAATTTTTCTTCTTTCTTTGGATGTTCATGGCGGATCTAAAGAAAATTGAACCACTCACTCCACACAATTATCATACATGGAAGCTAAAAATGACTCAATTATTACAATCTATAGGTCTATGGCCAATGTTAGATGCAAAACAACCTGATTTCATAAGGGATTATGAAAAATTTGTCCATAGATGTAAAATGGATGAAGCAAAAGGGCTCATTGGATTACATGTATCTAATCACTTGTTGTTTCATATTTCAAAGTGTAAAACACCTAAGAATGTTTGGGATAAACTTGAAGAATTATATGGTAAAATAAATTAGTTCAGAGTCTTGCAACTTCAATTGGATCTCTAATCACTCTCTCTAGATGTATTTCCTTCAATTTGGGATTTCCTTGCACAATTCAAGTTGATTTTGTCATAGTTAAAAGGATGTGGGTATGATATATCTAGTGATGAATGTATCTTCTTGATTCTGTCTAAGAGGCCCTTACCAAGTGTTTTCTTATACTTTCTATTCAACTATGGATGTTATGGGGAGAGATTGAAAAATGTCCTCTTTTGAGTTATTTTGTGAGTGTCTTAGTAGGGAAGAGGAAAATTTGATTCAGTTGGATGCACTAACTAGTTCTAAGAATCATGCTCTAATGACTCAATCATCCAAGGGTAAAGGAAAGAATAAGAAGAAGCCAAAGACAAAATCATCTTTAGGGAGTGAGACTCCCTCCAAACCAAAGTAGAAGAACAATAAAAATTCCACTTCATCTCCTTCTTATTCTACTTCTGGAGATTCAACTTCCAAGTCCAAGAATAAGAAAGGAGATCCTTTTTCATTTTGTGGCAAAACTGGGCATGATGCAACTCATTATTTTAAGAGATTGGAAGCCTTGGAGGAAGCTATGAAGAAGCACAATATTTTAGTGTTTAATCCATCTTCCATGAGAAAATGGAAAGCTATTTTATCGCGGTCCATTCATTCATCTTTAGATAGTTGGATTCTTGATTCAAATGCTTCGCATCACATGACCAGTTTATGTGATCTTCTTGATTCCATTGTTCATAATTCTACTTCTTAGATTATAGTTGGGAACTCTTCATAGATTCTAGTTTTTGGGACAAGCTCCATTTAGATGCTATATGGGTGCATTGAGGATGTTCTTCTTGTTCTTGATATTTCAATGAATCTAATTTCCATATATCATATTTCTAATTTTGGAGATGGGAAGTTAGTTGAGTCTACTCCATAGAATGTGACTATTAGATAGTTGCAAGATCCTAAGAAGGTTGTTGCTATAGGGATAGTTGATCATGAGACCCATTTGTATCATTTTGATGGGTTTTATTCTTCATCAAGTTCATGTTTCGTTGCTCATGCCGATTCAATGAGCAAGCTTTGGCATCAAATATTTGGGTACTTGAACTATAGATATCTTCAGTAGATGCAAGCACATAACTTAGTGGTTGGTCTTCCAAAGATATCTTGCATGGATGGTGTTTTCCAAAGGCTATGTTCTTGGAAAGCAATATCAAGATCCTTTCCCTCAAGTTCAAGCTACTTGTGCAACCAAACCCATTGAGTTGTTCTATAGTGATCTCATGTCATTCCCAACTCCTTCCTTTTCAAGGGCTAAGTACATGCTCACATTCATTGATGATTTTTCCTAACGAACATGGGTCTACTTTCTAAAGCTCAAGAGTGAAGTTCTCACCAACTTCAAGACCTTCAAAACATTTGTGGAGAAGCAATTAGGTTTTTCTCTTTGACAAATAAACATAGATAATGGGGGGAGTATGTCAATTAGGAATTTTAGGATTTTTGCAGTGAGCATGGTATTCTTCATCAACACACAGTTCTTTACACTCCTCTATAGAATGGTGTGGTAGAGAGAAAGAATAGGACTCTCAGGGAGATGAACAATTGTATGATTCAATCTAGGTCCATGGCTCCAACATTTTGGGTTGAAGTTGTCAATTGTGCTAACTATATTAAGAACTATATGCTCCACATGGAAGTGCAGAATATGACCCCTGGGGAGGCTTGGTCTCACTGCAATCCTAATGTGTCTTTCTTTAGAGTATTCATTAGTGAGGCTTGGGAATTTATTCCAAATGGTCAGCATAAATCAATGGAGAAGAAGAGTTAGTTGTACATTTTTATTCGGTATTGTGAGGATGTGAAGGCATATAGATTGTTCAATCATGTCACATGAGAGGTTCATTTCTGACATGATGTTCAGTTTGCTAAGTCCTTCACATAAACAAATCCTCCTTCAATGTATTCTTCATCACAACCTACTTAGTCTTCTTCAGCCAATGATGCTTTGGAACTTGAGGAATATTTTGATGATGGTCTTGATCCACCTCCTCCTCATTCACCCACTAGGCCATGATGGGATCATGTTACTCTTGAGGAGGCTAGTCCTCTTGTTGGTGATCCTAAAGACACTCGCCGAACTCATTCTCATTCTTCAAGAATCAGTCTTTTAAGTCATGCTATTTTAAATGATTCTCAAAATTTATTAGATGCTTTAGATATTCCATAGTGTGATAGTGTTATGGCTAATGAGTATTCTTCCTTGATGAAGAATCATACTTGGGATCTAGTACTTCTTCCTAAGGGAATAAATTTTGTTTGTGCAAGTGGGTGTATCGTACCAAGTATGAAACAAATGGTTCTATTGACAAGAACAAGGCTTGTCTTGTTACAAAGGGTTTTTCTCAGGTTGAAGGAATTGACTATTCTAATACCTTTTCTCCTATTTCCAAGATGGATTCTATTCACCTTGTCCTTGCTATAGCTACATCATAGGGATGGTTAGTGTATTAGATGGATGTGAAGAGTGCTTTCTTGCATTGGGATTTTCATGAGAAAATCTATATGGAGCAACCAATAGGTTTTGTGTAGGACTATTCACTTGTTTGTAGGCTTCAGCATTCATTGCATAGCCTCAAACAAGCTCCTTGGGATTGGTATGAGAAGATGGATAGTTTCTTGCTCGCTTCCAACTACACTCATTGCCATTCTGATCCCACAGTTTATACTCAGTGACATGGAGAGGATATACTCATACTTGTGCTCTATGTGGATGATTTGATTCTCACCAGGAATTCTACTTCCATAATTCAGAGTACACATCAAGCATTATGGAGTGATCTAATATGATCGACCTTGGTCTTTTGCATCACTTCCTTGGTCTTTAGGTTCATCAGACTTCTTAGAGGATCTTTAGTTTCTCACAAAATTATGCTCTTGATTTTTTTTAGAGATTTGGCATGGCTAATTGCATCGTTCTAGTCTGATTGCATGGTCATGAGAGAAGTAGACTACTATTACATTATCATCGACAAAGGTTGAGTATCGAGGTGTTGATCTTGCTAGTTAGGAGGTTTTGTGGCTTCGTCAATTGATGACTGAGTTAGGATTCTCTTCCACTCATCCCACTACTCTTTGGTGTGATAATCAGAGTGCCATACATATCTCTTGTAACCCAATGGAGCTTCAACATACTAAGCATATTGAGATCCACATGTACTTCATCAGGCAACTCATCCAATATGATGTTCTTAGCTTGGATTATTTGCCTATAGATAAGAGGTTGTAGACATATTCACTAAACCTTTGCATCACCTCATTATCTTTAGTTGCAATCAATGCTTGAGGTGAAGGAAGTTTTCCATGGGGGGTCTTGAGGAGTCCTTCATTTTTCAGCTTTTTCTCTCTTTTGGAGAGGAGTTTTCTCCCACAAGGTTTTTCTCCTTCTCTCCGTTTATGAGAGTTTTTGTTTTGTACATGGGTACCTCATCAGGCTTTGTTGTCGGGACCCATATTTTTCATATTTTGCATTGGTTTGTTCCTCCCCAAGTTGCACTTAAGGGGGGTGTTGGTGTGAATAAGTATTTTCCCTAGTTAATTCCTTTACTAGGGACTTAGGGGACTTAATTCACATGTTAAGTTTACTTATGATATTAGTTATCTTATCTAGATAAGTATTAGTTTTCTTATCTAGAATTTACACTTTCCTAGGTATTTATGAGTTAGTTGTCTCATGTGATAGGATTAAGACATTTTTCATTGTCGTGTCTTATCATATCTCTCATCCTTGCCTTTATAAGCAAGGCATCTCTAGCATATTTTGTATTGCATTGTATTCTAATGAATAGCATAATGATCATTGTATCATATTGCAATTCTTGCTTGGTGGAATAGCATCTTCCATTGTCTCTTCTCTCTATCTCTTTTGGAGGTTATTTGGTGTTGCATATTGAAGATCTTGCATTGCTCACTCCAACATTATAACTCGGTTGTTGCAAAACATTGTTACTATCAATTTTCCTTGTAAAGTTCAAGATAGCTCTTGAGGGTAATGGTTGATTTTTAGGTGGTCCTATGATAATAAAATGTTTTTTTTGAAATTGAGTTTGATATGAGGGTGGGTAGATGGTGAGTTGGAGTTTTATTACATTAACTTCTCTTTGTTTTGGTTTGTTATAGCAAGCCTTAGTGGATGAACCTTGTGAAATGAAATCCTCAAGGGATTCATCTAACATGTCAAAGTCATCACTACTAAAGGACTTGAGGGATATGTTAACTTGGAAAAAGAGATTTGACATGATCAAATTACTATGCTTTCTCCAAGGGTTTCATTGGTTTGTACTTGTCTTGTTTGATGTTTTTTGTTTTTTTGTTTATGATTTCTAATGATTGAAAAATGTAAACTAATCTATCTAAGCTATGAAATGATGCTGAAAATAAAGGAAAAGTATACAAATCTAACACTATCTATAACTGAAACATGCAATAAATCTTTCCAAAATGTTGCAAGATTTAATTAGAGAAGCAATTACTTGAATGCACAAAATAGACTATTTCTGAAAATCAATGCTCATATCTAAGTGTTGGCCCCACGGTTGCTGTTGAACCAAAAGATTGACCTGTTAATGCTCGATACAACCACCAGAGTTAACAGATCCATGAGAGGCGGTTAAGCCATGTCACAAATCCCATGGGGAGCACTAACCATTTTACAACAATATCCCCCTTAGTGTTACCTAAGGGAATTTGAACCTAGCACCTTTGGATCTAATACCAATTTTTGGTCCCATGATTTTCATTGCACAAAAAGATTGACTTGTTAATGGTCGATACAACTTCCAAAGGTAATAGATCCACAAGAGGTAGTTAAGCCATGTCATGAATTCTGAGGGGAGTTTTAACCATTTGCCAACACTAAGAATAGAAACAAAAAGGAAAAATAGAATATTAATATCACTTTTCTGAAAAGCTTGTACAGGGACTTATTCACCCATGGGAAAATGAGTCCTTAATCAGGGTTTTTTAAAATTATTATTTTCAAAATCTGCGTTAGTGTGTATGATTTTTGTTTCTAGTTACAAAATGATAGTTTTGTAACATGATTTTCCAAATTAGGGTGTCTAAATGCAATTGCAAATGAGGAAAAATTATGAAAAAATTCAATATTTTTAGAATTCAATTTATACCTAAATCTGAAATTAAATGATTGACTAATGATCTTGATGCAAGTATAATGCAAGATGAATGCAAACCTAATACAATTTTTCTAATTTTTTATAAATTTAAGGGACACAAACAAACAAAATTAAAGCCTAAATATAATTTTCACTTAGATGCAAGCTTAAATAAACCTAAATGTAATGCAACTAATGCAAATCTAATGAAAACTTAGTGTAAAACTTAAATCTAGGGTTGAAATAGACTCCAATTTGTATAATTTTGTTTTACAAAGTCAGGCTCCCCAAAATGAAATATAGAAGAATAGGAACATTGAAAAATAGGGGATTATATAAAATATGGATGGTATAATGGACCTATCTTCCTATTTTCATTATGAAATGAGATACACACAAAGAATTGACTTGCAACCCTTAGGTGAGTCAACTCAATGAGGGAATCTATTGATTTCCTTATGATTGAGGATGAGGACATTAGCCTAAACAATGCTTTTGGGATAAAAATAAAAATAGTAAATCACCACAATCATGTAAGCTAATACTTATATCTTTAATATAAAGCACACCACAGATAGAAACAATAAAGTTTTGGTATATCTAGGAAGGTCTCAATATTGTGTGACCTATCATAAAAAGCTTGTTTTGGAGGGTTGTCAAGGACTCATTTTCCCATGAGCGAATGGGTCTAGGTCTCCCTTTATGAAAAGTTAGAAATTGAGATCTGAGTCCTTTTTTTGTACTTCCTTCTTGCACTTCTAAATATTCACTCCCAAATCTATACCTGTGATAAATCTGTAAAATAAAAATGTTGTTTTGTGGTGGATAGGGGTTTGCCTTAGTCAAACCCCAAGTTTGGTAATTAAACCTTGATGAAAAGTACATATTTGAAACATGAAAGTGTGTGCAAGCAATAATATTAAGTGTGTCTAAGATTATTAAGAGTTAAAATGAAAATAAACCCTATTCAATTGTATTAGAATAAGTTCCCTAAATGAAACATGAACAATGGTGAAGACCTACTTTGGGAGATGTCAAATAACCCTAATAGATCATAAATCTAATAATACCTTCCTTTAGGTAGATAGTAGAATGATAATAGAAGATTAAACCACTTAGGAAACAATTCATTAGGCTTGGTTGAATGGCTTGGTGCATCTCCCAAAACCTAGAATCCATCATGATCCTCCATAGGCATTTATCATCAATCTTTGACAATACTTGATCTTGTTGGAAAAATGAGCTTGAAGACCTATAAAAATAAATAGAATGCTACTCCAAGACATCAACTTTGAATGCTTGATTGATTTCTCCTTGCTCTTGAGTGTAAATCCTTGTGATCTCATGTGAATCTCTGTCTTGTCTAGTGTAAAATGATTGAAAGACTTAGTTTTATAGGCTTCCTTTCTCTTTTCTCATTTATTAAATCCTAATGGTCGACATGTAAAATTTGAATTTGGGACTATGAAATTATGCAAAAAAACATATTTTAAATTGAGTTTAGGAACTTAAAGGGGACCCATTCGCCCATGGGTGGATGGGTCCTGCCCTAAAATTCCAAGACTTAGACTATGTCGAGGAATTAAATCAATTAATTACATTTATTCAATATGGATTATATTGTTAGAAAATAATTAAAATAGGCCTTGAGATGCATAATAAAGGGTATTAGGGGACTATTAATGAGGTTTAACAATTCACAAATGTAAGGTCACTAAAATAGGTCCAAACTAAGTGTGAAATTGTACTTTCACTTAGAAAGGAGTACAATTTTCTACACTTTATTTATCCCCCACTTGAATAGCCATATTACACTATGTGCTATGCAAGCTAAAGTAACTCAAACAATAAACTCTATTAAAAAGCATAGTCATATGGATTCATTCACAAATAGGGAGAATGAAGCCCCCAATGTAGTTATCTACAAAACCACAATATTAGGAACCATATCCTATAAAAACAATTCATCAGTTGTTCAAAAATCCTCTTATCAAACTTCTATAGAGAATCAAATTTGAGGGTAGATGTATGCCCCCTCAGATTTTTCTTGCTATATGGAGGTGGAATCAAGGTATCCATGTAACCTCATCGAACTTCTTGGTTTAATGATGTAAATGTCTATTTTAGGGTATTGGAATTACAACACCACATATTGATAGATATTGGATTAGATCAGGGATGAAATTATGAATCCAACACAACAAACGACATCTAAACTAGAGTTTGCTATCCCCTACTATGTTGATTTGAATTAAAAAAAAAAAATTAATAAATGAAAGAAAACAAATAATTCTTAGTATATTTTAGTGAAAAGAATATGAATTGATAATCATTTTGACATTGACCTTTTGATAATTTACCTTGGTGTAGAGTGATTGAAGATGTTGAGTAGACAAGCGTACAGGCCTCTAAGACTGGATATTTTGCATGACGAGGTGGCATGAGGTGAGCTCCATCATATGGTGAGTGGATTCTACTATGCTCTATTTTCACATTTTTGCATTTATAGTATTTTTTATGAATTTCTAGAATTTTTAGGACCCTAGAAAAAAAGTCGCAAAGCATCCTCTTTTGTTGCAAAGAATACCACTTTGTTGCAAAGTGTCAAAAATAGCTAAAGTGTCCA
>VDFB02193867.1:165306360-165335765 GCA_007258455.2 Sequoia sempervirens | reverse complement strand
GAAACATGAGAGAAGAAGAAAGCACAAAGAAAAGAGAAAAACTTGGTTGGATTACGACGTGCATTTTCAAATTGAGAGGATATAGATTTTGTTAAAATAGTTATTTCAAAGGCTAGACCTATATTATACTCAACCATTTTCTATATCCATCTCACCATCCCTATGGCTTATTCAACATATTTCTGTAATTCTTATATTCATCCTCGTGGGCTGAAGTTAATATCTAATAGTTTCTGCACCTTTGTGTTGTATGCATTATACTTGGCATCAATTACTACTTTGGATTCTTTCACAAAGGTGTCCATGTATGTCTGAATCCTAATGATATTATCAATTAAACCATTCAGCACAGTTAAGTCCAACTTATCATCAATGTATGTTATCTGTGGACCCATAGCTGTTTGATGCCTGAAGAAATCCCTCCATGATGCATACTCTTTGAGTGTTCCATCCTCATTAAGGATTTTTGGCACACCTTGTTCCTCCATATCCCTAAAGGATTTAATTTTACCTTGCAACTATCCACATATTCTTTCATGAAATCTTGCGACTTCACCAATCATTTCAATTCCTCTTATTATGTCTGGAAGATTTGTTGGAGCTTCAAGGTCTTCCTCTAAATTTGTTTGAATCTCCCTTAAACTCTTTAATCTACTGCTCCATTTATTCCATGTGCTCTTGAACATGTTGGAACCTCTCAAATGCCTCATCTATACCATTATAAATTAACCATGTGTCTTTTTCTTTAAAGGCTTCCATGGTCAATCTGTGGGCTAGAATCTTTTCATCCATATCCTTTGTAATCTTGTTCATGTTCTCCTAGAGCTTATTCTTCTCAAACTTGGCTGCTTGGATCTCACTCTTCAATGCATTAATCCTCAAATTTAAGGTGTCTTTATCTTGTTGTGAACTACCAGATGGAGAAGTACGCAAGGTCTTATGATTTACCTTGACCACAGTGGCTTCCATTTTGTTATACTCTTCAACTAACTTGTTGTACTTATCCAATAATTTAATATATTTGGCTTAAGTAATTTATTTAGTGTCCAAACTCAACATAGCCATGTGCATTGTCAATCCTATAGCCTTTGGAGCTGTCATCTTTGAAGCTCTTCCTACTATCAAATCTCCTGAAAGGCCAATCATTGTTCTACTGAGTCTGCACCTCCCTGAATCTGGTGTTAATGACCAAATAGCTAGTGCATGTAAACTGAGGATTAACCCTGAACCAAAAGTTTTCTCATCAAAATTTTCTTTAGACACCATAGTATTTGGGTCATTCCTAATTGCATCTAGAGCGATTATGGGAGATAGCTTCCATCCGGGCATCACCAAAATCCCACTGTCTTTGACCAATCTTCTTGCTTCTATAGGATTCATTTGCTCAATTTCCTAAACAATCTCTTCTTTAGTCTTCTTTTTGACCTCTTCCTATTGTGAGGGATCAACTCCCTCCTGAGCCTTTTGTATCCTATAATTTATTTCCCAAGCTTCCAACTTAGCTATGAATTCTTTGAATTCTCTGGATGTCACAAAAGAATCATCCTCTAAAAATTTGTCACAAGCTAGAACCCTTGCATCATTTTCTTGGCTTTCATCATATTCCCATGGTGCTAGCCTATCATTTGGAACAAAAGGTTCCATTACTACTCCAACATTAGGGTATGAAAATTCATGCTCTATTCTTTGCTCAATAGGCACTGCTTCAACAGATAGTTGTACATTCCCCACAACACCCTGTACTTCATCAATATTTATAGAAGGTAGCTCCATAGCAAGAGTATCCTCAAAGTGCATTGGTTGTTGTTGCACCTGTAATGTTGCAGGATCCTTTGGTTGACCACCAATTTTTAATAAATGTTCTTGCAAAGCACTTTGAGACAGTTGCTCTACTTGTTGCACCTTCTCTAGAAAAGTACCATCATTAAAATCAGTAAGGATGAATTCCATCCTCTTAAATTTTTTAGTGAGGTGCTTGTAAGGGCTTTCATAGTAGGAATTCTGGGTAGAAGCCCTATGCTCAACCTCAACAATTTTCATCCAAATCTTCTCTCTATCTTGGAAAACAACTAATGTTGGCAAGTTTCTTATCACATCCTCTTTGAAGTAGAAAGTACGAGATCCATACACTGAGATTCCCCTTTTTATCTTTTCTTTATTAATGAGCCCTTCTAGATCAAAATTTCTAGAAGGGGCTATATATGCATTCTCAAATTATTTATCATTATGCCAAACACCACATATGCTTCCTTTGTAGTGACAACAAAATAATCAAAATAGAAAGTTGTTGCATTAATAGAGGCCTTCCTGGATAACCTAAAATTCTCCGCATCACAATTATCCATTTTCCACATTATTTTAGTGAAAACTAGCCTATCAAAAACAAACCTAAGCAATAGATGTGGCACGACAATAGTCCCATAACACCTGATGACTATGCAATTATCATACAAATACTAGTCTCCCCAATTGAATCCATAATTGGGGTCATCACCACATTCCCTTGGTCTAAAAAATGCTTGAGGTTTTTTAGAAATTCTCTCAGCTAGCGCCAATCCCATTTGTACCAAAATAGTATGTTTTATGGTGTTGCAGAATCCAAAATAGTTTGAATTTGGGCAGAGCAAATCCTAGATGTATGTCCACATTTGGACAGGTAGTTTATGATCCTTTTCATCCTTTTGTCATAGTTTCATGGCTTGACCAAAAACCTCCCTTCCCTGGTATAATATCATATGCATCAATAATGAATAATGTCTAAATGTCAATGAGGTTTTTCTTTCTTTCAACCTCATTAAGTCATAGTGTAATTTTTCAACAACTCAGTAAGCATAGTCAAACCATGTGTGCTTGTTTTTATGTTGAATATCCATGATCATAACTAATAGTGGTGATGTTATCCTTCCATCACACTTCACTCCAAGCACCTGACACAACATAAAGTATGTGTATCTAAAATAATCTCCAAATTCTTCACAATTGAATGTTTCAACTTATTTTATTGCAAACAAAGAACCCTTCTCTTGTCTATTCTTTGGTAGTTCACCTCTTCAGAACCCAACCCTATGTTCAACATATTCCTGCTGCAACTTTTCCATAGTAATCTTTTCACTAGCATCAGGGTTCATTTTGAAAACCTCTATGACTTTACTTTTCTTTATTTCCAAAATACTTTTACCATCTGTATCTGTGATTACCCTATTGAAATCATCATATCTATCTTCGTGTTGCATCATTAAATCTACCTCCACAAAAATATTAGGGACAACCAATTTCCCCAAATCAAAACCCTAGACATTTCTACTGAGATGTGGAGCATCTCTTGTGAAAGTGTACAAGAATAACTCCCATCTAGGATTTGGCACAAAAATTTCACCAATTCCTTCTACGAGGTCCTTGAAATTGGTGGTTAGTATTCCTTCCCCGGTGGCCTTCCTACCACTTTCTTTGGCATATATCAGTTGGAATTTGTCCATGAAACAAACATATCCCTTTGGTTGACCCTTTTTCTTCTTGGTTCCTATAGATGTTTGGGGTGGGTCATGGGAGAATTCTACTTTTTCTTCTTGAGTGTGGGTTTTGAAGACAACAACTAACCAGGTTGACTCATCTTGACAACTTAGGGCTTTTAGGTTTCAATTCAAACTAGGTTTTGGAATTTCTATTCTATTCTTGACAACTTAAACTTAAATTTGAATACAATTCTACCCTTTTTATTTTATCCCAATTAGAAAACTACACTCAATCAAGACAAGCCAATAACCCTAATTCACCCTTGAAAACAACCTAGACATTTCATTTAATGTGCCAATTCTTGCAAAATAACAAGAAAAACCAGTGAGATTCGATGATGGCTTACCTAGGAAAAACTCCTCTTCAACTTTTCTTTGGCCTCGGCTCTGGTCACTCTGAACTCTTCTTCAACTCCTCAAATTCCAGAATGAGAGGAGGATTCAAATACAAACCTTTTTACATTAATTTGGCTGAGTACGTTCACCATTAATGGTGCAAGAAGGCTTGCATGAGTGAACAATTACTCCATCATTTGGATGTTCCATTTGAATTCGAGCCATTGATTTTATCATGTGAAAATTCCATCCAATGACTCACATCATTCCATAATCTCCATGGGGACCTTCCAACAATTTAATATACACTTTGATGATGAGTTAAGAATCTACCACACATACCTCTTAATATTTTCTGAGTATCACTCATCACGTCTTTAATTTTATTGATCAATCTTAACTTGTGATAGATTGAGCCCGTGTGATAGGGAGAAACTCCACTCATAGGTGGTTGTGGGTTCCCATTTTGGAGAGCATGAGATAACTAGTGATACTGATAAGGCCAGCGATGGGTTAAATAATTAACTGCATCGCTCATTGGGGGTTGCTTTCTAGTGGTGGCAATGTAACACATGATGGGTGATGAACCTAGTGTGGTAAGAAAGATAGTGCTTCGCTCATTGTGGGATGGACATGGGATATTACAAAGGAACATGTGATGAGAGATGAAGTGTTACCAGTAAACTTAAGTAGTTCCAAAATGAACTTGGGCATAAGTTGTTTTTAAAAGGGGACCTCCTAGGCTCGACGAGTGACAAAAATGTTGTGGCCAGTTAAACAATGATGATAAAGACCATAGGATGTCACTTAATTAATTTATTACCTAATGTAACCATTCAATGAGAGAACATAATCCAAAGGATAACCAAGGATGCCAATGCAAATAAAATGTTAAACCCTTGACCCTAATGGAAACAAGATATGAGCAATCAGAAATGTGACCATGAAATTGAAGGGACCAATTTTTTTTTTTAATGTTCCACCTGTGGCTCTGACTGGGGATGTATGCCTCCCAAAAGCATAGAAATATCTTAGATCTCTGGTTAAGAAGACCAAGCATACAAGGATAAAAAATCCAATAGCTTGTCCGGACAAGACAAGCAGATGCAACAAAAAGGAAACACACCAAACCTATACACAAAATTTATAGGACTTTTTAATGGACATGGAAGGATAACCTATTTCAAGAGAAATAAGGTTTCAAGAACTATCCATGTATTGGCAGTTCAAGAATTTCACCTATTAAGGATTGCAAGAAATATGAGTCTTCTCCATGTATATCAGTAATTAGGTAAGGGCCTAACCACAAATGGTCAAACTTCCCATGTTTACCTTTATCCTCCATTCTTGCATTCCATAGTAAAACCATGCTTCCCAACCCAAAATTTCTTTTAATGGCCCTTTTTTCATATAGGTGCTTAACTTGTGATTGTAATTTCTCATTTCTTTTATGAGCTTCTCTTCTAGTTTCATCAAGCTCAATCATCTCATCCATCCTATGTTGCATCTCATCACAAATGTCACTATCATATTCTTAGACAAATTTGTACATTTTTATCATATTGTTATGTGGTATTATAGCTTCAACACCATACACTAGGTTGAAGGGGGATTATCCAATGACCTTCTTCATAGTAGTCCTGTTAGCCCATAGTGCAAGCTGCAATTTTGAGTCCTAGGCCTTCTTGTTCTTCTCAATCACCTGCTTGATAATCTTCGTTAGGATTTTATTGCTAGACTCAACTTGCCCATTTCCTTGGGGGTGATATGGGGATGAATAAGATATGCTTATTCCATGTTGGCTAAAAAAATCAACAAATTCCTTAGACCTGAAACACATGGTGTTATGAGAAATAATTATTTCAGGCACCCCAAACCTACTCAAAATATTGTTCATCAAAAACTCAATCACAACTTTACTAGTCACTTTCTTGGTAGGAATGACTTCAACCCATTTTGTGAAATAATCAGTTGGAACCAGAATCTAGGCATGTCCTCCACTAGATTTCTTAGACATTTCTAAAAATAAAATCAATGCCCCATTGTTGAAAGGGAGTTTGTACTGACACTAGCCTAAGTGGTAAGTTTCTTGAGAACTTTAATTTTCCAGTGAACCTTTGAAAAGAATCACATTTCTTTATGAATATTTATGCATCTTTGAACATGGTTGGCCACCAAAAACCTACTCTCAATATCTTATGAGCGGTGGTCTTAGCGATGTAATGACCTCCATAGGCTCCTTTATGCATTTCAATTAGCAGATCTTTTCCTTTATCCCCATCTACACACATAAGCAACAGACCTTTAGGGCTTCTCCATCACAATTCACCATCGATAATAACATACTTGATTGCTTGCAATTTCAGTGTTCTTTTCTCATTGTGAGGCATACCTTCAGGGAATTGCATCGTCTGTAGATATTCAACAATTCTTCTGTACCACCCATAGGTCTGCATGTCACATATGGGTGCAAAATTTTCATGCTCTACTTGGTTTATTTGGTTATCTTCCAAATTTGTCTTAGCCATCAACTTAGCTAGACCTTGACCTCTCACCACCTTGGTTCTAGATATTGATGTTGAACACTTGAATCCTATTGATCAATCTACACCAATGACTCGTGGTCTCTTGTTGAGTAAATATATCTTTGACTATTGTTGTTGGGACATATGCTATAACCATAGCTCCAATCAAATAGGGTTTGAAGTTTTTAACAACCTTAACTCAATTTTATGTTTGCTTTTGTATAGCATCATACCTTAACTTAGCTGACTGCAATGATTTGCTAAAGAAGGCAATAGGTTTCTCAAAACCCTCATCATTCTTTTGAAGTAAAACCCCTGCTACAGTATGGAATGAAGCAAATGTGAATAACTGAAAAGGTTTTGAATAGTCAGGGGATTTAAGGAAAAGTGTTTCCTTGATAACATCCTTAATGGCCTAGAAATATTTTTTTG
This sequence comes from Sequoia sempervirens, assembly GCA_007258455.2. Classification (NCBI taxonomy): domain Eukaryota; kingdom Viridiplantae; phylum Streptophyta; class Pinopsida; order Cupressales; family Cupressaceae; genus Sequoia; species Sequoia sempervirens. The sequence goes on along the minus strand of VDFB02193867.1, from coordinate 165,328,960 downwards.
CTTCCATTTTCTATCCTACTTTCTCCCCCTTCTTTAGCATTTTATAAATAGGTCTTACAATTTCAAGAAAGTTAGTAACAAATCTTTGTACAAATTTAATTTTTCCAAAGGACTATATTCCCTTCACATTCTTGGGCTATGTGATCTTATCAATTATTACTACATGCTCAAGATCAATCCTGACCCCATCTTTTGACATAATGTGACCCAATAATTTCACTTCTTTAACTCCAAATTGACACTTCTTGGTATTCAAAGAAATCCCATATTCCCAGTCTTTAATAAATATCTTTTCATGGTGTGAGCAATGATTCTCCTCCTTCTTACTATGGGTACTAAGATTATCTTGATAAATGGAAAGAAATAAATCTATGATATCAACAAAAGCCAATCCATGGCTCTTTGAAAAGTGGCACCAACATTAATCAAGCCAAATGGAATCCTTACATATACATATGTCCCCCATGGAATTGCAAATGTAGTTTCAAAATTTTTCTGATTCCTTCACCATGACTTGGTTATAACCTAAAAACCCATCCATAATCAAGAGAAACTCACATCTAGTCACTTTTTGCAACATTGCCTCCATATTAGGAAAAGGATAATTATCTTTCAAAGATTCCACATTCAAATTTCTAAAGTCTACACCCAACCTTGGGTCTCCATTTTTCTCTCACTAGAACTAATTTTGAGACCCATGATGAATGTCTGATAGGCTTTATAATCCTTACATCTCTTAGCTTAGTAAGCTCTTCTTGCATTTTTGGCCACAGAGTGGGGTTGATTAGCCTCTGTTTCTGCCTAAAAGGCTTTGCATCAATCTTCAACGATATCTCATGTTGAAATTAGTCCTCCCTATAAGCCTTAAAATCATCATATGACCATGCAAACACATGTCTATATTTCCTGGACATGGCAATCAACATACTCCTCACACGGGGTTTCATACTTTTGCCTATATACACCTTTTTAGGAGAATTCTCTATCACTAAATTTATCTCCTCTAAATATTCCTTATGGGAAGATGCTTTCTTAACTTTTGACTTGTTAGGGCCATTAAATACCATCTCTATTGTGACCAACACTTTGGGAATCTTACTTTTCTTTAATTGAATTATCTCATTCCCGAATAATGTCTCTTTCCCATCAACCTCTACCACAAATGAACCAAAGTCAATCTCTTGGCCTTCATATTGGTCAATGCAGTGTAGGAATCTCAAATTTTCATTTTCATCATCAAACACTTGCCAATTACAAATGTTATTAGGCACTCCAAGCCTAGTCTGTACTTCCATATGTGAGACACCATCAAAGGTAACATAATCTAATCTTACAACAATATTAGCTAATAGGTCTGCCCTAAAATTTCCCCCCCTTTCTATCCACTCTATGCCAAAGGCATCAAAGGCCTTAATAGTATCCAAAATTTCATTCTTTTATTTCCTAAGCCTTTTATCTTTAGTAAAAAATCTAGATCTAATATGGGAAACTACCAAATTAGAATCCCCCAACACTCTTATCAACTTAATGCCATGTTTGGAAGCTAATTTCAAACCAAGAGGGTTTCATACTTAGTTACATTATTTATACAAGAAAATTGTAACAAGGAGTACTTGAATGTTTTACCTTGTGGAGAGATGAGAATAACTCCTGCACCCGAGCCTTCCTTTGAACAGGCCCTGTCAAAGTGCATAGTCTAGAGGTTATATCCTTGTGAATCATCAAAAACCTCTTTATCTATAGGTGAAGGTTTGGCCTCTCCTTCTAGAATTTCTTCCTCAATCCAGAAAGTGTCCAAACTAGTGTCTACAAATTTAATTATTACTGGCTCTTCAGGATCTTCAATATATTCAATCATATGGTCGATCCTTGGATCTCTTGCAATTTTGACATCTTTTTGATCAATTGAAAAAGTTGTAAATGACAAGTTACACTGAATACTCCCACCCATTGATGCACTCCTTTGCTTGGAAAACAACATTCCATAAGTTGGTGGGATATCCACTATTGTAACACTCATATATAATTCTTTTTAGGGAAAGATGCTAATTTATATGGAACTTTATTGATTACCCTGATAACAAGTGCTTCCCTTGAGTCCATGGCATAACACTTGCCATATGTGCTATCAACCTTGAACCCCATTTCTTCCATGATATTTATTGGCATTACATTGTTTGAGGCCCTTGAGTCTATAATGAAATTTCTAAGCAACTTTCCATCAATGATCAAGCTTAGAATGAATGGATTCACTTGGTTTGGATTGGCAGTAATAGTGGTTCCTAGATATATCTCAAGATTTTCATTGATCACTGCTTTGGCCTCAACATTCTTTTCTTGGCTTGTGCTTGCTTCAAGTTGATCAACTATCACTTTATCCTTCCCACTAGCAACAATACTATTGATAAGAGCAACAGTCTTATTCTTATGCTCATCAATTCTCATCATTTCTAGGAATGGGACTGTGACTTTGACTTGAGATAATACTTGAAACATATCTATTGAAGAATAATTTGGTAACTCAGGGAGTATGAACTCTTGAGGAATTAACTTCTCACCTTGTCCTTGAACCTTTTTAGCACTGGGTTTTACATTTTTGGCCTTCCCAATTAGATGATCAGCTTCACCATCAATTTTTTCCTTAGTGCCTTTCTTGGCCCAAATTCTCATCTCTTTTCCCTCCTTGGGTTTTGTTTCTTTTTTCTTGTTCTCGGTCTTTGTTCCTTTGTTTTCTACATTGATTTCCTTGATGAACATGGTGCATGGGCTACCTTGATTATCGCTCATAATTCTATTCCTTCGATGATATTCATTCCTTGCCTTAGCAACCGGTGCAATTGTGTACCTTTCAATTTCCTCATTTGAGGGTTTCCTCAAAGAAACATTATCTGACTCAAGAGTATAGACCATGTAGTTTGTAGACACTAAAAATTGATCTAGACCTGCGAGCTTTGTTTTTCACCACATTCGTCCTAGCATAATTAAAATATTTAATTATGTTGTGTGGTCCATTTTCATCTATTAATTAAATAATTTTTAATTATTTAATTAATTCAGGTCTCTTTATTCTTCCTGATTATTTAAATAAATAAATTTTATTTATTTACTTAAATGCGTCACTAATTCTCTAATCCCTCCATATAATTAAATAAATTCCCTAATTTATTTAATTATTCATGTCCACTAATTCATCTAGATTATTTAAATAAATAAATCTTGCTTATTTATTTAAATACGTCAATAACTTACATATTCTTCTTCTAATTAAATAAATTCTTTAATCTATTTAATTATGGCCACATGTCATTTTCCCTATTTTAATTTTTTTTAAAAATGATTACTTATTTAAAATGGTCAAATTTCCTTATTTTGGCAGAGGATAGGTATTTATTGCCTACTATCATTTGATTCTCCATTTTTTGAATTAAAATGACTTTTAATTCAAAAAGATGCCCTTTTGCATGCAAAATTCAAATGACTATTATTAATTTGATTCCCTAGTCTTTTTTTAGCCATCCTGTCTCAACTTTCAATCTGGTCCATCCGTTTGCCATTCGATCTCATTCGTCCATTTGAAATTGCCTTTTCTTATAAAATGGCAATTTCAAATTCATTTTCTCTCTCTCAAGCTTTTAGGTGAACTTTTGGATTTCTTGTTTTCATCCATTTTCCTACACACTTAGAGCTTCTCTTAGGCACTTTGAGTCATTTTGCATAGGAAAATCCTTCAACACTTGCATAGGACTTGACATTTTCATAGGTTGCTTGAAGAATCTGAGGGAAAACTTCAACTTGCAACAAGCTAGAAGGTATAATGGAGGTGAATCATGGGGGTTGAAGACGTTCGGTAACATATTTTCCTTTGTTTTCATGTTTACTCCTTTGTTCTTCATTATCTCTTTGGATTGTTTTGGATTTACTATTGATAATCTATTAACCCATAAAATTTCCAGAGATACATTTGGTGAACCCGATGCCTTTCACTGCATTTTTTTGTTTTCGTACAACTTTCTGTCTTTGTTTTGCAGCTACAGGTTTCTAAATGATGCATTTGAACCCTCCTGCATTGCATTCTCTGCATCGTGATGCACTTGACAAAACCAATGAAACATTTGAACAATTGGACCGCATTCCTGACCCCAAGTGACGCATCTGAAAGAAACATGACGCATTTGATAATTATTCTGATGCATGTGAACTATTTTGACACATTTTTCTGCATAATAACTCATTCGGCTAGTAAACTTTGATAGAAAATTTTGTGATGCATCTACTCTATCATAACGCATTGCCTACTTAGTTTCTATATTTGGATTTTCTTTTCAATTTGCTGCATTTTTATTATTTTAGTCTTTTCTATTTTTCTTGCATCTTTTAGAATAGGATTTTCTGGTTGCTAATGTCTAGTTGCAGTGTGTGGTGTTAGGATTCTCATGGGTCAAAGGAATTTGTTGAAACTACTAACATGTGGGTTTGCAGTGCTTGCGAGTTAAAGACAATTATCCAAACTACTGACATGTGATTTTGTAGCTATGTTTGTCAAAGACTAATCTTTCAAATCATCTGTTTATGACTTTTAGTTTAGGAACACTTCTATTGGTGCACTAAAATGAACTTTTTTTTGCAAGTGTTTGATTGTTCTTGAAAGTGGTAGGTGATTATGCTCTCACCTTGTGAAAACTTGGTGATCAAAAAACCATACCCACTTCATTTGTTATAAATCCTTAAGACTTAATAATCGAAGTATCCTCTCCCCTTGTGCTTTCGGGCGATCCTGGGTGTAAGAGAAATAATTATTATTTCTAGAAATGGGCCTGAATTAAGGGAAAAAGTACTCACCTTAAGGGATGACCCGACCGATAACAGGATAAAGCCAAGCCACTTCCAACCGGGATATAAAATGGGTGCTTGAGGAAAGTTCAAGTACCACAAGTGCGAATGTGTCACACAAATGGAGTAGTACTCCCAAAAACCCTATTGAGTGTAACCTCTATAGGTTGGAGTGCCACCTAATCCGTGATTAATCTATCACACCATGTGTGGCCATTCGAACGGATGCCCTTACTAGACACCTATTATTTTAGAAGCCAACCATTTTTAGCCGTTGCTTGGTATAGTGCAGGGTATAGTATCATGCCCACAGATACTCACTACTGACTCCCTTGAGTAGAGATAGTAGTTCTTGGGAAGTGACTACCCAAGAATCTGAAGTTGGTATTCCCGTAGAAGTGAGTGACGTGGAGGAGAGCTAGTGCCACCAAACTTCTAAGCTGTCTACTCTTGAGAAGGAGAGGTGTTCAAAACTAATCCGGGGTATATCGGTGGGCTATACCAAGTATACAAACCATTGGCCTATTAGGATCGTGCTTATCTTACGTGTGTTTTCTTACACTAAAAAATTGTGCTTGTCAAGTGCTTTCTGGATTTTCAAACAATATTCACCATATTTACAATTCTGGACAAAAACATTCGACCTTTGACATATCAAAATTTTTTCCCAATACATCAGAAAAATCTCTTTTTACAACCTGTGACACAACTATTGAAACGTATCTGTTGTCCTGAAATGCATTTGAAAATCCCTAAGATGTAATTGCTCCGTTAAACCACATTTGTTGCCATAAACACTGCATATGATTATGTTGCAACGCATATGAACTTCATAGAACTGTATTTGCCAAAATCTGTCACATTTGATAATTTTAGAACTGTATTCGCTTAAACTAAAATGAATTCACAATAATGTGATGCATCTGAGGTCTCAAATGACACATTTTCCTGACAGAAACAAAACCCTGATACAAAGCCAAATCTGATCTAAACATTGTCAGCCTGATGTCAAACACTTTTCTTTTCTAAAGAGGACTCTATCAGAAACCAACTTTGAAATTGCTCAAAACCTTTATCACTCAATCATTAGTTTGTATTCTTGACCATAGGCTTAATCGTTCAAATTTTAGTTGCATACATTAGGCTTCATAATCATAATTTATGGCATTATCTTGACCCTAGGTTTTCATCTTTGCATACTTTGGATTAGGTTAACCTCATCAAAATTTGCAAAATCATTGCTTTTAAAACTAGGTTATCTTGGAATTAGTCATCATTCCTTTTTTCAGTCATTGTCCCTTTTGTGAGAATTTCCAACTCAACAGTCTAGTTAAGAAAACTCACTAGTCATCTTGACCTTGTCACTTTGTCATTTTCAACAAGTCCTTTGGTAACCAAAATAAAATAAAAAGATTAAGCTTAGAGTGCTTAGGTACCTCTTTCTCCAAATTGCATTCATTTTAGTTTATACCTTGTATACTTTATTCCTAAAAATCCAAAAATATCTTTCATCCTAGTTGTCATTTTGAACCTAGACCTTGCATTAGTTCCCTCATTAGTCCTCATTTTGCACTTTTCTATTTTCTTAATTGACATTATCATTGTCCCAGTCAACATCGACATCCTAATTGTCACTTTGGCGTTTGGCATATTTATCTCTTCACACCGTCAACCTTTATCACACAAAAGGAGAAAAACATAGACTAGTGCCATACTTGCATCGTTATCCTCTTCATTTGAGCAATTTCCTTGATGGTGGAAGTAAGACTGCAAAGAAAGAAAAGACAAATGGTAGATTTTGGACAAGACTTTGACAACAACACCAACAACAACACTAATCCCAATGACTAGATTTATGATGACCCATTTGGCAATTTGAATGTACAATCATCCATGAGCATGTCAACTTCCTTTCAAAATACACTTTTTGAACAATTCATATAGAGAGACAAAAATGGACAAGTACTAGCTGAGGATTTAGACACTGCCGCTCAAAACCCTGACATAGCTTCATTTGTAGAAGAATTGGTCTTGAATGATCCAGACAGATACCTTGCTATGATTTTGGACCAAGCGGAAAAACTACCAAAATGCTTCGACATTAATACCATAAGACCTTCTCCAGACAACACAACACAAACCATGACATCTCATCAAAACATGAACAATGCCCCCAATAACAATAACATTTTGGTCACCACACAAGTTGCTACTAACACCATTAATGTGACATCTAGTGGCACCACGAGTCAAAACACCTCCACCTTAACTAACACAAAATCTATTGGAGGAACATCTACTATGTCCATGCCTACAATGTCCACATCATCATCACAAACGATAGGAATAACCGTTGGGTCCACATCAATGGGAACAAATCCCACAAACCCTATGTTGGGATCTTCATCTATGACAATGGGGGAATCTTCATCACATCCTTATGGTGGAATATCATTTAATCCCTTTGGAGGAAACCCACGACGATTCTTCATTCAAGGCCCTCAACACAACATTAATACATCATCGCAATTAAACATCACACATGGAAAAGGACAAAATATGAACATCCCACATGGACAAGGACAAAATATTAACATACCACATGGGAAAGGAAAAAATATGATCATACCACATGGGAAAGGACAAAATATGAATATCTCACATGGAAAAGGACAAAATATCAATGCACCACATGGACACTCCCAAGGAACAAACACCAACATGCTACATGGACAATTCTTTCAACAAGGACAAAGAACTCAAATGATGCAACAAATGTGTAACTTTGGCAATCAAACGAGTCAAGGATTTCAGCTGCCTCAAATACAAACAAACATGGATGGGTCACATATTTCCACTTACTCATCCTAGATTCATACTCAACAAAAAATTCCAACTCACAACTGGCAATATCAACAAACACCTAATTAGAACATATCATACTTTTAGGCAACCAATGATCCCATTGTACACGCCTTGCTAGCAAGAGTGGATGACCTTCAAAAAAAAATGGAAAATATGAAAACCTCTGACAAGAAGACACAAATTCCATAGGACTTATGTCCATATCCTTTTGATAAAACTTTGTACATGCCACCATTTCCACATTTCTATGTGGCTCCAAAATTTAACAAATACAAGGGTAAAACAAATCCACTTGACCACATTAGAGAGTTTGTAACAAGCTGTGTGGATATTGCTCATGAGCACACATATCTAATGTGACTCTTTCCTAAAAGTCTCATGGGACCAGCCTTAGAATGGTTCTATACACTGCAACCTAGAATACAGTCATGGAAAGAACTTGGTGAAAAGTTCATGAAAAATTACAAATACAACATTGACACAGAAACCTCCATCACCAACTTATGCCAGCTCACACAAGAAGATTTAGGTGAATTTTTTTACCATTCTTTCAAAAATGGAGGGGTCTAGCGAGTCACTATCATATACATATTCCTGAAAAAGAGAAAGTGGATATGTTTGTAAAAACACTCCCAGGCCCACTAAAAAATGGCTTGCATGTTCATTGTTGCACAACTTTTGCGGATCTAGTTGAGCGAGGTGTCCAAGTTGAACAAGCCCTCATAGCCAAATTAAAACTGAAATATGGTCCTAAAAACAAAAAAGCAAACCCTCCGCTTGCTAACAAAAGAAAATAATGGGTTAAGAACAAACACATCACCAACGATGGTGTAGTCAATGCTAAGGCTGTCAACACTATGGGTCCTATGATTACTCTAAAAGGAACACAACCACAAAACACACAGATAATGACACAATCCTATGCTGCTAATGCTACCCAGACAAATCAAAATAACTAAGGAAATCAAAACAATCAAATTCAAAGATAGCCTAGACAACCCAAATAATTCCCTAGAGGACGTACATACACTCCCTTAGGTGAGCCTATTGAAGAAGTTATCAGGAAATTCCTTCAGAATGGTGTCATCACACTTGAGGACCCCAAACCATATAACCCGGGGCAATTTAAACCATCTTGGTGGGATGATAACACATTTTGTGACTATCACTGAATAAAAGGGCACAAAACTTCTTCCTTTAAAAAATTGAAAATTTTGGTAAAAGACCTTATTGAAAAGCGTATCATTGAAGTTGGTGGACCATAGTTTGCTTCTAACACAGATCATACAATACACAAAAACCCACTACAGGATCATGGTTTTGGAAACTCTTCTATGTCAAATACGAACAAAAATAGTCAAGCCAACCATGTTCATATTGGATATGACTATTCTGGAGGACCTATCGTACATCACATTAGAACGACTAATGAACATGTCTACACAGTCACCATCAAAAAGGCCCCTGAATGCAATATCACCACCCACGCTAGAAAGGTCACCATAGCTGGCCCTCCTCCCCCTAGTCAACCAAAGGTAACAATAGTTGGCTCATCTACTTCGCAGTCGTAATCGCATCCACAAAACAAGTAGTCCCAACCTAAAGGAAAATTTAATCTTATTGACTAGCTCAGAAAAACACCCACACAAATCTCTATCCTTGAGTTGTTATGCATCTCGCCTGCCCATAAGGCCATCCCAGATAAAAAATTGCAAAAATCCTCTATTCCCCAAGATATTGATGTCAGCCAATTTGAAGCCATGATAGGATATCTGATGACTCCCCACCATATCACCTTTTCAAACCAAGACTATTCTTCATCCAAATCTAACCATAATAATGCCCTTCATATCAAAGTTCTTGTTCATAAACATAAGGTCAGACGAGTATTAGTAGATGGTAGAGTGGGACTAAATATATGCTCCTTAAAATTGGTCAAGGCACTAGGATTTTCTGATGCTTGTGTAGATGCCAAAAAAAGCATTGTTATCAAGGCATATGATGATGAAGAATGCTCCTCTCAGAGCATAATTACACTCCCAATTTGGATTGGACCAGTCATTTTTGAAACCACTTGTCAGGTTCTAGATTTGGACCTTCCATACAAAATTTTACTTGGTCAACCTTGGATCCACACACTAAAAGTCGTCCCTTCCACGTACCACCAGTGTTTGAAGTTTCCATTTGAAGGCACTGAGATTACTATATATGGAGACCCTGATCCATTCCAATATTGTACCAACTTACGTGGTGTATTAGAGCATCAAGTTCCTATCAATAGGGAAGCTTTGACATCTTTGTCTTCCAAATTCATTGACACATCAATGCTCGTGAAGCCTTTTGTTTCTTCATCCACCGCATCCACTTCTACTTCTTCGACCACCATGACCACTTCCATAACACCTACCACTTCATTTATCACCCCAAACGTCGACCCAAGCTTCCAAATTTAGGACCAAGGATATGGAGAATACAAGCTAAATACGAACTATTGCATAACAAAGATTCCCAAGTCTCCCCAAGTCTATGGAAGACCTTGCTTTAGAATACAAGCAAAAGAAATTTTTAGGGTTCGTCCAAATACAGTTTTCATAAAGTGGGGATAAATGAGTCAAGAGGACACAGATGATATACTATCCTGGATTTATAAAGAACCACAAGATGGAAGGCATGAGCCATTATTAGTTTAAGAAACCAAAGCATCTTTGGTTAGGGTTAGGTTCATGAGAACCTAGTGATCCAAGTACTAGTGTGATTCCATGTGAGTTTGTGTATGCTTCAAACTATGTTGAGACAACTGAGGACACCTCCTCTGAAACTGACTCTCACAAATGGGAATTTGTCTCTCAATGATCCTTAAGTGACTGTTGCCTTGATGAATTATTCCTTGAAACTGGCGAGCCTACATTTGAAGAATGATTTTGGAAAATGTTCAAGATTGATACAACACCAGATGATGCCAAGTATAGATCATATTCTATTCCCATTCATCCTAGCCTCGACGTACCTATATAGTCACCCCAAATTGATGACCATCATGCAGAATCACTCGAACCATCACTTTCCATTACTGACCCTTCCCCTGACGCTACTCCCTTTGTTCCTTACTTCATTGGTGAGTATGAAACAAGTGAAGGAGAATACTGGATAGAATCTGACATAGAGCCAGATGATGACAACTTCATTTTCAATGTCTCAATGTCCATTTACATGCTCTTCGCATCATCTCCTCAATTTGCAAATGCTGATGATGGAATATTCTTCGTTTAGCTTGAACTAATTGACTAGAACCAGCAAGGCCCACCAGTAATGGACACTTTTCAAAATGATGAGGCTCTAGCAGAATTTATAGGGCTACATGAAGGGATTACAAATGGGGATCACAAAGCTGGGTTTACCATTGACTTGGATTGTGTTGCTTATTTTGGGGAGACTGTGCCATCCTCTAGTCACAAAATTAAAAAGAAAAATAAAACAAAAAATGACACGTCTCTAGGTGAAAACTGAAAGGAACCCTTTGACAGAAAAATAGTAAAAATAAAGGATGTATCCGAGGGTGAAAACCTCCTTGAGGTGCCCAAAGGGTGGAGAACTGGACTTTCTCCCCGTAGAAAGATAAAAATCAACAATTCTTGTCGAGGACACCATAGCAATTAATATAACTGGGGAGGACCCAAAAATGGTTCGCTTTGTGGCATTATTGACAAAAGATGAACAACCAGAATTTTAAAAATTCTTCTCAGAACACAAGATAAACTTCGCATGGTCTTATGCTAACATGCCGGGGTTAGATCCTGAGTTAGTATTATATCACTTGCCATTATTAGCAGATTCCAAGCTAGTAAAACAAAAGCTAAAAAAAATGCACTTGCAAGTTGCATTGTTGGTTAAAGATGAACTCAAAATATTGTTGGATGTAGGTTTTATCAGGTCAATTGACTATACAGAATGGATATCCAACATCGTCCCTATCACCAAGTATACTGGATAGACTCGCATATGCACAAACTTCTGAGATCCCAATAAAACATGCCCTAAAGATGATTTTCCTTTGTCGAACATTAACTTCATTGTGGACCTTACAACTGGATATGAGATGTTGTCCCTTATGGATGGTTTCTCTAGATATAATCAAATCTATATTGCCTCTGAAAACCAAAACAAAACTTCTTTCACATGTCCTTGGGGTACATACTATTGGACTGTAATGTCGTTTGGTCTTAAAAATGCAAGTGCTACATATCAAAGGGAAATGACAACAATATTCCACGACATGATACAAACATTAATGGAGGACTATGTGGATGACCTTTTGGAAAATTCATTGACAAGAAAAGACCATCTTTCAGTATTAGACAAATTTTTCAAGAGGCTGGAAGAATATAAGGTCCAGTTGAACTTGAAAAAGTGTGTTTTTGGTGTAACATCAGGCAAGTTACTGAGATACATAATCTCTCGTAGAGGCATTGAAGTTGATCCTACTAAAGTCAGAGATATATTGGATATGCCTCCTCTTAAGGGAATTAGTGACCTAAGAATGCTACAAGGCAGGCTTCAATCTATCAGATGGTTCATTGCTCAACTTGCAGATAGGTTCCAACCATTCCAGTATCTCCTATGCAAAGGGACCCCCTTTGTGTGGACTGATAAATGCCAAGAGACATTTAACTATATCAAATAGTACTTATTGTCACCTCCAGTTCTCATGCCTCCTATCCAAGGAAAACCATTAATTTTGTACATCTCTACAACTACTTCATCACTAGGGGCATTGCTAGCACAAAATGACTATGAAGAAAAAGAAAGAGCCATATATTATATCAGTAGAACATTGGTGGGGTATGAGCTAAATTACACACCCATTGAACGTGCTTATTTGGTAGTTGTATTTGCAGCCCAAAAATTAAGGCATTACATGTTAAACCATAAGACATACTTGGTAGCCAAGGTCGATCCCTTGAAGTACCTCTTGATTTGAGCAACATTGACATGTCATTTAGCAAAATGGGTCACGATCCTTAGTGAATATGATATTCAATATGTTGAGCAGAAAGCCATCAAAGGACAAGTAATAGAAGACCAACTCGCAGATGCACCAATACTAGATAATCATCCTCTTATAATGGATTTTCCATATGAGTCCATATTTCACACAGAATCCCAACACCCTTGGAAATTATACTTTGATGGATCTCATACTAATCATGGCTTAGGAGCTGGAATATTATTCATTACTCCACAAGGAGACTCCATCCGAAGGTCATTCCAAATTACATTTCCATGCTCTAATAACATGGCAGAGTATGAAGCTCTAATTATAGGACTCTGAATGGCTATCAAGTGGAAAATTAGAAGTCTGCAGGTCCTCGACGATTCCCAATTAGTTCAAAAACCAAGTCAATGATGAGTATGAAACAAAAGATGAGAAGCTAATGCCTTATAAGTGAATGGTTGACAGTTTTCTGACATATTTTCACAAGCTATCCTTTGAATTAATTCCAAGAACATAGAACAAGGTTGCTGATGCTATGGAAACAATTGGATCTTTACTTGATATTCCTAGCAATGTCCCACAATTTGAGTTTTTGGTTAAGCAGATATTAGTTCTAGCTTATGATGTCCCCAAATCAGAAATGGTCTATGAACTTGTTGGTTCCAGTTCCCCCTGGTATAAGGACATTTTTGACTACCTTCATTCACAGATCATTCCTCAAAACATTTCCAATAACCAAATAAAGTCCTTTATCTACAAAGCTGCATGTTATACAATCATCAACGAAACCCTTTATCGTCGTAGCTTTAACAATACCCTTCTTCATTGTCTCGACACTAATGAAGCAAAAATGACCTTACAGGAAGTACATGAGGGTATATGTGGGTCCCATCGAGTGGCCTGACCTTAGCTAAAAAGATTACGAGACTTAGGTACTATTGGCTGACACTAGAAAAGGATGCACTGGAATTTGTAAGAACATGTTGCCAATGTCAGATTCACAGTGATTTGATTCATGCTCCAACACAAGAGTTGAGGCTGATCACTTCTCCTTGGCCTTTCACACAATGGGGACTTGATCTTGTGGGCAAGATTCACCCTACATCCTCCAATGGAAAAAAATTCATTATCACTGCCACTGATTATTTTACTAAGTGTATCGAAGCCATTCCACTCACTTACATTACCGACAAACAAATCTCCAAATTTATCCTCAATTATATTATTTTTCATTACAACATTCCACAATCCATCATCACAGATAATGGTCATCCCTTCAAAAATCATGAGGTCCGTGAACTATGTCAATGTTTCCATATTAGCCATCACTTTTCCATGTCATATTACCCACAGGGAAATAGTCAAGCTAAGGCATCTAATAAAACCATTATCAATCTTCTTAAGAAGACCATCAATAACATTGGTCATGACTGGCACATCCAACTCAACCTTGCTTTGTGGGCATACCGCACGAGCATCCGTACCCCCACTGGTGCCACTCCTTTTTCCCTTATCTTTGGAGCCAAAGCCATCTTTCTGATAGAGGTCAAAATTCCATCTTTGCGAGTCTCCATGAAAGGCCTCATCATTGATGAAGAATACAGACAGTCACGACTGCATGAGTTAGAAATGGTAGATGAATGCAGACACACTGCATTGAATCATTTACAAGAATACCAAAATCATCTTTGTAGAAGTTATAACAAAAGGGTGATGACTCAGAAGTTTGACATTGGTGACCTAGTTCTCTTGCAGAATCCCAACAATTAGTCAGATAGGGAGAGGCCGAGAAAATTTGAGCCCAATTGGCTAGGCATTTACATCATCATATCATCATTTGGTTTTGGAGCATATCGTTTAGCTACTCTTGAAGGTGAAAAGTTGACGGAGCCAATCAACAGTTTACATTTGCACAAATTCTATGCATAACATCAAAAAGCCTGCCTAAAAACCAGTTAAAAATACAAAAAATCGTCACCTTGATGAAAACCTAACAAACAAGCATCTTGGTGACACCAAAAAAAAATGATGAATAAAATGACAAAAATAAAGAGAAATAATTCATCCAATAGTGAAAACCTAGTAAACGGGTGCTTTGGATAAGTACCATGGTGAAAACCTGGCAAACAGGCACCATGTATAGTTAGTCATTGTTGTGCCATCTATTGTCACTCTATCTACCTTTGTCCCTAATAAACATACTCTTTTCTGATATTTTTCATAACACTTCACCTCAACACCATGACATTTCCGTCCATAGCTGACAATGGTTGAAATCAAGTCTTGCATACTGTCCACTTTCCATGCTAGTCATACCTTTTCTTTCCATTCCATTTTTCCTGGCTCATACTCAACTTGACTAGGGGAAAATTTTTATCATGAGACTGCAGTGAGTACCACATGTGATCCTGACAATCATAAAATGTCCTAAAAAAAGACCTAAAAATCATAAAATGTCCCTAAAAAAAGACCTAAAAATCATAAAATGTCCTGAAACAAGACCTAAAAATCATAAAATGTCCTAAAAAAAGACTTAAAAATTGAAAAACGTTAGAAAAAAAAGACCTAAAAAAAAGTCCTAAAAAAAGACCTAAAAATTGAAAAACATCCTACATAAAACACAATTTTTTTTCTTCCAAAAAGCAGAGTCATGTCAGTCAACACAGTCACATCAATTCAAATCTTGATTAGTCTTTGTCATTGTCAAACTATGTTGTCTCTGCGCACTTGCTATGTAGGAAAGGCTCATCTTCGAGCCCTCAAGACATTAGTTCAGTCCTATTAGGTTTGTCAAAATAAATAATTACTCAATCTTTCGTCAACAAGACAAAGTCATTGGTCATGTCAAACTACGAGGTCTCTGAGTGCATGACGTAGGCAAGGCATCCTAACGATGAGCCCCCGAGGCCACACTAGGTCAGTCCATTAGGGTTCATTGCACAATTTTCTCACACACATGAAATAGTCTTTAAATTTATCACAATCTTTGTCAAAATTTGAATGAACAATCTACCCAAGCAAACTTCTACAATCTGTCAATGAAGCATGACAATCATCTTGGCATATCAAAATTGGTCAAACTTAGTCAAACTTAGTCAAACTAGTCAAGTCTTGCTTACTCTTTAGATGTGTCCTTCTGAAGGGTAGCCCCATCACTTATTTATTTCCTAGGATGTGTCCTTCTTAGGCGTCATCACCATCATCTAGCATTTTGAGGATTCTCACAACATTTGAGATATGTTCCTCTTGACATCAACATTATTTAGGATGTGTCCTTCCTGAATCTGACATCATGGCATCAACATCATTCAGGATGTGTCCTTCTCGAATCTTGACATCAACTTGGAATTTTGGCATCAATGTTATTCAAGCTGTGTCATTCCTGAATTCGACATCGTGACATCAACGTCGTTTGGGATGTGTCCTTTCCAAACTTGACACCAATTTGACATCTCGACATTGATATTTTTTAGGATGTGTCCTTCCTGAACTCGATATCATTTTGACATCTTGACATCAACCTTGTTTGGGATGTTTCCTTCCCAAATTTGGCATCACTTTGGCATCAACATCATTCAAAATATGTCCTTTCTGAATCTAGCATCTCAACATCGTTTAGGATGTTTCCTTCCTAAACTTGACACCAATCTGGCATCTTCATATTACCAATTCAGAAACTTTGACACCAGGACATTCAACATTTTTGACAAATTTGACATCTTGACATCTAGACACTTGGCAAGCATTGAGAATTTAATTTTATGATTTTTTATTTATTTTTGATAGTCATGTTGCTAGTTCCTCGAGGATGTCCTAATAACAAGATTTAGAGGAGCAATGAAGTTTCATGATTTGTCTTGATTGTCTTCACTGTTTGTGATTGATCATGACAAAATGACTAGGGAAAATATGCTTGTAATATGAGTCATGATCATCCTTTTCTGTGACTGTTTATGTCAAGTGATGGTACAACCTTGCACACCTTGATTTACATCATATCATGGTGTTTGTTGGCCATTGCGATAATTCACCCAATGATGATTAAGAGAATTTTTTTATAATTCCTATGGAAATGTGTTGAAGGATTTTTTTCCTTACTAACATCCATCTCTTTCTTTCTTGTCGCCTCATCCTTCTTCTATCTCTCGATAATATCTTGTGACACAAAAATGCATTCACATAGTCATATAGACATTGCATTACATTAGACATTCACATTAGATTAGATCCAAATCATAAAACACCAATTGCATACACAGATTCTCATAGTGTAACACAACATATCATCACACAAATCACATGTCAAATAATCCATCTACAATATTGTCATCCATCAGTGTATCCATAATCATGGGAAGGAAAGGAAAAAAATAAAAACATAAATATTATCATCAGTATCATCCATGGCATCATAGCTTATAATCATAACTAGAACATAGCATTTTCATCATAAATGCATCCATGGCATAGGCATACATATAGCATCATCATAGGAATCAAGAAATGCATCAAGAAAATATCACATAGATAGTATAGTTGCATAATCACAACATGACATCCAAATTATCATCATCATCACATAGCACATTGTCACATAACATAAAACAAATAGGCGACATCAAAACTGCATCATATATATATAATTTCAAAAATATTAGTATCACAGGATAGAGTCAAAGAGATATCCCAAAAATGGAGCTCGCAGGCTCAATAGTCAATAATGTCATAATACATGAAAAGTCAATATCTCAAGGGGTACTCTCCTCATCTCCTCAAGGAGAAGATTTGGGGGATCAGTGCTCTATCGAGGGAACTAAGGCCATCATGGTCACTGTCACCCATCCCTGCATTGCTGAGGCATTTGTCACTATAACCTATGTTTGGGCTGTCTGAGCCGTATTTGTAACTTGAGCTACTGAGGTATCTATCACTGGTGGACCCATGACTATGGCTTAGATGATGACTTGAGGCATGCCTGTGTGAGTGGTGAGACCTGTGACCTGAGGTGTGCCCTGAGGAGGTAGACCCTCCCATACTAGTGTGGCTCCTATTGCTGCTCCCACTCCCTGACCTGTGGCCACTGCCTGTCCTCGTCTGTGAGCACGATAGTGTAGGATATCATCACTCTGGAGGCACTGCCTGCTCATAGAGGGTCCTGTACTAGCCATACTAAGTGCTTACCCTACCAAATTCACGAGCTATATCCCCTGAGGGCCCTACACATAGCGCTAAAAAATATACACACCACTATGTTGGCTCCTGCCTCCGGATCTCAGCCTGATCCCGCTCGACCCTCGCTAACTCAAGATCAACCTATAAAGACCTAACCTATGCAGTGCTCTTGTCAAGTATCCTCTGAAGGTTGTCAACCTGCTGATCTATAGTGGCATCTATTGGAAGTACTAGCCCTATCGACATCCCATCATCTCCCTCCACCATACTCCATTGCAGTAGATTCTCTGCCTCATCAATGACCTCATCCTCATCATTGTCATCATCCCTTATGTCCTCCTCTCCCCCAATCTCTGTCTCTGCATTCTCCACCTCCCTCTCCTCCATCACCCTCTCCTCTCCTCCAATCTCCACCTCCCTCTCCTCTCCTCCAATATCTTCCTCTACATGCTCTGCCTCCCTCTCCTCTCCTCCAATCTCCACCTCTGCATGCTTCGATCCCCTCTCTCCCTCCTCCTCGGTTGCCTCTGGAATAGGGTCCAATGGTTCTCTGACCACTCACTGCCTCACTTGCCTCTAGTGTCTCCCTTCGTCCCCTCCTCTCCTCTATCTCCCATCGGCTCCCCCGTCATCACCATCATCCCCATCTCTCCCTCTTCCCCTGCCTCTAGCCCTATCCCCATCTCTCTGTCGACCTTTTCCTCTCCCTCTATCACCAACTCCACCCCCTCGTCTAGCTCATGGAACATATGGAATAATGGATCGCCGATCCACCAGTGTAGGTCCATCTAGATTTATGAGGGGAATAGGCCTATGTGTCTACCACCATAAGTCAAAATATATAGTGGTCCTCAGATTTGCAATGCCTCCTCTCCATCCCCACTACTGTGCCACTAGCCCATCTATTTGTTGAGTAGCAAAGGCAATAGATATGGGTGGTCCCCATGCTGACTCCTGAGATGATCTCACATACTCGACTGTCTCAATCAGAATACCCTACTGCTCACCAAACTGTTTGAGAACCCGCTGCGAAAAGTACATCTCCACAATCAACTGTCTACACTATCCACAATCAACTATTTCTACAATGTCCGACCAATCAGATATCGATACTGTCAGTAGAAACTGAGATGATCCACCTCACCCCCCCACTACCCACAATCCCTATACAGTATCCAGATAAATAAAGTCATGGTGTTGATCCTATGTCTCCAACCCGTCTCACCATAATGGCTCTACTGTAGCGTACCGACATAGTAATAGACATACGATATACCATCTGCCAATTGTGGCCTCTCAATTGGTGGGCAGAAAATGGCAATGTGCTCCCATGCCCATTGATGGTGTTTTCTGTACAACAACAACTCAAACATAATATAATAGCCTATCTGTCTTGAAAGGTAAATCTTTATCAACAAGACTCAAGAGATAACCCCAAGGTCTCTAATGTTAGGTCTTGACAAAGCATAAACAACTTAGTGATAAATGTGAAAATGCTGGTAATCACAAAGGGACCTTACTACAAGCAAATACTAAATCTTTAATTTATTAAATCTAACAATATGATGATACTTCAATCCTAAATCTAACCCAAATGATAAAAGAAATAACAAAAGATAAGGGTTCAAAGAAAAGACTTAAACTAGAATTACTCCTAAAACCAATGATGCAAATGACAAGATGCTTGAAACAGACCAGTTCCCCAAACCAATTCTTGTTTAACCCAGATCAATCCTGCAATTTCACAAGAATAGTGCAATCTTCTAAGGTAATAAAGATTTTCAATTTTTGAATATTTATCCAATGTAACCTTTGATTTAACAATTGAAATGAATCAATATCCACAACTGAACTTGGCACATTTATATAAGGTCTAGGCTAACTTTACACAACAATTTACACTCAGTAAAATGCCAAAAGTATGGATCAGTAATCACTACAACACTTCAAGCATAAAATAATAAACGCCATTGAATCTAACTTCTTATTCTAAATATCAAAGATATCAACTATTCTTCAAAGCAATTCTAAAGATGGAATAACAAGAACCATGCCAGATAAGAACAACACAAGTATGGCACCAAATCACAATGTCATTACTTGCATCAAATTATCCATTGAAGCAACAATTCCAGTTTTTTGTTACAATAATTTCTTGAAAATAACTAATTCCTAGCTATAGTTCCAATATCAAAATTCTCTAGCCCTTACAAATGAGGCGAAATGCCATATTTATAGAAACCCCCAAGATGTGTCAGCCTAGTTAGGGTTTACAATAATAATTGGCCATAAAACAAGTCAATGAAGAAGAATTAAAAATAAGATAAGGCACACATTAAATGCAGGAACTCCATCTAGGTCAGCCTGATATCTCCCATAGGTTCGGTCCAGTGCATGTGAAGAAGCAAGAAAATAATGGGGAAGCACAAATTTCAATGTAGCATTGTATTAGCTACTTCCCCCTCTATCCTTATCTTGTTCCATCCTGTCCTTTACTATCAAGAACACCCTATTGGGACTATAAAAATATGATGTTTTTACATATGTTTTCACTCATAATTTTCTAGATTTGGTCCTACCATATGCATATTTCATCTATAGTTTGCCATATTTCCCCATTGAATCAATCGAGTTATGCATTTTTCATGTCTGGGTCCATATCGACATAGGTCCTTTACTGTCTCCCTGACCCATGTTGCTTGTGAGTTAACATTCATTTGTTGCAGGTGTTTCGGTAAGACCTTTTCTCTGTTACAATGACTGGCTTTTTCCTGTGGGTGGCTATCGACATGACGTTCATGCTGTTTCGACAACTGAGGATGGGCATATCGACATGAGTTTGGCCATCAGGCTGAGGTCTTAGTGATTTCTAATTGTCTTGGCGACCGGCAAGTAAGGGATACATATCGGGGGAGTCATTGCTATCATTGTAAGGTCTTGGTGAGTGACCTTCAGTCTCACCGACCTTACACATGGTTCTCTTTGAATATATTTTTGGTGAGACTATGGTGGATTCAGAGTAAGTCTCGACGAATGCGGGAGGGTCTCACAGATGAGACATATGTGGAATTAAGTCTCGACGAATGCGGGAGGGTCTCACAGATGAGACATATGTGGAATTTGTCGGCATAAGGTTTGTGGTGTCTCACCGAATGACATTTGGATTCACTTTGGCAAGACAATTTATCTTCGGTGGAGGTCATAGTGAAAGGGTCAGGTCTTTCCGACAAGTATAACGAATGGTTTTCTTTCGGCAAGATATTGGCTATGTCTTGGCGAACAGGTGTGAGCTCGGTTGTTTGGGTATAGAAATTTACTCTACAAGACATCTCGCTGAGGGTTGAAGGTTATAGCGACGGAGAATCCTCGTCGGCAGGAAAAATATTTTGTCTCAGCGACACTCGGGATGATTGAAGACTTTCGGTGAAACATTGTTATCTACAAGAGGTCCCCCCGACAGATGGAAGCTACGGCGATAGTGAATAAAACAAAGGGAGCATTTCAGTATGATGATTCTTGTGTCTTAGCGATCAGAACAAATGTAACACATATGTGCTCTCAGTATGACTAAGGGTTTTCGATATGATATCTCCACGACTCAGATGGTCATGGTGAAGGTGGATAACATAGGGAATAGGGGAACATAGGCAGATAGCGATAAGCGATATTTTTCCTTCGGCATACCTTCAAGACTGTCTTGGCGAATGGTTGGCAAATAAAACAGAGATTCAAATGTTGTTGGCCGACATGTATATTTTTGATAACCGTTGCAGGCCAACTTGGTTTTTTCCTGAATTCTACGATGGCCAACATGGATTTCCAATTTGATTTATTTTCCTGAATGCTAGTGTATAAATATGCACCTCGATTGTTGATCTATTTAGGATCTAGGACTAATTGCTTACAGAATGCTTAACGTTAAAAGATCAATTATTACAACGCTTAACTTAAATGATTACAAATTAAATGCTCAAATGAAATAATGAACATAAAATAATTAAATAAATGCCAAGATAAACTGAGAAAGAAAAGAGAGAAGAATAGAGAGACGAAACCAAAGTTGATAACGGAGTTCATCCCTAAGGACTACGTCTCCGGGTCCCTCTCCAATGGAGGACCGATCCGATTAGCTCCAAAAATCAGTTACAAAGGCTTCAAGACTATCTCCTTCAAGCATTAGTGGCATGGCGATTACTCGTGTCTGAGAAATGTCCAAAAAGAGACTCTAGAGCATTCTCCAGCTATCTCATTTGGACTTACATAAATCAAAGGCCTATACCCCTTTTTATACAAAACTTGCCTAGTGGAAACTAACCATCAAAATTAATTGCATATCTTCCTTCAACAGCCCGTATCCTGTCTATTTTATCCTTTCCAATCTTCTGGTTATAGGTTGTTTTGGGCGTTTTGATCTATTTTGGCTTATTTAGCCTTTTTGATAAGGTTAGAATATGTTATTTACCAATAAAAGAGCGGGTGCCACTCTATAGTTAGATTTATGGCCGTGGTAGCGGTTGGGAAAAACCTTTGTAACCCGATGGTCGAGAGGTTCAAAACTACCACGTCCCTGGGTCATTTTACAACAAAATATCTAACAGAATGATACCAAAATCAAACGCCTTCTATACATAGATTGATGCCTACGTTTGGTCTAACGGCCAACGCTCCGGTTGTTTCGGCCGAGGTTGCGGGATCGAACCGGTGGCACCTATTTTTGCTCAACCAACAAAACAACTTCCC
>VDFB02193867.1:165158622-165300737 GCA_007258455.2 Sequoia sempervirens | reverse complement strand
TGTGGCAGGTTATTTCTAGTGTCAATTGTATGTTGAACTTATTGAAAAGTATTGCTGAAGCTGTCTCCAAGTTGATTCTTTCTGGTTGTTTAAATTGATGTAACAAGTTTACTTTTAGTTTATCAATGCACATTTGCTGTATTTGTGTGATTAATTGACTGGTTCTCTCAAGTAGAGATTAAATCCTTTTCGTTAATCATAGTAACTAGGAAGATTCATCTGGATTATTAAAGAAGAGCTCAGTGGTCATAGTCTTGCATTGTTTATACAAGTTATGAACAGATCATATGCCTGCAATTTGATTTTCTGCCAGAATAAGTTGCCCACTTTTGTTTCATTTGAATCTGCATACCCAACAAGGCACTAGTCTCTGCAATTTCATTATTTGAATTCACTCAGTTTCTTTATATCTATTAATTAAGTATTTTAGGCTTTAGATCTGAAGATTGCTATCAAGTTTGATTTCATTTTGTTCACTGTCATTTGCCATTGTGGACAAAGCATTTTAGAGGGATAATCATAAGATAAGTCTGCTCAATTCAAAAGGTACACCCATTTGGGTTTAGTAGCACCTAAAGAGTAGAAGGTTGAGTTCTCTTTACCTTGTCTGTTACCCTAAAATATATCAAGAGATTGGCAGCCTCTTGAGGCATTCAGCCTGCATTTTTGAGAGCTAATAAATTGGCGACTCCGCTGGGGATTACATAAGAAAATTTGGTTGAAGACCACATTATAGAGTCATTGGAGGAAAATTTGTAATTTGAAGAATCTTAGAAAGAGTGATTCTGCTGGGAAAAGATCAAAAATAATCATTTTCCTACTTTTGGAAAAGTAGGTGGCGACTCTGAAAAAAGTTTGATGGAGGATGGAATTTGTATATGGAACAAATGATTACATAAATGCAGGAAGTTATTGGGCCCCTCAAGTGCCTAATAATACAATTAGAAGTTTCTACAATGGTGGCAGTACATATCATGCATGGCAGAGCACTTATTCTCCACAACCATCAGAGCAAGTAAGTGTTTATCCAGTCCCTCCTGGACAAATATTGGCAAGTTATCAAGAATGCCAATGTAATCAGTGTCAAGTACAATGCCAATGTGATCAGTGTCAAGTACAATGCCAATGTGATTAGTGTCACATGCAGCATAGTTCTATCCCACTTGAAGATGTCAGTCAAAATCTGCAACAAGGTATGTATCAAAACCAACAATCTAAAGATGATGAATACTTCAAAAATCTTTTGGATGAATTTCTTGGTATAAGGAGATATAGAGGAGAATCTGGGTACTCTTTGCTCTATAGAATGACTGATATTTCTAAGAAAATACCTATTAAATCCCCACCTAGTAGGTCTGACATCATTCTGCAGTTCATGAAAGTGTATGAGCCAAACCCAGTATATTGGCTTGAATCATAGATACCAATTTATTTAGATCAACTCGTTGAATGGGCTAATATTGTAGACAAGAAAAGATATGAAGATAACTGTGACATCATTGATGAAGACTGAGATATTGATCAAACGATGCAGCAAATAGAAGATGAGACATGTGCAAGTCAGAAAGACTCATGTGATAGCTTGCATAATGAAGATGAAGATACAAGAGATCTCTCTTGTATAACAGATTGTGACAAGGAAGGCAGTGTGTGTTATGAGGGATCTAGTGAGTATTCAAATTTTGAGGATGCACCTATGGATTTTGATCTGCAGCTAGGGGATCCTTCTACCTCTTATGGTGATCAGGATGAAGAGGCAATGGGAAATGTTGATTCATTTGGTAGTGAGTATACAATACCTCTAGCTGCAGTTAAAAGCTACAAAGATACATTCAATGAGGAGGAGGGTTGTGAATTTGAGAATGGTTTCCAAATTTTTTCAGGCCCATTGCATGATGAATATTTAAAAGAGGATCAGATAATGTTTTGCAAAAATTTGTCCCAGAATGAATTTCAGGTATTTTCAGATTCACTTGATGTTGAGCAAGAGGTATTTTTAGATAAACAAAGGGATGTGTCAAGTTATGGAAAAATGACTGTGCTGGTAATGTTTCTGATTTTTTATTCTCTAATGATCCTAGGCCTCTTTTTGATGATGAAAAAAGTAATGAGTATGACTATAGTAATTAAAATATGGAAGCTTGTTTACTCAGTAGTGAGCAAATTTTAGATTTGCTAAATCTTGAATATCAGAGATATATACATGAAGGTGATTTTGAAGATTTGTGTCTAGTTTACATTGTCTTGATAGTGAAAGATCTTTGTGTAAAGATTTTTATGACTCCCTATGTATTTCTTGGAATGATGGTGAAACTTTTGGTGTTGATCAAAAGCATGTGTCCATTCAAGAAGAGTTATGTGATTTTGAAATTTCTAATTCATGTGGAGAAGACATTTGTCTGCATACCAAGGATGATAGTGTTCTAGATTTGATTGGTTCGTATATGCTTAATATTGAAGATTTGAGTCATGGGGGTATCAAAGAGGTGCAAAAGGTTTTAGATTTGTATGTTTCAAACAATGTTGGTCTGATAGAATTTTTTGATTCTCAAGAGTGGTACTCTGATGATGAATTTTCAATGTAGCTGAATGAGTGTTTTACAATACACAACAGAGAGAAAGATATTGAGGGATTTTTCATTGAATATATGCATATTTTGTATGTTGGTAATAATAGGGGTTTATCCCAAGATGTTGAAAAATTTGAATTACAGAATGATGCAGGGATTTTGGGCCAAACCGAGCATGATGATACTCTAAGAACTTGCAATAATAGTGACAGGAAAGATTGCATGAGTATCTTCAAAAAGAATTTGATGAACTCGATACAAAATCAAGTGTTTGATAGGGGAAAGCTTGGTTTGAGTTTCAGATTGTAACAGCTCAGAACAGGTAAAACCAAAGCACAAAGGATTAAGGGTTGCCGGTGCATGGGAAACTCTTGCTTGTCCTCTTTAAAATTCTTTTCCATGCACAATAGTTTAGGGTTCTGGTTCATCTCCATCTTGCATTCATTTTGCATGCGTTCCTTCATGCTTCATTTCCATTTCCATTTTGCTCACTGGCTCATCATTTTGTGTCTAGTCTGCTCACCCAAAGATTCTGGATCCTTGCAATGATCTCACTATCATTCATCCCTAGACGGAGCCACTGTTGGGACTGTAAAAATCTGATGTTTTAACATATGTTTTCACTCATAATTTTCCAGATTTGGTCCTATTGTATGCATATTTCATCTATAGTTTTTCATATTGCCCCATTGAATCAATCGAGTTATGCATTTTTCATGTCTGGGTCCATATCGGCATAGGTCCTTTACTGTCTCCCCGACCCATGTTGCTTGTGAGTTAACATTCGTTTGTTGTAGGTGTTTTGGCAAGACCTTTTCTCTGTTACAGTGACTGGTTTTTTCCTGTGGGTGGCTATCGGCTTGGCGTTTGTGCTATTTCAGCGACTGAGGATGGGCATATCAGCATGAGTTTGGCCGTCGGGCTGAGGTCTTAGCGATTTCTAATTGTCTTGGTGACTGACAAGTAAGGGATGCATATCGGGGGGAGTCATTGCTATTGTTGTAAGGTCTTGGCAAGTGACCTTTGGTCTCGCTGACCTTACACATGGATTCTCTTTGAATATATTTTCGGTGAGACTATGGTGGATTTAGAGTAAGTCTCGACGAATGCGGGAGGGTCTCACCGATGAGACATATGTGGACTCTGTCGGCATAAGGTTTGTGGTGTCTCACCAAATGACATTTGGATTCACTTCAGCCAGACAATTTATCTTCAGTGGAGGTCATAGCGAAAGGGTCGGGTCTTGCTGACAAGTATAATGAATGGTTTTCTTTCAGCGAGATATTGGCTATGTCTTGGTGAATAGGTGTGAGCTCGGTTGTTTCGGTATAGCAATTTACTCTACAAGACATCTCGCTGAGGGTTGAAGGTTATAGTGACGGAGGATCCTCGTCGATAGGAAAAATATTTTGTCTCAGCGATGCTCAGGATGATTGAAGACCTTCAGTGAGACATTGTTATCTACAAGAGGTCCCCCAGACAGATGGAAGCTACGACGATAGTGAATAAAACAAAGGGAGAATTTCAGTATGATGATTCTTGTGTCTCAGCGATCAGTACAAATGTAACACATATGTGCTCTCGGTATGAATAAGGGTTTTTGATATGATATCTCCATGACTCAGATGGTCACGGTGAAGGTGGATAACATAGGGAATAGGGGAACACAGGAAAACAACGATAAGCGATATTTTGCCTTTGGCATACCTTCAAGACTGTCTTGGAAAATGGTTGGCGAATAAAAAAGAGATTCAAATGCTGTTGGCCGACATGTATATGTTTGATAACCATTGCAAGCCGACTTGGTTTTTGCTAGAATTCTACGGTGGCCGACATGGATTTGCAATTTGATTTATTTTCCTGAATGCTGGTGTATAAATATGCACCCCGATTGTAATTGAAACATCATGAGATTTTAGATCACATACAGTAGTTAGGAATGGCTACAATAGAATAATTTTCTCTTATTAGAGACTATGTGCATGTTTTAAAATGGCGAATTCAATGAAAATCAGCTGGTGTGGCAGGTTATTTCTGGTGTCAATTGTATGTTGAATTTATTGAAAAGTATTGTTGAACCTGTCTCCAAGTTGATTCTTTCTGGTTGTTTAAATTGATGTAACAAGTTTACTTTCAATTTATCAATGCACATTTGTTGTATTTGTGTGATTAATTGACTGGTTCTCTCAAGTAGAGATTAAATCCTTTTCGTTAATCATAGTAATTAGGAAGATTCATTGGGATTATTAAAGAAGAGCTCAGTGGTCATAGTCTTGCATTGTTTATACAAGTTATGAATAGATCATATGCCTGCAATTTGATTTCTGCCATAATAAGTTGCCCACTTCTATTTCATTTGACTCCGCATACCCAACAAGGCACTGGTCTCTGCATTTTCATTATTTGAATTCACTTAGTTTCTTTATATCTGTTAATTAAGTATTTTAGGCTTTAGATCTGAAGATTGCTATCAAGTTTGATTTCATTTTGTTCACTGTCATCTGTCATTGTGGACAAAGCATTTCAGAGGGATAATCATAAGATAAGTCTGTTCAATTCAAAAGGTACACCCACCTGGGTTTAGTAGCACCTAAAGAGTAGAAGGTTGAGTTCTCTTGACCTTGTCTGTTACCCTAAAATGTATCAAGAGATTGTCAGCCTCTTGAGGCATTCAACATGCATTTTTGAGAGCTAACACACCCTTTCCAAGTCATTGATAGGTGGCATAGGAAAAACCCTAATTCTACTTTCAATGGTCTTAATATCATTCATTGACTGCTTCACCATGTTATCCCAATCTACCTTGTTAGATTGATATTTATCAATGGCTGCAATGTAGGTCACTGCATCATCCAACTAGTGCTCAGTTACTGGGCCTTCATTAATCAAAGAGTATATATCTTGCCACCATTTCCTCAATTTCTCTAAGCTGAGATTCTTTGGCATGAATTTATTTCTCCTTGTCATTACTTAAAAGAATGAGATGCACCTATCATAGATTTTGGTCAAGGAGCCCTCAATCTGTTTCCCCTGTTTGTGTACCTTCTTCAAAACCTTCTGCCTTATTTGCAGGGCTTCATGCCAGTCCCAAGGTTCTATAGCTTTGGATGGAGAAAGAATCCCATCACTTACCAATTTATCTTCAGTATAGTCCATGAAAATTTTGGTCCTTTGCAATAGGGCATCCACATTTTCTTCATCTTGTGCCAACACATTCTTCAACCAATCGATTGATCTCCTTGCCTCCCCTCTAGTCAAAAGAATGTCCTTAATAGCATCATCTCCTTTAGTTTGTACCCCCTACAACTAGAAAACTATAGCATGTGAGGTTCTTTTCATCCTTTCCAACTCCGATATAGTTTCTTGGGGCAGGAAACTGGTAACAAAAGATGAGGAGCTAATAGACTGCAAGGGTTTCATCAAATCTTCCAAATATTTCTCAAGTCTTTCATTCTCTTTCTTCAACTCCTGTGTAGTTTGTTCTTCTTTCCTAAATCTTCCCAGGATCACAACACTTGAACCTTCATACTCTTCAATTTCTTGTTCCATGGAAGTAGGTCCTAGGTTGATAGTTTGCATGTTGTAATCACTCCCAATAACCTCATCTCTATTCTTTTATGTGGCAGGAGTAGCAATGTGGACCAATATGTTGGTTGCTTCATCCCTCTCGATCTTGGAGATGACCCTGGCCTTCTTCTTTCCTTTACCTTTACCTTTTCCTATTTTTACCAGTATCTCATCCCAATTGGGAGGGGTATCATCCACAACAATTAGTTTTCTCTTTATTTCTCTATCAAGCCAACCTGGAACAACAGAATCTAACTGTATTTCACTCTGTCTCACTTCTTCCTACTGACCCTTGGCTGTATCTTCCCGCTTCTTAGAAAACTCTTCATCTTCTTCATGCACTGGTGATGGAGTCTTAATAGGTGTTTCCCCTCTCTGAGGAGGTCTTTCCTCTTCACTTCTAGTAGGTGAATCCTCATAAGTTACCAAGGGAGTCCGTAGAATTTTCTCAATTTCTGCAGCTGCACTATGAAGCTCACCTTCTTGAAATTCTTCTCCCCCTTCACTTGATGGGTGCTCTACATCTGCTGGTTGTTCTGATGCACCATGTGGTTCATGGGGTGGAGAAGCCTCTTTATGTTGTTCTATAGCATAGGTTGCTGGAGGAATATCCTTCTTTGGCACACTATCCTTGGGAGAAGGAGTTATTGATCTCCTTGTGTATACCCACATCTTCTCTCCAGAACTTTCTACATTTACCACTGTTGAAGGATCAGTTTCACTTTTCTCCTTGGAAGTTCCACCTTTCTTTCTTGAACCCCTTATTGCTTTCCTCCTTTTAGGTGTTGGGGCACTGTCCTTTTCTCCTCCTTCACCGGGTTCTTCCTCTATAGATTTTTCTATCTTTGAAGTAGCAGTCCTCTTCTTTGCTTTTGGTTTCCTCTATTTCTCCTACTTTTCTCCTTGGGAACCTTTGATCTTAATCTTAAAAGGAGAATCCACCTTTGTTTTTCCCTTAGGATCTTCCTCAACTGACTCCTTAGAAGTGGAATGGGATTCTTGATTCCCCATCAGATTATAGGTACATGGCACACCTTCACTTTCAAGTTCCCACACCTTGTGATTGAGCCAAAACTTGGTGTATTTCATCATAGGGGCCATGATTTGTCCTAATTCAATTTTTTCTTCTTCCAGCCAGTCTACTCCAATTGGTTTGTCCTTAATTGGCTCATAATCGAGACTTTGGATTAAGTCTCCATCATCTTCCACCTGATCGGGAGCCACTTTCACACTATACATTTAGACCACATCAACTAGGAGTCTAGAGAATTTCTTCTTTCTTACCTCAAACTCATCCTTACTATTGGCTCAGTAGTCTTCTATGTCATCTATGGTGGTATTCCCTGCTGGCTTTCTTTTGTGCTTCACTAGTGATATCAAAACCTAGCCTTTTGGAATGGTAAGACAACCCAAGAGTGCTCATTTCCTCCTTAGAAGCATAGGCTAAATTAATTGAAGGACATACCTTGCTAGTACCTATCTTCAGAGGAAAATCTCCACCAAATCCAGTTTTATGCTTATCTTTCTTTACAATGGCGTCAAAGTCACATATTTGCCTTGTGATCTCTAAAAGTATAACATGGTCTATTGGATACCTTGAAAGCCTATATGGAGCCCTCTGACAACCATCTATTCTTATGTAAGAGAAGGTGGGAAATTGTATGAACCAAGCCCCATACCTTTTGATCAACTCCTTAGCATTATCTGATATTCTCACATGCTCTGCACCTTGGAGCAATCTAGTGATGTGCATGGTGAATGCATCATTCACCCTCTTGTAACTTGAGCTTCCTAAGTGAAATTGAGGATAAACCTCATAAATTACATCCTGGCCAAATATTCCTCTTGTGCTCAATCCCTTATAGGGATGGAATCTTGCAAGTGCATACACTAAATAAGAAGTCATGGTGAACGTCTTGGTTTGTAGCACATTGCACATTTGTTCATGAATCACAACAATTATAACACCTACCCAATGATAATTAGTATTCTTCTGCTCCATCCTCACAATGACATGGAACATCCAATTATCAAACATACCTACACTCTTTAGGCCTACCACCTGGCTAAGAAATGTAATGGCATCATAGATTTCTTGTTTAAACTTTTCCCTGTGCAATTGCTTAGGCAATTTTGAGAAATGAGACTTTGGATTTTCAATCCAGGAATTGATAACCTATTGTGACTTAATAGTCTCCTCCTCATAGTACCTCTTAGCTACCTCCATATTAAAAGCCACTACATGAGACCTATCTGGCATATCAAAATTCTGTGCAATAGAGATAGGGTTAAGATTAGCCAATACCCTCCCTTGAGGGTTGACTATCCTTTATGAATCCATGTCATAGTGTCGAGCGCATTCTAATACCAACTCATAACACTGAACTGTGGGGGGAAATCTTGCTACATGAGATAATCCTGATTCCATTAGTCTCTTGGCCAACAATGGAGGATATTTTTGTGCCATCCTTACCTTAAACTCCTCATAGTCCCATTGACACACATTTGTGTCTGAAACTTCAGACTAGATAGAGGCTATCTTACCTTTTAGAATCCTGCTCTTCATGTCCAATTTAACTCTTTCTGCTTCTGAGATAGAGGATCCCTCCATATCACCCTTAGCCCTTCTGACTGCTGCCATGCTAGATTCAGCCTACGTCCATCGAATACTAACATAAAAATCCAATTGTTGATAACATATTTATCAAAGTGTTAGCTCAAAATCATAATAAAACCATCAAATCAACTATAAATCATCATAATCGAGGAGTTCGGGATTCCAAGATAACTGGGGAAAACCAGTCTAGGAGGAACTTCAGAAAATTCGAGACCAGGAGGATTTTCCTGAAGAAGGCACAAATATCAACAATAGATCATCAAAATGAAGAAAGGATGCATATAACATTATGTAATCTATCAGTTTAAAGCATGGAATGTTAAGCATTCATCATTAAATTCATCCATTTCATCCAATTTCTAAGTTCACAAAGTTTCCTAGAGAATTCAAAAAAATCTGGCTAGACCAGAATTTTGTGAAGTCCCCAAAACTCCAAATTTTTAATGCACACCCTGGAACACTGAAGGTTAAACAAAATCCAGGAAAATACGGGGATGCAGAAATTCTGCGAAGTCCTCAAAATCTCAAAAACCCTTACTACGTTTGATTTTTCCTTGATACGATCAAATGTCTATGAATCTCAAATCTCTTGAGCTCGACTTGAATCTAATTCATGTTTCCTATCAACCCTTTTGGATCAAGACTACTTGAGGTTTTAAATGAGAATTTTTATAACAAACCAATGATGCCCTAGATTTTACTGTTGAACCCTCTGCCATGGGTGAGATTGAATGCACTCAACAAGGCTTGTAATGAGTTGTGGATCATCCTTAAGCAAGCCTTGACCGATAAACTAAAAGTGAAACTTGTGAACTAACTCAGAGCATGCCAATTGGGACTGGACTTCACGAAACCCTGACCCGAACCAAACTAAAACATTAACTTATGGGGCAAGGCATGGGAACCATTTGAGAATGCGAAACATCATTAAAATCCAACTGGTTGACTAGGTTAGAATATAAGATAGGCATTGAAAACCCTCAATTATCAAACACAACCCTAGTTTGGAGCATTAATCATCAAACATGCAAAATCGAGCTCCCAAATGGACATAAAATGGCCATAGACAACCAATCATTAAAATTTCAAAGGCAGGGACCATAGTTACATACCATAAGTAGATCAAATTTGACCATGAGGAAAATGAGCAGTGAACTCGGATGCCCTATCGACCAAATCAAATTGAATGTATGAAATCCAAATGCCTCAACAAGCAAATCAAGAAATTTGAACGCCCAAATCACCAAATCTTAGATGCAAGAGTGATACATAATGAAAGATGAGAGAAAATGATGCAAAATACCCTTAAATTCGACCACACGTGCTATAGAGATTGTACCTAGGTGCATTAATGCTGTCGACAAGACAGGCTGAAGAAATTTGAAAACTTGATAGTAAAATGAAATCTCAGAAAAATCCGGTGCATGTGGAATTCTGTGAAGTCCCAAATTTCCTGAACTATAGCATTAGTCTCTTCGCTAGACTTTGAGTGAAATCCGGGAAAATATGGATGGAGTGGAGAATCCCGAAATGAAGTAAAAACCCGAACTTTGTTCAAAACTTAGATTTTCAATGTGCAACTCAGGGGAATCACTTAGGCGAGCAAGATGAACATCCTAAGGACCTCTAAAGCAATTAAATTAGTAGAACCAAGAGGCTAAAAGATTCCTAAAGACTAGAGGAAAAGGGGGGTCCCTACTTTCAATGGGGCATGTGTGCAAAACTGCACAACAATGCCTAGATCATAAGAAGGGTCGTCCCACAGGAAATGCTTTGTGCCCTCCTGTATGCAACCTAATGTAACTAGTGATATAATATCCCTAATAAACAAGGTCCCCAAGTATAAACCATCTTGTATCACCTCATGCCAACAAGTACATCCCCCAGCCAATGGGAAACCCATCTCCTCGGCGATCTGGAATAACCACACCAACAATCAGTGTCACTAATAGAACATCAAATCGTATGTAGTGCTTTGCCATGAACTCCCACCAGATCTCATACCCAATCTAGCACCCTGATCATGATAGTAGCTAATGAACATTTGATGTCCATGTCATGGGTCATAAACAATCCACTCTCCCCAGATCAGTAGGCGTAGAATCTAGTAAACATCCTTGAGGGTAATTGTAGCCTCCTTGGTCGGTAGGTGGAAAGAGCAGGTCTCCGAGTGCCACCTCTCACATAACACTGTCAGGAGTCCCCTATTTTTCTATACAATAGGCATATAGGTGACATAATAGAGACCTAGTCGCATCAATCGCCATCCCTCTCTATCTATCAAGCTATCTCTGAACGCATAAGTCGATGGTTTTCTCTCCTATGTGTAAATAGGTGCTAACTATCTCTGCATATATCAAAGCATGTGTCAACATCTTTTTAAAACTTGTCATTATCACCTAATCTAAGCCAAAGAAATTTAAAAGTTGAAGCAACACTAAGCTACCATCAGTCAAAGTAAAAAAAAAATGTGTCATAATTGCTTCAATTGCATCACAGCTAAGCAATTGTGTCATGTCATGCAACATTTGCATTGCTATACAATGATTGCATCGTGATTTTGTATGCATGTGTCATCCTCTAAAAATGCATCGTTCATACCCTCAAATGTGTTGTGATAGTTTGAATGCAGCTTTACAACCGTCAAATGCGGCTTAAATTGATGATTGTGTCACAACTACATGCAAATGTGTTGTGACTTTTGACCATGGCTTGATAACCTTTTTCATTTGTGTCATGAAGCATTGAATGTGTTGAAACATGAAATCAATTGTGACTTACATGAATGCAAATGTGTCACAACGCATGTGTTCCTAGTCCTAGAAACCCTAAAAAAAGCACGAAAAATGATAAATTGACGAAGTGGGCTAAGGGAACATATTGCTGGCTCTGTGCCCTCTGGTTGTCTGTAGGTCCTAACAATATACCTATAGTGCTCTGTGATTGGGATCACCATCTTCTTTGCTGCTATCCTTGCTCCGAGCTCTATGAAATTACTATAGCAAATTTGAAAATGAAATGAGTTTTACCACCAATTTCAACTATTTATAGGGTAAAAGTGGGGTTTTTCACATTTGTTATTACTAGAAGCTCCTTTTGTCACCTTTGATTGCTCTTTTGGGTACCTTAAACATGTCCAAACTCGAAACCGTCTCACCATTACTTTTCTGGTCTAAAATTAACTTGTTGGAACACTTTCCAAATTTTTCTATCGATGGACCAAAATTTGAAAAATTTCCTGAGGGGCCATTGATATTCCGTACCTTCACTGGGGCATGACTTTGATTTATTTTTCTTTGTCACAATGCGATAGGCTACATTATGATAAAGAGGGGGAAAACGTAGACACTAAAAATTGATCTAGACCTACGAGCTCCATTTTTCACCACATTCATCCTAGCATAATTAAAATATTTAATTATGTTGTGCGGTCCATTTTCATCTATTAATTAAATAATTTTTAATTATTTAATTAATTCACGTCTCTTTATTCTTCCAGATTATTTAAATAAATAAATTTTATTTATTTACATAAATGCGTCGCTAATTATCTAACGCCTCCTTATAATAAAATAAATTTCCTAATTTATTTAATTATTCATGTCCACTAATTCATCTAGATTATTTAAATAAATAAATCTTTCTTATTTATTTAAATACGTCAATAACTTACATATTCTTCTAATTAAATAAATTCTTTAATTTATTTAATTATGGCCACATGTCATTTTCCCCATTTTAAATAAAATAAAAAAAATGATTACTTATTTAAAATGGTTAAATTTCCTTATTTTGGCAGAGGATAGGCATTTATTGCCTATTGTCATTTGATTCTCCATTTTTTGAATTAAAATGATTTTTAATTCAAAAAGATGGCCTTTTGCATGCAAAATTCAAATGACTATTATTAATTTGATTCCCCAGTCTTTTTTTAGCCATCTTGTCTCAACTTTCAATCTGGTTCATCCATTTGCCTTTCAATCTCATCCATCCATTCGAAATTGCCTTTTCTTATAAAATGGCAATTTTGAATTCATTTTCTCTCTCTCAAGCGTTTAGGTGAACTTCTAGATTTCTTGTTTTCATCCATTTTCCTACACACTTAGAGCTTCTCTTAGTCACTTTGAGTAATTTTGCATAGGAAAATCCTTCAACACTTGCATAGGACTTGACATTTTCATAGGTTACTTGAAGAATCTGAGGGAAAACTTCAACTTGCAACAAGCTAGAAGGTATAATGGAGGTGAATCATGGGGGTTGAAGACGTTTAGTAACATATTTTCCTTTGTTTTCATGTTTACTCTAGTGTTCTTCATTATCTCTTTTGATTGTTTTGGATTTATTGTTGATAATCTATTAACCCATAAAATTTCTAGAGATACACAGTCATTCTCTCCTTCTTCATCTAAGAATACTTGTTGATGATAAGAGTTCACCTCCCGCCTCTAAATATCCACATCATTCATGTTAGGCTCATCATTTGAGAAGTATTCTTCACAATCAAGATCTGATTTAGTCATAAGTACGTTTGTCATTTCATCCTAATCCTAAAAAGAGTCAGATCCTACTTGATTATCTTGCGATTCTGCTACTGACATTACCACAACACATTGTTGTGAGGAATGAGGCATTTGACACACTCCACACCAAGGAAAGTCTTCGGTAACATTTGTGGAATGCTTCTACAAAGGATCGGGTGTACCCTATACATTCTTTTGATTATTATTAACTAGATTCCCATTATGCCAATTTGTATGATAGGGGTAGTCCTGCAATCGCGAGGTTCTCTCATTCATTTGGAACTAGGGTTTTTCATTCTTTGTTTCCTTTTGTAGTAAACTAAGAACCCGATCTAACTTCTTATCTGGAGCTGTAGTTTTACTAGCCTTGTCATTTGGAGCTCTAGAGTATTTAGAATCCTTGGGGTCTTCCCTTCTTCCTACTTTACCATAGGCTCTTCTATTATTTTCAATGTTGGCTACCATCTTATAGGCCTATATCATATTCTAGGGATTCTTATCTCTAAGCAAATAACACATCTTATAGTCATAAGCATTACAATAAGTTACCAAACATGCACTCTCATTAGGCCATAGATAAGTAGGTACTCTATTCATAGCTTTCTAAAATCTCATATTGAATTCAGTGACCATATCATTAGGTCCTTTAACGATGTTATTAATTATTCAACTTGAACATAGGATCAGTTTGATCCCCATACTGCTCTCTAAAAACTTTGTGGAAAGATTCCTTTGAATCAATACTTGCATCAGGTAACCCCCTATACCAATCCCTTACATCCTTGGTCAAGGATTGCATAAATTATTTCATGGAAACATCATCATCCCATAGTTCAAACTCTTCCACAAAGCTTTGGAAGGCTTTCGAGTGATCTTCACCATTGAAAGCATTATTACTGGTAAATTTAGGGAGATGCTTCCTTGCATTATCTGGGATAGGGTTGGGGTATCCTGGAATATTTTCAAAACACAATTGCCTATACCTATCAATTTGAGGTGGCATCCTAGGATGTCTATCCCTATGAGTATCACTTTGTTCATCATCCTTTTTATTGTCAAATTGATCTACATTCGTACCTCTTCCACTTTCATTATTACCACCACTTTTTTTCTTATCTTCTTCATCATCCTTAGAATAATAATTGCTATTCTTGTTACCTCCTCCACCTCCTCCACCCTAGTTGCCACCACCACCTCCACTAGGATTATATCCTCCTAACCTATTCTTGTGAGATCCACTATCATTTTTCCCAAAGCTTGAAGACTTTGGAGTTGGTATAGACATTTTAAGGAAGGCAATCTTTTTGGCCATTTCTGCATTGACCACTTCAATTTTAGTCTTCTTCAAGTCTTCCTACAATTTCACAAGTTTAGGATTTGGGGGTGCAACATATGGAATGGGATCATCTTTGGGATTATTAACAAGAGTTTTGGTAGATGAGGTGTGGATATTTGTATTAGTATTGGTAGTGAATGTATTGAAAGTATTCTTCTGGGTATGATCCATAGGTTTCTTCCCATGAGCTACAAATGATGTTTTCTTGGGAGGATCAGTGGTTTTAGTAGTTGTAACAGTTTTTGTATAAGTGCTAGCAGAGGTTCTTCCATCTGAACTATTACCTTAGGAATTTCATGGGTGATTTGGGCTGCTATTTTAGTGACACTCCCTTCAAAATATTTATGCCTAGCAGCATCCTCTCTCATTTTCTCAACCTTCTATGTCCTAGTATCCCTTTCAAGTTGCTTGGCTCTAACCCTATCCTCCTAATTCCTTTAGTCTCTTCTTTTCTTCTTGCTCAGAAAGCCAATTTTATTCCTCCTCCAAGGCTTGCATATCCTTGTCTATATCTTCATTTTCTAAGAAGTCTCCATACTCACTTGGTGTAGGGGTATGAAAGGTTTGCTCAACTAGATCTTCCTCAAGAGGAACAAATTTTTTTGAATTAGGGAGCTCTCCCCTTGGGTTAAAGTTTCCTCCATGAAAAAAAGACCCAACTCTAGGTGTTGGTGGTTTTGAGAAATTCTTACTCCTATCCCAAAATCCCCACCTATCTTCTTCTCTAGAAATATCAAGCTCATTGTCAAACACTTGTTCAACAAAAAAAATTCCCTGATCTTCCTTAAGTATTTCATCCTCATTTGGATTCTCATTAACATTCACACTATTTACTTCATTATTGAAATTAGGAGATGCTCCAACAAGAGATTCAATATACTTACCTGATTTAGTATCTTTCTTCTTCCACAGAGGTTGTTTATCCTTTCTAGGATTGAGTTCCAGCTTCTACTTAGGATTTTTCTTTACGTAACTTCTAGTTTTCCTCATGGTGTCAATTGCTATGTTAGAATCCTTCTCCTTAGGTTCCCTTTGAGATCTTGTCATCGTACTGGTATGAGAAACTTTAGAGTCGCCACCCACAATGTTGGGAAAGAGAAATTGATTATATATTGACTTGTTATTTGTGACCTTAGAAAAAATTCTAAACATAGCTTGACACAATATGACAGAATTGACTAGAATTTGACATATAAAGTGGATATGACATATGTAGCTTTAAGATTTTAACCAATAATTCTTCCAAAAAGAATAACAAAACACTTGACTATGACTGTACCAGATCTAGACTAGAGATTTTAAATTTAGTTAGATCCCCAGTGGAGTCGCCAATCTATTGGCTCTTTTAAATACCAACCAGATCTTCAAGGAAGCCTATGGATTTTCCAATTCCAATGATTAGAAACCTAAAAGGGGTTGGCCAAAGAATGAGAGAAAGAAATTCAGCTTTCCTCCTACACTTTGGGTTCTGTAAGAGCTGGGAGGGTGATTCCACAATGCACTTATAACGTTCCTTCACAAGATTTCCATATACATTGCATATTAAGCATAAAAATTCTCATATCTATGACTTGACAAGTGACAATTTGCAAGGAATTGGAAAATCCATTACACCTTTATAACTTAGAGCAGATTATGGGAAATTTGAATGAGAATTACAACAACCATCATAATTATGAGTATGATTTTAATTAAATGAATTGTTCATTGACATGATGCGGTTGCTCAAATACCTTTCAAATCACTTAATACATAGAATAGTGCATTATCCTAGGATGACGAGGTCAAATTCACAACATACTATAATGCAATAAGAGAGGCATTTGAAATTTATAGACTATTTTGGATTTGCATTACAAATTTATAACTTGGATTTTCCAGACATAACATACTTAAAGATCCTATGAATTAACACACAAACCAATGACTACATTAAAGCATTTTAATCAACTACTTGAATTGAAGTAGAAATGAAAACACACATCCAACCATGTTAATTGGAGACCAATAAAACAATCCTTGATCATTTCATTGTTGATTCATGAAAAAACACATAGGAGAAAATTTGCATGAAATTTTTCATTATTGATTTTCAAATGCTACAATTGT
Source organism: Sequoia sempervirens (assembly GCA_007258455.2). Lineage (NCBI taxonomy): Eukaryota > Viridiplantae > Streptophyta > Pinopsida > Cupressales > Cupressaceae > Sequoia > Sequoia sempervirens. The sequence goes on along the minus strand of VDFB02193867.1, from coordinate 165,284,018 downwards.
TGTGAAACATTTAAGTTGATTGTGAATACAAAATCATAACCTAAGACTCATTGATCAATTCTATATCCATTGTATGCAAAAAAATACCTGAGGTCAACCAAAATTTTTCAAAGAACACTACACAATAGCCTTGAACTCCCTTTTATAAGATCAAGGGAGCAAACAAGCATTGAGCTATTGGCTGGTCACATTACATTTCAATTTGTATTTAAAAGTATTTCATTTCATTTCAACCCCCAGGCAGTTATATTTACACTTGAAGAAATGGGGGGAAATACTAGAAGAAAAAACTTGTAGAAGCCTATTGAACTTGTATACTCATTTTTTGAGAATTTCAGGTCATCACATCATTCAAAAAAGAGCACAAAACATGAGAAAAGAAGAAAGAACAAAGAAAATAGAAAAACTTGGCTAGATTACCATGTGCATTTTCAAATTGAGAGGATATAGATTTTGTTAAAATAGTTATTTCATAGGCCAGACTTGTATTATACTTGACCATGTTCAATATCCATCTCACCATCCCTATGGATTATTCAACATATTTCTCTAGCCAATTCTTTTATTCATCCTTTGTGGGATAATTGATATCTAATAGTTTCTACACCTTTGTGTTGTATGCATTATACTTGGCATCAATTACTACTTTGTCCTCTTTCACAAAGGTGTCCATGTCTGTCTAAATCCTAATGAGATTATCAATTAAACCATTCAACATAGTTAAGTCCAACTTATCATGAATGTATGTTATTTTTGGACCCGTAGTTGTTTGATGCCTCAAGAAATCCCTCCATGATGCATAGTCTTTGAGTGTTCCATCCTCATTAAGGATTTTTGGCACACCTTGTTCCTCCATATCCCTGAAGGATTTCATTTTACCTTGCAACTGTCCACCAATTCTTTCATGAAATCTTGCAATTTCACCAATCATTTCAATTCCTCTTATTATGTCTGGAAGATTTGTTAGAGCTCCAGGGTCTTCCTTTGCATTTGCTTGAATCTCCCTTAAACTGTTTAATATACAACTCTATTTATTCCACATGCTCTTGAAAACCTCTTGAACATGTTGGAACCTATCAAATGCCTCATGTATACCCTTATAAGTTAACCATGTGGCTTTTGCTTTAATGGCTGCCTTGGTCAATCTGCGGCCTAGAATATCTTCAACCATATCCTTTGTAATCTTGTTCATGTTCTCCTGGAGCTTATTCTTCTCAGACTTGGCTACTTGCAGCTCACTCTTCAATGCATTAATCCTCAACTTTATGGTGTCTTTATATTGTTGTGAAGTACCAGGTGGAGAAGTAGGAAAGGTCTTCTAATTTACCTTGACCATAGTGGCTTTCACTTTGTTATACTCTTCAACTACCTTGTTGTGTTTATCCAACAATTTCATATATCTGGCTTGAGTAATTTCTATAGTGTCCACACTCAACATAACCGTGTGCATTGTTAATCTTGTAGCCTATGGATATATCATCTCTAAATCTCTTCTTATTATCAAATCTCCTAAAAGGCTAGTCATTGTTCTACTAAGTTTGCATCTCCTTGAATTTGGTGTTAATGACCAAATAGCTAGTGCATGCAAACTTGGGCTGAACCCTAAACCAATTTTTTTCTCATCAAAAGTTTCTTTAGACACCATAGCATTTGGGTCATTCCTAATTTCATCTAGAGTGATTATGGAAGATAGGCTCCATCTAGGCATCACCAAAATACCACTTTCTCTGACCAATCTTCTTGCTTCAATAGGATTTATTTGCGCAATTTCCTAATCAATCTCTTCTTTAGTCTTCTTTCTGACCTCTTCCTATTGTGAGGGATTAACTCCCTCCTGATCCTTTTGTATCCTATAATTTATTTCCTAAGCTTTCAACTCAGCTATGAATTCTCTTAATTCTTTGAATGTCACAAAAGAATCATCCTCTAAAAATTTGACACAAGGTAGAATCCTTGCATCATTTTCTTGGATTTCATCATATTCTCATGGTGCTAGACTATCATCTCGAACAAAAGGTTTCATTGCTTTTCCAACATCAGGGTATGAAAATTCATGCTCTATTCTTTGCTCAATAGGAACTACTTCAGTAGACAGTTGTTGTACATTCCCCTCAACACCCTGTGCTTCATCAACATTTGTAGAAGGCAGCTCCATAGCAGGAGTATCCTCAATGTCAATTGTTTGTTGCTACACCTCTAATGTTGTGGGCTCCTCTAGTTGACTACCAATTTTTTAATAAATTCTCTTGTAAATCACTTCAAGCCAATTTCTTTACCTATTGCACCTTCTCTAGAAAAGTACCATCATCACAATCACTAAGGATATTTTCCTTCCTCTTAAATTTTTTGGTGAGGTGCTTGTAAGGGATTTCATAGTAGGAATTCTAGGTAGAAGCCCTATGCTCAACCTCAACAATTTTCATCCAAATCTTCTCTCTATCCTAGATATAAGATAATGTTGGAAAGTTTCTTATCACATCCTTTTTGAAGTAGAAAGTATGAGGTCCATACCTTGAGATTCACATTTTTATCTTTTCTCTATTAATGAGCCCTTCTGGATCAAAATTTCTAGTAGGGGCTATATTCATTCTCAGATTATTTATCATTATGCCAAACACTTCATATGCTTCCTTTGCAGTGACAACAAAATAATAAAAAGAGAAAGTTGTTGCAATAACAGAGGCCTTCTTGGATAACCTAAAATTCTCTGCATCACAATTATCCATTTGCCACATTATTTTAGTGAAAGCTAGCCTTTCAAAAACAAACCTAGGTAAGAGATTTGGCACCACAATAGTCCCATAACACCTAATGACTGTGCAATTATCATACAAATACTAGTCTCGCAATTGAATTCATAATTGGGGTCATCACCGCATTCCCTTGGTCTCAACCATGCTTGAATTTTTTTAGAAATTCTCTCAGTTGGCATCAATCACATTTGTACCAAAATAGTATGTTTTATGGTGTTATAGAATCCAACATAGTTTGAATTTGGGCAGAGCAAATCCTAGATGCTTTTCCACATTTGGACAGGTAGTTTATGATCCTTTTCATCCTTTTGTCTCTATTTCATGGCTTGATCAAAACCCTCCCTTCCCTGGTATATTATCATATGCATCAGTAATGAATAATGTCTAAATTTCAATGGGGTTTTTCTTTCTTTCAACCTCCTCAAGTCATAGTGTAATTTCTCAAGAACTCGGTAAGCATAGTCAAACCATGTGTGCTTGTTTTTATGTCGAATATCCATGATCATAACTAATAGGGGTGATGTTATCCTTCCATCACACTTCACTCCAAGAACCTGACACAGCATAAAGTATGCATATTTGAAATAATCTTCAAATTCTTCACAATCCAATGTTTCAACTTTGTTGATTACAAACACATAACCCTTCTCTCATCTACGCTTTGGTAGTTCACCTCTTTGAAACCCAACCCTGTGTTCAACATACTCCTGCATCTTTTCCATAGTAATATTTTCACTAGCATTAGGGTTCATTATGAAAACCTCTATGAATTTACTTTTCTTTATTTCCAAAATGCTTTTACCATCTGTATTTGTGATTACCCTATTGACAACTTCATATCTATTTGTGAGTTGCAACATTTAATCTACCTCCACAAAAATATTAGGGACAACCAATTTCCCCAAATTAAAACCCTAGACATTTTGACCTAGATATGGAGCCTCTCTTCTTGTGAAAGCGTACAAGAATAACTCCCATACAGGCTATAGCATGGAAATTTCACTAATTCCTACTATGAGGTCTTTGAAATTGGTGGTTAGTATTCCTTCCCTGGTGGTCTTCTTGCCACTTGCCTTGGAATTTGTCAGCTGGAACTTGTCCATGAATCGAACATAGTCCTTTGCTTGACCCTTTTTCTTCTCAGTTCCTTCAGATGTTTGGGGTGGGTCATGAGAGACTTTCTATTTTTTCTTCTTGGGTGTGGGTTTTGAAGACGACGACTAACCAGGTTGACTAATCTTGATAGCTTAGGGCTTTTAGGTTTCAATTCAAACTAGGTTTTAGAATTTTTATTCTATTCTTGATAGCTTAAACTTAAATTCAAATACAATTCTACCCTTTTTTTTTTGTCCCAATTAGAAAACTACACTCAATCAAGAGAAGCCAAGAGCCCTAATTCACCCTTGAAAACAACCCATAAATTTGATTTAATGTGCCAATTCTTGTAAAATAACAAGAAAAACTAGTGGGATCCGATGACGGCTTACCCAGGAAAAACTCCTCTACAAATTTTCTTTGGCCTTGACTCTAGTTGCTCTGAACTCTTCTTTAGCTCCTCAATTGTCAGAATGAGAGGAGAATGTATATACAAACCATTTTACATTAATTTGACTGAGTACATTCACCATTAATGGTGTAAGAAGGCTTGGACGAGTGAACAGTTACTCCATCAATTGGTTGTTCCCATTTGAATTTGAGCCATTGATTTGCTCATGTGAAAATTCCATCCAACAACTCACATCATTCCACAATCTCCATGGGTCTCTTCCAACAATTTAATATATACTTTGATGATGAGTTAAGAAGCTACCATGTGTACCTCTTCATATTCTATGAGTATCACTCATTGTGTCCTTACTTTTCATCGAGCAATCTTAACTCATGATAGACTGAGCCCTGGGGAGAAAATCCACCCATCGACAGTCGCAGGTTCCCTTTTGGAGAGCATGAGATAGCTGGAAATAGTGATAAGGTGAGTGATCGGTTAAATACTTAACCGCATCACTCATTGGGGTTTTTTTCTAGCGGTGGCAACATAATAGGTGATGGGCAATGAAACTATCATGGTAATAAAGATAGTGCTTTTCTCATCATGGATGGAAATGGGCTATTACAAAGGAACATGCGATGAGTGATGAACCATCAGCGATAAACTTAAGTAGTGAGAAAATGCACATGGGAATAAGTTATTTTTAAAAGGGGACCTCCTAGGCTCAATGGGTGACCAAAATTTTGTGGCCGATTAAACAATGATGATAAAGACCATAGGATTCCACTTAATTAACTAGTTACCTGATGCAACTGGTCAATGAGAGAAGATAAGCCAAAGGATAACCAAGGATGCCAATGTAAATAAAATCTTAAACCCTAGACTCTAATGAAAATAGGATATGTGCAATTAGAAATGTGACCATAAAATTGAAGGGACCAAAAAAAATCTTTAGGGTTCCACCAATGGCTTCAACTGGGGATGTATTCCTCCTACAGGAATATAAAGATCTCAAATCTCTGGTTAAGTAGACCAAGCATACAAGGATAAAAAAACCAGGAGCTTGTTTGGACAAGACAAGCATACGCAATAAAAATGAAACACACAAAACCTATACACAAAATTTATATGACTGTCCAATGTACATGGAAGGATAACCTATCTCAAGAGAAATAGGGTTTCAAGAACTTTCCATGTATTGGAAGTTCAAGAATTTCACCTGTTAAAGATTGCAAGAAATATGAGTCTTCTCCATGTATATCAATGATTAAGTAAGGGCCTAACCACAAAGGGTCAAACTTCCCATGTTTACCTTTATCCTCTATCCTTGCATTCCACATTAAAACCATGCTTCCCAACTAAAAATTTCTTTCAATGGCCCTTTTGTCATACATGTGCTTAACTTGCAATTGCAGCTTCTCATTTCTTTTATGAGATTCTCTTCTAGTTTCATCAAGCTCAATCAAATCATCCATCCTATGCTGCATCTGATCACAAATGTCACTATCATATTCTTGGACAAATTTGTACATTTTTATTAGATTGTTATGTGGTATTCTAGCCTCAACACCATACGCCAAGTTGAAGGGAGATTTTCCAAAGACCTTCTTCACAGTAGTCCTGTTAGCCCATAGTGCAAGCTGTGATTTTGAGTCCCTAGCCTTCTTGTTCTTCTCAATCACTCTCTTGATAATATTCATTAGGCTTTTATTGCTAGACTCATCTTTCCCATTCCCTTGGGGGTGATATGGGGATGAATAAGATATGCTTATGCCATGCTGGTTACAAAAATCAAGAAATTCCTCAGACCTGAAACACATGGCGTTATCAGAAATAATTCTTTCAGGCATCCGAAACCTACTCAAAATATTGTTCATCAAATAATCAAAGACAACTTTACTATTCACTTTCCTAGTAGGAATGGATTCAACCCATTTTGTGATGTAATCAGTTGCAACTAGAATCTAGGCATGTCCTCCACTAGATTTCTTAGAAATTTCTCAAATAAAATTAATGCTCCATTGTTGAAAGGGAGCTTGTGCCTACATTGTCCTAAGTGGTAAGTTTCTTGAGAACTTTAATTTTCCAGTGAACCTCTAACAAGCATCACATTTCTTTATGAATCTGTGTGCATCTTTGAACATGGTTGGTAACCAAAAACCTAATTTCAATATATTATGGGTAGTGGTCTTGGCCATGTAATGACCTCCACAGGTTCCTTTATGCATTTCAATTAGCATATCCTCTGTTTGATCCCCATCTACACACCTAAGTAGCAGACTTTCAGGGCTTCTCCACCACAGTTCACCATAGATAATAACATACTTGATTTCTTGCAATTTCAGTGTTCTTTTCTCATTGTGAAGCATACCTTTAGGGAATTGCAATGTCTGTAGATATTCAACAATTCTTTTGTACCACCTACAGGTCTGCATGTCAGATATGGGTGGAACATTTTCATGCTCAACTTGGTTTATTTGATTAGCTTCCAAATTTTTCTTAGCCATCAACTTAGCTAGACCTTGACCTCTCACCATCTTGGTAATCTAGATATTGATGTTGAACTCTTGAATCCTATTGATCCATCTGTAACGACAACCTATGGTCTCTTATTGAGTAAATATATATTTGACTGCTATTGTTGGGACATATGCTATAACTGTAAGTCTAGTCAAATAGGGTCTAAAGTTTTTAACAACCTTAACTAGAGCATATGCCTACTTCTCTATAGCATCACCTTTTAACTCAATTAACTATAATGATTTGCTAAAGAAGGAAATAGGCTCCTCAAAACCCTCATCATTCTTTTGAAGTAAAACTCCTACTATAGTATGGAATGAAGAAAATGTGAATAACTAAAAAGGCTTTGAATAGTTAGGGGATTTAAGGACAGGTGCTCCTTGATAGCATCCTTAATTCCCTAGAAATATTTTGCTGGTTCCTCTGTCCATGCTACTTTCTCCCCCTTCTTTAGAATTTTAGAAATAGTTCTTATAGTTTTAGCAAAGTTAGTAACATATCTCCATACAAAGTTATTTTTTCCAAAAAATGATTGTATTCCCTTCACATTCTTGGGTTGTGGGATCTTATCAATTGCTGCTACATGCTCATGATCAATCCCGACCCTATCTTTTGACACAATGTGACCCAACAATTTCTCTTATTTAACTCCAAATTGACACTTCTTGGGATTGAAAGAAATCCCATATTCCAAGGCTCTGATAAATATATTTTCAAGGTGTGAGTAATGATCCTCCTCCTTACTGTGGGCAGTAAGATCATCTTGATAAATGGCAAGAAAAAAATCTATGAAATCAGCAAAAACCACATCCATGGCTCTCTGAAAAGTGGCACCAACATTAATCAAGCCAAATGGAATCCTTACATATACATATGTCCCCCATGGAATTCTAAATGCAGTTTTAAATTGTTTGATTCCTTGACCATGACCTGGTTATAACTTGAAAACACATCCATCATCAAGAGTAGCTCACATCTAGTCACTTTCTGCAACATTGCCTCCATATTAGGCAAAGGATAATTATCTTTTAAAGATGCCACATTCAAATTTCTAAAGTCTACACACAACCTTAGGTCTCCATTTTTATTTCTCACTGGAACTAAATTTGAGACCCATGATGAGTGTCTGATAGGCTTTATAATCCATACATCTCTTAGCTTAGTAAGCTCTTCTTGCATTTTTGGTTGTAGAGTGGGGTTGATTGGCTTCTGTTTCTGCCTAAAAGGCTTTGCATCAAGCTTCAGTGTTATCTCATGTTGAAATTGGTCCTCCCTATAAGCCTTCAAATCATTGTATGACCATGCAAACACATGTCTATATTTCATCAATAGGGAAATCAACATACTCCTCACATGGGGTTTCATCTTCTTGCCTATATACACCTTTTTAGGAGAATTATCTGTCCCTAAATTTATCTCCTCTAAATCTTCCTTATGGGAAGATGCTTGCTTAACATTTTACTTGTCAGGGCCATCAGAGACACTCTCTAGTGTGACCAACCCTTTGGGATTCTTATTTGTCTTTAATTGAATTATCTCATTCTCAAATAATGTCTCTTTCCCATCAACCTCAACCACAGTGAACCAAAGTCAATCTCTTGGCCTTCGTATTAGTCAATGCAGTGCAATAATCTCAAAATGTCATTGTCATCATCAAACACTTGCCAATTACAAATGTTGTCAAGCACTGTAGGACTAGTTTGTACTTCTATGCATGAGACACCATCAAAGGTAACATCATCTATTCTGACAACAATATTAGCTAATAGGTCTGCACTAATTTTTTTCCCCCTTTCTATCCACTCTATGTAAAAGGAATCAAAGGCCTCAATAGTATCCTAAATTTCATTCTTGTATTGCTTAAGCATTTTATCTTTAGTAATAAATCTAGATCTAATCTAGGAAACTACCAACTCAGAATCCACCAACACTCTTATCAACTTAATGCCATGTTTGGAAGCTAATTTCAAACCAAGTGGACCTCGTACTTAGCAAAGGAACATTATTTGTAGAAGAAAATTGTAACAAGGAGTACTTGAATGTTTTACCTTGTGGAGAGATGAGAATAACTCCTACACCCAAGCCTTCCTTTGAACATGCCTTGTAAAAGTACATAGTCTAGAGGTTATCTCCTTGCAAATCATTAGAAACCTCTCTATCTATAGGTGCAGGTTTGGCCTCTCCTTTCGGCATTTCTTCCTAAATCTAGAAAGTGTCCAAACCAGTGTCTACAAAGTTAATTATTGCTAGATCTTTATGATCCTCAACATATTCAATCATGTGGTGGATCCTTGGCTCTCATGCAATTTTGACATCTTTTTGATCAATTGGAAAAGTTGCAAATGACAAGTCACACTGAATACTCCCACCCATTGATGTACTCCATTGATTGGACAACAACATTCCATAAGTTGGTGGGTTTTGAAGATGATGACTCACTAGGTTGAATCATCTTGATAGCTTAGGGATTTCAAGTTTGAATTAAAAATAGGTTTTGGAATTGTTATTCTATTCTTGATAGCTTAAACTTAAATTTGAATACAATTCTACCCTTTTTATTTTATTTGAATTAGAAAACTAAAATCAATCAAGAGAAGCCAAGAGCCCTAACTAACCCTTGAAAATAACCTAGACATTTGATTTAATGTGCTAATTCTTGCAAAATAACAAGAAAAACTAGTGGGATTCAATGTCAACTTACCTAGTTAAAACTCATCTGCAACTTTTCTTTAGCCTCAACTTTGGTCACTCTAAACTCTTCTTTAGCTCCTTAAATGCTAGAATGAGAGGAGAATGCAAATACATACCCTCTTACAATAATTTAGTTGAGTACATTCACCATTAATGGTGCAAGGAGGCTTGTGCGAGTGAACAATTACTCCATCGATTGGTCGTTCTCATTTGAATTTAAGCCATTGATTTGCTCATGTGAAAATTCCATCCAATGGTTCACATCATTCCATAATCCCCATGGGGCCCTTCTAGCGATTTAATATATACTTTGATGATGAGTTAAGAAGTTTCCATGAGTACCCCTTCATATTCTGTGAGTATCCTTCATCGCGTCTTTACTTTTCATTGAGAAATCTTAACCCATGATAGACTAAGCATGTGCAATGGGGAGAAACTCCACCTATTGACAGTTGTGGGTTCCATTTTGGAGAGTATGAGATAACTGAAAATAGTGATAAGGCTAGCAATGGGTTAAATACTTAACTGCATCGCTCATCGAGGGTTGCTTTCTAGTAGTGGCAATGTATCACATGATGGGCGATGAACCTAGCACGATAAGAAAGACAATGCTTTGCTCATCGTGGGATGGACATGGAATATTACAAAGGAACATGCGATGAGAGATGAACTGTCAATGTTAAACTTAAGTAGTGCCAAAATGCACATGGGCATAAGTTGTTTTTAAAAGGGGACCTCCTATGCTCGACAAGTGACTAAAATGTTGGGGCTGGTTAAAAAATGATGATAAAGACCATAGGATGCCACTTAATTAACTAGTTACCTGATGCAACCAGTCAATAAGAGAACATAATCCAAAGGATAAATAAATATGCCAATGTAAATAAAATCTTAAACCCTAGACCCTAATGGCAATAGGATATGAGCAATCAGAAATGTGACCATGAAATTGAAGGCACCAATTTTTTTTTTATGGTTCCACCAAATTAGAGGTCTAAATCATATTAGGTGGATTGGAGATCTCAAGACTTCAAAACTTTAATACAAGAATTCCAACATATTCTCTCATTAAATTAGGGTGAGTTGATAATTTACAAACTATCAAACTTTAGAACTTGATCTTGGCAGGAAAAGACCTACAAACTTTTATGCTCTTGTACAAGTTATTAAACCCTAAAATCCTCATTTTCAGACTAGGGCTCCCTCACCCCTACCTAACTAATTATGTATCATATTTTTTATGCGAGGTTCCCTCCTCTCTGCACTCTTCAACTCTACTTTATGTTTTTATACCTTTGTTTTTTCATTTTCTATATTTTGTAATAATTTGTATTTTTAGTCTCATTTTACCTAGTTTTTAATATTAACCATTACATTCATATCACATCAATCCATCCAACAACGAAAAGGGGACCAAAACCATAATCAATTGTTTTGGATCTTCCTCAAGGACATCAACCAAATAGTTTCTCTTGGTTACTTTTGTGCCCCCAATATTGATGGTGGAATATGTGATTTAGGTTAGCCATTAGTCTTAGACCCCATTTCACCATCTCACACCCATTTCAAAATATCACACAAAATGTTACTTTATCAAAAAATTATAACATCACATCATTGACAATCTTCTATTTTTTTCAATCTTTCAAATTAAAAAATTGTTGCCTTTTATTATTCTTTTATAGGGATTTTAAAATCTACAACTATAAATGTGTAAAGTAGGACAACTTATGAAATCTATGAATTTTGATCTAAGTGCATGATTGACCTCCCATGTTTTTTCAAATTGGAAACCTCAAAGTAATTTACTGCCCAAAAAATTGTGTATATGGACCTCCATTCCATAATTTAAACCTAAGGCTATGCAAGAAGTTGGGTTGACAAAAAGCTCAAAAAGTGGAAGTGTTTTTCTTGATTTTTTAGAATTTGTCACACTTCGATTGAAAATTTGAAACAATTACATTTTGAATCTAGTTTCCAATTATGTAGGTTTTTAAAATACACAAATTATACAAATTATTTTTTAATATGCATGTATAAAACCACTTTTAAAAGTCACTTTTTAGGACCATACCATGCACATATACAAACACTGTAATTTGACCTAAATTAAAGTATTTTTCAAAATCCTTTTGGGGAGAGATGTGTAACAACTTGAAGATTGATGATGATATTTTTTATAATTTTTTTGAATATTTTTCAATAAATTTTTATTGGCCCTAATTTTTGTTTTTGAAAACCAATGTGTACAAACACTATAATTTGATCTAAACTAATTATTTTTTTATTTTTTATTCATTGTGTAGTGAATTATTTAAATATTGATGTCATGCATTTTTTTTACCAAACAAATAGCAAATAAAAAGTTGTTATAAAACCAAAAAAGCTCGAGATTTCAAGTCCATGGACTAGTTTTCATAGAAATTAATTAAAAACTAGAAAAAATAATCCAATATTAAAAAAATACATATTTAGAAACTAGACATCATGATCTATAATCGGTTTTAATTTCATAAACCAATTTTGAGAAAAATCCATTATTTGCTCTATATGTCCAAAGTCAGATATTTCTATTGAGATTACCTTAGCTTTTTAGTTTTAGGTCAAAGGCTAAAGGTGTGGTTACCAAACCTTTCTTGAGCCTAAAACCAAATAAAAAATTAGGTTGGTGTTGGAAGAATAAGTAGTTTGTTATTGATGCATTTATTGGTAACATGAGCATGAGGGATAAGTGCATTAGATTACAATGTTGTCATTGATGTCAACATTGTATTCCATTATGAAGACCATTGTACATATCAGTTAGTATGGATTGAGAATGTTTGAGGATGATTATCAAGTGAAATTTTGTAAGAAGGTTTGATTTGGTGAAGGCAATTGATATGGAAATTGACTAAGTGTCAATACAGATAATTTTGTATATAGGACATCTAGTTATTGGGTCTACATTGGTCTGCTGTGTAAGATATTGCTATGTGATTTTGATATAATTTTCTTGGTTGTTAGATAAGATTATATCTAGAGTTTCATATTGCTTTGGATTCTAGTGAAGAGTTATGAGCGATAGAATTTTGAATTGGCAATAGCAGAGGTATCTAGTTTGGTGTACATGTTTTGGTGAATGTGTACTTCACCATGGATTAGAATCTAGCTTTATAGATGATGTGAAAAAGTTTTGGGAAATATTTAATGTTCAAAATCATTTATCAACACCATATTATCCGCAATAAAATGGTCAAGTGGAATCAACCAACAAAACTATTGAGCAAATCCTAAGGAAAACAATAAGTAAACATAACAAAGAATATCACACTTAATCAACTTATGTGTTGTGGGCCTATCATACAAAATATTAGAACATCTATGGGAAACACTTCCTATAACCTTTTGTGGTGCTCAGACAATAATGCCTTTAGAGTTAGAAATTACTTCATTGATAATTTCTCTTAGAGGGCTTATTAATGACATTACCTATAAAGAACAACAATTGCATCAACTTGAAATACTTGATGAACAATGTATTAATACTCCTGAGAATCTCCAAGCTTAATCTAAATGAATACAATGTAGCCATAATAAAAATTTCATTCCTTGTTCATTTAATAAAGGTGACTTGGTTTTATATGAGAATCAACGTAATGCCAATTCTACCCCAAATGAAAAATTCCAACCCTAATTGGCTAGGACCTTACATAATTGATGAAAGTTATGGGTATGGAGAATACACAATAATATAAATAGATGGTACAACTCTCAAAGAGCCTATCAATGCCATGAATTTTTTTTGGTACTATACATAACATATCTCTTGAATAGTATGTATATTAAAGCAATGTTGTTAGATTAAGTAGACAGTGTTCTATTTTATCTCACATTGCTTCATTCTTTGACAATCTCTGTGTGTCTTGGATTATAGAGTAATTGTGCAATAAGTTTGGATTATTAATTTAGTTTACATACTATTCAAATTCATCTTTTGTGTTATGTTGAGTTACATCCTTATATGCATTTAATGTTCTAAAATTAGATTATAGGTGCATTTACTTTAACATAACATACTCAATCACAATGTAGTATCTAATGTAGCCTAAAAATATTTCAATTAGATCACATAAAATTAGACCATGGAGATATTTATTAAATATTCTTACTAGGACTATTTAATAAATCACATCAACATCTAATTCAACATAAAATAATAAAACCAAGCATACATGCTCATGTATTATATATATAAAAGTTTCAAGTACATATCATCAATAATACAATGCTAGTGTGGCCTATGGTTGTTAGACCCCTTAGGGCTTGTTGTGGCATCCATCATGAGATAGTAGGATGTGATCATGATCTACTCATGGATCTCACTAATGTATATAGGCCATGTACCTCTCCAATTTCCCTAGCCTCTAGTATGAGTGTCGTGACACACTCCTACTCTATGCGGTCTCTGTATACCTACAATCTAGTAACCTCTCCCTCTAGCCTCACGAGTTTTGATTGTAGTATGACCTGTCTCATTGTCAGTAAAAAATTGAGATGCTTGAAGCTCATCATATGTAGTTTGTAGTGTTGAAAGCTCTCCCATAGCTCGCTCTTCTCTAGATGTAGATAGGTCAAAATGTCTCATTTCACCATCGTACATTTCCCTCAACCTCACAATAGGCTCAAAGAGATATGCATGACACATCGCAGTAGGTGGGAGAATATACTCTTCCATTATATCCTCATTTTTTGCTAAAGGAGGCACCATATTTTTAGTCACCTAATAGTAGAGATCTCGCCACTCTTGTGTGGACCCTAAAAGATGAAAATTATAAAAGACATCAATACACATCATGATATATAAATAAAAACCATAAATAAAAAAGAATAATAAAAAAATAAATAACACATCATCACCTAGGTCTCCAATGTTCCAGTCAAGGTATTGTTGTGCAACAATAGATCCCCCATGTGTAGGAAGTGTAGATGGTTTGCTACCACTAGCCTCCCCATGCTCATGAGTCTTGACACATGTTGTAGCTATTGATCATGCTCTAGTGACTTAGGAAAGAGGTGAATCTCTCCTCTCAGATTTAACTCAAGCCTCATCTACCTCATTAGTCTCATCGCTCATTGGATGGACATCCTCATCAGGAAATAAATCTATTATTCTGACCTCATCCTCTAAATCTCCATCAATGATCCCATTGTCCATGTCATCTTTGTGGGATGATGCATAAGAAATACATGAGTTGGTCATGCCCCAACCCACCACTGCTCGTAGGCCAGTGTGGTGCCTACATTGTCTACAATTGAGACTAGGGGCATGTTGTGATCCTCATCCTCTAAATCACTAAAGTACACATCATCAATGGTGAGACAATGAATATCTCTGATCCTAGAGGCACTCCATGGTAACCATAGGTACTTGGGTTGTGGGTTGAATATGACCCTGCCTGAACTACCGCATAATGTGATCATACTAAAATGGCCTGACTATGTAATCATGTTGCCCCAGTAAAAATTAGTCCTGCTACATCCTTACTAGTTGGTGTGTGATATTTTTCCACTAGGGTACCATTGGGTATGGTATCCATAGTATATTATCATCCTCCAGATGGTCAAATCTGACTCTCCAATATAATAGATCTCCATCCTGTCATGATCAACTCAAAGAATAACTATAGGCTTGTGGATAACCCATGGCTACCATTTTTAGATAACTTGTCAATTTGGTACATGTGATATGCTCAAGGAATCATACCTGCAAGAGTGTACAATGTACTATACTTTCTATCTCCTAGTATACGAAGCACCTTAGATCATAATATAAATACGCTAGCATGCTACAACCCCATGCATACCCGATCCACTACCTCTCCATATCTTGTATAATATGAACTAATCCTCCATCCAATTGTGTGCATCTTCCATTAAGAACTAGTGCTTGTACCATGGAAACAATCATGATGCACCTCAGTGGTGGTGACCACACATAGAATAGCCATTTTGGCTTGATGTGGCATTTAATGATCATCTCCCATATGGGAAAACCTAGGAAATACTCAATGTCCTCTTGCATCTCCTCATATGATCGCTCCTCTGATGAATGGATGATCTCACCATGGATAGACAACTATAATATTTAGTGAACATCCTCTAGGATGATGGCCATCTCTCCTATATGGAAGTGAAAGGTACATGTATCCACATCCCACCTAGCTACTAATTCCATAAGCATGGCATCATGGTACTTCATGAACAACATGAGGTATATAAAAAATAAACTAGTGTCACATAAAATATCAATCTCATCCTTTGTAATTTGGTTGATCTACTCTCAAAGGAAATAAAAAATTCTATCTTCTAGACATTGACTAGCTTGAGGAGGGACCTAAAGAATAAAAGGAAAAATAAATCATCACTAAAATTCCTAAATTGGGAATTTAATATTTAAAAATATACTAAAGTTTCTCTATGACACTTTGTGACCAACTTGAACATTTGAGCCATTTTTGGATAGGGGTCTTGGACACTTTAGCTATTTTTGACACTTTGCAACAAAGTGGTATTCTTTGCAACAAAAGAGGATGCTTTGCGACTTTTTTTCTAGGGTCCTAAAAATTCTAGAAATTCATAAAAAATACTATAAATGCAAAAATGTGAAAATAGAGCATAGTAGAATCCACTCACCATATGATGGAGCTCACCTCATGCCACCTCGTCATGCAAAATATCCAGTCTTAGAGGCCTGTACGCTTGTCTACTCAACATCTTCAATCACTCTACACCAAGGTAAATTATCAAAAGGTCAATGTCAAAATGATTATCAATTCATATTCTTTTCACTAAAATATACTAAGAATTATTTGTTTTCTTTCATTTATTAATTTTTTTTTTTTAATTCAAATCAACATAGTAGGGGATAGCAAACTCTAGTTTAGATGTCGTTTGTTGTGTTGGATTCATAATTTCATCCCTGATCTAATCCAATATCTATCAATATGTGGTGTTGTAATTCCAATACCCTAAAATAGACATTTACATCATTAAACCAAGAAGTTCGATGAGGTTACATGGATACCTTGATTCCACCTCCATATAGCAAGAAAAATCTGAGGGGGCATACATCTACCCTCAAATTTGATTCTCTATAGAAGTTTGATAAGAGGATTTTTGAACAACTGATGAATTGTTTTTATAGGATATGGTTCCTAATATTGTGGTTTTGTAGATAACTACATTGGGGGCTTCATTCTCCCTATTTGTGAATGAATCCATATGACTATGCTTTTTAATAGAGTTTATTGTTTGAGTTACTTTAGCTTGCATAGCACATAGTGTAATATGGCTATTCAAGTGGGGGATAAATAAAGTGTAGAAAATTGTACTCCTTTCTAAGTGAAAGTACAATTTCACACTTAGTTTGGACCTATTTTAGTGACCTTACATTTGTGAATTGTTAAACCTCATTAATAGTCCCCTAATACCCTTTATTATGCATCTCAAGGCCTATTTTAATTATTTTCTAACAATATAATCCATATTGAATAAATGTAATTAATTGATTTAATTCCTCGACATAGTCTAAGTCTTGGAATTTTAGGGCAGGACCCATCCACCCATGGGCGAATGGGTCCCCTTTAAGTTCCTAAACTCAATTTAAAATATGTTTTTTTGCATAATTTCATAGTCCCAAATTCAAATTTTACATGTCGACCATTAGGATTTAATAAATGAGAAAAGAGAAAGGAAGCCTATAAAACTAAGTCTTTCAATCATTTTACACTAGACAAGACAGAGATTCACATGAGATCACAAGGATTTACACTCAAGAGCAAGGAGAAATCAATCAAGCATTCAAAGTTGATGTCTTGGAGTAGCATTATATTTATTTTTATAGGTCTTCAAGCTCATTTTTCCAACAAGATCAAGTATTGTCAAAGATTGATGATAAATGCCTATGGAGGATCATGATGGATTCTAGGTTTTGGGAGATGCACCAAGCCATTCAACCAAGCCTAATGAATTGTTTCCTAAGTGGTTTAATCTTATATTATCATTCTACTATCTACCTAAAGGAAGGTATTATTAGATTTATGATCTATTAGGGTTATTTGACATCTCCCAAAGTAGGTCTTCACCATTGTTCATGTTTCATTTAGGGAACTTATTCTAATACAATTGAATAGGGTTTATTTTCATTTTGGCTCTTAATAATCTTAGACACACTTAAGATTATTGCTTCCACACACTTTCATGTTTCAAATATTTACTTTTCATCAAGTTTTAATTACTAAACTTGGGGTTTGACTAAGGAAAACCCCTATCCACCACAAAATAACATTTTCATTTTACAGATTTATCACAGGTATAGATTTGGGAGTGAATATTTAGAAGTGCAAGAAGGAAGTACAAACAAAGGAATCATATCTCAATTTATAACTTTTCATAAAGGGAGACCTAGACCCATTCGCTCATGGGAAAATGAGTCCTTGACAACCCTCCAAAACAAGCTTTTTATGATAGGTCGCACAATATTGAGACCTTCCTAGATATACCAAAACTTTATTGTTTCTATCTGTGGTGTGCTTTATATTAAAGATATAAGTATTAGCTTACATGATTGTGGTGATTTACTATTTTTATTTTTATCCCAAAATTATTGTTTAGGCTAATGTCCTCATCCTCAATCATAAGGAAATCAATAGATTCCCTCATTAAGTTGACTCACCTAAGGCTTGCAAGTCAATTCTTTGTGTGTATCTCATTTCATAATGAAAATAGGAAGATAGGTCCATTATACCATCCATATTTTATATCATCCCCTATTTTTCAATGTTCCTATTCTTCTATATTTCATTTTGGGGAGCTTGACTTTGTAAAACAAAATTATACAAGTTGGAGTCTATTTCAGCCCTAGATTTAAGTTTTACACTAAGTTTTCATTAGATTTGCATTAGTTGCATTACATTTATGGTTATTTAAACTTGCATCTAAGTGAAAATTATATTTAGGCTTTAATTTTGTTTGTTTGTGTCCCTTAAATTTATAAAAAAATAGAAAAATTGTATTAGGTTTGCATTCATCTTGCATTATACTTGCATCAAGATCATTAGTCAATCATTTAATTTCAGATTTAGGTAGAAATTGAATTCTAAAAATATTGAATTTTTTCATCATTTTTCCCCATTTGCAATTGCATTTAGACACCCTAATTTGGAAAATCTTGTTACAAAACTATCAGTTTGTAACTAGAAACAAAAATCATACACACTAACGCAAATTTTGAAAATAATAATTTAAAAAAATCCTGATTAAGGACTCATTTTCCCATGGGCGAATAAGTCCCTGTACAAGCTTTTCAAAAAAAATTTCAAGTGATATTAATAGTCTATTTTTCCTTTTTGTTTCTATTCTTAGTGTTGGAAAATGGTTAGAACTCCCCTCAGGATTCATGACATGGCTTAACTACCTCTTGTGAATCTATTATCTTTGGAAGTTGTATCGACCATTAACAAGTCAATATTTTTGTGCAACGAAAATCATGGGACCAAAAATTGGTATTAGAGCCAAAGGTGCTAGGTTCAAATCCCCTTAGGTAACACTAAGGGGGATATTGTTGTAAAATGGTTAGTGCTCCCCATGGGATTCGTGACATTGCTTAATCGCCTCTCATGGATCCGTTAACTCTAGTGGTTGTATCGAGCATTAACAGGTCAATCTTTTGGTTCAACAACAACCGTGGGGCCAACACTTAGATATGAGCATTGATTTTTAGAAATAGTCTATTTTGTGCATTCAAGTAATTGCTTCTCTAATTAAATCTTGCAACATTTTGGAAAGATTTATTGCATGTTTTAGTTATAGAAAGTGTTAGATTTGTATACTTTTCCTTTATTTTCAGCATCATTTCATAGCTTAGATAGATTAGTTTACATTTTTCAATCATTAGAAATCATAAACAAAAAAACAAAAAACATCAAACAAGACAAGTACAAACCAATGAAACCCTTGGAGAAAGCATAGTCATTTGATCATGTCAAATCTCTTTTTCCAAGTTAACATATCCCTCAAGTCCTTTAGTAGTGATGACTTTGACATGTTAGATGAATCCCTTGAAGATTTCATTTCACAAGGTTCATCCACTAAGGCTTGGTATAACAAACCAAAACAAAGAGAAGTTAATGTAATCAAAATCCAACTCACCATCTACCCACCCTCATATCAACCTCAATTTCAAAACAAACATTTTATTATCATAGGACCACCTAAAAATCAACCATTAACCTCAAGAGCTATCTTGAACTTTACAAGGAAAATTGATAGTAACAATGTTTTGCAACAACCGAGTTATAATGTTGGAGTGAGCAACATAAGATATTTAATATGCAATACCAAATAACCTCCACAAGAGATAGAGAGAAGAAACAATGGAAGATGCTATTCCACCAAGTAAGAATTGCAATATGATACAATGATCATTATGCTATTCATTAGAATACAATGCAATACAAAATATGCTAGATATGCCTTGCTTATAAAGGCAAGGATGAGAGATATGATAAGAAAAGACAATGAAAAGTGTCTTAATCCTATCACATGAGACAACTAACTCATAAATACCTAGGAAAGTGTAAATTCTAGATAAGAAAACTAATACTTATCTAGATAAGATAACTAATATCATAAGTAAACTTAACGTGTGAATTAAGTCCCCTAAGTCCCTAGTAAAGGAATTAACTAGGGAAAATACTTATTCCCACCAACACCCCCCTTAAGTGTAACTTGGGGAGGAGCAAACCAATACAAAATATGAAAAATATGGGTCCCGAAAACAAAGCCTGATGAGGTACCCATGTACAAAACAAAAACTCTCATAAACAGAGAGAAGGATAAAAACCTTGTGGGAGAAAACTCCTCTCCAAAAGAGAGAAAAAGCTGAAAATTGGACTCCTCAAGATCCCCAAGGAAAACTTCCTTCACCTCAAGCATTGATTGCAACTAAATATAATGAGGTGATGCAAAGGTTTAGTGAAGATGTCTACAACCTCTTATCTGTAGGAAAATAATCCAAGATAAGAACATCATATTGGATGAGTTTCCTAATGAAGTGCATGTGGATCTCAATATGCTTAGTATGTTGAAGCTCCATTGGGTTACAAGAGATATGTATGGCACTTTGATTATCACACCAAAGAGTAGTGAGATGAGTGGAAGGGAATCCTAACTCAGTCATCAATTGACAAAGCCACAAAACCTCCTAACTAGCAAGATCAACACCTCGATACTCAACCTTTGTTGATGATAATGTAATAGTAGTCTACTTCTTTCATGACCATGCAATCAGACTAGAACCATGCAATTAGCCATGCCAAATCTCTAAAACAAATCAAGAGCATAATTCTGCGAGAAAATGAAGATCCTCTAAGAAGTCTGATGAACCTGAAGACCAAGGAAGTGATGCAAAAGACCAAGGTCGATCATATCAGATCACTCCATAATGCTTGATGTGTACTCTAAATTATGGAAGTAGAACTCCCTGTGAGAATCAAATCATCCACATAGAGCACAAGTATGATTATATCCTCTCCATGTCACTGAGTATAAACTGTGGGATCAGAATGGCAATGAGTGTAGTTGGAAGTGAGCAAGAAACTATCCATCTTCTCATACCAAGCCTAAGGAGCCTGTTTGAGACCATGCAATGAATGCTGAAGCCTACAAATAAGTGAATAGTCCTACACAAAACCTAGTGGTTGCTCCATATAGATCTGCTCATAAATATCCCCATGCAAGAAAGCACTCTTCACATCCATCTAATACACTGACCATCCCTATGATGTAGCTATAGCAAGGACAAGGTGAATAGAATCCATCTTGGCAATAGGAGAAAAGGTATTAGAATAGTCAATTCCTTCAACCTGAGAAAAAACCTTTGTAACAAGACAAGCCTTGTTCTTGTCAATAGAACCATTTGTTTCATACTTGGTATGATACACCCACTTGCACGAACCAAATTTATTCCCTTAGGAAGAAGCACTAGATCCCAAGTATGATTCTTCATCAAGGAAGAATACTCATCAGCCATAACACTATCCCACTATGTAATATGTAAAGCATCTAATAAAATTTGAGAATCATTTAAAATAGCATGACTTAAAAGATTGATTCTTGAAGAATGAGAATGAGTTCGGCGAGTGTCTTTAGGATCACCAACAAGAGGACCAGCCTCCTCAAGAGTAACATGAGCCCATCGTGGCCTAGTGGGTGAATGAGGAGGAGGTGGATCAAGACCATCATCAAAATCTTCCTCAAGTACCAAAGCATCATTGGCTGAAGAAGACTGAGTAGGTTGTGATGAAGAATAAGTTTAAGGAGGATTTGTTTATGTGAAGGACTTAGCAAACTGAACATCATGTCAGAAATGAACCTCTCATGTGATAGGATCAAACAATCTGTATGCCTTCACATCCTCACAATACCGAATAAAAATGTACAATTGACTCTTCTTCTCCAGTGATTTATGCCAACCATTTGGAATAAATTCCCAAGCCTCACTAATGAATACTCTAAAGAAAGACACATTAGGATTGTGGTGAGACCAAGCCTCCTCAGGGGTCATATTCTACACTTCCATGTGGGGTATTTAGTTCTTAATATAGTTGGCACAATTGACAACTTCAACCCAAAATGTTGGAGCCATGGACCTAGATTGAATCATACAATTGTTCATCTCCCTGAGAGTCCTGTTCTTTCTCTCTGCCACACCATTCTATTGAGGAGTGTAAGGAACTGTGTGTTGATGAAGAATACCATGCTCACTACAAAAATCCTAAAATTCCTAATTGACATACTCTCCCCATTATCTATGTTTATTTGTCATAGAGAAAAACCTAATTGCTTCTCCACAAATGTTTTGAAGGTCTTGAAGTTGGTGAGAACTTCACTCTTGAGCTTTAGAAATTAGACCCATGTTCGTCAGGAAAAATCATCAATGAATGTGAGCATGTACTTATCCCTTGAAAATGAAGGAGTTGGGAATGACATGAGATCACTATAGACCAACTCAATGGGTTTGGTTGCACAAGTAGCTTGAACTTGAGGGAAAGGATCTTGATGTTGCTTTCCAAGAACATAGCCTTTGGAAAACACCATCCATGCAAGATATCTTTGGAGGAACAACCACTAAGTTATGTGCTTGCATCTACTGAAGATATCTATAGTTCAAGTTCCCAAATCTTTGATGCCAAAGCTTGCTCATTGAATCGGCATGAGCAACAAAACATGAACTTGATAATGAATAAAACCCATCAAAATGATACAAATGGGTATCATGGTCAACTATCCCTGTAGCAACAACCTTCTCAGGATCTTGCAACTATGTAATAGTCACATTCTATGGAGTAGACTCAACTAACTTCCCATCTCCAAAATTAGAAATATGATATATGGAAATTAGATTCACTGAAATATCAAGAACAAGAAGAACATCCTCAATGCACCCATATAGCATCTAAATGGAGCTTGTGCCAAAAACTAGAATCTATGAAGAGTTCCCAACTATAATCTAAGAAGTAGAATTATGAACAATGGAATCAAGTAGATCACATAAACTAGTCATGTGATGCGAAGCATCTGAATCAAGAATCCAACTATCTAAAGATGAATGAATGGACCATGATAAAATAGCTTTCCATTTTCTCATGGAAGATGGATTAAACACTAAAATATTGTGCTTCTTCATAGCTTCCTCCAAGGCTTCCAATCTCTTAAAATAATGAGCTGCATCATGCCTAGTTTTGCCACAAAATGAAAAAAAATCTCCTTTCTTATTCTTGGACTTGGAAGTTGAATCTCCAGAAGTAGAATAAGAAGGAGATGAAGTGGACTTTTTATTGTTCTTCTGCTTTGGTTTGGAGGGAGTCTCACTCCCTAAAGATGATTTTGTCTTTGGCTTCTTCTTATTCTTTCCTTTACCCTTGGATGATTGATTCATTAGAGCATGATTCTTAGAACTAGTTAGTGCATCCAACTGAATCAACTTTTCCTCTTCCCTACTAAGACACTCAAAAAATAACTCAAAAGAGGACATTTTTCAATCTCTCCCCATAACATCCATAGTTGAATAGAAAGTAGAAGAAAAAACTTGGTAAGGGCCTCTTAGACAGAATCAAGAAGATACATTCATCACTAGATATATCATGCCCACATCCTTTTAACTATGAAAAAATCAACTTGAATTGTGCAAGGAAATCCCAAATTGAAGGAAATGCATCTAGAGAGAGTGATTGGAGATCCAATTGAAGTTGCAAGACTCTGAACTAATTTATTTTACCATATAATTCTTCAAGTTTATCCCAAACATTCTTAGGTGTTTTACATTTTGAAATATGAAACAAGTGATTAGATACATGTAAGCCAATGAGCCCTTTTGCTTCATCCATTTTACATCTATGGACAAATTTTTCATAATCCCTTATGAAATCAGGTTGTTTTGCATCTAACATTGGCCATAGACCTGTAGATTGTAATAATTGAGTCATTTTTAGCTTCCATGTATGATAATTGTGTGGAGTGAGTGGTTCAATTTTCCTTAGATCTGCCATGAACACCTAAAGAAAGAAGAAAAATTGACACTTAAATTGTGTCGTTCAGCCCCCACAATGTATTATAACTCAATTTGCAACCTCCCCAACAAATTATAATGAAGAAATTTTACAATGTGTAGAAGTGACAACCTCAAATCAACTATTTATAACACAGAGTGATTTTTACAATTTTTAGAAAAAATAGCTTTCCAAAACTGAAAAAGAAGGTTACAAATAGATTCCTTGTGATTTTCTAAGCAATTTCAAAAAAAAATTCCAAATTTCAACTTCATATGCAAAATTTATTCCTATTACAAGCAATAAATGCACTTGTACCTTCAGGGTGAAAAATCTAGCAAAAAATGTCAAAATCTAGAAAAATCACCTACAACACTAAAAAAATCACTAAACCATCTTTCTGATGATATCTCGTTTGTGGAAATTCGACTGTGGTAAAAATTTATGCAAAATTGATGAAAAGGCCTAAAAAAAGGAAATTCTAATGCTAAACAGGAGCAAAAAGTCATCACTAAATTACTTTTGGCCTAATCTCATTGGTCCTCTCCTACCTAGAATGGACCTCCTGCATCGAACGTATCAAAATTATAAGGGTGCCTAAGGCCGAAATTGAGATACCTATCGTCGCCTTATGCCGTTTCACATAGGGCTTGCCTAAAAGTTGATAGTGATGCTGCCAAGGCACATAAAAGGGAAGAAGAAAAGTGGTATCAAGATCCTCCTTCTTCCTCTTCCACTATTTAGATTTTATTCCTCATTTGTGGGAGAATCCTATCGTGCCTGCTTGGCGAAAGCCGAAGCATCTCGTATTTGAGCTTCATATTTTTCCCACAAAGCCTAGGCCTATTCGGTATAATAGGAAGAAAGGTCCCCATGGGGAATCCTTTATGTCTCGACCTCCATGGCTTCCTACTACTTCTGATCCGAAAGCAGTAAATGAGAAGAGGCTTGATGACAAGGCACTTGAGTTGACTCCCCACGCTGCTTCTCAACTTGCTCCTCTTGCTCTCATTTAGGAGTCTGTTCCTCCATTGAAAATGACTATAGTGGACACTCCCATGGTTGAGAAGGAGCCTTCTATTCCTTCCCAACCTCTAGTATTTGGTTCAAAGAGTCACAAAAACTATCTTACGCATGAGCGCAAGTACCGGTGAAAGGCTCTCATGGCTGAGTAGGCTTCCTTATAGAGGAAGGAAGAGGAGACAATCACCCCTGTATCAGGGCCTCCTACAACATCCTCCTCTCTCCTCCCCTCTGCTTCCATTAAAACTAGCTCCATATCACTTTCAACTTCTGTTATGAGTATGAATGTGCCTAACCCTAAAAAGGTGCAGGTGTTCATCGCTCCTTCGGTGGAGCTGCCTTTGTTGATGTCTCTTCTAGATGTCTCACCTTTCCTGAAACCCATAGATATGACAAACATCTCGGTGTTATCTATTATAGTTTTCTCTTCCTCCACACCTCTTTCCTCATCTATGGGGAGTTCACATCCCCCACTAGAGTAGGAGAGTGGTCCTTCCAAGAATGGAGGACGTAAGAGGATCCCATCTTCTTGGAAATATGGTCCCACACTAACTTATTCTTAGTGACAGAACCAATCCCGACTTCCCCTAGGTTCATCACCACTCTCGAATCACTTGGCAAGCCTAACAATGAATCTTAGGTGAAACCTTCTCCATCCATTGAGGTAAAACATGACACTCCCATAAAGTGCATGCTTAACTCTTTGGACAAGGTTCTGGCCTTGTTAGCAATCTTCGCAAGCTCGCTGACCTTAGCTCTACAAGAGCTTGGTGGAGAGGACCTTGTGAGGCCCTCTTCCTTATCCCTTGTTGTCAAATGCTCTTTGTCTTAACATTCCACCACTGTAGGCTCATCTTCCTTCCACTTATGATGATCTAGGGTGGGAAGTAGATGACCTCTTGGTCGATCATTGTTAGGGAGGTGACCTCTTCTTTATCTTTAGATTATATGTGTGTGTGTGTTGTGATGTGTTCCCCCATGATCATGCTATGTGTACCAAGATGACCCTTTTCACCCCTATTGGTGCTTGAATACAGACATGGTTTTTGTGTCTTAAACCTTCTTCTATTTGTTTCATCATTCTTCCATGTTTATGATTTTATTTTTAGCAAAATGGGGATGATGCAAAGTGTTAGGGGCATTTAGGATTCCCTTCCATGTTGACCCAATTTTTTGTTTTTACTTTGTTTTCTCGTGCATTCTTCACATGGTCTGATATAGTAGGGGGTTGATGATAGTTTATTTTATATACTATTACTATAAATATATATATTTATGAGTAGTTCTGACTTCAAAATATTAAGCTATCCCTGTTCCCTTTCTTCATGTTATCTATTCTCTTTTTCTTTTCCTTTGGGTGTGTGTAAGATCATCATGGAAAAAATAGGCCCTTAACTAGCAAAAACTTCAAAAAAATCAGAGTTAGGAAACTTGATATAAAAATTTGAATAATTTATCTATATTATTTCAAAAATATGTAAGAATAGAATCTGTAGTAAATTGAATGTAGTTTCTAAACTACTAGTTTTTTTTTAAAAAAAAAAAATCTATTTGGTGAAAATTTGAAATTTCAATGCAATAATACTTCAATTTCAGGTGAAAAATAAGAAGTAGGTGTTTGTCTGACCACCCTAACCACAATAAAATGATAATATTTTTTTATAAGAGTTTATATATAAGTAGAGGACTCATGTCCCAATGTGATGCATATTTTTTTATAATTTTTTTCCAAGTAAATAATTAATTATGAATTTTTTATTACAACTTTTAACAAATATAAAAACTTGTATGTCTGATCACCTTAACTTGGTCAAAACTTCATGAAATTCATTTTTTTTAAAATCTTATAGGGTATGTGCATGGTTATCATGGAAAAAATAGGCCCTTAAGTGGTAAAAAATTTAGAAAAATCAGAGTTAGGCAGCTTGACATACAAATTTGAATAAGTTATCTATATTATTTCAAAAATATGTAAGAATAAAATTTGTAGCAAATTGAATCTAGTTTCTAAAACTAGGTTTATTTAAAAAAAAAACTATTTGGTGAAAATTTGAAATTTCAATGTAGTAGTACTTAAATTTCAGGGAAAAAATAAGAAGTAGGTGTCTGTTTGACCACCCTTACCACAATAAAATGATAATATTTTTTATAAGATTTTAATATAAGTAGAGGACTCATGTCCAGATGTGATGCATATTTTTTTGTAATTTTTTTCCAAGTAAATAATTAATTATGAATTTTTTATTACAACTTTAAAAAAAATAAAAACTTGTATGTCTAACCACCTTAACTTGGTCAAAACTTAATTAAATTCATTTTTTTTATCATATAGTATGAAAAACATAGAATGTGATGCATGTTTTGGATTAAAAAAATGTGATACCGTTTGAAAGTTATAGATGTTTTTTAATTAGCCTATCAATTAAGAATTTAGTTGTAATTCAAATAAAAAATGAATAATAATTAGTTATTAAATTCAAATTAAAGCATAATTTATATTGGTGGAAAGCTAAAAATATCCTTTAAAAACCCTTTTCATTTCATCAATTTTGGGTAAAAAAAAGTCATCAACCACATGCCCTACACATACCCATCATATCGCCACTTTTTGGCTCATCATGATCTTGCACATACCCTATAGTATGCGAAGCATAAAATGTGATGCATGTTTCAGATTCAAAAAATGTGATACTATTTGAAAGCTATAGATGTTTTTCAATCAGCCTATCAATCAGGACTTTAGTCATAATTCAAATAGAAAATGAATAATAATTATTTATTAAATAAAAATTAAAGCATAATTTATATTGGTGGAAAGTTGAGAATATCCTTTAAAAACCCTTTTCGTTTCATCAATTTTGGGTAAAAAAAAGTCGTTAGCCACATACCCATCATATCGCCACTTTTTGGCCCATCTTGATCTTGCACATACCCCTTTATCTTTCTTTCTTCTTTGCTTGAGATGTCCCTCTCATGTGTGACAATGTGACTTCTAAAACACTTTAAATTTTAGAAATGCATTAATTGCCCACAAATATTTTTCTCGAGAATCTTCACAAACTTCTTTTCAAGAATTGCATTCTTGACTTGAAACCCTAATGAAATGTGTTTTCTTCATCATGGGTTCATAAAGAAAGAACTTGAGAACCTTCCTCCGAAGTGGGAATAACTTTGACCTTCCCCTAGCATGAGGGCATATTCTTCCTTTTGAATTTCTTGATGAAGTGAACATCTTTCAAAAGGATTCCTTGATGATGAATCAATTTGAGAAAGAAACATCTCTTCCATACTTTTGAATAGTGCATCCCTTGAGTGAACCCCCTTCTTCATGTTAGGTTCCGAAGGGATCCCTTTAAATTTTTTCCAACTTGTTGAAAGTCTACATGACTATCTGCTTACTTTCCTACGTGGACACTTTTAAACATGTTCTATTTTTAAGTAAACATGTCACTTTATAGGTGTGCTTGTAAAGCTGCTTTCCAACTCTGCGGAGTCCCTTTTCCTTGGGTTTCCTCCATCTGAGAAATTTGTAGGAGTTGATGGTGACTCCTCAACACCCCCAAGATTAGTTGTGACCAAAACCACTTCCACAAGAGAGAGAATGGCAAGAAAGCTTGCTTCACAATGCAAGATTGATTAATGGTTTAATTGCTATTGCTTGATCAACTTGAATACAAATGTACAAGAGATACCTTGCTTATATGGGAAAGGTTGAGAGATAAGTATGAATATGATGTTGACAAATGTCATGATCTTATGACATGAGACAACCAACAACCTAATCACCTAGGAAATAATGCATCCTAGCTAGATAAGAGAAGTTCTAGAAAAGCCAACTAAGACTTCTAGAAAGAATCTTTTACCTAAGTAAACTTAACCATGTGAATATGTCCCCTAATTACCTAGTGAATGAATTAGCTAGGTACAAGACAATTATTCACACCAACACCCCCCCTTAAGTGCAACTTAGGGAGAAGATTATTATGCACACTACTATGGGTCTCGACTACTAGGCCATGTTAGGTACCCATTTACAATGGAAATAATGCAATCTCTCACAAGCAGAGAAAAGGATAACACCCTGTGGGACAAAACTCCTCTCCAAAAGATAGAAACGAAACAAGACAACATGATGTATGGAGGACTCAATGATACCCCCCAAGGACAACATGCATCATGTATATACAATCAAATACCCCCCCATAAGAAGGAAGTAGAGAGATAAGATATCCCCCCCATGATGAAGAAGCTCCAATGCTGATGAAGAATGCCTAAAAACAAAAGATGATCCAATGTCTGCAAGCAACACATCTTCCCTTAGGAAGAAACAAATCCATAAGCTGATGTAGAAGCAACTCCATGTCCAACTGAAAGGAGGAAGCATGAATTCTCATGTATGCCTCTGAAAACTGATGAAGATCCTCCAAGCTTGAATGAGCCACAACATAATCATGGTAAAACTGAACCAAGAAACATGACAAATCAAGTGAAGGAGGAGACTCATGAATGCCAATCTCCAAAGATAAAGTAGATGTGATAACAGTTGAACTAAAACTGTCATTGAAGAGGAGAGAAATCCCCTCAAGAGTGTCCTCCAAATATGTAGTATGAGACTCTATGAACAAGTTAGAAATCCCTGTTAAATACTCATCCCACAAAGCAAGATCTGAAAAACTATGATCATCCCGCTGAATAGAAGCATCAATGGCTAAAGAAGCAGGAGGTGGAGGAGTAGGAAAATCAACATTGGTCTCTAGAATACCAAGGTGTAGATGCCCAAACTTCTCCTCACTATCATGGTTCACACTCAATGGAGTGTGTGATGCAGTCAAAGGAACATTATCATCTTCTGAAGAAAAATGTGAAAAGGAATATACATGAGATGACTGATCAACCATCCCGATAGAAACAATATCCCTAGTCTCCAAGTCCCTTATGTACACCTTATCTGGAGTGAACTCAACTATTTTACCTTGACCCCCATGAGTAATTTGATAAATAGAAAGGAGATTAGTGGACAAGGAAGGAACACAAAGTACATCATTAAAATTCCCTTCCCCCATATCAATAGAACCCTTCCCACTTACCTTCATATATGTATTGTTACCCATCAATATATGAGGTGAATTACAAGGCTCAAAAGAAGAGAACATGCCCATAGAAGATGCCATATGATGAGATGCCCCTGAATCAAGAAGCCATCTATGAGATTCAAGACTTGTAGAGGCCAAGAGTGCTTGTCCTTTCATCTTGTGTAGCCCAGAAGTAGATCCTATTTCCTATGACTGAGATGATGATGATGGAGCTGCTGATTGAGATGTTGAAGAAGTAGCAGACACTGATGAGGGCAGCTTAATGTTATTCTTTTGAAGAAGGTGTTTGAGTTCATCAATCTTCTTATTATAACATCTATGCTCATCATGTCCTAACCTTTTACAATATGCACATTTTGACTTCTTCTTTTTAGATGATTCCTCTTTAGAAGAGAGTGTGGACTCAGGAGTGCTATGTGAAGGATAATATTTACCTTGCTCATTAGACTTGGGTGCCTTGTTCTGCTTCTTACCTTTTCCACTTGAATCCTTTGTCTCCTTTGCAACAAGAGCATGAGATCTAAAAGAATTCAATGTGCCCATGTGTACCAACTTTGCTTGTTCCCTTGTGATTTGAGCTGCAAATTCATCAAGAGAAGACATTTTGTATGTAGTGCCAAGAGCATCCATTGTAGCATAGAAAGTAGAAACAAACACTGAATAATCAGGACCAAGCTTAGCAAGAATAGAAAGTATCAACTATTCATCCTCTTTAGTAACCCCACAATTAGATAACTACAATCTAAGAGAATTGAGCTTAGAGAAAAAGTATTGGACATTGTCAAAATCTGAAGGATTAAGACCCATTAGTTCATTCTCCAACTTAAATTTCCTCATCTTATCTGGCTTACCAAAGAGACTCTCTAAAGTATTCCAATCTTCATTAGGATGAGTGCAAGATGCAACATGATATCTAAGATCTGGAGAAATGGACAACTTCAAAGTTCCATGAGCTTCATCCCTTCTATCAAGCTATTTTCTTTTCTCTTTTGCTCCTGCAGGTTCTAGATCTTGACCAAATGTGATTCATTGCAACTTTGATTTTAACAATAACAACTCCATTTGAGATTTCCACTCATGATAGTTATATGGAGTTAGAAGTACAACTTTTTTCAAATCCATGATACAATGAGATATTACAAGAGAAGAACAACAATTTTCCCTCACAATACAAGATATCAACCCCTTTGTCCCAATAGATTTACACATTTTTTGCAAATTTACAACAAGGAATCCCAAACTATCAAATCAGCTACAAACTGAAAAAATGAAAATCTAGAAAAAAAATGCAAAAAGTGCATGATTAGATCTGAAGTTCTCTAGAATACCTTTCCGATGCCACAAATTTGGAGAAAATTGGAGATCAGAGCACAAAGATATGAGCTTGGAAACAAAAAATGATGATCAGGCTTCAACCTAGAAAAAGAGGCACAAAATTGCAAAATCTCTACAAAATATCTGTACCACTAAAAAATTTAGATCTCCACCTTTCCGTCAATATCTCGTTTGAAAATTTTTGCCTCCGTATGCAAAAGTTATGATAAAATGAAAAAAGGCCTATAAATAGGCACTTGGGGCAATTACATAGACCTGTGAAGGTTAAGTCAGTGCAAAATTTAAACACCCGGGTGCTAAAAATCAGTCATCCATATGACCATCGAGCATAAATAGTGAAAAAATAAAAAAATACCGTCGGGAAATTTACACATAGGTCAGCTAAACATTATCTACCACTTTACAAGCTTGAATAAAACCAACAGTCTTAAATACACACAAAAGGTCATTCAAAACAATTAACCCGGCTGTTGGAAAAGCTTATTCAAAAAATGATAGAAAAAAATGCATTTGTATGAGGAAATCGAACAATGTACCCACTAAAGGATAGATGACACAGAAGTACCGACTGATGTGACAAGCCTTAAATATATATGTAAATTGAAAATTAGCCATGGATGAAGGTTGTACCAGCCAAGGACGATGGGAGCAGTTGTGACCAGAGGAATATGCCATCAACTGTTTGGAATCCCTGCCTGATGTGCAATGCAACCAACCACTACCACCAATAGTTATTTCCGATCCTCTGACCAATGAGCACCAGCCAGATTTGATGTCCTTCGTACCAAATGATGCCTCCAATGAATGATGGAACAGAGCCTAAGATTTGACCACTATACCTGACAATCTGATAGAAGGAAACCCCGTGTACTTGACTGGGCCGGCGATCTGATGCCTCTACCGTCCGCTAGAAATATTTGATGACAAACAGGTAACCCACATAAAGATCACCCTTAATTTGATAGCCGATGACCATGAATTGACTGGTACCACCGATGACCCTGCCAGATTTGATGTGGCTCGTCTGATGAGGATTAGGATGTGACACTGCTACCAGTGGATTTTGGCCGACACACTCTCACAAGACTATCATGGGTATCTTGACATGACAGATTTTATATAGAGAATATGCCGAAAGATACATCCACCAATGTGACCCTTACACGGATGCCAAACAGGAGAAAGACCAATGAGTAAATGAGCTTGACCACAGATCTCTACGCAGGTACTACAGATCTTGGAGACTTCATTCACCGATAAATATTTGGTGGATATGTCAACTCTGAAAATAAAATCTTTGCCAAAACTATATAGAATATTTTGCTTGATAAAATAACTAAAATTTGCCCCAAATTTATTTTTAAAATACCATAGAAAAATATTTACTGAAAATATTTTTTTTGCAAAAATATGAAAATCGTATTGCACAGGGAGTTATTCCAGCGAATTTTTTTTTGCCTCAAAAACAACTTTACCCAATATGGACGAATTTACAGTCAAATTTCATCTGCAGAAGCTTCTGAATTCAACCGTGAAGTTATTGAAACCCCAATATGCACCCAACAAAAATCTTCAAGCCAAAATATCACCCTCAGATCTGGGAAGGAATCTGCAACACCTGGAGAGCTCTGATACCATGTAGGAGTTGATGGTGACTCCTCAACACCCCTAAGATCAGTTGTGACCAAAACCACTTCCACAAGAGAGAGAATGGCAAGAAAGCTTGCTTCACAATGCAAAATTGATTAATGGCTGAATTTCTATTGCTTGATCAGCTTGAATACAAATGTACAAGAGATACCTTGCTTATATGGGCAAGGTTGAGAGATAGGTATGAATATGATGTTGAAAAATGTCATGATCTTATGACATGTGACAACCAACAACCTAATCACCTAGGAAATGATGCATCTTATCTAGATAAGATAAGTTCTAGAAAAGCCAACTAAGACTTCTAGAAAGAATCTTTTACCCAAGTAAACTTAACCATGTGAATATGTCCCCTAATTACCTAGTGAATGAATTAGCTAGGTACAAGACAATTATTCACACCAATAAGCTCTTGGGGGATACCTCCCTATAGGTCTGCGGGCTTGTAGGGAACTTCTTATGAGCTTCCTCCATGTGAGATATCTTGGGGGTGGCTCCCCTATAGGTTTGCGGGTCTATAGTGAACTTTCTTTGGGTTTCCTCCATGTGAGAGATCTTGAGGGATACCTTCCCTATAGGTCTGCGGGCCTGTAGGACACTTTCTTAGGTTTCCTTAATGTGAGAGATCTTGAAGGACAACTTCCTTGTAGGTCTGAGGTCTATGAGGAACTTTCTTGGCTTCCTCAATTTGAGAGATTTTGAGGGACACTTCCTTGCAGGTGTACAAGTCTGTAAGGCACTTTTCTGGGTATCCTTCATGTGAGAGATCTTAGAGGACACCTTCCTTGTAGGTCTATGGGCCTGTGAGGCACTTTCTTCTTGGGGCTTCCTTCATGTGAGATATCTTGGGGGTTGCCTCCTTGTAGGTTTGTGGGCCTGCAAGATGCTTCCATTCTTTAGTTTCATTGTTTTGTTGGGCTATGAAGTCCTTTACTTGTCCTACAATCTTGAGCTCTCTAGATCACGGTCTACTTCCTCGATGGTTCAAGTATACATTTCTAACTCTACTACTTCTCTGATCTACTTTATTGAAGCACTCATCAGTATTTATGCTCACTAAAGTGGGGGAAAAATGTATAGGAGCAAATTTGCACCTTTTACACTTCCTCACCTTAGAAAACCAAATTCAAAGAAAAAAATCAACATCAACGCACTTCCTTTGTTCCACTTGGTGTCTATTTTTTGCATTGGTAGAAGAATAACTATCGGGGACACCTACACAGTGTGCAAATGTCCACCTAGTGCGCTTACATCCCTGAAGGATTTCTGCATATGAAACCTGCAAAGGCATTACATTTCCCATTGGGGTCAATTTGTAATGCCCCTCTTCGATCAACTGACCCGAATATGACCATTTTTCTCATTCTCCCTTCAAATTCACTCTTTCTTCATGCATTTCAACCTCTACACAAGTCCAAGGAATCCTCTAAGAATTTTCTTGCATCCATTACTCTCAAGCAGTACTTTGCACTCCATAGTAGCAACAACACTCCATCAACTCCATAGAGCAAGTGTGTAACAACACCATTGCATTAGGGGATTGAGTCCTCTCATTTTCTCCTCCATTAGCTAGTGAGCTCTTGGTGGAGGTGGTAAGCTTTTCACTTCTCTCCTCTATGATTTGGTTAAGTAGCATAATACTGTTTTGTAGTGTTATTGTGTTCTTTACTTTCATTCTCCCTTTATCATACTTTTCTCCATCATCGCTATCTTGGCTATCTAAGGAGGTGGAAACACCAAAATGGGGGTCTGACTGAGGCAAAACCCTATCTATACAGTCCCCTAACAATTTTCCTCTTTCTTGTGTATAGGTGGATGTGCTTCTTGGAGCTAGCTAGTGAACAGGCTCTTTTGTGAGATCATTTTTGTCACCCTACCTTTAATCTACTTGCTTTATCACATTCGTTTATATATTTCTTTATTTTATAGTGTTGTTTTGTTCCCTTAAAAACCATTAGCTAGTCCTTTAGTTTGTTTTCTGGTGGTTCACATTATCTTTTTGGTCCTCTAGTCGTATAGATGCCAGTGCACTTGAGAGACACCAGTGCATTGCATTGTCATCCTGAAACTGTATTTTCATTCTCAGGAAGAGAGCTACTTGAGGTACAATGTTAAACTTGAAAACCAACTCGCCTAGCCCTATTATGAGTCTTAGGTCTATAGAGTGATTGAAGGACCTTATAGTCCTCATCATTCTCGTCCCTCATCTCTAAACACCCTTTTAAGTTGAGGTAAGTTAGGGAAGCCTTCTACCCTTGGTTCTCCATGACCTAGGGACTTGAACGTGGTTGGTCCCCCTCTCTTACAACAACTAATACTGATCTAGATAAGACAAATAATATCCTAAATAAACTTAACATGTGAATTAAGTCCCCTAACTCCCTAGTAAAGGAATTAACTAGGTACACAACTTATTCACACCAATAGATAATATCATTTCTCACACATATAATAAAATGAACAATAGGAAACCACAAACCATTCCCACTTCATTACTATTTCTTCAACCATTTTTTCCTAGTGCTCCTCATTTTCCTTTACATAGTGGATTTTACACCTACATTCATGGGAGAATACAAGATCATAACAAAAGAGTCTAAAAAGATAAAAGAACCAATGGAAATGTCAACAAAAAAATTGAAAGAACATTAAAAATTATCCACTTCAACCACTTTAGAAAAAGAAAAAAATTACACAACAAAATTTGATGAAGTTGATTATGGACAACCACCAAATCCGAAATAAATGGAAAACACTAGTACATAAACAACAATATGCAATTTAAAAAACTACTAAAAACTACATATAAATGACCAAACATGATCACATGACCATTTGTAGTTTATTGCTAGTCATTTATAACACAACCAAATTGATGACTAAACCATTTTGAGTCATTGATTGTTGTAATCGGGTCACTTATTTAGTCATTTTTTATTCATTGATATATTTTGTCGTTAATTTAGTCATTGATTTTTGTTAACTGGTCACTTATTTAGTCATTTTTATTCACTACTTTCTGTCCATTGGTAGTGTATTTAGTCATTAATTTTAATTATCATTTTGATCAATTTGGTAGTATATTTAGTCATTTTTATTCATTGATTTCACTAGTCGTATATTTAGTCATATTTATTCATTGATTTCTGTCAATTGGTAGTATATTTAGTCAATTTAATTATTAATTGATGTCAACTAGTAGTATATTTAGTCATTTTAATTGACTAATATTTGAGGATTTAAACATAAAACATAGAAATACACATCAATCATCAATTACACACAATAAGACAACCATTGAGAAGGAGAAGTCATTGAACTTTATTAAAAGAAATGTTTTCTTACAACTTGCACAAGTATGAAATATCTATCTTGCTTGAAAAATGCTTAGAAATAGAGTATTACAATTTTTATTTTTAGTCACAAGACTAAAAATATAAGTTACAATGCACATAAATGATAAGAAATAAACTTCTCCAAAAAAAATTGGAATGATGGAAACACATACTTGGAGCCCTTCAATGCGAGCACATGACTCTTTCAACTCTTAAAACTTCTACAATGTGGGAAATATTCCTAGAGTTGATTCAGGAGCATCAAGTGGTGTAAGGGCAATCTTGCATCACCCAAAAATAGTTAAATTTCAAGTTTATCAGTTTTTAGATGTTTTTACATTTTTGGATACCCTTTTCGTCATAATGAAATTCTTAATGTATGGTTTTTATTTTCTATTCCTGGGTTGAAAGATATTATAGTTTTAG
The DNA here is from genome assembly GCA_007258455.2 of Sequoia sempervirens. Classification (NCBI taxonomy): domain Eukaryota; kingdom Viridiplantae; phylum Streptophyta; class Pinopsida; order Cupressales; family Cupressaceae; genus Sequoia; species Sequoia sempervirens. Next base: position 165,247,112 of record VDFB02193867.1, on the reverse strand, counting down.
TTTCCCAAATTTGCACCTAAAAATCTTCCGAGTTAGATTTGAGGCACTTAGAATTCCTAGAATGGCCCCAAAACTTGCTGAAATTGGTGTCACAAATTTTAAACGTGTTATTGAATTTGAGACCTTTCCAACGGTTCAAACATTTCGCAAATCGGAGTCCCAGATCAAAAGTTATGGCCCCGGGAAGTTGGCGCACTTTCTAGAAGATACAATTGCAAATGCTCTTTTGAAATTTGAACTTCATGTTGTAATTTTTCAGCGCCAAACCACCTAAACTCAAATTTGAATGTTGTTTTGGCTCCAAACTAAAAAGGATCTCTATTTATGGGCGGGTTTCTAATTTTTGGGTAACTTTTGGGGACGGGTTCACATATTGCAAAAGGGTGATTCTGTAACTTTCTATAACTACATGTGTTGTAGAACTTGAGGATTTGAGATCCTCTACATGTAAGAAGCTCCATTTTCTGAATAATAAAAATATTCTCTTGTTTGTGGGTTATTTTCTAAGTCTCGGGCTATGCCCTCATCAAGTGGTATCAAAGCAGGTTTTCTTGAGCGTGTGGACAGATCGTCGATCGTGAGGAAGTTCACACGAGGACCGTGGTTGTGGGTCGAGGTAAAGAAAGATGCCTCAAAGAGTGATGCCTGGTAGGCATAGTGGTGCCAGAGGTGGTCGAGGCAGTAGAAATGCTGGTGGAAGAGATGCACTGATAGCCCTCCAAAGATAGATTGATGTGTTACAAGAGTAGTTGAGAAGAGGGTTAAACCTGAGGGAGGAAAGTGAGGATGAAGGAGAGGAAGAAGGTTCAAATGTAGAAGAGGAAGAAGAAAAAATTGATCAAGACCAAATGCGGCTAATAAGGGACATCTTGAAGATCAGAAAAGACCCAGAGTAGAAGTCCCTAGTTATTCTGGAAGTCTGAACTCGGAAGAGTTGATCGATTGGATCAACAAGGTAGAAGAATATTTTGAGTATGAGGAAATAGAGGACTAATATCGGGTTAAGTTTGCGAAAATGAAGCTAAAGGGCCATACCAGTATTTGGTGGAAAGAGATCTAGTTGGAAAGAAATCAAAGAGGAAAAGGAAATATCACTAGATGGGATCGCATGGTAGAGAAACTGAAGAAGCAGTTCATACCAGTGGACTACAAGTTAGATCTGTTGAAGAAATTGCAAGGGTTGAAGCAAGGAAGCAGATCTGTGAAAGAATATACTGAAGATTTTCATAAGATAATCATTAGAACGGGCCACACAGAGGCCAATAAGGAGAAGGTAGCCCGATATCTTAATGGGTTACGACCGAGCATTCAGGAGGAGTTAAGCCTAGTCAGAATGACCACCATTGAGGATGTATCATTTTCTCGAAGGTGGAAGAGAAGCTAAACAAAATATTTGATGGCAAGCAAAAAGGATGAGGAGGTCAAAGTGGAAGGGGCAGAAGACCTTCGGAAGCCGAAATGATGATGAAAAGAAAAGTGAAGATGTGGGTAGCCAAAGGAATGACAACTTCTACCACCCTCGTGATCAAAACGTGGTGTTCAAAGAGGTAGAGGATGAGGGAGATATGGACAAGGATCTGGAAGAGGTGGTTTCAAAGGAATGTGTTTCCGGTGTGGTGAATAAGGGCATTGAGCCTATGAATGTCCACAACACCAAGGAAGGGCAGAAAAAAGGCCAGAAGGTCATGGAAGGGTTGCACATGTAGATGAGGAGGCACAATCTGAACATTCAGATGATGCTGAAAGGAGAGAAGCCCTAGTGATTAGGAGAGCCCTAGTGACTGAGGAAAAGGAACCAGAATATAGGAAAAATCTGTTTTGCACAAGGTGCAAGTTTGAAGGAAAATGTTGTGATGTCATTATTGACGGTGGAAGCACCGATAATATGGTGTCAGAAGAGATGGTCACAAAGTTGAAGCTGAAGAGGGAAAGACACCCGCATCTGTATCAGATTGCCTGGTTGCAAAAATACCACAAAGTTTTGGTCAATGAGTAGTGCCTAGTAAAGTTCAATATTGGGAGCTACCATGATGAGGTACTCTGTGATATCATCCCCATGGATGCATGTCACATGTTGTTGGGGAGGCTATGGTAGTTCGATAGGCGAGATATACATCATGGCCATGTAAATACTTATTCCTTGACAAAGGATGGGGTTTGTCACAAGTTTAAAACCCTGAAGGAGACCGAAGAAAAAGTATGCAGTAGTGCTAGAATTTGTTATGTAGATGGAAGAAAATTTTTAGAAGGTATGAAGTATGAGCATGTGTGTTATGCATTGATTCATAGAGTGAGTAAGGAGGATAGTGAGAAGGTTCTAGAAGAAGTTTTTGGGATGTTGGATGAGTTTCAAGATATTGTTTCTGATAATGTACCTAAGGGTTTACCACCAATAAGGAAGATCAGTCATTATATTGACTTGATTCCTGGAGCCAGTTTGCCAAATAAGACAACTCATAGAATGACTCCAGCAGAAAATGAGGAGTTGAATAGACAAGTTCAAGAGTTGTTGAGAAAGGGTTTGATATGAGAGAGTTTGAGTCCATGTGTAGTACCTGCAGTACTAGCACCAAATAAGGATGGGGAGTGGATGATGTGTACAGATTCTTGAGCCATAAACAAGATAACAATCAAGTACAGATTTCCCCTGCCAAGGATGGATGACCTGATGGATTGTTTGAGTGGAGCTCAGTACTTCACAAAGATTGATCTTAAGAGTGGATATCACCAGATCTAGATTCGAGAGGGAGATGAATGGAAGACTACCTTCAAGACCAAAGAGGGCCTGTACGAGTGGTTAGTCATGCCTTTTGGGCTAACCAATGCACCGAGCACATTCATGTGGCTCATGAGCAGGTACTAAAAGAATTTCTAGGAAGTTTTGTTATTGTGTATTTAGATGATATTTTATTTTTAGTAAGACATTGGATGAGCATCTAATGCATATTCAGAGAGCCTTTGAGAAGTTAAGAGAAGAGAAACTGTTGATTAATCTGAAGAAGTGTAGTTTTGTGAAGAGGGAGTTAGTGTACTTGGGGTTTGTTGTCTTAGCATAAGGTCTCAAGATGGACCCAGAGAAGGTGAAGGCTATTCTGGAATAGCCTACCCCAAGAATTGCTACCGAGGTGAGATCTTTCCATGGTTTGGCTAGTTTTTATAGAAAGTTCATTAGAAACTTCAGTAGTATTTGTGGACGCCCGATTGAAACAATGAGAGGGGATAGAAAAGAATTCAAGTGGAGCACTCGAGCGGCAAAGAGTTTTGAACTGTTGAAGCAGAAGGTAATAGAGCAACCTGTTCTAGCCCTCCCAGATTTCAAAAAGGTGTTTCAGGTGGATTGTGATGCCAGTGGTTGTGCCATTGGAGCAGTGTTGATCCAAGAAGGTAAGCCCATTACCTATTTCAGTGAAAAGTTAAATGATACCAAAAGAAAGTATTTTGTATATAATCAATAATTTTCTGCAATAGTTCAAGCATTAAAGAAATAGAGACATTATTTGTTGCTAAAGGAATTGGTTTTATATACTGATCATCAGGCCTTGCAGTACCTAAATAGTCAGGGAAAATTAAATTAGAGGCATATGAAATGGGTAGAGTTTTTACAGAGTTATACCTTTCTTTTGAAACATAGGAGTGGGAAGTCAAATAGGGTTGCAGATGCCCTAAGTAGGAGGCATACATTGATGAAAAAGATGCAGATTGAAGTGGTTGGGTTTAATGAACTTAAGACACTGTACGCAGAAGATTTCATAGAGGCTTGGAAAGCTTGCAAGGAACCTATTATAGTGGATAGGACAAGGTGGCTAGATTTCATAATCCAGGATGGTATGTTATTTAAGGGAAGTCAATTGTGTATCCTGAGGAGTTCCATGAGAGAGAACCTAATAAAGGAGAATCATAGTGGAGGAATGGTAGGACATTTTGGTCAGGCTAAGACCATTGCCATTATTAGTGAGCATTATTATTGGCCTCAGTTGTCACAGGATGTGAAGAATTTTTTACAAAGCTACAAGGTATATCAGATGGCTAAAGGAGTGAGCTAGAATACAGGCTTATATCAGCTCTTACCTGTACCAAAAAGGCCATGGGAGGATATAAGTATGGACTTTGTTCTTGGTTTGCTAAGGACACAATGAGGGAATGATTCAGTCTTTGTGGTAGTTCATAGGTTTTTGAAGATGGCACATTTTATTCTATGTCAGAAGACCCATGATGCAGTCCACATTGCTGACTTCTTCTTCAAAGAGGTGGTGAGGCTACATGGTTTGCCAAAGATTATTGTTTCAGATCATGACACCAAATTTGTGGGGTACTTTTGGAGGACCTTGTGGAAGAAGCTGAAGACAGAGTTGAAGTTCAGTTTTGCACACCATCCACAAATAGATGGGCAGATAGAGGTTGTTAACAAGAGTCTGGGTAACCTACTGAGATGTTTGGTAGGAGATAAACCCAAGGGATGGGACTTGATCTTACCCCAGGCAAAATTTTCTTACAATAATTTTGTCAATGGAAGCACTCATAGATCACCATTCCAGATTGTGTATGGAGGTAGCCCCAGAACAGCTCCAAAATTGGGGAAGATGGACCAAGAGAAGAAAATAAGTGCTGAAGCCAAAGATTTTGTAAAACACATCAAGGATATACATGAGAAGGTAAGAGAACATATTAACAAAATGAATATGTAGTATAAGGCTAAGGCAGATCAGAAGAGGAGGTATAAGGAGTTTTAGACTGGCGATGAAGTAATGGTCCACTTGAGGAAAGAAAGGTTTCCTGTGGGAACCTATAACAAATTGAAGATGAAGAAATTCGGTCCCTGTAAGTTTTTGAAGAAGCATGATTTAGGGAATGCATATGAGGTAGAGTTTCCTGATGGAATCAATATTTCCCCTGTGTTCAACATTTCAGATTTGACAGAGTATCATGAAGGTGGAATAGAGGAAGCACCAGCAATAGGGCAGTATGGAATTCCAACACCTCTTCAGAAAGGGAGGAGATTGAAGCAATATTGGATAGTCATGTGAGGAGTACCAGAAATAGGCAGTATGAAGAATATCTGGTGAAATGGAGAGGAAGGCCTGTGGAAGATTCATCCTGGTTATCTAAGGTAGTGGTTGACTGGTTGGGTTTTCCTTAACCATCTGAGACATGACGGGTCACTTCTCAAATTACCCTTGGTGTATGATGCAGGAGCATCTAGTGGTGTAAGGGCAATCTTGCATCACCCAAAAATAGTTAAATTTCAAGTTTCTCAATTTTTAGATGTTTTTACATTTTTGGATACCCTTTTTGTCATAATTAAATTCCCAATTTATGGTTTTTATTTTCTATTCCTGGGTTGAAAGATATTACAGTTTTAGTTTCTTAGATTTGCACCTAAAAATCTTCTGAGTTAGATTTGAGGCACTTAGAGTTCTCAGAATGGCTCTGAAAATTTCCAAAATTGGTGTAGCAAATTTTGAGCACGTTATTGACTTCAAGACCTTTCCAATGGTTCAAACGGTTCGTGAATCGGAGTCCCGGATCAAAAGTTATGGCCCCGGGAAGTTAGCACACCTTTTAGAAGATACAATTGCAAATGTTCTTTTGAAATTTGAATTTCAAGTTGTAATTTTTGGCACCAAACCGCCTAAACTCAAATTTGAATGTTGTTTTGGCTACAAACTAAAGAGGAGCTCTATTTATGGGTGGGTTTCTAATTTTTGGTTAAATTTTTGGGGACAAGCTCGCATATTGCAAAAGGGTGATTCTGTAACTTTTTGTAACTGCATGTGTTGTAAAACTTGGGGATTTGAGATCCTCTGCATGTAAGAAGCTCCATTTTCTGAATAATAAAATTATTCTCTTGTTTGTGGGTTATTTTCTAAGTCTCAGGCTACGCCCTCATCAAGAGTAAGCTATAACATGTAGAATCCAAAAAGGAGAGTGTTGATTATGTCCCATATATGAAGCTCTCTCCTTCAATGTAGTCAACAATAACCCTAAAATAATTCCTCCTTTATATGCAACATGTCATCTGATATGAGAAATAGAGTGCTCCCTTTTCCACCATGAATGAAGTTGTGCCTCAATACAACCAAAAAAATTACTATTAGTCTTAATTTAGAAAGAATAAAAGTGCATTATTTATTACAAGTTTACAAAAGTAAGTCCAAACATAGTAGAAAGATAAATCAATTAAAAAATTATAGGAGACAAGTCACATCCACAAACATGGGAGAGCTATGCAAAATTGGAGAAATTCTCTTGGCAAATGAAGGCAGCAGGGTATTTCTAGATTCAAGACTTTTACTTAATGCTATGGGATAGAAGAAAAAAGAATCATTTATCTACCACCATAGTGAAAAGTTAGCAATTGCATTTGGTTTTTTAAACATGGACCCTAGTACAACTATTAGAGTTGTTAAGAACCTTCAAGTATGTTCTAATTTTCACACTACATCTAAATTCATCTCCAAGATTGTTGCAAGAGAAATTGTTCTGAGAGATGTGAACCATTTCCATCATTATAAATAGGGACAATGTTCTTGTGGAAAATATTGGTGATGCTAAATGAAACAATTTGAAAAATAGGCTTGCACTATAATAATGTGCACTACATTAGATATCCAGTAATAACGAAGGGACATCCATCAAAGCATAAGAACAAGGATTTTTTTGTCATATGTTGTAGATACAAATGCCCTGCTAGACATACATGAAAATGTGGAAGCATAGACAATGCAATCAAACTACTTCAAAAAATGCCTCAAAGAAATGTGATATCATGGAATGTTGTGATTGAGGGATATGTTGAAAATTGTTTTTTTTGAAAAGTCCTTATAAAATTTTAAGAAAATGCAACTAGTGGGTGTAAATCACAACTCCTAAACCTTTAAAAGCATCCTTCGTGCCTGTGTGTGAAATGGAGCTTTGGATGAGGATACGAACATCCATCAAAAGCATTTTGGGAAGTGGATTTTTATTAGATATTGTAGTTGCAAGTTCCACTTTGGATCACCAAAGCCTTCACAAAACATTCTACACAACCACCACAACACAGCAAGGTTGTTGTTGGGCCTTCGTGGTGATGCTTCGTCGCACCACCACGAAGGCCCAACAACAACCATGCGATGTTGTGGTGGTTGTGCAAAAGGTTTTTTGAAGGATTTGGTGATCCGAAGTGGAACTTGCAACTATAATATCTAATAAACATCCACTTCCAAATATGCTTATGCCTTAGTGAGAAATAATCACTCATATAACTGGTTAGTTGGAAGAAAATTGGGAGATAGCATGAGTGCTTAGTTAGCAATAATTTTTTTGAAAGCACCTTCCTTGAATGCGAGTGCAATTCAGGAAGCTAGTTTAGATACAAACTTGTTTCAACAAATGGTACTTAATCTTCCTCAGAAATGTGGTGAGTGTGCAATATTTTCCTCCAAGAGAGTATTAAGGATGACAGGCTATCATGGAGCCATGTATCATCCATTTCTTTTCTCCTTGCTACCTCCTGCAATAATTTGTGTCTATGTATGTTTTCTATTTCAAGGACCCCAAAAGTAAGTTTAATTCCACCATTCATGTGGGAAAAAATTGGCTATGGTGCATATTAAAGCTAAGTTGCTTTGGTTGGGATGTTGGTTCTACATTTTGTGTTGCAAGAAGTTGGATTCTATGGATATCAAGTCTCAAAATTCTGCTCTCAAAGTGTGCCTTGTGACATTGAACATGCTACATCACATTACACATTCAAGCATAGCAGATGAAAATTTATTCCATTTGCAAATGAGGGGATCCTTCTCATCAGTGGATAAGCTATTGTAAAGATCCCACAAATACTGATATAGGCTCTTGAGTGAACTAGGAATAATGAGAGCAAGGTTTCTGGCCATTCAAGGTTCTTGTTGTGTGAATAGTATCATAAATGTGTATTTTGAAACTATGGTAAAAAGGATACTATGTATATAATCATAAATATGCCAATGGAAAAGCCAAGGCTCCCTTAATATCTTTCTCTTGTGCTAGATCATAACATTTTGAAGCAGCTTATGGTATTTCGCATAGGTGCAAACATTCTTTGTAACGCTTAGTTTTGGGTGGGCACAAACATTTCATGTCATACCTTCTTCCTAATTGTGGAAAACCATTAGAAAGACATATTTGGGCTCTAAAATATATGAAAAATATAATCTCAGTCATTGCTTCTCTGGGTGGTATGGAAGTAGGTGGATACCATGGAATAGAGTACATTATATGCTATCTTATGTATTGGGGAAACTTGTGTCAAGATTTCAGCAGATAAATGATTCTTTTACTATTAGAACATTAAAACTTCCATTCTTAGTGTATCTATTGTCATACCTCTCACTAACACTATTATTTTATTACCATGGGTCTTTCTTTAATACTTCCCATAATGGTTATTAGCAAATCACATTATTATAGTTTTTGGTAACCCAAGATTACATTCAAGTATGTAACAAACTTGGTATGTAGTTTAAGTTGTACACTTTTAAGTAACATTCATAAGGTTTATAAAATATTGATCAATCTCTAGAATAGCCCATTAAACATGGGTTGTGCTTGAATGCACTACATAATTGATATAACACAACAACTCTACATATCAACTAGAGTTATAGGATCTTTATTGCAACAAAAAGTAATTGATCTTGGATCATGCTATCATTACATTGTAACCTATTTGTGGGAGTAAATGGTGACTCTCCCACACCCCCAAGAACAACTATGACCAAAACTACTTCCACAAGAGAGAGAATGGCAAGAAAGCTTGCTTCACAATGCAAGATTGATTAATGGTTGAGTTGCTATGCAAATGTGCATGAGATGCCTTGCTTATAAAGGCAAGGTTGAAATGTAGTAATGAACATGATGTTGAAAAATGTCATAATCCTATGACATGTGACAACTAACAAACTAATCACCTAGGAAATGATGCATCCTAGCTAGATAAGATAAGTTCTAGAAAATCCAACTAAGACTTCTAGAAAGAATCTTATATCCTAAGTAAACTTAATCATGTGAATGTGTCCTCTAATTTACTTAGTGAATGAATAAGCTAGGTACAAGACATTTATTCACACCAATAACCCCCTTAAGTGCAACTTAGGGAGAAGATTATTATGCACACTATGCAAAGATAAAGATGGGTCCTAGCTGCTAGGCCATGTTAGGTACCCATTTACAATGAAAATGCAAACAATCTCTCACAAGCAGAGGAAAGGAGGAAACCCAGTGGGACAAAACTCCTCTCCAAAAGAGAGAAAAACAAAACAAAAGAAACATGATGTATGGAGGACTCAATGATACCCCCCAAGGACAACATGCATCATGTATACACAATCAAATACCCCCCCATAATAGGGTAGTAGAGAGATAAGATGTCCCCCCCTTGATGAAGAAGCTCCAAAGCCAATGAAGAATGCTTGAAAACAAAAGATGACCCAATTTCTGCAAGCAACACATCTTCCCTTAGGAAGGAAAAAAGCTATAAGCTATTGTAGAAGCCACTCCATGTCCAATTGAAAGGAGGAGGCATGAACGCTCATGTATGCCTCTAAAAACTGAGTAGGAGCCTCCAAGCTTGAATGAGCCACAACATAATCATGGTAAAAATCAACCAAGAAACATGACAAATCAAGTGAAGGAGGAGACTCATGAATGTCAATCTCCAAAGATAAAGTAGATGGTGTAACATTTGTGCTGAAACTATCATCAAAGAGGAGAGAAATCCCCTCAAGTGTGTCATCCAAATCTACAATATGAGACTCCACGAACAAGTTGGAAATACCTGTCAAATATTCATCCCACAAAGCAAGATCTGAAAAAATATGATCATCCTGCTGAATAGAAGCATCAATGGCTGAAGAAGCATGAGGTGGAGGATTAGGAAGTTTAGCACTGGTCTCTAGAATACCAAGGTGTAGATGACCAAACTTCTCCTCACTATCATGCTTCACACTCAATGGAGTGTGTGATACAGTCAAAGGAGCATTATCATCTTCTGAAGAAAAATGTGAAAAGGAATATACTCGAGATGAGTGATGACCCATCCCGATAGCAATAATATCCCTAGTCTCCAAGTCCCTTATGTACACCCTATCTGGAGTGAACTCAACTATTTTACCTTGACCCCCATGGGTAATTTGGTAAATAGAAAGGAGATTAGTGGACAAGGAAGGAACACAATGAATATCATTGAAGGTCCCTTTCCCCATATCAATAGAAACCTTCCCACTTACCTTCATATATGTATTGTTACCCATAAATATATGAGGTGAATTACAAGGCTCAAAAGAAGAGAACATATCCATAGAAGATTCCATATGATGCGATGCCCTTGAATCAAGAAGCCATCTATGTGATTCAAGACTTGTAGAGGCCAAGAGTGCTCGTCCTTTCATCTTGTGTAGCCCAGATGTAGATCTTGTATCTTGTGACTGAGATGATGATGAGGGGGTTTCCGATTGAGATGCTGAAGAAGAAGTAGAAGACATTGATGAGGGAAGCTTAATGTTATTCTTTTGAAGAAGGTGTGTGAGTTCATCAATCTTATTATTATAACATCTATTCTCATCCTATCCTAATCTTTTGCAATATGCACATTTTCACTTCTTTTTAGATGATTCCTCTTTTGAAGAGGATGTGGACTCAAGAGTGCTATGTGAAGGAGAATCTTTACCTTGCTCATTAGACTTGGGAGCCTTGTTCTGCTTCTTACCTTTGCCACTTGAAGCCTTTGTATCCTTTGAAAAAAGAGAATGAGGTGTAGTAGACTTCAATGTGCCCATGTGTACCAACTTTGCTTGTTCCCTTGTGAGTTGAGCTGCAAATTCATCAAGAGAAGGCATTTTGTATGCATTTCCAAGGGCATCCATTGTAGCATAGAATGTAGAAACAAACACTAAATAATCAGGAACAAGCTTAGCAAGAATAGAAAGTATCAATTGTTCATCCTGTTTAGTGACCCCACACTTAGATAATTGCAATCTAAGAGAATTGAGCTTAGAGAAAAAATCTTGGACATTGTCAAAATCTAAAGGATTAAGACCCATTAGTTCATTCTCCAACTTAAATTTCCTCATCTTATCTAGCTTACCAAAGAGACTCTCTAAAGTAGTCCAAGTTTCATTAGGATGAGTGCAAGATGCAACACAATATCTAAGATTTGGAGAAATGGACAACTTCAAAGTACCAAGAGCTTCATCCCTTCTATCAAGCCATTTTCTTTTCTCTTTTGCTCCTGCAGGTTTTGGATCTTGACCAAATGTTATTCTTTGCAACTTCAATTTTAACAATAACAACTCCATTTGAGATTTCCACTCATGATAGTTAGATGGAGTTAGAAGTACAACTTTTGTCAAATCCATGATACAATTAGATAGAACAAGAGAAGAATAGTAATTTCCCTTCACAATACAAGAAATCAACCCCTTTGTCCCAATAGATTTACACTTTTTTTGCAAATTTACAACAATGTATCCCGAACTATCAAATCAGCAACAAATTGAAAAACTGAAAATCTGGAAACAAATCTGCAAAAAGTACATGAATACAACAAAAGTACTCCTAAATACCTTCCCGATGCCGCAAATTTGGAGAAAATCGGAGATTGGAGCACAAAGATATGAGCTCGGAGGCAGAAAACGATGATAGGGCTTCAACCTAGAAAAAGGGTAAAAAACTACAAAATCTTTGCAAAATATCTACACCACTGAGAAATTACGATCTCCACCTTTCTGACAATATCTTGTTTCTGAAAAATGGCCTCTATATATAGAAGTTATGAGAAAATGAAAAAAAGGCCTATAAAAGGCACTATAGGGGAAAAATCAGAACAATGCAACATTAAATAGGCACAAAAATCAGGCGCTCAAGGGAAAAACTCATGGTTGGGCATATGACCAAGGGCAAAGGAATTTACAAATAAATATTATTCTACCAGTAGAAAACACACAGTCGGCTAATACATAAAACTCATCGGCCTAGGTAAATTGGTCGACACTTAAACATTAATACAAGGTTTAATATTTAAAAAAGACACATTGCCGATATGACAAATGACAGGTCGGGTTGAAGGATGAATATAGTCGGCTCAAAGTTTTTATACAAAAAGCCATTGGCTAAGAAATATATAATTTTTTTTATAAAACGCAAATCATTTCATACTGACCATGCAGGGATGTGATAGATCTGATGGAACACCTAAGATTTGACCACCAAATGGACATGGCTGACATGGCAAATCGGTATCAGGCCTAGAGTTTGATGGTCTATTTGACCATTTTTTCAATTTTAGACCGTATATTATAGCTTTAAATTTTTTTAGACCGTATATTTTGACTTGCTATATTTTTATTAAACTGTAAAAAATTATTATAAGCAAAATATAATATATATCATTTTATAATTTTTATTATAAAAAGATAAATTAATTTAAAATAGAATATAATTTTTTTCAATATTTTCTAATATGAATTTAGAAACTTTTGACATTTTTATAATAGTTATATTTTTTTATATTAATATATGTGATTTATAATATTATTATAAAAATATATATTAATTTAGAATCTTTTCAAAATAGAATATAATTATTTTTAACTTTTAGAATATATTTAAAAAGATTTGTTTTTAATATGAACTTAGAAACTTTTGTTAATTGATAATTATAATAGTGGATTTTTATATTTATTGCTAATAATTATCACTATTTTCTAATTTTTCAAGATATTGCATTTATAAAAGATTTTATATAAAAATTCATTTTTATTTTTATTTTTTGACAAGAATTTAAATGACCAAACCGTCATAAAATTTTCATATGACAGGTAGGGGTGACCATCAAATTCTAGGCCTGATTGGTACCCTTTACTGACGGACAATACCCTTGCTGATAAATGACCTACTTACGCCGGCGATAATGGAAAGTACCCATCGATGGAGAAGAAATCAGAGGAATATGCCAATGGATCTATATTGCTGATCAGAGTATGTACATTGGATCAAAAGGAGATTTGACCGCCAATTTGAGTGATATAAGCCGATGAAGGTACCCGATGACACCAAGTCAGATAGCTAACCAGTACCCCATGGATGGAGCATGTATGCCAGTGTAAATGCAATATACCGACTGCAATAGAAGTGATGTTACCCACTAGCTATGGATCTGACTGGAACCTTCGATGACTCAACAAATAGGATGACTCGATGATGCCAGTACAGTAGGACTGTGATGCCAATTGTGTAGAGGATATTCTCTGCATAAATGTTGATTCACAAAATTTTTCCAAATTTTTAAATAAATTCCCCAACAATATAAATAAAGCCCGATTATATTAAAAAAATTTGCCCCAAATTTTTACAAAATACCTACAGAAAATATTTTACAAAATATTTTTTTGTAAAAAATGGAAAAATCGCACTGCTTTGGGGTTGCTCTAGCAAAAATTTGTTTGCTTCAAAAACAACTTTACCCAAAATAGATGAATTTATAGTCAAAATTCATCTGTAGAACCTTTTGATCTCAACCATGAGGTTAATGAAACCCCAATCTGCACCCAACAAAAAGCTTCAAGCCAACACAAAACCCTCAGATCTAGGAAGGAATCTGCAACACCTGGAGAGCTTTGATACCATGTGGGAGTAAATGGCGACTCTCCAACACCCCCAAGAACAGTTGCGACCAAAACCACTTCCACAAGAGAGAGAATGGCAAGAAAGCTTGCTTGACAATGCAAGATTAATTAATGGTTGAATTGTTATGCAAATGTACATGAGATGCCTTGTTTATAAAGGCAAGGTTGAAATGTAGTAATGAACATGATGTTGAAAAATTTCATAATCCTATGGCATGAGACAACTAACAAACTAATCACCTTGGAAATGATGCATCCTAGCTATATAAGATAAGTTCTAGAAAAGCCAACTAAGACTTCTAGAAAGAATCTTATATCCTAAGTAAACTTAATCATGTGAATGTGTCCCCTAATTTACTTAGTGAATGAATAAGCTAGGTACAAGAAATTTATTCACACCAACACTATTAAACTTAAGTCAACCTAAATGCACCCAATGATGATTGACACCTAATTGTGATGACAATGATTTTTACATGAATTGTGCTCATATGAGTGACTCAATTTGTATCACAACATATCCACATTAAACTTGGGTCACACATGAATTCATCCTATATTTGTTATAGCACAACTGTGCTGCATGACCAATAGAGTTACAGATCATATAATTATAGTCACAAGAATGTATTCCTTAGTTGTTCTCTTATGGTGATTCCATTACCATTATACCATAACCATTTAGACTTATATTGCTCAAATCCTTACATTGCTTATTTTCTCTTTGGATGGATGGTAATTCAATGGCGGGGATTTGTATGCAGGTCATGCTCATATAAGTGCCTTCATCACCATTACACAATAGTACATTGGAATATCTTTTCTTGAACCTTTACTCTTTTTTTATTGTTAAGGTTTCTTAGTGATTATTCTATTTCCATGTGGCATATTGATAAAAGAAACCAAGCAAAAAATTATTTTGTTTTTAGTTAACTCTTGCTAACATACCTTTGGAATAAATGTTTGATTACATTACTTCAAGTGTAAAGAATTTTGTTTTCTTCTTATAATACATTCATTCAAAGTTGTAGTAGAAAGCTTCTTATGTTGAAACACATCCTGTAAACTTACTTTAAGCTACATTTAGGAGGCCTTATGGATTTTTTGTGGTTTATACAACTTTTTCTTTGATAGTAAATGACATTAGATTCTTTCTAAAACTGAAATAATTTATTGATTATGGTTTTATGATGATTAAATGTTTTATTTAGATGGGGTTAATATGTGGATTTTTTATGTGTACGAAGAATAGATTGTGACACAATTTTTGGGTATGGATGGTTCAGGAAAACTTGGATTGCTATCAATGGCATAACCAGGTTGGAGAGTACCTTGAGCTGATGTGAAACACTTCCAAGTGTTTTCTCTTGGAAGCAAAACTTGAGTACAGGAATACAAACATTGGTGGACTGAAACATTAGTTTCCAGCTGATTACATATTAGGAGTCAATCGATTAATTTGGATTCCTAGTTGATCGCTTTGAATATCTAACAGAGAAAGTTCGTACATTCTAAAGATAAAATCATAAATATGTTGTTCCAATTTTAGATTGAATTTGAGATCTTGAATATCCAACAAAGAAATTTCATACATTCTAAAGATAAAATCATAAATCTACTTGGTCCAATTTGAGGTCAAATTGTAAGGATTTTTCTTTTTAATTATACTTTCTGACATTTAGCTTGATATAATTTTTTACTTTAGAATCATGGTATTGATTTTCTTCTAATGTTTTCAACCCTCATTTTAGGGAACAACTCTGAAGATGGTTCCTTTAGATGGAGACTACACTTTTCTACTTTAGGTTCCACCTAGAAACACTAGAAGTTCAGGTACTATCATACTCAGAGAAAAACTAGGAGTCATGTAATGACTAGATACTCATTTTTGGAGCTTTGGTTGAGAACTTTAAATGTTTGGCTATGTGCATAATAAATTTCATGGAGGAGTGCGAAATTACTTACAAAGTAATTACCACAATAGAGTTTGAGGTGAATTGCATGTGTTATTTTATGTTGATATGGATATGTTCTAACCTATAGTTAATTTTTGAAGCATAATAGATAGGCTAAATAGTTGTTCATATACCATTATTTCTAATTCAAAATTACCATACCTTATTCTAGGAGCAAATCATAGGGGGATTCTATATATAAGACACCATTGTTTCAAATTTAAAATTGTTGGTTCTTTAATAATTGTTTGCTTCATTTATTTGATCTAAGACAACCTATTGCATAGAAGATGCTCTCAAAATCATAGTAAAATCCTTTATTTTGAGAAGACTTTTCAGAATCTTCCCATCATAACAATGAACAAAATCATCAATCATTAACCTGAACTTTGCAAGATTTTCATCAAATTCTACTTTTCCACTCTCTTTTCCATTCTAGATTTTATTCCCAATTTCATCCATGTAGAACTTCCTTGGCCTATAGATCCTATTGTTAGCTGTAACTTTACTAGGTGTCGAGCATAGCTTCAAGTTTTTACCCAAGCAAAAATTGAAAAAAATTGACCTTACCAAATACAATGTGTTGAAAAGATCTTTGAGTTATTCTAGAAAAGAGTTCCTAAGAGTATAATGCACAATTTTTAATCAACATTTTTGCATGAATTCCATATCTTTGATTGTCTATTTCAACCTTGATGACCTTCATCAAGAATGAGCATACCTAGGCTCTCTAAAATTAGTTTTCCAATATGCTTAGCCTCTTCAGGAAGGCTCACATTTGTCTCACAATTAGTTAGGTATTCAAAAAGAATGTAGTCAATAACAAAAATAGTTCTTCTTCTATGCCACTCATTTGTGAGACAAATGTGAGCCTTCATAAAGAGGCTAAGCATATTGGAAAACTACTTTTAGAGAGAAAAGGTCTGCTTGTTCTTGATGAAGGTCATCAAGCTTGAAATAACCAATCAAAGATATGGAATTCATGCAAAAGGGTTAAATCAAAATTGTGCATTATACTCTTAAGAAATCTTTTTTAGAATAACTTCAAAGAGATTTTCAACACATTGTATCTGGCAAGGCTAGATTTTTTCAATTGTTGCTTGGGTAAAAAATCAAAGTTATCCTCAACACCTAGTATAGTTATGGCTAATAGCAGGATCTACAAGTTGAGGAAGTTCTTCATGGATGAAATTGGGAATAAAATTTAGAATGGAAAAGAGAGTCGAAAATAAGTTCTTATGAAACTCTTGCAAATTTTAGGTTAATGACTAATGCTTTTGTTCATTGTTATGATGGGAATATTTTGAATAGTCTTCCCAAAATAAAGGATTTTACTATGATTTTGAGAGAATATTCTATACAACAAGCTGTGTTAGATCAAATAAATGGAGAAAACAATTGTGAAAGAGTCAACAATTTTGAATTTGAAAAAATGGTGTCTTTTGTATAGACTCCCCTTGTGATTTGCTCCTAGAATAAGGTATAGCAATTTTGAATTTGAAAAAATGGTATATGAACAAATATTTATCCTATTCATTATGCTACAATAATTAACTATAGGTTAGAACATATCCATATCAACATAAAATAGTAGGTGAAATTCACCTCAAACTCTATTGTGGTAACTACTTTGTAAGGAAGTTTGAACTCCTCCACAAACATTCTCTGTGCACATGAGTATGTTGGTTATTATCTTGATCTCCTTTGTGATCAAAAGAATAGTGAAGTTCATTGCATAACTCATGAACATTTTGCACTACTATGATCTAGTGCTCTTTTACTTCTTACTCATTGTGTTCTCAATCACAATATGCAAATGAATTAGAGGATAGATATTTGTCACCATTTGACAATAACTTTAATTGTTTTTGAACTATTTTTTATTATTCAATCACTATTTGGTAGTGTTCTTCCTTTCTCAGTCCTATAGGTTAGAGGACAATTCACAGATTTCAACTCTCTAACAATGATATTCCTTTTAGTGATCTCAATCACCTAATTCAATGTGTTATCTTCTTCATTTCTCAGTGCTAACAATGCCTACACAGTGTTTTCTCAATCATAGTTATATTACTCCTTCATTTGAAGATATTATGTTGCTTAGATAGTAATGTTTCAATGAATTCATATTTTGTCTTGCAAATGTCTTGTTGCACTTGTAGAGTTTTGTTGTGCATAATATGTAGTCAAGATGCCTTCAAATGGAACACTTTTGCAGAGGCAATAGGATAATAGTTTCAAGATACATTTTCATGATTAGGTTTATATACTTTAATGATAAAAAAAATGCTTCCCACACACTCTATGATACAATCCAAGATCATAATACACTGTGTCAAGACAACTAATTTTCTGACCCAAGATTTAAGGTTGGTTTTTAATACCAACAGAAGCACTAGTAGGGGCATGAGTAGGGTACAAACCCTAGGCCTCCATAGAAGCATAATCCATAACTCTAGCAGATTAGTGAGGTTGCAATACTAGAAAGATAGAGACATTTTCTGTTTGTTAGAATAATTTTAACTCGATAGCAAAAAAAAACTAACTACCAATTTTTTTAAATACCCATATAAAGAAAATGCCCAACATCCTTTTTTTAAATACCAAGATAGTCAATAAAAAGGGATTCACTGAACATCAATTTTTTTAATGCATAAGAAAAATAATAACAAAAACAAATTAGAAAACTGTGTAATACTAGAAAATGTTGAGACCTCATTTGCTTCTCAGAAAAAAATTTATCTTGATAACAAAAAATATCTAGTACCATTTTTTAAAATACCCATTTCAAGTGAAACCCTAGCATTGAAATACCCAAACAACCAATAAAAAATACCAAGCATCAATTTTTAAACATACCCAGATATCCAGTAACAAAACAACTAGCATCATAAAATTTAAATAGCTAAATAGTACTTCATGAAAAACACCTAAGATCAAAATTTTCAAATACCCAATAGGCATAACATATACATCCAACTTTTTTTTTTTTTTAAGAATCCATGTTTGCTTACGTCTAAGATGATTCACAACAAAAAGCTCAAAATCCTCAAGACATACTTCTAGGTGGGGAGTTGTCTAATAGAAGGATATATTTGGCCACATTCTAGACCCATACTTTGAATCACTATTGGTAGGAGATTTCTCCATTGGAAAGCCCTTCAATTACTACTCAATATCTCCATCTTCAAAACTGTTCAACCTTTGTTTGTTTTCCAAGACCATTTCTTCTAACTAAGCAATAGTTAAAAACTACAAGAAAATGGTGGTCTTAAATATATCATTTGATTTGTGTTACACATTTATAATATATATAAAAATTTGTATGCATAAGTGTCGGCCAAAGCCTATATTGATGGCTAGGAATATTTTCTCTCAAAAAACAAAGTTTGATGCAAAAACTTAGTCATTTATTTAGTCATTTATAGTTGTGATTTTATCTAGTGATCAAACTAGTCATTTATAGCTATGTTGCAAAAAATGAGTAGATTTAGTAATTTTTAATTGGTTTTAGTCACGTAGTCATTTATTTTCCAAATTATACTAGTGAAGGCTTTATGGAAGAGGTTATGAGCTCTTGAAACAACTTGGAAATAGTGGAAAAGGATGTGTTGTGAAAGAACAAGGCATCCATGTTCCTATAGATGCTACCACATAAGAAACAAAAACTGGTCTTGGATATTGCCCTTCTAAAAAAATGAAAGCAACAAAAAGACCTTTGCTTAATTTAAACACTGTCTTGTGGTTTTAGTCATGTAGTCATTTATTTTCCAAATTCTACTAGTGAAGGCTTTATGGAAGAGGTTATGAGCTCTTGAAACAACTTGGAAATAGTGGAAAAGGATGTGTTGTGAAAGAACAAGGCATCCATGTTCCTATAGAGCCTACCACATAAGAAACAAAAAATGGTCTTGGATATTGCCCTTCTAAAAAAATGAAAGCAACAAAAAGACCTTTGCTTAATTTAAACACTGTCTTGTGTGGTTTTTCTAAGACAACTCTCACTTTAAAGCATCCTTAATGATTGATACAACAAGTGATGCATCATTGGAAATATTTTGAAGATGATGAACCTCTAAAATAAATGCTAGGAGTTTATGATAAATCACCAATTCCCCTTTACAAACAAGGATTCACTTGTGCCATGATTGGTATCAAACAAGTTGATGAATAAAAAAAAACAATTGACATTGAACAAGATAAAGAAAAGCACAATCTCGAAGTTATATGACAAAGTGCACTACCTATGGTAGATACAATCAACATACTAATGGATACATCTAATGAAGGAGGAGTGATTCAAATAGGAAACTGCCTTGATGAGGATGAACAAGAAGAACATACAGCATTATTACATGAATTTCATGAACTCTTTCCTTGGATTTATTCAAATATGTCGGGTATTGATGGTAAAATAGTTAGGCATAAAATAGTCCTTGCGCAAGATGCTAGACTAGTAAGACAAAAGATACATAAGATGAATCCTAAGATAGCCTTATTCGTTAAAGCTAAGATAGAGAAGCTCCTTGAAGCTGGATTTATTTGTCCTATTGACTATTCTCCATGGATCTCAAATATTGTCATAGTTTCAAAACTTGATAATCATATTAGGATGTGTATGGATTTTTGGGACCTTAATAAAGCATCTTTAAAAGATGATTTTCCCCTTCCTAATATTGACATGATAGTATATTCAATTGTGGGCTATGCTTTGTTGTCATTCATGGATGGTTTTTTTGGATATAATCAAATCTTTATTAACCCTTAAGATCAATGCAAGATGAAATTTACTACACTGTGGGGAACATTATGTTGGGTTGTCATTCCTTCTGGATTTGTAGTGATGGAAAAGTATCCCTTTTCCTCACTTAATTTGGGAATAATTGATAAAAAGAGCTAAGTGATGCCTTAATTTGGTGTTGTACCATGTTTTACATATTCACATTAAGTTTTGGGCCCTTTTCATTAAAATTTGGCTTCTTTATGCTCTAATTGGTCCTATTTTGTATCTACAAGCCTTATTAAATACATTTCTCTGAGGATAATCTTGAAATTTATTAAATGACCAATCATAATTCAAGTTTTTGGGTTGTGTGTTCGAGATCTAGTGATCAGGGACTCATACATCACCTTGGGCATATGGGTCCCACCTAGGCTTCGGGGCTTGATCCTGAATATTGTTGGAACACAAAAAATTATTGAGAGGGGGGTGAATTAGTAGATATTTAAAACTTTATCCTCTAAACTCTTTTGTGCAGACTAACCCCTTAAATCCTTAATGTGTATATTGAAGAAATAAGATGTAGCAACATAAACATACAATCATACAATCAACACATGAAATCCCATAACACCAGATATACATGGAAAACCTAAGATGGGAAAAACCATGGTGAAAAAAGCTACTTGAGTCTACTGCTCAAATCCAACATCACAATCAAATCTTTTGTTACAATGTTTAAGGGAACCAACCCTAAGGAGACACCAATCCCATAGTTTTAAGAGCACCAAATCCAAGGAAGCACCAACTCCCTACACTAAGCACCAACATAGTTATTTCATGGCACCAACCAATTATATGTACAAAAAAAAAG
The DNA here is from genome assembly GCA_007258455.2 of Sequoia sempervirens. Classification (NCBI taxonomy): domain Eukaryota; kingdom Viridiplantae; phylum Streptophyta; class Pinopsida; order Cupressales; family Cupressaceae; genus Sequoia; species Sequoia sempervirens. The sequence continues at coordinate 165,225,923 of VDFB02193867.1, read as the reverse complement.
ATATCACAAATTGATTACAGTTCAATGTTGCAACTTTGCAACTACACAATACATTGTTGCACTTTCTGCAATTCACACTCTATTGTTGATGCTACAATATTAGTAACACATCCTCTCTTCTCTTCTCTTCACTTCTCTCTTCTTCCCTTCTCTTCTCTACTCTTTCTACTTTGCACTCCCTTTTCTCTTAGAACATTCACTATTCTATCTTGTTGCACTATACTTTGCACCTTGAATGTTAACCCTTGATGATGTTCTACTTTTTTTAAGGTTCTTCTCATTTATCACTTGTGCATACTCTATTCTTCTTTACCTTCTCCTTTTCACATACTCCTCCAACATATGCAACACTTAGATGATTATCTGATCGTCTTCTTTCTTCACCAACTTGCAATCATTTTCTTGAGATGTGCACCATTGTCAAAACCATTAGGAAGCATCTCTTAGGGTTTTTGTTTTACCTCACAAACTTCTCCATGAAGTTATGTATGCATCTCAAGCCAAATGGCATCATAAAATTCAAATATAATTTACTAGATATTATGGAAGTTGCCAAAACCCTAAACCTAGAAAGCATTAAATGCATTCAACTCCTTTGATCAATCTAATCTATTCTCAATTGACATGGATATCTCTTGATTGGATGGACTAAACCTAGTCTCAATCACCTTTTCAATATGTGTCGTCGATCATCAAATCCATTGGATAGATCAAATTCATTCATGAAGTAGGCAATCATGTGAAACCCTAGATTTTCTAGATCTAATCATTGATCCTTTCTCTTGTGCCAAGATATATCAATCCTCCATTCATCTTGAAAATATTAAATCATCACCGTCGAATTATTCTTCTCTAAATAGGAATCATCGATCTTTATCCTTTTTTTGATGACATATGAAATTGTGCCAATCACCTATGCATTACGTGTCATGAATTCACACCTTCAAACCCTTGCATTAACATTTTAACTCAACACCATATGATTTAGGTTTTTAATTGCTTTATAAAACATAGCGACATGATTAGGGCTTGCTTTTAATCCCCACCATAGGATTTAGGTTTAAATCAATTTTTAAAAAACTTTAAATTATTAACAAAAATCATGTTTAATTGCTTTTTAACATGTTGATCAAAAATCTAGTGTTGATTCACAACGAAGTTATGAAATCAACAAATCAAAATGTGCCACATGTCAAATCCTTATTGATCCATCCTTTTCCACCTATCTAAACACATAACTATTCACCTTTAATGTCACCTTATTCTATTCATCTCCCATCCCAAAAATGCTTTCTTCATTTGGCTTCATAACTGTGATGTGAAATAGTTGAGCGATGCAATAGAACTCTACTAGTGTCACAATCTTATTCACCCTCAAATACCATGCCATAAGTCTTCTATTAATTCATCCATTCCACATGTCACAATATGATTGAACCTCAAATTCATGCTTCAATACATCCAACATTACATCCTTTACATGTGTCAAACTCTCACTAGCCCATGGGGTCAAATTGAGTCAACGCTTCCAATTGGCGGGGTGGCAAGCTATTGCCACCTATCCATCTATGCCACATCATTCTCCATTTTTTTTGACTTTCCAATTTCTCTCCTTTGGGAGTCAAGACTCGCTAATCTACCTTACCTTATGCTTTGAGTGCATCATCAAGTATAACAAGAAAGCCTGAGCCCTTATTCCTGATACTCCTTTTACTCCTGTCGGGATTTGGCTATTAGCCTCATCCTTTACCAATTTCTATCTTCACTCCATTGCAAACCAAACTCATACCTGTGAAACACTAAATGTGAAAATACCAAATGTTAGATTATTAGATGTTGAGGTCCTCCCTTTCTTCATACTACTTATCATTCCTTTTGATAAGGTGTGAAAGTCCTCTACTTGCAAACATCAAAGACTTTTTGGGGGTTAGAGTTCACTCTTCCTCTTTACCACATTCCATTCTTTTAGTGAAATGTAAGCCTTCATTTTAAATCATGATTCCCAGTATAATCATTCACAAGTATTATCAACTAGAACCCTTTTAGATGTCAGCATTTAGGCTTTCATGTTTCACCATACTTCATAAACTATCAAGATGAAAGCCTTGACATTGACTTGCAAAGGCCAAAACATTTTTGGGTGGTGGGGTTTGACTTTCCTGCATACTACCTTCTTTGAACACCATGGTAAGTTGTACTCCCAAAGTTTGAAATATGAAATACTTTGGACTTAGTGGATTTCTTCATTCCTTTGCAACCAATACAAGATATAACTAATACCCAATGTCTAAAACCTTGGAGGCATAGTAAAACATGACTAACTCCAAACACCTTCCTTCTTCATCAAGTGATACAGGATAAGCTCGAGACCTAAGGCCCAAAATTCTGTAATCTCTTCAACACTTGCACAAAATCTGCAATATAGCTTCAACCTTTGACTAAAAGAGGGGTAAAAATTTATTCAAACCAAAAAAGAGCAATATAAAGCAACAACATTACACATCCCTATCAATCTCCACTAATTGGTACAACTTTTGTGACAAATTTAGGGCTAATTGACCCCTTTCCATAATATTCCAATCTTATAAATGATTAGAAGCCCATTTAGCCAAACAATCCGCAACCTTATTCCATTCTTGAGGAATATGACAAAAAGAAACAAAATCCAAGGAAGCAAACAAATTAAGAATTTGTTTTATAATAACAGCCAAATGCCAAGTAACATCCTCTAACTATTGTCTCTTCAATAAAGTCACAACCACCTAAGAATCAGATTCACAAATGATCCATCTCCACCCAAGAGCACAACCACACTCCACAATGCATAAAATGGCATGATCCTCCATCATATTGTTAATATACCAACCCTTATAAATAGAGAAGATAAATTCAACAATCTCAAAACTAATCCACCCAACACCTCCAATACTAGTATGACTAGGATTTCCATGAGATGAACAATCTATGTTGATTTTCAACACACCTTGAGGAGGAGGACACCAGATCCCCTCCCTATTTATCTTTTGAAGAGGCTGATGACATTTTTTTCTCATGGTTTGAATAACACTCTAAACAACCCCCCTTTGAAGAGGAAGATTGAGGTGAGTGCAACATGTAACCTCTCTTGGATCCACATCATCAGCCAAGTCACACTTAGCCACAAAATTTTCTCCCAAAGAATGAAAAATCTTCCACCACAAATGTTGGACAACTAGCTTCACATCTTGAAAAATCTTATGATTCCTCTCTAGCCAGATATGCCATATAATAAAAGTTGGTCCAAGAGCCTAAGTAACTTGAAGAAAATAGGTCTTAGTATGGGCCCTCCCCCACTGGGAAAAGAACTCCACTAAAGAAGAGAAATTCCTACAAGCCTACTTCCACATAGACCAACAAATGTGTCAAATAATCCTAGAAAAGGAACATTGGAAGAAGAGATGAGAGACACTTTCTTCACTTTGACAGCATAAAACACACATTAAGGGACCCTAGAAATCTCTCTTTCACAAGTTATCCCAAGTAAGACACCGGTTCTAGACCACCATCCACATAACAAAATTGCACTTGGGCTAAGAAAATTTTTTGCACACTTGCTTTCACCAAGGAACCTCCAAGTCCCCAAACCCCTGCCTAACCAACTCATCATAACTTGCTGAAACAAAGTACTTACCAGATAAATAACTATTACTCCAAGCCAAGAAATATTTCCCCACCATGGAATTGCATTCATGTGAGGTAAGAATCTAAGCCAACTCTTTCCTATCATCCTCTGACTCTCCTAGTGGCCAATCCAAGGAGTGCCTCCATCTAAGGCTAGCAGCTAATGTAATATTCTGAACAAACTTATAATGCTCAACTATATTTCAACTTGCAACATTAAAATGATCACAAAGAGCTAGAGGTGAGGGTAAGTAAAAAGACTAGGAGGATGACCATCCCAAGAATCCCACAAAAAAAGAGCATGAGAACCCGAATGACATATCCAAAAAAGCCTCTTCTTAACCAATTGAGCCCCAATTTGAGGGTATTCCAAATCATAGATCCCCTTCCTTCTAAAGGGAAATGAGGAACATAAAAAGTGCTAGCATCCTTAAGATACTTGTGGGTAAGAATACGAGCCCAAAGCTGATGTTGAATAGTACACCAATTCCAATATAACTTGGCTACAAGAGCTTTCCCATTAAAAATAGTAGAACACAATCCAAGGCCTCCCTCTTTCTACAACCTACACATCATATCCCACTTAACAAGATTCCACTTAGCTGACTATAAGTTACCACTCCAAATAAATTATTGTGAGAGAGCATCAAATTCCCTTAGGAAATACAAAGGATCCACCTAAAAAAAACACCTATAAATAGGGATATCCTGGATAATAGACTTCAGAACAATCACTCTTGCAGTAGTAGAAAGCCAATGATGAGTCCAATGATTGACTTTACCATGCAATTGTTACCTAATTTTTAGCTTTCAACTGAAATTAGGTAACTTAGCATTTTCTCTTTTCAAGTTGTTTAAACATTTAAAATGCAAACCATTAAACTGCTAGTTTCAATATTCATGAAAGAGTGATGGTCAAATGAAGTGGATTACTTTTTGTCATTTCAATGTTGTATTACAACAAATATGAAAGAGAACCATAGATATACAAATGTAGTCTTTTATTGATAATCTTGAAATATACATGTCCCTCACAAGCCAAGGGACTAACTCTCTTATTCAATGAACATATGAAGAAATTCATACATGAATAAGTAAAAGAAAGAGAGAATATGCATATAAGAATGGAACCAGTCATTGCCTGTGAATGACTGGTTACAAGTTGCATGTTGTCATGTTGTTGCTGCCTCAAACCACTTGTGTCCTTCCTAGCTTCGTAGTGCTCCTCACCCTACATCTGAAGAAATTATGACGTCAGAGCAAGGCTCTAAGAAATGAATGATTCAATCCTTACATACACACCTACCTACGCATGTATAAACAGATCCATAAGTGCATTATATAGAAACATCAAACATATGCATTTATTTTCTAATTGCTTGTTTCATGTGCAGATTTAGGACAAGTCTGATTATTGTTTCATTATCATATTGAATACATGTGGGGTAAATGTGGCTCCCACAAGGGTAGAGCTCAGCATGCTTTGAAGGAAAAGGAAATTGAGTAACTCGATCAAAGATTTATCTCTTATCAATGCATTAAATCAATATGGAATCATACAGTTGATCAACTTTCATTATCAGATTCAAAAGATGCATCAAGTTCAATTATGCATCAAGTGATTTTGAAAATGCATCAAGTTCAATTATGCCTCTATTAAATAATGAGGAAGTATTTCAGGTTGTCATCAAGCCCCTCTCATCTCAACCCTATTGGGAAATCACTCATCACATAGGAAAGTGAGTTGTTAGGTCACCCACATATGTGACATGTGGCTGTCCAATAAAGTAAAAATGAGAAGAGTGTGTGTATTTATTACACATAGCAGAGTAAGCAATGGTTGGAGCAATCATGAAGCAATACAAGGTAACTCTCCTTTGAAGCCAAGTCCATGTGCAAGTGACATGACAACAACTTCTTATGAGTCTACAAGGGGTAGTCCTTAGGGTGAATAGGAGGACAACAAAAATTGTTTCATGAAAGGAGAGGGCAGCAAGAAGGAAATAAACACAGTGGTGAAAGAAGCTACTATCAAGAACAGTGAAAACATTCCATGTTGAAGATGCCCATCAATGAAAAATAAGTCCCTAATCTCTAGGTTCAAGTCTCCAAAGTAATAGCAATCCATTACATAAGAGAGTACGGTGCATTCTCTTGCTATGATAAAGAAACCACCACTTACACAATCCTATGATCGGTGTCAATGATAATGACTCTCCCATGTGACATTCATGGATGATAGAAGAACACATAAGGGTATATCATAAACAGTCATCAAAGAAGGAACAGTCTCCTAGGTATCATAGAGGTCAACCACAAGTAAATGAAAGGTGATCACAAAAGAGACAGTAATGGTGTAATGAATTCTACACTCAATGGATGAAAGCCACACAACATCAGGAAGGGGTAGCTACAATTATGAGTCAAGGAAAGTATGATTATTTGAGAAAATGATGAACAACAATATAGAGTGCCACATATTGTAGCATCAAGTCCATTTGATTTAAGGAAGATTTGCATTATTTTGGACTATGAAGTATCAAAGAAAATACCATAATAGTGTTGTTACTAATGAGAAAAATTAGTAATACAAAGGAGTAAAATTTTGACCAATGACAATGATAATACAAAGAGTGTGATGACATTGATCATGGAGGCTAACTATCCAATAATAATTTCCATGAATTATGCAATGATTTAGGTATAGGTTGTGCTCATAAGCCACATTCAAAGTGACCACAAAACTCATATTCTCAAGCAAAGGGGTTTCAAAAGGATAGTTCATAGAAGGTGGCAACATGTGATATGTGGGACAACAAGGACAGTGTATCAAACATGTCTACCAAGCTTGATGGGGGTAGCAACAATCATATTCCTATGAAGGAATGATGTGATAGTGTTAAGAGCTTAAAGCAGAGCTTGACCAACTAAAGAAACTATAAGATGAACTAAAAATGACAAAGGACTGTTTGAAGCTTTCAGAGCAGTCATTTCATAGGCCATTATGAATGACTGTGAAGTTATCTCTCCTAGAAATTTTGATGGTGGTACTCCTTAGGGAACATGTGGACAAAGTATTTCTGCCATGTCATTCAATGCAAATCATCTCCATTCTAAAATACATCTTACCAGACCACTTGCAAATGCTTCAGATACTCCCAGCCCCTTGGCATGATTGATGGTGGTAAAATAGGGCAGAGCATGCATTATAAAATATTGTGCAATAGTAGAGCTAAATAAATAGATATCATAGTGCATGGTAATAAAATGACTGTCATTCATCATAAGAACAAAATATGCACATACTTTCCTATTATTTTGTTATAGAAAAGCTATTTGAAGTAGTGGAGAGATCATAAAGACAACATTCCAAAAGTGAAGAGGATGTCCTCATTGGGAAAATGTAGTAAGCAGGGGAGTTCATAGCCAAAGAAGTGAACATGAGACTTTAAGCATAAATTGATGAAAACCGAAGGATCTATAACAACCAAAAGGAGCAAGTAAAGGCATGAAAGGGGAAGAATTGTGATGCATATTGTAGAAGCAAGCACATTAAAATGGATAGCCAAGTTGTATGTACAAAATAATATATTGTTTGAAGCTGAAAATTTCTACAAGTTGCTTAAATAGATAGAATCTTGGAATAATTGCATAGATGCATATAAAGACTGATGAAGACCCAGTTTTCTCTTTTGTATTTTTCATAATCTTGGAGTAGGGATTATGCACTAGACATCAGGGTCTTACGCATGACTTTGAAATTTTTGAGACACATAATTTAGTCCATTTAAATTTCCATAATTGCAGATTGCTCATTAGTGTCAATCAAATTTTTCCTGCAATTTTAAGGTCCTTGCATTTTTCACTTGCATTTACTATTTTAGGGACATGATTTATAGGCTTCATTTTAACCAACAAAAAGATAAGTTTGTTGTTCCAATCTATGGGAGATATCCTATGGGGCCACCTAAGTTCTCTATTCCTTGCACTCAGAGGCATTATGTATTTGGCACCTTATGAAGGAGGTTAAGCTTAAGGGTATTCATGAATTGATTGAATGATAGGTGTTTGATTGTAAGGGTGTAGGTAGAAATTGATTTGGTGGGAGCAAGTAGTCAAAAGATTATATCTGAAGGAATTCTTTAGTCAAGGTGATGGGAATACCTGTTGGAAAATTAGGCATGACATATGAAAAACCTTCACAACTTGTACATTTCTTGTATGGCTACACAAAAAGAAAAGAGATAATTCTATACTTCATGACTTGTGCCTGTGTTGATTATTGGGAAGTTGTACTGTCACGACTCAAAGTTCTTAAAGGATGTCCATTTATTTATCTTCATGGAAGAATGAAGCAGGAGATCCTGATGTGTTTATACATAGGGTTGGTCCAACAACACACATGGGAGGATTTGGCGATGCACTTGTGTTCCTTCTACCTAAGGAGGATGCCTATGCTGAGTTTTATGGATATACAAGATACCCATTCATGAGAGAAAACATTCAAATGCCACTTCAAATGTAATTCCTTAGACACGTTCAACTATAATGGAGGATCGAGACATAATGGAGAAGGGATTGAGAGCCTTTGTGTCATTTATTCATGCATACAAGGGACACCATTGTGCGTATTGTAAGTGTATGAATGAGTTAAACAATTTAGAATGCATATACACTTCTAAATAAGACATATTAGCAAAGATTCAAGAAAATTTAAACTAATTTAAACACAAGAACCTCTGAAGCTGTCCTATTGCTCTCTAACTCTAAAGATCTCTCTAATCTACTTTGCTCTCAGATTTTAGAAGCTAATTAGATTATTGAAATGACACTTAGAGAATGAGAATTCAAACTCTCTATTCCTATATGATTAAATAATAAAACTACTATAATGGCAGCCATGGCTGCAAATGCCGAATGCTTGACGGATGCTGGATGAATGATTGAATGCTTGGAAAACCTATAGAGTAAGATTGTACAAGTTAGGATCCATTTCCTGTAGCCAAAGACCTGTATTTATAGCTTTCATGGCAGCACATTTGCACAGGGATAACACAACAGGGGTTGTGATTCAATCTGGAGAATTGAATGGCATGAGATGAGAAGATGGAGCTGATCATGGAGGATTGTTCCTCCCCATGAAAACACCAGGCAAGATGAGAGGAAAGATTTTTGGAAGAAGATTGAGAGGATTTCCTGTAGGTTTGTCCCCGAAGCTCTTCCCATGAATGACAGTAGAATTAATTAGATTTTAAAAATCTAATTTTATTGTTGAGTGATTAAAGGAATATGATTTATGCATCAATTTAAATATTTTTGATTTATTTAAATTTAGCAAAGAGGAATAAATAATTTAATAAAACAAAATATAGAAGTTGTTTATTAAATTAAAATAAAAGGAAAATGATAATTAAATAAAAGATTTTAGGATATATTTATTTAATTAAGAAGAAATGTGATGAGGTAATTAAATAACATGAATTATTTAAGTTGTGTATTTAATTTTAAGATAGAAGTATAAAAGAAGTAATAATAATAATTAAATAAAACAAAGTTTTTAATTTTGTTTATTTAATTAAGAGAGAAATAATATGATGAAAATAGAAGAATTAATAATGAACTTAATATAAATAAATATTTCTATTTATTTACTAAGTAGATGAATTTAAGATTAATTAATCAAATAAATCGTATTTAATTAATTAGATTCTCCAGACCATTTTTAGGTGTCTACATTTTGCCCCTCTTTGAAGTGATGTGTTTACGCATTGCTTCAAAGAATGATTTTGCCTCAGCTGCCAGTATTGACGAGAAGTTTAAAATGTGCCCCTGATTTGTTCCAGATGTTGAATTTTGAAATGATAGCGATATATGCCCCCACGGGAGATAAATTGATAAATTTTGATTTTTTTTTTTCAAAATTTTGAATTTTTATGATGATTTGATGATTTGATGATGATTTGATGAAGAAACAATTTATCTCCTGACAAAATTGTCCAAAAATGCGCCTGTGATAGATAAGAATTAATTCCTCAGAAAGAAAAATAAATAAATCCCATGAAAATCCCACAAAAATAACCTATAAAAGTTCAAAAGGTCATTTTCAAAAGTCATTTGTGCATTTGACTTTGATAAACTTGTGATAGAGACCCTTAGAGTGCTAGAGCATTAGGATGCCAATCCCTTACTACATCCGCCGACTCGAGTGTGTGTGACGTCACCAGAATTTGGCCGACTATGGACCTCCGGTACATACCCCAAATCCTCTTCATAATTCATGCTTGTAGTTTTTAGTTCATTTTTCACGTGTTTTTCTGTCTTAGCACCCGACAGGCACGAAATAGCGCGTCAGTAATTTGTTTTAGCGCGCCAGAGTTTTAGTGCCCCAATAGAAAGCTATTGCGCTTCAGTAGGTTAGGGTAGTGCCTCACTAGAAATAGCACCCTTGAGCTTTGTTATAGCGTGCCAACTAGATTGCATAATGCCCCAGTAGTTTTAGCATGTCATTTACCTATGTTAGCACTTGGAAGAACAGATTGATGAAAAATTGTGCACTGTGATTTTTATTTCATCGATTTGTTGTTGACTCCATCCATTTTAGTTTGATCTAACTAAATAAATGGTAAACAATCTCATGATGAGCGAGATCTATTGATTGACAATAATTACCCTCATGATAGGTGAGGAATAATTAGAATTTTTTGAAGGAATGAACCTGATTGATAGATGAGGGTTCCTTCTTGATAAATTGATTGTTTGATAGGTAAAGCACAATTTTTAAAAAAATTGATGACCTCATGATGTTTGATATTTTGATTGATAACGTATTGATCTGTAAAATATTTTTTTATGATAACAGGAGCATTTAGATGTTATCCAGGTGTGAGCGCAGTTCCCCTGGCCTTTTGATATGATACCACGACTTTCACCAGATGAGAGGCAGCATATTACTGATTGTGGTTTAGCCAATTTACTGGATATGCCCCATATTAGACTTAATAGGGGTCTACTGATAGCTTTAGCAGAGCGGTGGCATAGTGACCACAACACCTTCCATTTACCTACTGGTGAGATGATCATGATGCTAGAGGATGTTTGGCGTATTCTTTACATTCCTTTTGTTGGGGAGATTGTCATGCATGATTCAAAGGAGGTTGGTGGGATAGAGTCTATTCAGAGAGTTTTTCAAGATCCTCATATTGTGGGAGTTTGGATCCCATGGGTAGAGATCTATGATTCATATGCTCCACTTCCCTTAGTTTTGGCAGGCTTTATTGGTGGATTCCTTTGTCCTGATAAGAGGTCAAAGGGTCTATCTCTTGGATGGGGTCGGGTATTAGAGGGTATGGTGGCACACAGGATGAGATATACTTGGGGCATGTGTATGCTTGCTCAGCTATATCATGATTTACACTGGATCATGTACCTCAGAGGTAGCAGTTTATCAGTGGGAGCTACACTTCTTTAGGTATGGGCATGGGAGCAAATTGTTGTCACACGTCCTGTGCCGGTGTTATCGAGACTAGCAACGAGACCCTATGTGTTTTGCTACAGAGGCAGGCCTACCCAGCATATGATGGGTAAGCTAGATTATTGGAGACAGATTCTTGATGATGTGGAGACAGTGACCTAGCATCCCTATTTAGATTGTGATGACTGGGATGAGGATGATATCGAGTTGGGATTTTTGGCTGACTTGATGTATTTGATCGAGAAGAGCTCTAAGATTTTGGAGTGATTCCTGTTTCATCACATCTACAGGTAGTATGGGATTGTTCAGTGTATGCCATAGGGAGTAGCACACTATGGATGATGATAGGTAGATGCCAGTGATTGTGGTCCATGCTTGCCTTATGGAGCACTTGTTGAGGGTTATCGTGCTCTTCAGCCATCAGCATGGGATATGCGGCGAGACATTGTTGAGGCACCCATTACTCCTAAGTATGGACAGTATTTGGCTCTACATCCTCCTCCTCGTATTACCATTCCAGATGAGCCAACACTAGCACCAACACCAGCAGCTGTAGGGGGTGGTCAGGGTGGTCAGAGATAGAGGAGAGAGGAGGATGTAGATGTTGATGTGGAGGGTAGTGAGGAGAGTGACAGTGATGATAGTGGTGATAATGACAGTGATGATAGCAGTGATGATAGAAGTGATGATGATGGCGAAGATGGGGGGAGACTGAGTGTAGCAGGTACTTCAGAGCCATCGACTAGTGTGCCTTGTAAGAGGCAGGCCATTGCTTCCTCTTCAGCAGAGCGATCAGAGGTTGCAGGTTTACATGTGCAGGTTCAGACTTTAGAGGGACAGCTAGCACAGGTGTAGGGATTATTAGCATAGACTCAGGCCCAGATGCAGGCACAACTAGCTACTACACAGACACAGATTACCTCTCTGATTGGTGAGAGAGATGGGGCCAGACAGGCAGCAGCGATGACACAGGCTCAGTTAGCAGGTGTACGAGCACAGTTGACCACTACAGAGCGAGATACTGTCAGACAGGAAACAGAGACAACACAGGCTACTATAGAGAGATTGCAGAGAGTGGTAGATGGGACCTCTATGGTAGATTATATGCAAGAGGCTATGCAGGCAGGTGCTGAGATTGAGTTTTATAGGAGCCATTATCATGAGCTTTTCCCCCAGAGCAGAGAGTCAGTTATGCCCAGTCTCACTCAGAGAGGACTCATTCGAGGATAGTGAGCAGAGGCGTGACACAACCTCTCTCTCAAGATCTGAGAGATCCGAGGGATCCTGGGATAGCTGGTGGTGGTGGTGATACTGGTGCGAGACCTACCCCTTCTGGTGTGAGTACCACTTGAGATCATTTGTGTACCCTTTGAGAGATATATACAACCATTTTTGATATGATGTTATTTTCATTCTTTTCAGACTTCATTGTATACTTGACACTTGATGAGATATATATTATGTGCAGCGGTTTGATTGATCTATGATGTGTTCTACATGATTTATGTGATGGATGTATTGATCTATGATGTGTTCTACATGATTTATGTGATGGATGCATTTTAATTTTTATGTTTTATGATGATTTATTATATTAGATTGGATAGATGCATTGATGATGATGTGATATGATATTGATGATGTATTTATTTTCTTAATGAAATGCAATGTATAATATATAAAATGAGATGTAAATGCATGATGTATGTATGAAATGCCATGTATGATAGATAAAATGAGATGTAAATGATGTATGGATGAAATGTAATGTATGACATGAGATGTAAATGAATGATGTATATAAAATGAGATGTAAATGAATGATAAATGTAATGAGATGCCATGTGATAGATAAAATGAGATGTAAGTGAATGATATAGGGATGAAATGTAACGTATGATATGAGATGTAAGTGAATGATAAATGTAATGAGATGACATGTGATAGATAAAATGAAATGTATGAAATGAGATGTAAATGAATGATATATGGATGAAATGTAATGTATGATATATAAAATGAGATGTTTATTGTACAATTTATGATGAGATGAAGAAATGATTTTATATGCATGCTATGATGAAAATTGTATGTGTCAAGTATACTCAATCTTTAATAAGAAAAAATAATATTATTTGCAAATGAATCCTTGTAACTTGTGTAACCCATACTCTGCAGATGTATTATTGTGAATGCAACCTATTTTATCAATGCAACCTAAGTGTCATTTCAATAATATTTTTATTTTTCTTTGTATCATCACTAAGCTTTTAAAATGTTGAAAGCGAATACAAGCATCAATGATATGAGATAGACCAATGATGACCTGAGTATTTCTTTCATGATTTTTGATATTGCAAGCGAACACAAGCATCAAGGTATAATTAAACCAAGATGACCTGAGCATTTCTTACATAAATAGACAAGAATTAATCATTTTTTTAAGTGAATCAGAATGTCATCCATGATACTTGGTAGAGAACTTCCCGCGACAATTCACAAAATAATAATGACTAACTCACAAACAACAAACAAAGAATAGGTATCATTCTCCTTCCTTGCTTCTCTAGTTTAATACATCATTGAGTAGCTCCAAAGAAATGATAAGAAAATGATAAAATAAAAGGTACAACCATTCAAATTCTACTTTAAAGTATTTTCAAATCATTATTCAGATTAGATCATCGATGTTGGAAATGTGTGTGCCAATGTTTGCATGATATTCTCAAACATTTGACCAAAGAACTAACCTAGAGACCTATCCTAGGGGCCTTGGGGACTGATCAAAGATTAGTCTTGCCTATGTTATATACACAGAGACCACGTAGTTTGACTAACACAGACTCCATTTTCTTGTTTTTGATTTTATGAATGTTTTTGCATGAATTTTCTGATTTTATGATGTTTTTGGATTTTGATGGATCTTCTGATGTTTTTGGATTTTGACTTTCTAATGTTTTTGGATTTTGATGGATTTTCTGATGTTTTTGGATTTTGATTTTCTGATGTTTTTGCATGGATTTTGATGGATTTTCTGATGTTTTTGGATTTTGATTTTCTAATGTTTTTGGTTACTTTTCAAGTATCATGAGTTGGTGTTGTCATGTTTGATTGCCTTTCCATTTAAGCTGAAAGTCCATTGTACCAAATAACACTAGGATGTTGCCCCCAAGCTAGGGTAAAACATGATATCTTTGCTATGATATGGATAGTGATAATGATTATCTCAAATGATAGATGGAAATGATATGAAAGGAAATAATCGTAACAAAACTGTACCTAATAGATAGAAGAGCTGGTGAAAATCACAAGTAGCGCCTGTTTGCCAAGTTTTCATCACTTGTTTTTATTGTGTCCCTCTTTTTTTTTCTTTTTCTATCATCATGACGCTTGTTTGCCAGGTTTTCATCAAGACAACCTTACTGACCGTGCACTAGGTATCCTCAAGTATAGAATCGCTTGAGATGAATGTTGTTCATGGGTTCCTCCAACATTTCTCCTTCTGGTGTAGATAGCCGGTATGCTCCTGATCCATAGAATGATATAATGACATAAGGCCCTATCCAGTTAGGTTTGAACTTTCCCTTCTTTTCTCTGTTTTCTTGATTTCTAGGGTTTTCCCGTAGGACCAAGTCTCTAATCTGGAAGACTCTAGGTTTAACCCTATGATTATAGTTCCTAGACATTCTTTGTTGATAGGCTATCAAATGATTGACAGCTTGTTGTTGACATTCATCAAGTAGCTCTAATTCTTGAAGTCTAGAGATCCTATAATCTTCATCTGAAATGAGTCCCTTTAGTGAAACTCGAAGGGATGGAATTTCTACCTCGATAGGTAATATTGCTTCTGATCCATAGACAAGAGCATATGGTGTAGCTCCTGTTGGTGTTCTGATGCTAGTCCTGTAAACCCAAAGAGCAGGGTTAAGCTGAACATGCCAATCACACCCTACCTCATTTACAGTCTTCTTGAGAATCTTTAGGATTGTTTTGTTTGAAGCTTCTGCCTGTCCATTACCTTGAGGGTAATACGGGGTTGAAAAGTGATGTTGGATGTGGAACTTTTCACACAGCTCTTGGACATCTTGGTTCTTGAAAGGCCTGCCATTATCTGTGATGATTGACTAGGGTATCGCATATCTACAAATGAGATAATTAAGTATGAAAGATGATATTTGCTTCCCAGTGATTGTGGTTAAGGGAACTACCTCCACCCATTTTGTAAAATATTCTATTGTGCTGATAATGAACTTATGTCCATTAGATGAAGATGCGTTAATTTTCCCTACCAAGTCCAATCCCCACTGACAGAAAGGCCATGTAGTTGTGAATGGATGGAGCTCCTATGCTGGTGCATGTATAATATTGCCATGAATCTGACATTTTTAACATCTCTTGACAAACTTATAAGATTCTTGCTCCATGTGTGGCCAGTAATACCCCAAATGGAGTTTCTTAGCTAAAGATAATCTGCTTGAATGTGTGCCACAAATTCCTTCATGGACCTCATGTAAAGCAAAAGCAGATTTTTTATGTTCTAAACAATACAAAAGAGTACCATCTAGGCCTCGACAGTAAAGGGTGTCAGCAATAATGGTATGTTTGGCAGATTGGCGTATGAAGTTGCGCTTTTAGTTGCGAGAAAGATCTGGCGGTAAGATATTATCTTTTAGATAAGTATAAATGTCTCCATAAATGGAAGATTGGGCACTATCCAAAAGGATTATGGTTTGGGATTTGGGATTTACGTATGTAGGATTTGACACTTGTTCCACAATAAATTGATAACGATCTTATGTTTCAGGCATTTGTAGAAGAGATGCTATTGTGGCCATGGCATCTACTGCTTTATTCTCTGATCTTGGTATCTACTCAAATTTGATTTCTATGAAGTATTTCCTTAGATCATCTACAAGTCTCTTGTATAAAATCAGTGTGTCATCCTTCGTTTGGTAATTATTGTTGACTTGATAGATGATTAACTGAGAGTCTCCATACACCTATAGTTCTGTGATTTTCTAGTCAATAGCTACTTTAATTCCAAGGATTAAAGCTTCATATTCTACCACATTGTTAGTGCAATGGAAGGTAAGCCTGTAAGATCGTGGAATTGTGTGCCCAAGAGGTGTGACAAATAAAATTCCTGCCCTTGATCCATGTTGTGTGTAGGATCCATCAAGGGAGAGTTGCCATGGTTGGGTAGTAACGTTGAGGATATCTACATCAGGGAATTCCATGGTCATAGGATGATTGTCTGACAATGGAGCTTCTGCTAATTGGTCGGCAATGACTTGTCCTTTGATAGCTCACCTTTCAACATATTGAATTTCAAACTCATTGAGGAGCATGACCCATTTTTCCAACCTTCCTGTTAAAGCTGCTTTGCTCAGTAAATACTTGAGGGGATCAATTTTTGCAACAAGCTTGACAGTGTGAGTGAGCATATAGTGTCACAATTTTTGTGTTGCAAATACTACTGTTAAGCATGATTTTTCAATGAAGGTGTAGTTTACTTCATGTCCATTGAGTGTCTTGCTGATATAGTATATTACCTATTCCTTTCCTTCTTTATCCTCTTGTGCTAGCAAGGCTCCTAAAGAAATATATGTTGTTGCGATATATAGCAACAATGGTTTGTCTTTACTGGGTGGCACCAAGATTGGTCGTGTCATTAAATAATGCTTGATTTGATTGAAAGTATTCTCACACTGTTCATCCCATTTAAAAGACACATTTTTTTGCAAAAGATGGTTGAATGGATGACACTCATCTGCTAGTTGAGAGATGAATCTTCTGATGGACTGTAGTCGGCCTTGTAGAGATCTTATTGTACTGATATTCTTAGGAGGTGGAATTTCCATGATGGCTTTAACTTTTGTTGGATCTACTTCAATTCCTTTTGTAGAAACTATGTATCCAAGGAGTTTTGCTGATGTTACTCCAAAGGCACATTTCTTAGGATTTAATCTAACTTTAAATTTCTCCAACCTATCAAATATTTTGGTAAGTATCTCTAGATGTCCTTCTCTGGTGTGAGATTTGGCTAAGATATCATCCACATAGTCATCTATGAAGGTGTGCATCATGTCATGGAAGATTGTTGTCATAGCTCGCTCTTGCATTCTTTAACCCAAAAGGCATGACATTCCAACAAAAGGTGCCCCATGGACATGTAAATGCTATCTTTTCTTGGTCTTCAGGAGCTATTTTGATTTGATTGTATCCTAAAAATCCATCCATGAGTGATAGCATCTGATGGCAAGCTGTTAAATCTACAATCATGTCTATGTTTGGCAAAAGGAAAATCATCCTTTGGACATGCTCTATTTAAATCCCAAAAATTAGTAGATATTCTGATGGTGTGATTTGGTTTTGAAATAGGTACAATGTTGGATATCCATTCAACATAATCAATAGATCTAATAAATCCAGCATCTAGTAGTTTCTTCAAATCATTTTTTACCAATAATGCAACATGTGGATGCATCTTTCTCAGTTTCTATTTTACTGGTTTAGTGCCGGCTGGTAAAGATAAGTGATACATAATAAGATCTGTGTCTAAGCCTGGCATGTTAGAGTATGACCAAGCAAAATTGATGCATCGTTCTTCAAAGAATTTGATAAAATCTGGCTTTTCTGTATCTGTCATGGATGCTGCCAGGTGTAGTATTCTTACTTTCTCTACTGTGCCAATATCAATAGACTGTGTGGGTTCTATCAACATTGATGATCTTTCATGGTAATGTTGTGGGAGGATGTCAAGCCTTCCATCTGTTGGTGCCTCAATGAGGTTTGCACTATTAGATGCGTTCTTTGTTTTTACTATTTTAGGATCAAATACTGCCATAGAATGGTTTTCACCATTAGATCCATTATTTATTCCCATAATTTTGCAACTAAAAGGCTTGGCACCCTCTTGCCTAAAAGCATCATTAAAAGAAGTATTGGTAGAACAAGTATCAGATTCTTCATAACAAAGGTAGTTAATAATAGTGGAGTCATCATCAAAAATAGGAAGATTGATGGGGTGTTGAGGTTCCCACTCGATAAGCTTGGGATGCAGTAAAGGAAATGAATCATTAGATGGGTTGAGGTCAGCGATTGTGAAAGCTCAGACAAAAATTTTGTCCAGGTTGTTAGTGGTTATGTCGAGGCCTACGAAGGTATTTTCTTCCACATCATTTATCTCAATCGATGTCCATTCATCTTCACTTGAGTCATCGAAATTTTGTGTTTCAAAGACAATAGGAGTAAAACTCGAGCTTTGACCCTCCTCACGTTTGGGGGTATACTTTTTGATAACATCGATCTAAATATCTTCATAGGAAACATATGATAAGTTGTCCCACTCATATTCATTTGAATCTATTTCAGAATTATCTCTCATTTGAAGAATATGCTCCATAGTTTTATTAGTGAGTTCTGCTCTTGCTTCTTCTATGTATCCTAGTCCAGTTTTTCCATTTTGCTGAATTGTGAGAACTTGGATTGGTTCCATTACACTTTGTTTACCTCGGTCAAGAGATCCTTGTTCTGATGCATATCCTAGTCCAGTTTTATCCTTATGTTGGAGCGTGAGTGGCTGGATTGGTTCTGTTATGCCTTGTTTCCTTAACCCAAGAGGTCTTTGTCCTGAATATCCCATCTTCTCTAGAATAGTTTTTCCCTTTCCATATTGATTTGTCTCTATGATATTACTCGTGGAAGTGGAAGCTTCCTCATCCCTATAAAGCCAATTTAGTATGGCCTTATCTTTGGATTCTTCATCTAAGTTTCCAGCTTTTACAAATCTGCCATCTAATGTTGTTGTAGATTGTGCTGATTTTTGGGTGGTTGTAGATGGCTGTCCATATGTTTGTAAGGAGGGTAACATCTGTGATAGATGGAAAGAGTGTCCAAAACCATATTCACTTATTCCTTTGTCACTTATCTATACTTTTTTGGTGAATTGGTGTGAGAGTGAAGCCAATTGTTCTTCAACATTTGAAGGGTTAGATTGTGCCACCCTGATCTCTTGTGATTTTTGTTGTTTTGGAAGCCACTTTGATATGAAGCTTTGCTTTTGCTCACCATTAGATGAATCTGATGTGCTAACTTCTCTATTGTGAGGTATTAATGTATCCTGAGATGTTTTCAATGTATGACAAGCTTGGGTGTCATTATAGTCTGCTGTGATTGTTACCTCCTGTCCATTAACGGGAAATTTCAGGCATTGATTATAGGTGGAAGGTACCGCTTGCATATCATGAATCCAAGGACGTCCCAACAGTATGTTGTATGTCAGTTCCTTATCTAAGACTTGAAAAACCACATTTTGGACAATAGGTCCCACTTGAATGGGTAATATGATCAACCCTTTAGAGGATTTTTCTTCCTCATCATATGCTTTAATTGTGATTTTTCTTCTTGTATCAATGGCTTCATCCGAGTATGCTAGTGCATGAATTAGCTTTAAGGTACAAATATTTAAACCAGCCCCTCCATCTATCAGGACATGCTTTACACGGTGTTTATGGATGAGGACTTCAATGTGAAGGGCGGAATTATGTGGATGGGTGAGTGATACATCATCATGTTCGGAAAATGAAAGGCAATGAGGTGTAGATAGATGTCCCACCATAGCTTGGAATTGATAGACATCCAAATTGTTAGGTACCGTGGTTGATACAAGAGCTTGCTCAAGAACCTCTTTGTGTGATGGGAAAATCTTTAGAAGTTCTAAGATGGATATTCGTGCCGGTATTTTCTCTAATTGATCGATGAGATTATATTGATTGGAGGGAGGATCTATAGATTGGCATTATAATGATGCTCCTTTCATTATAACTTTGGATTGTGCCCTTGTTGTGGCATTAACTGGTTGGTGCTCTTGTTTCCCTTTGAGTGTGATTACATTAATTTGGTTTTCAGATTTGTCCATATGTTGTACCAAACTAGTAGATGTAATGTCATTGTTTCGATTGATTTGATTGCATAACTCCTCATCCTCTTTGGCAGTAGAAAGACAAAGGATCGTTGTGTCATAAACATAACCACCATTCTTACCTTTGTTGTTTGCGGAAGAGGATTCTCCCTTCTGATAGTTGGGTAGAGGATTTTTGAATGTTGTATGATCTTTGTTTGTTTGGTGTCCCTCTACAAATACTTTCTTTTGATCTATAAGGTCTTGTACCGCATGTTTTAACTGCCAATAATTTTTAGTCATGTGGCCTTTATTTTGATGGTAGTGACAGTAATGTGAGTCATTCCACCATGATGGTTTGATTTGAGGGTCCCAATTCCTAGCCTCTTGTACTTGAATAAGTTTTTCATCTAAAGGTTCTTTGAGTACTGATTCCAATGATTGCCCTAATGGCATGAATTTTCATTTATTGGATGGCCATTGAAATGATTGGGTTTTTGTTTCTCCACTATTTTGATTATTTCCTTGATCACTACTTTGTTTGACATTAAGACCATTGTTTTGTTTGTTTGTAGTGGTTGGCGTCAAGGTGAATACTAGTTTGGATGTGTGTGTATAGATCATGGTATCAGTATTCTTATTCTTTTGCCAAAATCTTGGCTTTTCGTTGTTGTTGTTAGAGGAATTGCTATTGTTTGAACCTTCAATGAAGTGTTTGATTGTTCCTCTTTTGATTAGAGCCTCTTCAATTTTGAGCCCCTTTTCGATAACTTGTTCAAAGATAGACAGACATTGTAAGTCCAATCTGTAATTCATGTCATCCACTAGGTTATCAGTGAGCATCTCTATCTTCTCCTCTTTAGGAATAGATCTAGGGTATTTAGCAAATAGCCTTCTCCATCGTTGGAGAAAGGAAAGAAACTTTTCACCCTTTGCTTGTTTGGTGTTGTAGAGTTCTTTTAAGGTCACCCCATGTTGGATGTTGAATGAGAAGTGCGTTATGAACCTATTGATCAGTTCCTTAAAAGATTGGATCTCGGGTTCCATTTTAGAAAACCACTCCATGCAAGTGTTTCCTAAGCTTCTTGGAAATAATCGTAGTAAGAGTCCTCGTGTGCGAACTCTATGCTCATGGCCTGAAATTCCCGTACGTGATCAAATGGATCGGTTCTTCCATTATATTTTTTGTACATTGGATATTCACAATACCATGGAAATGGTATCATGTTAATGCTTGGGTTGAATGGATAAGGGCAAATGTCTTGTAAGGAATATCTTTTTGTTGGCCCTTGTTGGATATTTTGGAACTGCAATTGTAATTGTTGGATTTGTTTTGTCAAAGCATCTATTTGATTTGGATTTTCCATACTAGTTGTCTGAGGTGTGGTCATTTCCTTGAGTTGATTGACATCAAAGTCTTTAGGAAGCTTAGCACCTTTGTTAGCTAATAATAAAAGATACTTTTCCATATCTTGCTCTAACATCTTTTCCATAAATTTATGGAAATGAGGGTCTTGTTGAACTTTCTCGATTTCCTCTGTAGTTATTTCTTTCTCTTGTGAATTAGTGAGAGGATTAGTGTTGTTGTATCATCCCCAAGAGTTTTCTTCAGCCATGGCTACTATTCTTTCATTTTCTTGTTGTTGTCTTTGATATGCTGATCATGTGAAAATAGGCATACAAAATTTTTACTCTAGACTTTGATCTTGGATTTTTGATTTGAATAAGTGTAATTTTTAACAAAGTTTTTTGATATAACTGCATTAAAAATATGATTTAGTTGTGTCTAGTTTCGTGATGAAAGGATGATAAAAATCCTTGATAGGGAAATTTTGACACAAAAATCTCAGATTAGTGATGATTAATAAGGACACTTTGGAAGAGATTTCAAGACCTACGCATAATAGTAAATTTTTCTCTTTTTTTTTGTTTTGTATGATTCAAGTGTTTTGGACTATGGAAAAAAATGTTTTGGATTGATGAAAACCTTGTTTTTGATGTGGGAAAACTGACAAACTATCTTACTAACTCTCTATTTTTCTAACTTTCTAGAGCAGTAAAATAGAGACACGAAGCGCTAAAACAAAGACCCGAAGCACTAAAACAAAGCTGTGATGCGCTAAAACAAAGACCCAATGCACTAAAACATAGCTGTGACGTGCTAGGACAGAGAAGCTATGTGCTAAAACAGAGACATGAGGCGCTAAGACAGAGATACAATGCACTAAAATAGAATCGTGACGTGCTAGAACAGAGCCGTGACGTGCTAGAATAGAGCCTTTACGCGCTAAAACAGAGCCTTTACATGCTAAAACAGAGCCATGAGGTGCTAAGACAGAGACTCTAAGCACTAAAACAGAGCCATGATGCACTAAGATAGGAAACTATCTTACTCTATGAAACTCACTTGGTCTGGTATCGTATTGTATGGCTGGTTATGGGATGTATTCTGGATGAATTCTTTGACTGTGATTGTGGAGTTGCCTAAGAGCCCTTCTTTGATAAAATGCTTGTGAATCTAAGGGAGCTACAACTTAGTCATCCATATAACCTCTAGAGAAGTCGTGATATCTATGAATAAAAGTCCTATGTTGGAGTAGAACTTTCCTGCTTTGATATAAAAATCATTGCTTTCTCAGGAGTTGTTTGTATGTAAGTGTTTTCTTTGGCTTTCTGATTCGTTTGACAAGAGATTTCTTGACAAATTTGGTGGATACCCAATCTCGAATCATGAAAATTTCAAAAGTGTTTGATTTTGAAGTTTATTGTGATGATCTTATCTGAATTTAATGAAAGAAAACACAGCAAGCAAGAATAGAATGGTTGACTTTAAAATCCTAGAATCTAAATAGATAGTGTATGTTCTTAAGAATCAAGCATGATTCTTCTTAATTTTCACTGGTTTATAACAGATAAGACACTTCAAATAGACTCACTCCTAGAGACAAAAGGTCATCATTATATACTCGAACGACCCACAGCTTGGAATTGTGTTGACTCACATAGCCATGTCACCCCCTAGAGGCAACTCGTGTTTTTGTCTTTTCCAGGTGCATACTCAGAGTGACGGAAGTGGATACCAGATCCCCTGAGCAAATAGTCCTTGGCAATTATATGGTGAGTGCTTGAGGGTAGATTCTTCCTCGCCCCTGCACTGCCGAGTATTACAATGTTCAGGAATTGACAAGCATGCTTCTATTTCTAGGTTCTTAGATAGGGTTTCCATTCAGAGCAGCCAATGGATAAACTCCCTCGAGAGACCTCCCAATCTTTAGAACAAAGATTTTGGGGATGGTTATCCTGCACACTTTCGTTGAAAGAGGGTTTCCCCAAATTCACATAAATTTTTAAGTGGGTTGGAATACCATGGCTTTTGGTTGTCCCCACTCAGGGCGTTCCCGTAGGGTGAGTACTTTTTCCCACTATGGCAGGCCTATCTAAAGGTTTTAATAAAAGCTTGAAAATGCGTAAAGAAAAAGTGAGTCTAGCATTCTGATGCACCCAATTAAGGGGAGAGCATAAACCTATCACCCAATCACAGCAAAGAAGTTTGTTCACTTTTAAAAACCCAAAAGACAAATTAGCTAATCTATATGGAGATATTGCTCCATAAAAGGCATGATGTTCAATTTTAATCCCATAAGAAATGATGAAGTTTCTATCCTAGGATTGATCAATTTTTATCCATTTTCTATCCTAGGATTGATAAATTTTTAACCCATTTTCTATCCTAAGATTGATAAATTTTAACCAAAAATAGACAAAAGAACAAAATCTAGCTGCAGATGCGTGGGATCCAGATAAGAAAAAAAATAAAATTTAAAGACAAAGAGTCGAGGCGCTGGAATAGTGGATCGATGCGCTGAAATAGTGGCGTGGCATGCTAAAACAATTGAGCTATGCATTAAAACAGAATACCGGTGCACTAAAACAGACCACCGGCGTGCTAAAACAGATGACCGGCGCGAGAAAACAGACCACCAAAGCACTACAGAATCCAGTCGGCGCACTAGAAAAAACTACGGTTCTGCGAAAACAAACACGCCGATACCTGTAAGACACTTTTCACAAAAATTATGTAGAATATGGGGTTAAGCCCCATGTTGGGCACCAAAACGGAAGTGTAAGAATGAGGTAAACAAATTAACAATGCATCTACACTTCTAAATAAGACATATTAGCAAAGATTCAAGAAAATTTAAACTAATTTAAACACAGGAACCTCTGAAGCTGTCCTATTGCTCTCTAACTCTAAAGATCTCTCTAATCTACTTTGCTCTTAGATTTTAGAAGCTAATTAGATTATTGAAATGACACTTAGAGAATGAGAATTCAAACTATCTCTATTCCTATATGATTAAATAATAAAACTACTGTAATGGCAGCCATGACTGCAAATGCCGAATGGTTGACGGATGCTGGATGAATGCTTGAATGCTTGAATGCTGGGAAAACCTACAGAGTAAGATTGCACAAGTTAGGATCCATTTCCTATAGCCAAAGACCTGTATTTATAGCTTTCACGGCAACACATTTGCATAGGGATAACATAGCAGGGGTTGAGATTCAATCTGGAGAATTGAATGGCATGAGATGAGAAGATGGAGCTGATCATGGAGGATTGTTCCTCCCCATGAAAACACCAGGCAAGATGAGAGGAAAGATTGTTGGAAGAAGATTGAGAGGATTTCCTGCAGGTTTGTCCCCGAAGCTCTTCCCGTGAATGACAGTAGAATTAATTAGATTTTAAAAATCTAATTTTATTGGTGAGTGATTAAAGGAATATGATTTATGCATCAATTTAAATATTTTTGATTTATTTAAATTTAGCAAAGAGGAATAAATAATTTAATAAAACAAACTATAGAAGTTGTTTATTAAATTAAAATAAAAGGAAAATGATAATTAAATAAAAGATTTTAGGATATCTTTATTTAATTAAGAAGAAATGTAATGAGGTAATTAAATAACACGAATTATTTAAGTTGTGTATTTAATTTTAAGATAGAAGTATAAAAGAAGTAATAATAATAATTAAATAAAACAAAGTTTTTAATTTTGTTTATTTAATTAAGAGAGAAATAATATGATGAAAATAGAAGAATTAATAATGAACTTAATATAAATAAATATTTCTATTTATTTACTAAGTAGATGAATTTAAGATTAATTAATCAAATAAATCATATTTAATTAATTAGATTTTTCCAGACCATTTTTAGGTGTCTACATGTATATCTTCAGGTGGAAAGAATTGGAGGTTGGGAAGCTGGCAATGGGCTATGTTTTATTGCGGCTTCCATCTATGATAGAGCTTAAGCAGTGAGCTTTTTCAATGGATGGTTTTGTGCCTATTGAAGGCCTTGATCTAGGAGCGATCAAATACAAAGATAAAGCTAGCAAGAAGCAAGACCTAAGCTAATAAATGTTGAAATGCCCACGAGAGATGCTAGGAAAAACCCTACAAATTATGAAGATGAGAATAAAGTAAAAGTTGGACTACATGCTTCAACCACAAGGACTTCTAGAAAGGGGCTTCAATGCTTTGATATATATTAGACATCAGGTGACAAGACTCAAGACTTCTACTACTTGAAAGGTATTTTCACTCTAAAAATAAAACATAAACTGTTCAAAATGGATACATTAATGGCGGCCTAGAGATAAATCAAACCCAAATTTTACTAAAGAAGTGAAGCAATATTCAAATGATAAAAGAGCTTACCTCTTTTTCTCATAAAAATATATCAAGCTTGTTGAAATAAGCTCCAAAATCATTTCCATGATGGCTAGAATGAGCAATAATCCACAGAGAAAGTAAAGCAATAGAGTTTGATCAGAAACGACACTTAAAGTCGCAGCCCTTACTCATGAAATGACCTTTAGAAAATTAAAGAAAAGGCATATTTTGAGCAATAATCACATTTACTTGCATTCCCATGCCATTTTCATGCAAAAAAATGTCAAGAATCAACTGAAAACCAGTGAAGACATCATTTTTCCTGTGTTTGCTCAAACCCCAGTGGTAGAGCATCATTTTCTAGATTCTTCCAAGCGACCAAATGATTAGGGTTTGACCCTTCTTTGCATATCGATGGGATTTTTTATCCCTTATTTAAAAAAATCAACACATGAAATGTGATGGGGCCGATGACCAATGTTATTGCCTTAGGCATTTTTTATGCCTTTATTTCTTTTCCCCATTCTTTAAAAAGCTTTGCTAAGTCTTCACTATGACATGTGTTATCACTTAGGAATTTTATGCCTTAGGGATTCCTTCCCTTATTTGACTTATGCTGAAATGTGTATTGACAATGTGTTGCCATGAGACCCTCAAGTGATGCCTTGTATTGCCAACATCATGTGATTTGGAATATTCTTTCCAAGAGTCTTGGAGGTCAGCCTTATTAGCCAAGTAATATTGATACTATGCGCCTTTGCAAACCGTGTGATTATGACATGTGTGGGAAGAATGCAGAATATGGGTGGTAAGTTGATAGCCAAAGTGCCTTTGAAGCTTTTGAAAGCTTTTTCCATAGCATTTGATGTTACATTTTATTCCATATCTGAAAATATCATGTAAGTGATTTTAAAATCACCTTTATTGTTCCTTTTAATGCAAATGTAACACAAGGAGATGGTGGGGACCTTATTCTTGTTTTGAATTGTAAAATGACTTGATTAGGTGATGTTTTATAAATCACTTAATCCAAGTTATTATCTTTTAATGCTTTTTGAGTCTTGTGACTCAAAACACACATATTGCATGACTTGTGTTTGGGTCCAGATTTGGCGATGACTTGTCAACATGGAGAAAGTGTGGGAGGATGTGTTTGACTATTTGGAGAGACATGTGCCATTTTGGAGGCTGTTTTATCACACTTTCAGTGTGATCTTGGATTGAGATTGACTTTAGACCATTTGGAGGACCTTTTGGAGTGTTTTTAGAAGCTTCTTTTTTGGCATTGGTGTTTCATCTGACTGAGGGTTTCTAGAAACACTTGTGTGGGATTTTGGTTTCAATTTTGCTTAAGTATCTTAATACTTGAGTTTTGTAGAAGTTCTTTTATTTCTTCTTGCAGGCATTGTGGCTTTGGGAGCCTTTTCCAGATAGAGGACAACATTGTAACTCATATTTGCAGACTTGTGCAATAGTGTAACACCTTTTTGATGAATAAGCTAATATTATCTTACCTTCTCATTATGTTGTTTATTGTGAAAGCCTTATAAATGGTTGATGAAATATTATGGAAGAATTGTTTTCCCTTTGATTTTTTCCTATTTTTCTTTTCCTTTATTTAGTTAGTATGAATTTGAAAGTCATAACATGTGTTGAGTCAGTTTAGTATAAAGTCTAAGCTGTGAGGGTGCCATTTTCTTCCTTCTCGACGTTGTCCATGACATTTTCAGCCTTGTTATGAAACAATAATGCAAAGGAATATGGAGTTTTGATTTGTGTAAACCACTGTTAATTTATTGACCACTCTTGTGTGTGGAAGTAGTTATATTGGTTTGGGAAATATCATTAGGTGCATCACCATAGGGGTTAGTTTTCTTTTCATGCTTCTTTTTCTCCTTTTCCCAGCAAAGAATAGTTTAGGTGAAACCATAAAAAGGGGAAGTCAACCCATAATCTAGAGGTCTACTTTTGAATAGGTTACCCACAACCTGAGAGCAGTCCCATGTTGGCCCAAATTTGTTGAGTTCTCATTGAAGGCTTAGGAAATAGGGTACAAATTTGCTATCCTAACAACAAATTATCAAGAAAATTTTGCTAAGAAGTCTTGGGTTTCCTACCAACAACAAGAGGTATTCCTAGTAGACAAAGGGAAGAGACAAAATATCAAACCTCAAAATATTAGCAATCCATCATTGAATAGCTTGAGGAGTATTAGAAAAAAAGATAGAAGACTTGTGCTCATTGACTTTTTGACCTGAAGCATCAAGGTAAATATCCAAAGACTACCTAAAAGAAATAGCCTCCTGAAGGTGATCCCTCCCCATAAGAGAAGTGTCATCCACAAACTGAAGATGAGAGAGTTGCAATAGCCCATTACCCCAACACCAATCTTGAATCCTGCCCTAGGAAACCCATGACTTAATAAATCTTCCTAGACCATCATCCATAATAATAAATAGATAAGAGGAGAGAGGATCTCCTTGATGAAGGCCCTTGGAAGCCTCAAAAATCTCAAAAGGTTCCCCATTCATAAGAATAGAAAAGAGGAAGAAGTAACAAAAATCATAGTCCAACTAACCCAATCTAGACTAAAACCAGAGCCTAAGAGAATTCTCTACAAAAAATTGGCACTTAACTCTATCAAGGTTTGGCCATATCCAACTTGATGAACATAGAATTATCCTTGGAAGTCACCATAGAGTAAATGACCTTAGAGGAAACCACACCCTATCCAGGATTTGTCTACTAGCCACAAAACGTCCTTGCTTCTCAGAGATTATTGAAGGAAGAAAAAATTTGAGCCTCTCAGCAATCAATTTAGTAATAATTTTGTGCAACACATTACATAGATCAATAGGTTGAAATAATTCAAGCTAATTTGCACCTTCCTTTTTAGTAATGATTAGTAGAAAATTAGAGTTCAAGGCATGAAGCATCTACTTACTATGAAGAGATTCCTAGGAAACCTCTAGCAAATCCAAACTTATAATATCTCAAAATTCCTAAAAAAATTCAACAGGAAAACCATTTGATCTAGGGGCTTTACCTTTATTCATCCCAAAAATGACCTCTTCCAATTAAGGCAAAGAAATCAAGTAGATGAGGAAATCATTCATCTCCTTGGAGATTAGGGAGGGAATACAAGAAAGGATCAAATTCTCCTCATCTTCTGTAGGGGTGAATCCTTAGAAAAAAGTATAGAATAAAACTGTCTAGCCTCACGAGACAAAGCCTGCAAATAAGAAATGCAGATCCCATCTCCATTGACTAGAGAGGTGATACAACTTCTATTACAACAAGCCTGCAAAAAATGTTAGAAGAAAATAGTATTCCTGTCCCCTTCTTGAAGCTAATCAATCTGAGCCTTTTTCTTCCAGAAAATTTCCTCCCAAAGCTCCCACTCCTCCACTACTCTTGTATCCTTGGATTTCACTTGACCCAAAGCATCTGAGAAACCAAAATCCCAAATTTGGTGAGTAATCACATCAAGGCGTGCCTGGGAATTCCTCTTCACAACCTTAAAATTTCCAAAACTCATCCTATTCCATCTCTTAAGGTGAAATTTAACATACTAAAGTTTCTTAATAGAGGTGTACATAGTTGTACCATAAGCAGGGCTACCATCATGCCACCACTGGGCCATAATATCATGCAAAGAAGACACTTGAAGGAACATAAGTTGAAACTCAAAGGGAGGATTCTTGGGAGAAGTAAAATAGGCTATTGAAAGTTTAATTGGCCAATGATCAGAACCTCTCCAATCAAGAATCTCAGAACCAGTAATCAATCTACCTCCCACCCAAAAATAGGAAACAAGAAATCTATCGAACCTTTTCAAGATCACTTCATCTCCACTCTATCTATTATTCCAAGTGAAAACCTCATTAGAAGGATTAACATCACTTAAAGCAATAAAATCCACATTGTCCCAAAAAATATTAGAAGCAGTCCCAAGGTGAGGCAACCCACATATTTTCTCCTCCAAGCTCAACATAGAATTAAAATCACTAGCTAAAATCCAAGGAAGATATGGAGCACATGATTTAACATACCTTATATGATCCCAAGCCAGACTTTTCCATGAAATATCAATCAAGGCATAAACATTATTAACTAGAATGGTCTCACCTGTTTCCAAAGAAGAGGCAACCATGGAAATAGTAGAATGATTGGAAATCCACCAAAGTGGAGAAATATTTCTTGGATCCTAAAAAAGAGCCAAACCCCCAGAACTCCCCTGAGAACCAATGCACTGACACTGAACAAAATACTAGATGTGAGAAGTACACTGAAGCATGAAATCAATTGAAAGTTTAGTCTCTTTAACAAAAAAAATGTTTAGAGAATGGACAACAATTAGACCATGAATAAACTTTTGATGAGAGGTTCTATTTAACCCCCTTACATTCCATGAGAGAAAAATCACGGGATAGATGGAGAAAAGTGAGCATCAATGGGTTAAACAGACCTAGATTTGATGAAAAAATCTCTCGTATGCTTAATCTTCTCAAGATCCTTCTTGTGGCCACTTTTAAAAGAGTGTTCAAATGATAACTTCATAAGTGTGTGTTGTTGCATCCCTAAGGCTAGAGAAGACCCCTTGCTCTATCCAGAAACTAGCCCCTCCTTTTCCAAATATACAAAAACAATATCATCATCATCTTACATATAATCATTTAGAGTTATTAGATGATCTTGCATACCCTTTGATAAATGAATGTCCTGACCAGATCCTTGTCCCTCTCCCCCAACACAACCCATACCAACAATATTAGAAGGCACATCCAGTGAGATTCCTTCCTCCAAGGTTGAAGTGTCCAACACCTCAAATCAATTAAATTCCTCTTCATTCTTCTTGTCCTTGAATGATCTCTTTTGACCATGACCCTTAGCTCGCTTAACTATTAGAAAGTCATCTTTATTTGATTCACCCTTTGTCATTGAAGATTTTCCTTTATCCTCCTTAACAAATTTTGGAGCCAAAGATGAAGGGGAGGAATTAGAAGGAGGAGCCTTATTAATCCTAGGAAATTGCTTCTAAATATGTCCATACTCATGATAAATCTAACAACGAAAAGGAAGGGAATCATAATCAAGTTGTTGAATCCAAGACAAAGAACCAAGAAAAATTTCCAAAGAATTCGGAAAGGGATTATTTAAATCAAGCTCCACACAATTTCAAGCATAATAAATAACCTTTCTTTCAAAGTTTGTCGAGCAACTATAGTAGGCTTACGAAGAAGAGCGACAATCCATTGTAAAATATCTTCTCTCTAAAACTCCAGGGAAGCCATGAAAAATGGACCCAACTAGGAACCCTCGACGAAAATTCCTCTGTTGAATTAGAACCCATATGCTAGGGTTTAATAAACAATCAAACATGATTATAGAAGTAGGGTCCTTCCTCAAAAACCTGATTCTTATCAGCCATATTGGAAAAAAAACCACAAAATAATTGTTTGCAGCCACCATTAGCTCCATGTCACCCTTAACCTGCCATGTACCCCTGATCTAAGCATCCAAAGCTAGTAGAGGAATACGAATCCCAAGAAATTTGTAGATGAAAGAATGTATACTACAATAATAAACATCATCAACTACAAATTCTAGAGAAAGAACCAAGATTGGATGATCTTGACTCTTAGGAAAACAACCATTCACGTTCTTCTGTTTAGGGCCCTCCCCCACATAAAATGACTAAGACTACAGAGCTTTCAACCTCAATGAAGATCCATTGTGAAACACACCATGATCAACCACCACCAGACTTGTAGAAATCTGATGCTCTGCCATAAAATCGCTAACCCACACAGCAACCAAAGGATACCACAAGTAGACAATGAGAAAATGAAAACCACCACCCCTAAATGCAAAGGAACTCCACAACCCTTGAAAGCAATGAAAATCCCCCCACGTGGAGTGAAAAATACCACCCTTGACCAAAAAGAAACCCCCCCCACACACAATGGAAAAACCCACCACCAATTTGAAAATAGAAGACACATGCACCAAGAAAGAAGCTCATGTAACCATAGCCTCACAAGCTATAGACTAAAAATAACTCACCATAGACCTCATTCATTGCTCCAAATTTTCTCTTTCCTTATTTTTTAAAATTTAATATTAAGGTTTGGGCCTTGGTTGTTGGCACTATAGGCAAGAAGCCCCACCAATTCACCAAGTAGCCTGCCCTTAATACGAGGGAAAACAACAAACTCCATTGTTGATATGGTAGAGAGTGACTCCATGAGGTTTGAACCTTGGTTGTTGGATCTATAGGCAAGAAGCCCCACTAGTTCACTAAGGAGCCTCCCCTTAATATGAGGGTAAACAACAAAGTCAATTGTTGATGCAGTAGAGGGTGACCCCATGAGGTTTGAACCTTGGTTGTTGAATCTATAGGCAAGAAGCCCCATCATTTCACCAAAGGGTCACCCCTAACACAACTTCAACCTTTGACATCAATGACACTTTTACATTAATCTCAACATTCTCCTTTATAGGATCAGCTCCATATCACTTCTAATCCCTCTTTTGACATCAATGACAACTATATTCCAACAAATATTGCATTAAACTTAGCATTTCTTAAAATTTGTGTCCCAAGTTTAAGCTACTAGGACTCATATGCCTCAACTAGCGTATGAGTCCTGCTTTTTCTTGGAACCATTTTAAATCAAATTCTTGGTGGGATTTTATTCTCCTAGATTTGATGTCAGCTTGTAGTGTTGTAATTTTAGGAAATTTGGTACAAACAAGTATAAATACACGATTATTTCACATAATTTCACCTAATAAATCTTATGAAGCACTCCTATAGAAAATTTTATGATCAAGAGCATTCAAGAGTTGATTATCAATAATTTTGGAGCATCAATTCAAGATTCAAGCATCATGTCAAAGTCTTCATGCATCATTTGTGTTTTTGAGCTAACATTTGTGAAGTAGGTTTTCATGATTCAAGTGAGAATTCAAGTCAAGAATTCAAGCATTCAATCAACAATCAAGATCCATATTCATGCTAGCCATTTCACACAAGATTGTAACCTTTATTTTAGGGGTTTTGTGTGTTGCAACATTACATTTTTCCATTCATCATTCCTTCATGATATTTCATTTCAAGGTTTAATTACCAAAATAGGGTTTAACCAAGGAAAACCCCTATTCCCTAACACAACAAATTTTTATCTCTTCATGTGTGATTACAGATCTAGGTTTTTTGGAGCTTTAAGATCCTTTAAATAAAATGTTGCAAGATTGAAGAAATTTTTCAAAGTTGTCAAGAAGTTGCCATCTTCACAAAAACTCACCTATAGACCAAAATTTAGACTTTGAGACTTGGAGACCAGAAAAGATGAAAGCTACAGAAGATCACTCGAGGCTACAAAAGTTTTATTAAAACCATAATACTGGGACTAAATCACCACATTTGGCGTATAAGTCCTAGTATACCCCTTTTCAATAGTTTTTTGTAGATCTTAGTTTGCTAGCAGAAGATCCCAGAATCTACCTAGATTCCAATAGTAGGACTAAATCACCCAGTCTAGCATATGAGTCCTTGTGAACGTAAAAATTCATAATTTTAGAGTTTCAAACCTTGTTTTGGACATCTCTAGTCTTCCAAGTGCTTCTCTACTTATCTCCAGTCTCTCATTCTGATTTTAAGTTTCATTTTCTAGGTCATATAGTTATATTTGCATATTACTTTCATTTCTTTCTTTCTAAGAATTTACTTAGTGGTGAACCCCCTTTTTTAATCACACCTAAGGAAACCATTCATTTTTATTCTCCTTCCATAAAGTGAGTTACTTGGTTGAGGTGTTTTGGTTTCCTAATGAACTAAAGTGTGAAATAGGTCCCCAAAGTTGTCCATCTCCTAAAAGGTGGACATGCCTAGTTCCTTTGGTTCATTTTGGTGAACCCAACCTTTGGACCCTTTACTTCTAATTTTGAGAAAATTTTAGTCCTAGATATAACTTTCATTAACTTTTCAATTAGGGCTTCTAAACATTGCATTAGTGAAAAATGCATAAAGGTTGCATTTTTCCATCTTAAATCATTAATTTAGTTTCACTGAAAATTTGTAATTGAAAATAGTCAAGTCAACATACAAGATACAAAACCTTAGAATCAACTCAAAAATTTCTAATTTAGGTTTAGAAACCCTAATTGCTAGTCATTCATCCATCTAGGTGATTTAGTCCTGGTATAGGTCCTTGCTCCTAATTTTTGGGAATTCTGTGTTATCTATTTTTCACTATCTGAAACTTTCAAAAACCGTAGGTGGGACTCATTTTCCAAGATGGGAGTATTAGTCTTTGATGGCCTACAAAAACTAACATTTTTGAGCATTTTTGTGGTTTTCTACACTTCCTAGTCTTGCTGATAACCTACTCTATCAATTTGGAATGTTTTAAGAATTTCTATTTTATGTATCTAGGTCAAATCATCCATTTAGTGTAGTCAGTTTTAAAAAGCTTTTCAAAAAATCATTTCAATATTCAGATTTGTAGGACAATTGTTGACATTTCAAAAGCATTGAATAATTTAGATAGCTTAATTTTTCATGTTAGCATGTTTCATTTTCACGCATTTAGTGTTCATAGAGTATCACATGGCTTGTATGGTTCAATTTTCCCTACCCATGGGAATAATAGAGGAAAACAAAATAAAACCTTTGAGGAGCATGTCGGCTACCCCCTAGTATCTATCAGATTTTTAAGAATGTCATAACACAAGAGGATGTGAGCATAGAAAATCATTTTTCTTCTCTCGATACCTCTCGTACTAGTGATGGAGGTATCTTGGTGAAAGAATAATCAATCATGGAGAATCATGAAAGTTTTGTTTATCCCTCTCCTCCTCCCCATTGGGAAGATATAATGAAACAAGAAGATGAGAGTATTGAAACATTCCTTAGCACTACTTTACTTAGTCTACATTCATCTCCCAACACCTCCCTTACTTGTGATAATGCTTTAGTGAAAGAATATACAATCATGAACGATCATGAAAATTACATTTGTGAAGAGGCTATATTGGGGTTAAGAGATCCAATTATTGAAAGTTATAACATTATTTATCTCTTTCCTAATGTCCCTAACATTTGGAAAGGTATATTCAAACAAAAGGATCCAATCATTGGTAAGCTTTAAACTCATAATTATTCTTCTCTTGATGCCTCCCCTATTTGTGATGAAGATACTTTACAAAATATAACCATGGAATGTGATGAGCCTCTTGTTTTCTCCTCTCCTAAAAGCTCTCCTACTAGGGTAGATAGTATGGTACAAGAGAATGAAACCTTAGAAAACAAGGATTAAATCATGGAAAATCATAACAATCAAATTTGTGAAGAAGATACCTTGGTGTTAGAAGATTTAATAGATGAGAGCCATGAGAGTCCTATTTCTCTCTCTTCCTTTAAGGAAAACATTATTGAAAAAGATAATACCATCATTGATAAGCAAGAAAATCCAACCATTTATAACTCCTTTGCTTGTGATTAAGTCATTTTAGAAGAACCAACCTTTGAATATCATAAACATATAGGTTGTAGTTATCCTAAAAACTCTCCTACTAGGAAGGATATCATGGTGCAAGATGACAACATTGACAATAGTGATATGGTTTCCTTAGATGAAGATGATGAAGTGAAATTACACTTCCCTTCACTAAGAGATCATAAAAATAAGGATAAGTCTTCTGAGGTTATGATTATTAGAAATCCCTTGAAGTAATTTCTTGAGCCTAATCTTATCCTTTAACCACCCTCAAACCAACTACAAACTCAAAACACACTTGTCCTCATCCTTGAACCACCTAAGAATAATATATTGTAGTAGCTGAGTTACAATGCCATTGCTAATAAATATAACACTAGAAATAATCTACAATAAATAAAAACACCTTCAACATCCCTCCTATTGCCTAACCTTATCTTTCCTTGTGCTCCTCATTTGCCTCTGCAAAGTGGAAAGGAGTATGACCTTTTTGAGCAACTTAAGAATACCCCTACTAAGATATCCTTATGGGACCTTATTTAAGCCTCCCCTAATTATCATAACAAGATTCAAAGCACCTTAAAACAAGTTCCTACCCCTCATAATGTGCAATCAAATGAAGTAGCCGCCCAAATTCAAGTAATTACTTTGGTCAACTTAGAAATTACTTTCCATCAAGATGAGTTACCTGCACTAGAAGTGAAAAAATGAAATGAAGCTTTCTTAATAATAGCTCAATATAATAGAATAGGGATAAAGTGAACCCTTGTTTATAATGGTTCAACCCTTAATGTGTGTATTGTAACTCTTTTAGATAAGCTTGGCATGGATAAATCAAGAATTTAACTTGATTCCTTATCGATTAGAGGATTTAACAATGTAGGAAAACAACCTCATGGAGTGATAAAATTACCTATTAAATTTGAAAAAGTTACATTACAAACCCTAATCCATGTTATGCCTCATGATATTTCATACAACCTCCGTTTAGGAAGACCATGGATTCATGAGATGCATGTGGTGCCTTCCACTCTTCATCATAAAATAAAGTATGTCTACAAGAATAAAGTGCATACAATCGATGCCGATATTGAACTAGAAAGTTGTTTGAAAATTAAGAAAGGCAAGGAAAATCCTTTGAAAACATTGACCCCAACTATACAAGTGGAACCCGTACAAGAAGAAAAAAAAGATAGGTGTCCTAAACCCTTCACAATGATATCACTAGATGATTTGGGATCATTGGATTTTACACCTAAATTTTATGGGAAACCAAATATCATAACAAAAGATTATAAAAAGGGAAAAGAAAAAGTGGTAATTTCAACAAAAAATTTGTAAGCATCCGTGTCAACCACTTTAGAAGAAGAAGAAAAAGTACACAATTTTTTTTGACAAAATTGATTATGAGCAACCACTAAATCTGAATGAAATGAAAAAGCTTTATGGAAAATGTTATGAAATTATGAAATAACTTGGGTATAGTGGAAAAGGATGTGGTGTTAGAGAACAAGGTATTTGTGTCCCTATAGAGCCTAATATGAAAAAAATGACTGATGGTCTTGGTTATTGTCCCTTGAAAGAAACAAACAAGTGATCAATCAAATCAACACTCTTACTAAATATTATTCTCAGCCAAATTTAACATTAATGCATTGTGAATTGATAAAAAACTAGTAGTATTGGTTATTATCCTTTGAAAGAAATGAAAGAAACAAGGAAATCTTCCCTTAATATCAATTTCATCATGCAGAACACCAATGATTGAAGTTCATTAGATTTTATGCCATCCTTTAAAGAAGAGAACATAATCTCACAATCTAAAGAGTCTTGTGTAAGTATGACATCTTGTACTAAGCAAGAGG
Organism: Sequoia sempervirens; assembly: GCA_007258455.2. Taxonomy (NCBI): domain Eukaryota; kingdom Viridiplantae; phylum Streptophyta; class Pinopsida; order Cupressales; family Cupressaceae; genus Sequoia; species Sequoia sempervirens. The sequence continues at coordinate 165,188,842 of VDFB02193867.1, read as the reverse complement.
TATCTTTGTCACAAAATAAAGGAACATCTCCTACTATTGATCAAGAGAGTATCTTTTCAAGACTCCTCCAAGATTGTTTGATATTCCTCCCTCTAGGAACATGAAAAAAATTCTACTACAAGAGTTCATTTTGTGCATATCATAGAGTTCATGGTCATTATACCAACAAATGTAAGGCTTTGAGTAATAATATTCAACATCTTAAGGATTTAGGTGCTCTTCCTTGCGTTGAAGAAACTAGTTCCTCTAATTGATATTGATTTTCATTCTATATTTTTCATCAATCACCTCAACTCATCCTTGTTTTACACTAAGTGGGGGCAAGTGATTAGGCAACCTTGTCCTCACATGACACTTGTCATTGTCTCTTTTGGCTAGTTGACCACCTTCCATGTATATATAGGAGCAAGCTTTGGATTTGAATTACATGCCTTAACTTGGCTCGCATGTGATGTATTGAGTTTGGGTGTGATGTCCTTCAAAAGCTTGGTCTCTCTTAGCATATTATATTCCTCTTAGTGGCTTAATGTGACACACTACATCCCCTAAGTTGTGAATCTTCTATTCTTCAATTGGTCCTCTCTTAGAAACATTAGGCATGATGTTCCTTAAGTTAAGACCTTACATGAACTAAGAAAAACCCCTTTAAAAATACCTTACACTATTTTGTATTTACAATAACTATTATATGGTCACCTTGCATAACACACTTTGCTTGCCTATGGAGCCATCCTATTTTTTCATGGGTGTTAGCATACAAATTTTTGCTTGCCTCATGAATCCTACTGTTCGTGTTGTATCAAAATTATTAGGAGGTATAGCTTTGGTATCATTAGCATATGGGAAGCCGAACTTAGTCATGAATTTCCCATAGCCACTTGCTTGTGTGTGAGTACATACTGGCAACATGTGTATGTGTCTCACCTTTCTAGGGGTTCACCTAGTGGATGTCTTGAGGTTCCACTAGCCCTTGTGAGCGTGCATTTGGTTTGTATGATGGACATCATGTTCCACTTGTAAATTTTTTGGGACAAATAGCTTAGACCTGGTCCACATCATGTTGGACAAATAGTCGAGGCTTGATCCACACCTCTCTTTTTCTTTTTCTTTCTTCTTTATGTCTTTGGTAGTGTATGCTTGTTCCTTGTTGTTGCTTCATACATCATTCACATGTGTGTTCTTCTATTTCTATGTTAGTTTTTCATAGGATCTTGATCCCGGGGCCTTGATTATCCCTCTTGATCATTGTCATCCTATATCACTAGCATTGGTACACTTGGATCCCTCTTGATGTGAATTTGTCTATTTTAGTGTGATTTTAAAGCAAGTTCCTTTGTTGGTGTAATTAATTATTTAATTACACTTACATAAGTTTACTTAGGACATAAGATTCTTTCTAGAAGTCTTAGTTGACTTTCTAGAACTTATCTTATCTAGCTAATGCATCATTTCCTAGGTGATTAGTTTGTTAGTTGTCTTATGTCATAGGATTATGACATTTGTCAACATCATGTTCATTACTACATTTAACCTTGCCTATATAAGGAAGGTGATTGTACTTATTTGTAATATACTTCATACCTCATCATTTGATAGGTCTTAATATCAAGCAAACTCATTTTCTTGCATATCCTCTTGTAGAAGGTTTTCATTGTTTTTGAAAGTGGTCTTGGGTGTTGAGCTAATATATTCAGCTCTTACATGGTATCATAGCCACATCTTGCAAAACCCTTCTCATATTTGAGGGTGGAGCAAATGCTAGTGAGAGAACTTGATTTGAGGTTGTCTCTCCATAGGTGGGATTTCATGGAAAGTCACTTTTGGCTCATGTTGGAGGAGATTTGAATTCATATTTGAGTTCAAGGTAGTTGAGAAAGTTAGAATTGACTTTTGTTTCACCTAAATCTGACATTTCTAGCCAAAGTTATTAAGGTTTGAAGATTTACAAGATCTAGGAGTTGTAGAGCTTTTGGTGCATTTTCAAGTATATCTGACCTCTCCATCACTTCTAGGAGACTCGAGAGACAAAAATGACATATAACATGCCTATATTTGGTGTCGACTATTCATGAGGAATTTTTTTTTACTTGGCAGGCCATATAGCTCGCTAGGTACATGGTATGATATATTTGTAGAATAAAAAAATATAAATTTTTATTATGTTCAACAAAATATTTTTCATTAGGCTTATAAATATTTTTGGGTTTTTTGCAAAATATTTTATGGGCTATTAAATTTATTTGGTGTCTTTTAATATTTGGTGGTGATCAATTGAAAAGGATATATCTTATTAAAAAATAGTTTGCAGATTGGTCAACTTTTATACAGGGTACTTACTGATTTGATAGCCCTGTACTCTCTCCCATCTGCCATCCATTTCTATAGAGCACCGATTATTTCTACTTGCCTAATTTACTCATTTCTTTCCAACACCAAGTTTTCCCTGTTGACATTCATTATTTCCACCCGCTAAGCCCACCTTATCGACATTTTTTTACTGTCAACATTTCATTTTCTGACCACCACTATAGATTCTATCCTTGCCACCTGCTCAAGGTTTTGCTACCGGTTCTTTAGTCTCTACCAAATGCTCCAACCCTGGCCCCTAACACATCATAAGCCCGAGGGGCTGTATCACCACCGATGGCATCAGGGGCGGTGTCACCAATGCCCAGCCCGCTCATCGCCCACTTGGTGGCAGGATATTTTTTTTTGTAAATTCAGAGTGGTCAATCATATAGTGGACTAGGAGCTAGCCATAGGGGGCTCAATTTTTGCACCTATTTAGCCTAGGTACCCTAAAAGTGCCTAGAACAATTTTTTTTTCATTTTTCCATAACTTTCTACCACGGTGTCAAAAATATACAAACAAGATATCGTTAGAAAGCTGGTTCTGAGTATTTCACAGTGGTGTAGGTATTTTTGAAATATTTTTCTATATGTACAATTTATTCAAAATTGAAGTTAGATCACCCCTTTGGACCTTCGAGCTCACAACTTTCAACCAGTTTCTTGAATTTTGGTGATTCAAGTTGCATTTGGAAGGTATTGAGGAGCTCTTTTATTTGGTTCATGTACTTTTTCCAGTTTTAGCCCCAAGTGTGAGATAATTAGATTTTTGCATATTTGTTTTCTTCTTCATAACTTGGACATCCTGACTCTTGAAGAAGTTTTTTTTTTTTTGTGGGGGGGAGTTTATTTTTCAGTTTTATTATCATATTTGGGAGTTTCTAATTCATATTGAAGTTCAATGTATTTGTAATTGTGGAGATCATTCATAGTTAATTATGGGGTTTGCATATTATCCTTCTCTAATTATGTTGCAAAAGGGAAACTGTAAACAATGGAGACATGGAATCATAGATCATCTCCAATCTCTTGAATTGTTGCGACATTTGTATGGTATTGTTCCCCATCTAGGTCAAGGTATTCAAAACTTTGCTTGGATTCAAAATAGATATAATGTTTTAGGGGTCATTGCAATGCATGTTGATGATGAAATTTTGAGAGGTATTGATTATATTGATAGCCCTCATACTCTTTGGACTACTATTTGGGATATATATGGAGATCTTGATACTCCACCATTCCTTGATGATCATTATTTAGAATTTCATGGGCCTCTTCATTCTTCTTATAGGATACCCTATGATGATAATACTATGTAGGAGTTTGATTGTTTGGAATCCTTTGAATCTTCCAAAGAGGTTGACAAGGTTTCTTTAGATGCTTCTTCTCCTTCAAAGATAGTTGATGTGCCTTCACCTTTAGTGATTCATTGTACAGAGTCATTGATTGAGGCTCGTATCATCCATGTTCAACAGGACCATTTATCTCCTCCTGCCTCTTTAGATTTGAGCTAGACTTCAGATGAGTAGGATACTTTTGGTTTTCCATATTTGCACATACAAGATGCTTTCATGACATGGATATCAGACTTGGTCTGTCATACTACTTCAACAGATTTGGAGGACTTGTTTGAGGGCATTTTTCTCCTTCTTGATCATTCTTCTTTAGAGGTTTCTCTTGAGTCTTCACATTGTTTGTCTCCTTCCTTGATTGGGGTAACACTTGATTTTGGTAAGGAATCTTCATAAGATCCTTAAAAATCTTTAGATATTTCATCCTTCAAATTGCTTCCCTCTTGCTTCTTCATGGAGACGAGGTTTCTTGAGCATCGACCATTGGATATTCTTCTTCCAAAGGGGAGATACATTTTTTGTAGGCATTTGATTCTCTTGTGTCTTTAGACATTCTTCAGTGGTTTTGGAGTTACTTCATTATGGAGGGGCTATGTAGTCACTTTCTTTCCCTCCTATGGGGCAATTTTGTAATGTATAAATGTGATGGATGGTGTACTTGGGGGTGTCATGGAGTCCTCCATCCTTCCTCACATAATTTGTTTCTTTTCTCTCTTTTGGAGAGGAGTTTTGTCCCACTGGGTTTTCTCCTTTTCTCCAGTTGTGAGAGATTTCTTTTTGATTTTGTACATGGGTACCTAACATGGCCTCATATTTGAGACCCATCTTTGCATCATTTTCATAATAATCTTCTCCATAAGTTTCACTTATGGGGGGTTTTTGGTGTAATTAATTATTTAATTACACTTACATAAGTTTACTTAGGACATAAAATTCTTTCTAGAAGTCTTAGTTGGCTTTTCTATAACTTATCTTATCTAGATAATGCATCATTTCCTAGGTGATTAGTTTGTTAGTTGTCTCATGTCATAGGATTATGACATTTTCCAACATCATGTTCATTACTATCTTTGAACCTTTCCTATATAAGGAAGATGATTGTACTCATTTGTAATATACTTCATACCTTATCAATTGATAGGTCTTAATATCAAGCAAGCTCATTTTATTGCATTGCCTCTTGTAGAAGGTTTTCATTATTTTTGAAAGTGGTCTTGGGTGTTGAGCTAGTATCTTCACCTCTTACATCCTCCTCTCACTAAAGTGGGGACTAAATGTAGTGATGGAAAAGTATCCCTTTTGCTCACTTAATTTAGGAATAATTAATAAAATGAGCTAAGTGATGCCTTAATTTAGTGTTGTAATATGTTTTACATATTCAAATTAAGTTTTGTGTCCTTTTCAAGTAGAATTTGGCTTCTTTATGCTCTAATTGGTCCTATTTTGCATCTACAAGCCTTATTAAATGCATTTCTCTAAGTATAATCTCAAATTTTATTAAATGACCAATAATAGTTCATTTTTTTGGGTTGTGTTTTCTAGATCTAGTGATCTAGGACTCATACATCACCTTGGACGTATCGGTCCCACCTAGGTTTTGAGGCTTGATCTTGAATATATCATTAAACTTAACATTTCTTGAAATGTGTGTCCCAATTTTCAGCTATTGGGACTCATACATCCCAACTAGCGTATGAGTCCCGCTTTAGCTTGGACATATTTTGAATCAAATTATTGGTGGTATTTTATTCTCCTAGATCTAATGTTGGCTTGTAGTGTTGTAATTTAAAGAAATTTGGCATAAATAAGTATAAATATAAGATTATTTCACATCATTTCACCTAAGAAATCTTATGAAGCGCTCCTATATCAAATTTTATGATCAAGATCATTCAAGAGCATTAAGAGTTGATTATCAAGAATTATGGAGCATCAATTCAAGATTCGGGCATCATGTCAAAGTCTTCATGCATCATGTGTGTTTTTGAGCTAACATTTGTGATATAGGTTTTCATGATTCAAGCAAGCATACAAGTCAAGCATTCAATCATGAGTCAAGATCATTATTTTAGGGGTTTAGTGAGTTGCAACATTGCATTTTTTCATTCATCATTCCTTCATGTTATTTCATTTCAAGGTTTAATTACCAAAATTGAGGTTGACCAAGGAAAACCCCTATTCCCTAACGCAACAACATTTTTCTCTCTTCATGCATGATTGTAGATCTAGGTGTTTTGGAGCTTGAAGATCCTTTAAAGAAAAAGTTGCAAGATTGAAGAAAGTTGTCAAAGTTGTTATGAATTTGTAATCTTCACGAAAACTCACCTATAGACCAAAATTTAGACTTTCAGGCTTAGAGATTGGACAAGACAAAAGCTAAAGAAGATCACTCAAGGCTACATAATTTTTAGTCAAACCCTAATATTGGGACTAGATTGCCACCTTGGATGTATTAGTCCCAGTATACCCCTTTTAAATAGTTTTCTATAGATCCTAATTTTCCAACAGAAGATTCTAGAATCTGCATAGATTCCAGTAGTAGGACTAAATCACCCAGTTTGGCATATGAGTCCCAATGCACATCAAAAGTTAGAATTTCAAAGTTACAAACCTTGTTTTGGACATCTCTAGTCTCTTAGGTGCTTCTCTACTTATCCTTGGTCTCTCATTTTGATTTTAAGTTTCATTTTCTAGGTCATATAGATAGATTTTTATATTACTTTCATTTCTTTCTTTTTAAGAATTTTGTTAGTGGTGAACCCCCCTTTTTAATCACACCTAAGGAAACTGCCCCTTGTTATTCTCCTTCACTCAATTGAGTCACTTGGTTAATGGATTTTGGTTTCCTAATGAACTAAAGTCTGAACTAGGTCCCAAAATGTTTCCATCTCCTAAAAGGTGGACACACCTATTTCCTTCAGTTCAGGATTAAAGAATGTGGGTGCAACATATCAAAGAGCTATGACATTAATATTTCACAATTACATACATAAAATCCTGTAAGATTATGTTGATGATATTCTAGCCAAATCCTTAACTCATGAAGAAAATGTTAAAATGCTTCAAAAATTATTTGAAATAATGCACAAGTATAACATGATATTGAATCCAAAAATATGTGTATTTGGTGTGGATAGTAAAAATTGTTTAGGTTTTATAGTATCCCACAGAGGCATGAAGATTGAAATGGAGAAGATTGATGCTAGCATTAACATTCCACGTCTAAAAAACATCTCAGTTATGTACTTTACAAGGAAGGATTCAAGCTATCTACCATTTTGTTGCATCCTTAGCAAATTGGGCATTACCCTTTACACAACTTCAAGAAGGGATCAAAAGATAAGTTGAATGAGGATTGTAAACAAATTTTTGAAAGTTTGAAAGAATAACTTACTACTCCTCTTGTTTTACAACCCACAATGCAAGAAAAACCATTTATCCTTTATATTGCCACATCAGCCCATGCTCTAGTAGAATTGTTGGACCAAAAAGATGAAAATGGGAAAGAACATCCTTGTTATTACATTAGCTGAACACTGATTGATTGAAAAAATTGATACACTACCTTGGAGAAACAATGTTTGGCTCTTTTATTTTCTACTAGTAAATTGAGACACTTCTTATTAAACGTATAAATTCATATGATGATAAAGTTTGATCCTTCAAAACATCTTTTTCCTAAAACTAACTTATCAAGACATTTAGCTAAATAGGTTATATTGTTAACTGAGTTTGACCTTAAATTTGTCTCACAAAAGGAAATCAAAGGAAAAGCATTGACCAACCATTTAGCTGATGGTCCTTCTCCACTAATGTTACGTAACATGGACTCATTCCTTGATGAAAGTGTGTTGACTATCTAAAAGGAAACATTGGAATTGTACTTCAATGGTTCTAAATGTAGAACTAGATATAGAGCAGGGGTTATAATAATTTTTCCTTCTGGAGAGCCTATTCCCTTATCCTATTGATTAAACTTCCTATGCATAAATAATACCATAGATTATGAAGCTATAATTGTTGGAATATGTGCAACTTTATTCCTTGGTGTTCAACACATTAAGATGTTTGGTGACTCTTAATTGGTCATCAAGCAAATAAATGGTTCATATCAAGTGAAACATGACAAGTTATCCAAGTATAAGGACATTACAATGAATTTATTAGAAAAATTTGAATCAAATGCCATTGATCACATCCCATGAAAGCATAATTGGCATGTAGATCCAATGGAAAGCATTGCTTCAATTTGTTTCTCGTGAAGATCCTTCTATCAATTTCACATTTGTGGTCCTCACGATTACAAAACCATCAATAGATGATAAGATCAAAGAAGTGTTATTAACCAATATTGAAAACTCTAGTGAATGGTACACACTAATATTCAACTACTTAAAAGAAGGTACCTTCCTTGAGCCAACAACTAAAAACACTAGAGCTCATCTTTGAAAACTCACATCTTGATATATAATCCTTGTGGACATTCTATATAGATGATCATTTGATGGAATTTTGCATAGATGTCTAAAATAATCAGAGATCCCTATAGCCCTTGAGGAAGCTCATGTATGTGCTTGTCAGGGACATTTTGGAGGAAGATCATTAGTCTAAAAGTTAATCCATATAGTATATTATTGGAGACATATGGAACAAGACTATTTTGCTCACATTAAGAAATTGCATAAATGACAAGAGCATTATAATTTGATTCATGCTCCTACTTCTAAGCCTCATGCCCAAATTCCTATTTGACCATTCTTTTTTTGGGGTTTGGATCTTATTGAAAAAATATCACCACTTTCTTCCATTAGACATATGTTTATAATTACCACAATAGATTATTTCATGAAATGGGTAGAAGCTATCCTTCTTCATTCCACAACCATTGACACAATATGTCATTTCATGTATTAGTTGGGTGAAGCCACAAAATGGTTTACAATTTGATGGAGGAATGAAAATTGAGAAAAAATGACCCCATGGAAAAAAAATGGTTTTAGGGGTTTGAATGAACCTACAAGTTTGACCAAACCAAAAAGGGATTCAACCCAACTAGTGTTTGAGTGAACCCATTAATTATCAGGCCCACATTTCTTACCCAAAAAAAGAAAGAAAGATGCATATTGAAGGGGGTTCAAATGAGCTAGGGTTCGAATGAACCCTAGTTTGAAAGAACCCCTAGGGGTTAGCTTGAACCCCCCTTATCCCTCATCCCCCCCTGAGACACAAAAAAACTAAATTTGAGCACTTCAGAGCTCAAGTTGACGATGAAAGTTGAAGAGTCTTCACAAACCCGATTGGAATTAGGAAGTCCTTGGAACGAGCTATCCAACGAATATAATTTTAATATGTTTTGGTTTTATTATGTATTTTTTTTTTAGTTTTATTAAACACAGGTTTTTCATTGAAAATGGAGGTTTCTATTCTGCACATGCGGAAAAATAGCAGATTATCAAAAAAAAATTTGAAAAATATGAGTGCACTATATATTGAAGTCCTTGATCCAATAAAAAGAAAAAAAATTCAGTATACACAAAATTTTGTAAACATTATATGGTCATGCTATGTCTAAATTATAATTGGTTTGACTTTGAAACTTGATTAAAGAAAAAGTATTTAATAAAAAACTATCTAACCAAGTGGAAGCACTACATATCAGAGTCACATATCTAAATTCAAAATAATTAGAATTTTATCCTTCATGGAAAAAATTTGTGTTATACAGTGTGTGTCACTTTTTAAAAATGTTATTTTTTGAAAACCCAATTTTCATGGGAGATGGAAAAAGAAGTGCAATTTGATTCCAAAAATTTTGAAAAAAATATTTTTAGAATCTATAGAAAAAATGTGATGAGACTCTAGTTTGCATCATCTTCAAATTCCTCACAGTTTAGCCGCTATAGGTGCCCAAATGTGAATATTTATTTAAAAAAAATATTTAGCGTCCAGTTTGGCCAAAAATTGTAAACCACTATTATGGGATCACTCAGAACATATTATTGCTCACTTTAGCCTTTTGCATTAGTTTAAAATAATGAAACCCTATTTAAAACAATGATGTGAAGAAGTTTTTGGAAAAATTTCATGTTCAACATCATTTCTGAACACCATATTATCCACAATCAAGTGGTCAAGAAAAATCAACCAACAAAAATATCAAGAAAATCCCAAGGAAAATGGTAAGTAAACATAACAAATATTGACACACTCAATTAACGTATGTGTTGTGGACCTATCGTACAAGTATTAGAACATCTTCAGGAAACACTCCCTATAACCTTGTTTATGGTGCCAAGGAAATAATTCCTTTAGAGTTAGAAATTCATTCATTGAGAATTTCTCTTGGAGGGCTTATTGATGACACAACCTATAAAGAACAATGATTGCATCAACTTGAAATTATTGATGAAAAATGTACTAATGCTCTTGAGAATCTCCAAGGTTACTCTAAATGAATGCAATATAGCTATAAAAAAAATGCCATTCCTCATTCATTTAATAAAGGTGACTTGGTGTTATATGAGAATCAACGTAACACCAATGCTGCTCCAAATGAAAAAGGAAAGTTCAGCCCTAATTGGCTAGGACCTTACATAATTTATGAAATTTATGGGTCTAGAGCATACACATTAATGAAAATAGATGGAACACCTATCAAAGGTCCTATCAATTACATACATTTGCGCAAGTACTATGCATATCATCTCTCTTGAATAGTATGTATATTAAAGCAATGTTGTTAGATTAAGTAGATAGTGTTCCATTTTATCTCACATTGCTTCATTCTTTGACAAACAATATTTTTGTGTCTTGGATTATAGAGTAATTATTCAATAAGTTTGGATTATTACTTTACTTTGCATACTATTCAAACAAATCTTGTGTTTTGTGTTAAGTTTGATCCTTATATGCATGTAATGTTCTAAAACTATATCATAGGTGCATTTAATTTAACATAACATACTCAATCACAATGTAGTATCTAATGTAAACTAAAACTATTTCATTTAGATCACATAAAATTAGATCATGAAACATTTATTAAATATTCTTACAATGACTATTTAATAAATCACATCAACATCTAATTCATTAGAAACTCAAAAAACCAAATATGCATGATTATATATATTATATATATAAAAGTTTCAAGTACATATCATCAATGGTACAATGCTAGTGTGACCTATGGCTGCTAGACCTCTTGGGGCATGGTGGTGCAATCCATCATGAGATAGTATAATGTGATTGTGACCTACTCATGGATAACACTAATGTTTGTAGGCCCTATACCTCTCCAACTACCCTAGCCTCTCATATGAGTCCCGTGATGCACTCTTGCTCTATACGATCTCTATCTGCCTATAATTTGGTAACCTCTCCCTCCAACCTCGAGAGTTCTGACTATAGGACAACCTGCATCTCCCTATCATTGGTAACCTAATATTCTTGGAGCTCATCATTTGTAGTATACAATGCTGAAATCTCTCCCATAGCTCGATCCTTTCTAGATGCAGATAGGTTAGCATGTCTCATCATGCCCTCATAGGCCACCCTCAACCTTGCTATAGGCTCAAAGAGATCTTCATGATGTCTCACAATAGGTAGGGGCATGTAATATTGTAGTATATCCTCATCTAGGGGAAAAGGAGGCACGATCTCTACAGTCACCCACTGGTAGAGATCTTACCACTCCCGTGTCGACCCTACAAGATAGAAATCATAAAAGACATCAATACACATCATGATATATAAATAACAACCATAAACAAAAAAGTATAATAAAACATAAATAGTGCATCATCACTTGGTTCTCCAGCCTACCAATTGAGGTCTCATTGTGCAACAATGGAACCCTTATGTAGGAAGCGTGGATGGTCTGCTAGCACTGGCCTCCCCATGCTAATGGGTCCTAATTATTGTTGTGACTACTAATCATGCTCTAGTGACTTGGGCAAGAGGTGAATCTCTCCTCTTGGGGGTAGCTAAGGCCTCATCTACCTCATCAAACTCATCGCTTGTCGATTGGACATTGTGCTCATCATCATCATCCTCAATGTCCTCTCGTATCTCCTCATATGACTTCTCCTCAAATGAATGGACAATCTCACCATGGATAGGCAATTGCAAGATGCAGTGAAGATCCTCTAGGGTGATAGTCATCTCTCTTGTAGGGAGGTGAAAGGTACATGTATCGACATCCCATATCTATACTAATACCATAAGCATGGCATCATGGTACTTCATGAGCAACATGAGGTATACCCAAAATAAACCAATGTCACATAAAATGGAAACCTTCTCCTCTATAAGTTGGTTGATCTACTCTCGAAGGTGAAATTTTTTTTTTCCTCCTAGATGTTGACAAGCTTGGGGAAGGACCTAAATAATAAAAATAAAAATAAATCATCACTAAAATTCCTAAATATGTGCATTTAATAATTAAAAATACACTAAAGTTTCTCTAGGACACTACGACCAACTTGGAAATTTGGGCCATTTTTCAATGGGGGGTCTTGGATACTTTAGCCATTTTTGGATATTTTGCAAGAAAGTGGGACACTTTGTGACAAAAGATGATGCTTTGCAACTTTTTTTCCTGGGTCCTCATAACTTCTATAAATTCATAAAAAATACTATAAATACAAGAATGTGAAGATAGAGCATATTAGAATCCACTCACCATATGATGGAGCTCGCCTCATGCCACCTTGTCACACAAAATATCTAGTCTCAGAGGTCTGTATACTCATCTCCTTGGCAACTTCAATTTCTCTACGCCAAGGTCAATTCTCAAAAGGTAAATGTAAAAATGATTATCAAAAGCATATTATTTTCACTATAATATACTAATCATTCTTTATTGAAAACACTTTTCATTCAAATCAACATAGTGGGTTCTAGAAGAATGAAGAAGAAGCCCTTTGGTGTGTTGTCTTTGATGCCAACACTAGTTTATGATAGTTTTGGTCATTTGGTAAACTATGGTTCTACTACTCTAATATGGTAATTTGTTCTGGAATTTCTTGTGTTAGAAGATCTAATTATGTGGTTTTAATATGTTGGTCAGGACTATTATGTGCAGCTATGGACAAGTTTCTAGAAATTTTGGTTGAATAGGCTAAGAGATTTAAATGATAGAAGATCAACATTGTATACTCTTCTTCTAGCCAACATGGTTAAGTAATTTCTACTTCATGGGTGAAGAGAGAGTGCTTTATTAGGTCTAATCCAACCAAATTTATGTCTTGCACATTTTGTTTTGAGTGCCAAAGAATTTTTTATTGTGAGCTGACAAGCTATTTTGAATTGAGTATGTTTACATCCAATTAGGCTAACCTAATTGATGTATGCTGGTAAATAAATGTTAGTATGAAACCTTTTTGCAATGTGGAAGGACGATGAGATGTGTGGTGTGAGATAGTGTGATATTGTGTGAAGTTATTGAAAGTTGTTGTATACCTACAAACTGGTACAAGACTTTGTTTTTATAGAGATTAATTGGAATTGAACTCTACACATAAAAGGTGTATTTCATTAGTTCATATTTTTGGTAGTGAGCCATGCTCTTTTGTAATCATTTTAGGTTGTGAGCCTTTCAAGGATAGTGTGTCCTAGCAATGTGCCTTGTAATATCTTGATTGGTTATAATATATTGTGAGCTAATCCTCACCATGGTTTTTCCCATTCTAAGTTTTCCATGTAAAATCCTGGTGTTCATGTGTTATGTGATGTTATGATTCCTTTCATGTTTATTTTTATAGTTGCAGCTAGATCTGTTTTAATTATTCAATGGTTAGTAGTTAAATGGTTCAATAGAATATTGATTCACCCCCCTCTTAGTATTCAAAGTGTTCAATAATTGGTATCAAAGCTTGGTTCCTTTGGAAAAGTTTAACTTGAGGAAGATCTTGAAGTTTGAATACATGGATGATAAAATGTATCTTGTTCCTTTGGAAGAGATCTTTGCAACTGAAGAACTCCATGTTGCTCTTGTAGACCTAGAAAAAAGTGAAAATGAGAAATAAAATTTAAGGGGGAAATTAAAAGAAGTAAATGAATGCATCGAGAAAATGAGAGAAAAAAAAATTGAAAAAATGCATAGAAAACTAAGTGATCTATTGAAGAAAGAAAATGAGGACATCATTGGACTTAAGGTACAAGTGGAAGAAAAGAAAATAATTGAAGAATGTTAGAAAGCTAAAATCTAGAGAAAATTGATGAATGTAAAAAGCTTGAACAAGAAGTGGTAACCCCAAGATTTGACTTGGAGAAAGCAAGAGCTCATGAGGACAAACTCAAAACAAGCTCTACAATGCTTAATGAGTTGATTGCATTTCAGAAACTAGCTAAAGATAAAGGTGGTTTGGGACTTGAATAGGGACAAATCTCAAAAGAAAATTAGACTCTTAACAAGTTTGACAATCAAAAGAAGGCTTGAGGAAATAATAGAAAAATCAAGAACCAAACAAGTAGTACTGGAAGAACTCCCATCTGAAAACCAAATGCTCAAAGGTACCCATCTTTTAATGGTGTTTGTTTTTCATGAAATAAATTTGGTCATAGGCTGAGAAATGTAGAAGTAGAATGAATTAGAATGTTTGATTCTTTGTTGGACAATATTTTTCATGCAATAAATTTGGACATAAAGCTACTAAGTGTAGAATTCAGCTAATGATGATGAATAGATTAAATACTGGTAGAATGGGTTTCAATTCTGCTAGAATGATTCAATCATTTCAATGCTATTGCTACACATGTAATGCATTTAGACATAAAGCTAACCAATGAAGATCAAGGTTGAATACAAATTAGTTTGGTTAGAAGAATGTTGTATGCTATGCTTGCAACAAACTAGGACATATTTCAAAATTTTGTAGAAGCAAGAATGGGAAGAATTATAATATGGAACAAAGGAATAAACCTATGAACAATGTAGATTCCACTAAAGTCAAAAAGGAAATGGTAAAGATTTAGAAGAAAAAGGAAGAACTTGAGAATAAGGATGAATCAAATGCATCTGTACCTACATTTGGTGCAAATACATCTTCTAAAAACTAAACCTAGTGCTAGATTTAGGGGGATATTTTACAAAGAAATATTTTAAACCCCTGATATAAGAGGTGTTAAGTAGTGACATGAAGATATGTGATGTAAGATTTCATTTTGAAGATGATGAAAAAAAAATTCTAGCAAAAAATATGAAATTTTGGAGAATTGCAAAGCATTTTAGGGTTTATAGTGTATTCATAAGGTGTTTATCAACTTTTTAAGGTGAAATGCATTAAATGAAAAATTAGGGTAAATTGGTAAAATATAAAGTATAACTTAGAGACGAGTTAAATCACTTTTGCACATTCAAAAGAAAGCAGAGCAAACTAAATCAATTTGAACATGATTCAAAGTTTTTGACATCAAACCCTAGCTTTAGTTGAAGCTTGGAAAAGGTATTTACATCTATATGTACTTTGTGGACTTTGATTAGAAGCAATTTTCTTAAGCATATACAAGTAATTTGGAAGAAAAATGGAAACTCCCACTATGGTTGAGACCTTTGAGAGACCTCAATTGAAATTTAGAAGATTTTCTGAGAAGGTTTACAAAATGGACCCCACGGGTACATTTTTTTTGAATTCTAAGTAATTTCTTGCTCACTAAGGATACAAGAACCTACATTCACATAAAATTGGAAAATTTTGACCATCAGATGCTCAAGGATCAATGGCTAGAAGAGCTAAGTGGAAATAACTCCTCTATGAAACCAAACTATGAATTTAACCTTGTACAGAAGAAACTAGATGTATGGAATTGGTTCCCATACTTTTGTTGTGAGATGTTTAAAAAGCTTGTAAGGATAGAACTTAGTAGATTACATGAAAAATTTGTGTGGAAAAGTGTAGATGGAGTTATCAACAAGGAAGTAATTAAATCTATAACTAGTCTCTGTGATAGTGGACCCATACTAGTGATAAAAGTTGTGAAGAATGATATGGTCATGAAACTAACTGGTGCTACATATTATGCAAGAGAACTGACAACCAAGCCCATTATAAACCTTGTTGTGAGGTATGTTGATGTAATGATTGGTCAGAAAATCTATTTTACCAATAGAGGAAATCTATTTTCTCTTCTGAAAGTTCCAAATAGAGGAAATAGCAACATATTTGAAATAGATCTTGGTTTCCAAGAAGATAAATAGTTGAAAAGGAATAGAAGTGGCACCTCCACATGCAATGAAGAAGCACATACTCGAGATAATGTTGATATCTCATCTGATGAAGAAGAGACATAAGATGAAATGGAAGCTTTCAAAGTTCACGTGCATGAGAAGATGAAAGAAGAAGGTACGTTAGAACCTATGGAGGACATACCCAACTCTCCTCTGGTAAGTGATTTTCCACCTCCAAAGATGGAAGCTTTAGTTGAAAATATGATAGATATAGATGATGTGCTAGCTACTACCAGGTTATTTGATGAAGTTGATACAAAGGACAATGAAATAATTATAGATGCTTTTGTTCAGTACATTGTTATTTTTAATGAGACTATGGAATCTCTAAGGAAGAAGGTGACTGATAATGTATGGGAAGCATTAGTACATAGAAGGAATGAAGCTATAAAAGTTGAGGATAAAATCAAAATTGATGCCTTAAAAAAATATGGATCCTCTTTATTTGAGGAAGATGCTGCTAACCTACTAAAAGAGTGTTCATAGTTGTTTAGAGTTAAACATAGAGTCACTATTTTGATGACTAGAGAAAAAGATAGTATTGAAAATTTAAGGAAAGAAACTCACGATGCATTTAGGGAAATGGAAATTTTTTTTGAGATGAGAACCAGTTCTTCATCTCATATAGATCAAGCACAAGAGCCTATCAATTTTATAGAAGTAGAGGAACATCCTATTGTGGAAAATATTGGTGAAATACATGTTGCTTCAGAGACATCTTCTCCTTTGAATGATAGAGAAGAAAAAACTAGAAAACTCAGCAAAGATCAACATAAGAATGGAACTGGTAACAATTTAGAAGATCACCATGAAAAAAAAAAAAAATGAATACAAGAATGAAGAGGAAGGAAACAAAAGTGAAAAGAACAATAATGGTAAAGATGATGAAGAAAAGGGGGAAGAAAAGAAAGAAAAACCACAAGAAAAACCCTCTTGAGAAGAAAAAGAGGAAAATGAAACAAAAGAGGAAAATAAAGAAGAGAACAAGAAAGAAAAAGTTATTGGAAGAAACGAAGAAGAATTCCCCAAGACCGTTGAGCCATTCAAAGCCATCCATAGAATCATTTGGAAGTACTCTTAATGGTCTACTGACAAGGGAAACAAGGATCTAGCCTATGCTACCACCTCAGTTGATTCAACTTCTGTCTCATCCAGGCTATGTGGATCTAAGCAAGATGTCACCCATAGAAAGAATAAAGGTCAGTGGTACTTTTCTTGGATCCAAAACATAGGAGATTGAACATACCTATCAGGGAGGGACTT
Organism: Sequoia sempervirens; assembly: GCA_007258455.2. NCBI lineage: Eukaryota > Viridiplantae > Streptophyta > Pinopsida > Cupressales > Cupressaceae > Sequoia > Sequoia sempervirens. Next base: position 165,171,649 of record VDFB02193867.1, on the reverse strand, counting down.
AATTGGTGAATGAAGCTATTAAGGCTTTGTAGAAGACAACCCCTAGTGCCACAATTAATAATTCTTTAGCGCCTCTTGAAAACAAAAAAAAGGCTATTGGAGAGAAGGTTTCTAGTGCTATAGGACAAGTGTGCAATTTCACACAACAAGGTATTATAAAGTTTGATAGAGGTAAAGGACTGTGATGAAGAAGGTCATATATTGCTTTCATATTGCATGCAGTGGCCTATTTCCACTCAAGGCATCAAGGACTTAATAGAATCAATAGAGTCTCAAATTTCTAATACCTATGGAACCTATAGAATTATAGAACATAGAAATTATACTACCTATACTTCCATTACAGACTTTTAGAATAAGTTCTTCATTTTATAGAGGTAGAAAGAAGATGCTATGAGAAGATTTGGACTTGGAGATCTGGTAATGGCCAAACATATTCCTATATCAAGTGCCTTAGTAAATGTAGAAAAACTAGACAAAGTGAACCTTAGTTCATCTACTCTGGAAGAAGGAGAAGCATGCCTATTTGTACTGGAGTTATTTCATTAGACTCTTGTAAAAGCAAAGGGGATTTGGGATGAAGGAAGACATGCTTGGGAAGCTATTCTCAAGGAACTACAAGGTGACCCTAGTTCTTTATTAAATTTTTTAGCTTTATTTACCCTTTTTCATTGATGTAAAAGGGGGAGAAGGTTTTGTGTAGAAAGTTATGCTTAAATAATATTGTTTGGTTTTTATGTGTTTTATGTCTTTCTAAAAGGGGAACTAGAGTTCAAACAATTTTGGCTTTGGAGTGTGATTTTTTTTTTTCTTTCATTTTTGGCACATGTTGCCATCTATTAAAAAGTGAGGTATTGTTGGAAGACTAAAGAAGAAGCCTTCTGGTGTGTCGTCATTGATGTCAACATTGGTTTATGACAGTTTTGGTCATTTGGTAAACTATGGTTCTGTTAGTGTAGGTTTTTTAATATTATTTTCCTACACATTATTAAGCATACCTTAGGTTATAGGAGATGTGGTTCATGTGAGGACATGTGGTGTAATCCATCAATTACATGTGTTGCTCCCATTCACACTTGGGTGGTTGAGTTTCACACCCTCTTTTGGCCTTATATGCCACCTCACAAAACCACTCATCTGTCTCTTTCTGAGTAGGTTATGCCACATGTTTGGCATTTTCCAAGTAGGCATAACTCCCACCTAATTTGGTTATTTGGGAGTTATTTCCCCTCTTGGAATTATTTTCCCATATTCTACTATATATTCTGCACTCACCTCTCCCTCCTATCTAGTCCAAATCTAGTTCAGATGAGCTCATATCAGCTTGGTCAATTTAAGGGAGAGTTGAGGCATATTGTATCATTTAGTGTGTGATAATAACATCATTTTTTTATTGCACTATATTCTAACATTTTATCTCTCGCTGATCTCGTGTGGAAGGCTTATCTTGGTTTTGCAGGTGATCCTGGGTGCTCGAGTTCATCAACAACTCTTACAGGTTCTACTACTCTAATTTGGTAATTTGGTCTGGAATTTATCATGTTAGAAGATATATTCATGTGGTTTTAATATGCTGGTTAGGACTATTATGTGCAGCTATGGATGAGTTTTCAACAATTTTGGTTTAATAGGCTGGGAGATTTAAATGAAAGAAGATTGGTATTGTATATTCTTCTTTTGACCCACATGGTTAAGTAGTGTCCACTTTGTGGGTGAATATCAAGTGCTTTACTATGTTCGTGCTAACATAATTTATGTCTTGCATGGTTTTTTTTGGGTGCCATTTTTTTTTTTTATTGTGAGCTAACATGCTATTTTGAGTTGAGTATGTTTGCATCCAATATGGCCGACCTAATTGATGTGTGTTGATGTAAGTTGGTATATAAATGTTTGTATGAAACCTTTTTGCAATGATGAAGGATGATGAGATGTGAGGTGTGCAAGAGTGTTATATTGTGTGAAGTTACTGAAAGTTGTTGTATACCTACAAATTAGTGTAGGACTTTGTTTTTCCAGAGATTAATTGAAACTAAACTCTGCACACAAAAGGTGTATTTCATCAGTTCATCTTTTTGGTAGTGATCCATAGTCTTTTGTAATCATTTTAGGCTATGATCCTTTCAAGAATAGTGTGTCCTGGCTGTGTTCCCTATAATATCTTATGACCGGTTATAATATATTGTGAGCTAATCCTCATCGCGGTTTTCCCATTTTGGGTTTTCCTTGTAAAATCCTAGTGTTCATGTGTTATGTGATGTTATGATTCCTTTCATGTGTTTTTTAATGGTTGCAGCTAGATAAGTTTTAATTATTCAATGGTTAGTAGTTAAATGCTTTAGTAGAATACTGATTCATCTCCCTCTTAGTATTCAGAGTGTTCAACTGTGGGGGCTAGTGAACTTCATTTTTGACATCGTTTGTTACGTTAGATTCATAATTTCATCCTTGATCTAATCCAATATATATCAATATGTGATTTTGTAATTCCAATACCCCACGATAGACATTTACATCATCAAACAAAGTAATTTGATGAGGTTACATGGCTACCCCGATTCCACCTCCATAAAGCAAGTAAAATTTGAGGGTGGGGCATACATCTACCCTCAAATTCTACTCTCGATAGAAGTTTCATACAAGGATTTTTAAATAACTGACAAACTAGTTTTGTAAGATGTGGTCCCTAACATTATGGTTTTGTGGATAACTACATTGGGGACTTCATTGTCCCTATTTTTGAATGAATCCATATGACTATCCTTTTTATAAAGCTTGTTGTTCAATTTCCTTTAGCTTGCATATGCATGTAGTGTCATATGGCCACTAAAGTGGGGACTAAATGTACTATAGAAAATTGTGCTCCTTTCTAAGTGAAAGTATAGTTTCACACTTATTTTGGACCTATTTTAGTGACCTTACATTTATGCATTTTTAAACCTCATTAATAGGCCCCTAATACCCTTTATTATGCATACCAAGACCTATTTTAATTATTTTTTGATAATTTAATCTACATTGAATAAATACAATTAATTGATTTAATTCCCTAACATAATCTAAGTCTTGAAACTTTTGGTAAAGACCCATTCACCCATGGGTGAATGGGTCCCCTTTAAGTTCCTAAACTCAATTTAAAAAATATTTTTAGTACAATTTCATAGTCCCAAATTCAAATTTTATAGGTCGGCCATCAGGATGTAATAAACAAGAAATTTGAATGGAAGCCTATTGTATCTCTGGAAATTTTATGGCTTAGCAGATTAATAGCCAATAAACCAAAACCCAAAGCAAATAATGGAGTGCAAAGGAGAAAACATGAAAATAAATGAAACAAAGTTACCACAAATCTTCAATCTCCATGGCTAACCTCCATTACACCTTCTAGCTTGCTGCAAATATCGATTTGCCCTTAGATTTATACGAGCAATCTAAGACTATGCCATGTCCTACACAAGTGTTGAAATATTTTACTATGAAAATAAATTTAAGTGCCTAAGATAAGCTCTAAGTGTGTAGGAAAATGGATGAACTTAGAAAGAAAGCCATAAATTCACGTGAAAGCTTCAAGAGAGCTAAAATGAATTCAAAATTGCCATTTTATAAGAAAAGACAATTTTGAATGGACAAACAAAATTAAAAGTTGAATCCACGGATAGGATTGAAAGTTGAGATATGGACAAAATGGCTAAAAAATGCTGGAGAATCAAATTAGTAACAGTCATTTGACTGTTGAATAAAAAGAGCATCTTTTGAATTAAAAATTAATTTAATTCAAAAGTGGGGAATCATGTGGTAGAAAATAATAAATGCCCATTACTTGCCAAAAATATGAAGTTTGACCATTTTAAATAAATGCTTTTATTTAAAATGGAGGAAATGACACGTGGCACTAATTAAATAAATTAAAGAATTTATTTAATTAGAGAGGAATATGTAAATTATTACGTATTTAAATAAATAAACAAGATTTAGTTATTTAAATAATCTAGAAGAATTAGTGGACAAAAATAATTAAATAAATTAAGAAATTTATTTAATTATAGGGAGACATTAGATAATTAGCGACACATTTAAATAAATAAATAAAATTTATTTATTTAAATAATCAGGAAGAATAAAGAGACATGAATTAATTAAATAATTAAAAATTATTTAATTAATAGATGAAAGTGGACCGCATAACATAATTAAATATTTTAAATATGCTAGGACGAATGTGGTGAAAAATAGAGCTTGCAGGCCTAGGTCAAAATTTTAGTGTCTACATTTTGCCCCTCTCTTTGTCATAATGTAGCCTATCGCATTGTGACAAAGAAAAATAAGTCAAATTCATGCCCTAGTGAAGGGACAGAGTATCGATGCCCCCTTGGGAATTTTTTCAAATTTTGGCCTGGTGACAGAAAAATTTGGAAAGTGTCCCGACAAGCTAATTTAAAGACCAGAAGAAACAATGGCAAGACGGTTTTAAATTTGGATGTGTTTAAGGTACCCAAAAGGGCAGTCAAAGGTGGTCAAAAGAGCCTCTAGTAATAATAGTTGTGAAAAATACCACTTTTACTCTATAAATAGACTGAAATTGGGGTAAAAATCATTTCATTTTCAAATTTACTATAGTAATTTCAGAGAGCTCAGAGCTAGGATAGCAGTAGAGAAGATGGTGATTCTGATCTCAAAGCACCGCTGATACATTGTTAGGATCTATAGACAACCAGAGGGCGTGGAGCCGACAGTATGCAACCTTAGCCCACTTTGTTAATTTATCATTTTTTCGTGCTTTTTTGGTGTTTCTAAGGCTAGGAACACATGCTTTGTCACGTATTTGCATTCGCTAAACCACAATCATATTCGTATTCAATGCATTTGATGTGTCACAATGCAAACACAAAGGGTCATTAGGCTAGGACCAAAATTCGCAATGCAATTGATTACAATTGTGACACAATCACCAATTTAAGCCATATTTGAAGGCTATAAAACCGCATTCGAGTTATCACGACACATTTGCAGATGGGAATGATGCGTTTGAAATAAATGACACATGTGTATGAAATCAGGATGCAAGTGAAATGTTGAGACACAATCATGAAGTGGAACGACGCAATCATCAAATCGTGATGCAAATGCAGTACAAAATGACGCAAATGCCTAATTGCGACGCAATTGAAGTCAACGTGACACATTTGATTGTGACTTTGAGTAATGATAGCTTAGTGTTGCTTCAACTTTTAAATTCCTTTGACTTAGACTAGGTGATGATGACAACTTTTGAGAAGATGTTGACACGTACCTTGACATGTGCAGAGACAATTATCACCTATTTACATGCGGGAGAGCAAACCATTGACCTATGAATTCATAAACCAGTTGACAAATAGAGAGCGATGATGATTGATGCAACTAGATCTCTACTATGTCACCTATATGCCTATTGTGCAGGAAAATAGGGGACTCCCGACAACGTTATGCGAGAGGTGGCACTCTGAGACCTGCTCTTTCCACTTGCCGACCGGGGAGGCTATAGTTACCCTCGAGGATGTTTATTAGATTCTATGCCTACCGATCAAGGGGGAGAGGATTGTTTATGACCCACAACATAGATATCAAACATTCATTACCTACTATCATGATCAGGGTGTTGGGTTGGGTATTGAGGTGTATGAGATCTGGTGGGAGTTCGTGGAAAAGCACTACAAATGATTTGATGCCCTATTAGTGACATTGATTGCTGGTGTAGTTATTTCAAATTGCCGAGGACATAGGTTTTCCATTGGTTGGGGGGATGTACTTGTTGGCATGAGGCAAGACAAGACCGTCTATGTTTGGGGACCTTATTTATTAGGCATGTTATATCATCAGTTGCATGAGGTTTCATACGGGAGGGCATAGAGCATTTCCTATGGGATGACCCTTCTTATGATTTGGGCATGGGAGTATGTTGCCATTTTCCGCCCACTGATTGAGAGGCCATAGTTGGAAGATGGCATGCCATATGTATATTACTATGTCAGTTCCCTACAACAGAGAAACTATGGTGAGATAGGTTGGTGGAGACATAGGATCGACACCATGACTATATTTATATAGAGACCATACAGGGATTGTGGGTAGTGGGAGGATAAGGTAGATCATCTCATTTTTTTCGGTAGTATCGATATTTGATTGGCTAGATGGTGCAGACACAACTAATTGTAGAGATGCATTTACTGCAGCGGGTTCTCAGGTAGTTTGGCGAGTAGCAGGGTATTCCGATCAGGACAACAAAGTATGCGAGGTATGCGAGGTCTTCTCGAGAGTCAGCATGGGGACCACCCATATCTATGGCCTTTGCTACTTAGTAGATAGATGGAATGGTGATGTAGCAGTGGGGATGGAAAGGAGGCATTGCAGATTCGGGGACCACTACAGATTTTGATTTATGGTGGTAGACCCAAAGGCTCATTCCCCTCATAGATCTAGATGGACCAGCACTAGTGGACAAGAGGTCCATTATTCCACATGTGCCATGAGCTAGACCGGGAGGCAAATTTGGTGACAGAGGGAGAGGTAGAGGCCAAGGGAGAGATGAGGGTAGGGCTGGAGGAAAGGGAAGAGGGAGAGATGGGGATGCTAGTGATGATGGGGGAGCTGGTGGGAGGCAGAGGAGAGGGGGAGACAGAGGGAGACATGAGAGGTGGGTGAGGTAGTGAGTGGCTAGAGGACCACTGGACCCTATTCTAGAGGCATTCAAGGAGGAGGAGGGGGGATAGAGAGAGATGAGGGGTCGAGGGTAGAGGAGGAGATTAGAAAGGAGATGGAGATGGAGGTGGAGAATGTAGAGGAGGAGAGGGTGATGGAGTAGAGAGAGGTGGAGGAGAGGGAGGTGGAGCATGCAGAGGCAGAGAGGTTGATGGAGGAGAGAGAGGTGTAACATGTAGGTGCGAAGATTGGAGGAGAGGAGGATATAGGTCAAGGATTTACAAGCTAAGCTTGAGCTAGCGAGGGTCAAGCGGGATCAGGCTGAGATTTGGAGGTAGGAGGCAACAAAGTGGTGTGTAGAGTTTGCAAATCTATGTGTAGGGCCTTCAGGAGATATGGCCCATGAGTTTTCTAGGGTGAGCACTCGGTATGGCCAATACAAGACCCTTTATGAGTAGGTAGTGCCTCCTAAGCGGCAAGATCCTACACTATTGCACTCATAGATGAGGACATGTAGTAGCCATAGACCAGGGAGTGGGAGCAGCAACAAGAGCCACACTAGTGCAAGAGGGTCTACCTCCTTAGGTCACACATCAGGGCATAGGTTCCACCACTCACACAGGCATGTGTTGAGTCATCATTCGAGCCATAGCCATGGGTCTACTGGATCAAAGTAGAGGTGAGTGTAGAGGAAACTGCTAGTGATAGACACCTCAGTTGTTTAGGTTACAGATACAGCTCAAACAACTCAGACAAAGGTTACAGTGACAGATGCCTCAGCCACTCAGGGATAGGTGACAGTGACCATGATGGCCTTGATTCCCTTGACAGAGCACAAATCCCCCAGATCTTCTCCTCGAGGAGATGAGGAGAGTACCTCTTGAGACATTTTATTTGACATTTCATGTATTATGACATTATTGACTACTGAGCCTACGAGCTTCATTTTTGGGATATCTCTTTGACTCTATCATGTGACATTGATTTTTGAGATTATATATATGCGATGCAGTTTTGATGTGGCCCATTTGTTTTATGTTATGTGATGATGATTATTTATATGATATGTTGTGATTATGCAACTATAATATCTATGTGATGTTTATTTGATACATTTTATGATTCCTATGATGATGTTATATGTATGTCTATGCCATGGATGCATTTATGATGAAATGCTATGTTCTATTTATGATTATATGCTACGATGATACCATGGATGATATTGATGATGATAATATTTATGTTCTTATTTTTTTTCATTTCTTGCCCATGATTATGGATGCACTAATGGATGAAAATATTGTATATGGATTATATGACATGTGATTTGTGTGATGATATGTCATGATATGCTATGAAAATCTATGTATGTTATTAGGTTTTTTTATGATTTGGATCTTAATCTAATGAAAATTTCTAATGTAATGTGATGTCTATATGATTATGTATGTGAATGTATTTTTGTATGTCATGGGATATTATTAAGAGATAGAAGAAAGACGAGATGACTAGAGAGAAGGAGATGGATGTTAGTAAGATGAAGAATCCTTCAACACATTTCCATAGGACTACCAATTGTTACTCTTAATCATCATTTGGCAGATTATCATGATGGCCAAAAAACACCATGATATGACATAAATCAAGGTGTGCAAGGTTAGACCATCACTTGACATAAATAGTCATAGACAATGATGATCATGACTCATACTAAAAGCATATTTTCCCCAGTCTCTTTTTCATAATCAACCACAGACTGTGAAGACAAGCAAGACAAATCATGAAACTTCATTGCTCCTCTAAATCCTGTTGTTAGGAAATCCTTGAGGAACTAGCAACATGACTGTCAAAATACACAATAAACGTCATAAAATTAAATGCCAATTGCTTTCCAAGTGTCTAGATGTCAAAATGTCAAGTTTTTCAAAATGTTGAATGTCTTGGTGTCAAAGTGTGAGAGTTGATGATGTCAAGATACCAGATTAGTGTCAAGTTCAGGAAGGACACATCCTCAATGATGCTGAGATATTAAATTCAAAAATGACACATTCTAAATGATGTTGATGCTAGAGTGATACCAAATTCAGGAAGGACACATCTTGAACAAGGTCAATGTCAAGATGTCGAATTGATGTCAAGTTTAGGAAGGACACATCCTGAACAATGTTTATGTCAAGATGTCGAATTGATGTCAAGTTTGGGAAGGACACATCCCAAATAATGTCGATGTCAAGATGTTAGATTAATGCCAAGTTTGGGAAGGAAACATCCCAAACAATATTGATGTCACAATGTCGAATTTAGGAAGGACACGTCTTGAATAACATTGATGTCAAAATGCCAAGTTGATGTCAAGATTCAGGAAAGACACATCCCGAATGTTGTTGATGCCAAGATGTTGGATTTAGGAAGGACACATCCTAAATAATGTTGATGTCAAGAGGAAGATATCTCGAATGTTGTGAGAATCCTCAAAATGCTAGGTGAATGTGATGATGTCTAAAAAGGACACATCCTAGGAAATGAATAAGTGACAGGGCTACCCTTCAGAAGGACACATTTGAAGAGTAAGCAAGATTTGACTGGTTTGACTAAGTTTGACCAATTTTGATATGCCAAGATGATTTTTGTGCTTGATTGAAAGATTGTAGAAGTTCGCTTGGGTAGATTGTTTGTTTGAATTTTGACAAAGACCATGATAAATTTAAAGACTATTTCATGTGTGTGAGAAAATTGTGCAATGAACCCTAATGGACTAACCTAGTGTGGCCTTGGGGGCTCATTGATATATGGCCTTGCCTACATAATACACCTAGAGACCTTGTAGTTTGACACGACCAATGACTTTGTCTTGTTAACAAAATATTGAGTCATGATTTATTTTGACAAACCTAATAGGACTGGCCTAATGTCTCAGGGGCTCAAAGATGAGCCTTGCCTATGTAGCAAATGCGCAGAGACAATGTAGTTTAACAATGACAAATACTAATCAAGACTTGAACTGACGTGACTGTGTTGACTGACATGACTCTATTTTTTGGAATTTTTGTGTTTTCTTCAAGATGTTTTTCAATTTTTAGGTCTTTATTTTTTCAGGGCATTTTATGATTTTTAGGTCTTTTTTTAGGACATTTTATGATTTTTAGGTCTTTTTTCAGGATGTTCTATGATTTTTAGGTCTTTTTTAGGACATTTTATGATTTTTAGGTGTTTTATCAGGGCACTTTATGATGTTTAGGTCTTTTTTTAGGAGACTTTATGATCTTTAGGTCTTTTTTCAAGAAATTTTATGATTTTTAGGATCACGTGTAGTACCCACTATAGTTTCCTGATAAAATTTTTCCCCTAGTCAAGTTGAGAATGAGCCAGGGAAAATTGAATGGAAAGAAAAGGCATCACTAGCATGGACAGTGAACAGTATGCAAGACTTGATTTCAACCATTATCAGCCATGGATAGAAATTTCATGATGTTGGGATGAAGTGTTATGACGAATGTCAAAAAAGAGTATGTTTTTTAGGGAAAAATCTAGACAGAGTGACAGTAGATGGCACAACAATGATTGACTACGCATGGTGCCTATTTTCCAGGTTTTCACCATGGTACTTATCCAAAGCACCTGTTTACTTGGTTTTCACTATTGGATGAATTATTTCTCTTTATTTTTGTCACTTTATTCATTTTTTTAAACTGGTTTTTAGGTAGGATTTATGATGCTATGCATAGAATTTTTCCAAATGTAATCTGTTGATTGGCTCCATCATTTGTTTACCTTCAAGAGTAGCTAACTGATATGCTCTGGAACCAAATGATGCTATGATAACATAAGGGCCCAGCCAATTGGGCTCACATTTTCTTGGCTTCTCCCTATCTGACTAATTCTTAGGATTCTGCATGAGAACTACATCGCCAATGTCAAACTTCCAATTCATCACCCTTTTGTTATAACTTCTGCAAAGATGATTTTGGTATGCTTGTAAATGATTCAATGCATTGCTTCTACATTCATCTAGCATTTATAACTCATGTAGTCTTGATTGTCTGTATTCTTCATCAATGATGAGGCCTTTCATGGAGATTCACAAAGATGGAATTTTGACCTCTATGGGAAAGATGGCTTCGGCTCCAAAGACAAGGGAAAAATGAACTTGGAATTGGTGGTGGTATAGATGCTCGTGCGGTATGACCACAAAGAAAGGTTGAGTTGGATGTGCCAGTCATGGACATTGTCATTGACGGTATTTTTGAGAAGTTTGATAATGGTTTTATTAGATGCCTCAGCTTGATCATTTCCCTATGGGTAATAAGGTGTGGAAAAGTGGTGGCTGATATGGAAATGTTGACATAGTTCACAGACCTCCTGATTCTTGAAGGGACGACCATTAACCGTGATGATGGATTATGGAATGCCATACCGACAAATGATATAATTGAGGATGAATTTGGAGATTTTTTTTTTCTGGTAATGTAAGTGAGTGGAATGTCTTTGATCCACTTAGTAAAATACTCAATGGCAGTGCTAATGAATTTGTGTCCTTTGGAGGATGTAGGGTGAATCTTGCCCAAGAGATCAAGTCCCCATTGTGCAAAAGGCCAAGAAGAAGTGATCAGCCTCAACTCTTGTGCTAGAGCATGAATTTAATCACTGTGAATCTAACATTGACTTGACATGTTCTTATAAATTCCAGTGCATCCTTTTCTAGTGTCGGCCAATAGTACCCAAGTCTCATATTCTTTTTAGCTAAGGTTGGGCCACTCGAATGGGACCCACATATACCCTCATGCACTTATCGTAAGGTCATTTTTGCTTCATTAGTGTCGAGACAATGGAGAAGGGTATTTTCAAAGCTACAATGATAAAGGGTGTCGCTAATGATGGTATAACGTGCAACTCTGTGGATAAAGGACTTTCTTTGGTTATTGGAAAGGTTTTGGAGAAGGATTTGCGAATGAAGGTAGTAAAAAATGTCCTTATACTAGGGGGAACTAGAACCAACAAGCTCATAGACCATTTTCGATTCAGGGACATCATAAGTGGGAACCAATAACTACTCAACCAAAAACTCAAATTGTGGGACATTGTTGGGAATATCAAGCAAAGATCCAATTGTTGCCATAGCATTAGCGGCCTTGTTCTATGTTTTTGGAATTAATTCAAAGGATAGCCTATGAAAATATGTCAGAAAACTATCAACCATCCATTTATAAGGCATTAGCTTCTCATCATTGGTTTCATACTCATCATTGACTTGGTTTATAACTAACTGAGAATTGTCGAGGACCTGCAGATTCTTGATTTTTCACTTGATAGCCATTCAATGTCTTGTAATTAGTGCTTCATACTTTTCCATGTTATTAGTGCATGGAAATGCGATGCATAATGAATTTGGGATGGAATCTCCTTTTGGAGTAATGAATAATATTCCTACTCATGAGCCATGATTAGTATGAGATCCATCAAAGTATAATTGCCAAGGTTGTTGGGGCTCCATGTGAAATGCAGAATCATCTAGAAAGTCTATTGTAAGGGGATGATTATCTAAGATTGGTGCATCTGCAAGCTAGTTTTCTATTACTTTTCATTTGATGGATTTCTGCTCCACATATTGAATATCATATTCATTGAGGACTGTGACCCATTTTGCTAAACGTCTTGTCAATGCTGCTTGACTCAAGAGGTACTTCAAGGGATCAAACTTGGCTACCAAGTGTGTCTTATGGTTTAACATGTAATGCCTTAATTTTTGGGCTACGAATACAACTACCAAACAAGCATGTTCAATGGGTGTGTAATTTATCTCATACCCCACTAGTGTTCGACTAATATAATATATGGCTCTTTCTTTTTCTTCATAGTCATTATGTGCTAGTAGTGCCCCCAGTGCTAAAGTAGTTGTAGAGATGTAAAAAATTAATGGTTTTCCTTGGATAGGAGGCATGAGAACTGGAGGTGACAATAAGTACTGTTTGATCTAGTCGAATGCTTCTTGGCATTTATCTGTCCACACAAAGGGGATCCCTTTGTGTAGAAGATACTGGAATGGTTGGAACTTATTTGTGAGTTGAGCAATGAACTGTCTGATAGATTGAAGCTTGCCTTATAGAATTCTTAGGTCACTAATTCCCTTAGGAGGAGGCATATCCAATATAGCTCTAACTTTAGCAGGGTCAACTTCAATGCCTCTACCGGAGACTATGTACCCCAACAACTTGCTTGATGTTACACCAAAAAAACACTTTTCAAATTCAGCCAGACCTTATACTCTTCTAGCCTCCTGAAAACTTTGTCTAATACTAAAAGATGGTCTTTTCTTGTCAATGAATTTTCTAGAAGGTCATCCACATAGTCC
>VDFB02193867.1:164715528-165158522 GCA_007258455.2 Sequoia sempervirens | reverse complement strand
GACTCATATGCCAGACTGGGTGATTTAGTCCTACTATTGGAATCTAGGTAGATTCTGGGATCTTCTGCTAGCAAACTAAGATCTACAAAAAACTATTGAAAAGGGGTATATTAGGACTTATACGCCAAATGTGGTGATTTAGTCCTAGTATTATGGTTTTACTAAAAATTTTGTAGCCTCGAGTGATCTTCTGTAACTTTCATCTTTTTTGGTCTCCAAGTCTCAAAGTTTAAATTTTGGTCTATAGGTGAGTTTTTGTGAAGATGGCAACTTCTTGACAACTTTGAAAAATTTCTTCAATCTTGCAAAATTTTCTTTAAAGGATCTTAAAGCTCCAAAACACCTAGATCTGTAATCACACATGAAGAGATAAAAAAAAAATTGTGTTAGGTAATAGGGTTTTGCCTTGGTTAAACCCTATTTTGGTAATTAAACCTTGAAATGAAATATCATGAAGGAATGATGAATGGAAAAATGTAATGTTGCAACACACAAAACCCCTAAAATAAAGGTTACAATCTTGTGTGAAATGGCTAGCATGAATATGGACCTTGATTTTTGATTGAATGCTTGAATTCTTGACTTGAATGCTTGCTTGAATCATGAAAACCTACTTCACAAATGGTAGCTCAAAAATGCAAATGATGCATGAAGACTTTGACATGATGCTTGAATCTTGAATTGATGCTCCAAAATTCTTGATAATAAACTCTTGAATGCTCTTGATCATAAAATTTTCTATAGGAATGCTTCATAAGATTTATTAGGTGAAATTATGTGAAATAATCTTGTATTTATACTTGTTTGTACCAAATTTCCTAAAATTACAACACTACAAGCTGACATCAAATCTAGGAGAATAAAATCCCACCAAGAATTTGATTTAAAATGGTTCCAAGCTAAAGCAGGACTCATACACTAGTTGGGGCATATGAGTCCCATTAGCTTAAACTTGGGACACAAATTTTAAGAAATGCTAAGTTTAATGCAATATTTGTTGGAATATAGTTGTCATTGATGTCAAAAGAGGGATTAGAAGTGATATGGAGCTGATCCTATAAAGGATAATGTTGAGATTAATGTAAAAGTGTCATTGATGTCAAAGGTTGAAGTTGTGTTGGGGGTGACCCTTTGGTGAAATGGTGGGGCTTCTTTCCTATAGAGCCAACAACCAAGGTTCAAACCTCATGGGGTCACCCTCTACTGCGTCAACAATGGACTTTTTTGTTTACCCTCATATTAAAGGGAGGCTCCTTAGTGAACTAGTGGGGCTTCTTGCCTATAGAGCCAACAACCAAGGTTCAAACCTCATGGAGTCACTCTCTACCATGTCAACAATGGAGTTTGTTGTTTTCCCTCGTATTAAAGGGAGGCTACTTGGTGAATTGGTGGGGCTTCTTGCCTATAGTGCCAACAACAAAGGCCCAAACCTTAATATTAAATTTTAAAAAATAAGGAAAGAGAAAATTTGGAGCAATGAATGGGGTCTGTGGTGATTTCTTTGTAGTCTATAGCTTGTGAGCTATTGTTACATGCGCTTCTTTCTTGGTACATGTGTCTTCTATTTTCAAATTGGTGGTGAGTTTTTCCATTGTGTGTGGGGGGGAGTTTCTTTTTGGTCAGGGGTGGTCTTTTTCACTACGTGTGGGAGGGAGTTTCATTGCATTCAAGGGTTGTGGAGTTCCTTTGCATATAGGGGTGGTGGTTTTCATTTTCTCATTGTCTACTTGTGGTATCCTTTGATTTTTGTGTGGGTTAGCGATTTTATGGCAGAGCATCAGATTTCTACAAGTCTGGTGGTGGTTGATCATGGTGTGTTTCACAATGGATCTTCATCGACGTTGAAAGCTCTGCAGTCTTAGTCATTTTATATGGGGGAGGGCCCTAAACAGAAGAAGGTGAATGGTTGTTTTCCCAAGAGTCAAGATCATCCAGTCTTGGTTCTTTCTCTAGAATTTGTGGTTGATGATGTTTATCATTGGAGTATACATTATTTCATCTACAAATTTCTTGGGATTCATATTCCTCTGCTAGCTTTGGATGCTTAGATCAGGGGTACATGACAGGTTGAGGGTGACATGGAGTTAATGGTGGCTGCAAACAATTATTTTGTGGTTTTTTTTCCAATATGGCTGATAAGAATCAGGTTTTTGAGGGAGGACCCTACTTATATAATCATGTTTGATTGTTTATTAAACCCTAGCATATGGGTTCTAATTCAACAGAGGAATTTTTGTCGAGGGTTTCTATCTGGGTCCATTTTTCGCGGCTTCCCTGGAGTTTTAGAGAGAAGATATTTTACAACGGATTGTCACTCTTCTTCGTAAGCCTACTATAGTTGCTCAACAAACCTTCAAAGAAATATTATTTATTATGCTTGAAATTGTGTGGAGCTTGATTTGAATAATCCCTTTCCGAATTCTTTGGAAATTTTTCTTGGTTCTTTGTCTTGGATTCAACAACTTGATTATGAGTCCCTTCCTTTTCGTTGTTAGATTTTTCATGAGTATGGACATATTTAGAAGCAATTTCCTAGGATTAATAAGGCTCCTCCTAATTCCTCCCCTTCATCTTTGGCTCCAAAATCTGTTAAGGAGGATAAAGGGAAATCTTCAATGACAGAGGGTGAATCGGATAAAGATGACTTTGTGTTGGTTAAGCGAGCTAAGGGTCATGGTCAAAAGAGATCATTCAAGGACATGAAGAATGAAGAGGAATTTAATCGATTTTAGGTGTTGGACACTTCAACCTTGGAGGAAGGAATCTCATTGGATGTGCCTTCTAATATTGTTGGTATGGGTTGTGTTGGGGGAGAGGGACAAGGATCTGGTCAAGACATTCATTTATCATAGGGTATGCAGGATCATCTAATAAATCTAAATGATCATATGTAAGATGATGATGATATTGTTTTGGTATATTTGGAAAAGGAGGGGCTAGTTTCTGGATAGAGCAAGGGGTCTTCTCTAGCCTTGGGGGTGCAACAACACACACTTATGAAGGTATCATTTGAACACTCTTTTAAAAGTGGCCACATGAAGGATCTTGAGAAGATTAAGCATACGGGAGATTTTTTGGTCAAATCTAGTTCTGTTTAACCCATTGATGCTCACTTTTCTCCATCTATCCCATGATTGTTCTCTCATGGAATGTAAGGGGGTTAAATAGAACCTCTCATCAAAAGTTTATTCATGGTCTGATTGTTTTCCATTCTCTGAACATTTTTTTTGTTAAAGAGACTAAACTTTCAATTGATTTCATGCTTCAGTGTACTTCTCACATCTAGTATTTTGGTCAGTGTCAGTGCACTAGTTCTTAGGGGAGTTCTGGGGGTTTGGATATTTTTTGGGATCCAAGAAAGGTTGCTCCACTTTGGTGGATTTCCAGTCATTCAACTATTTCCATGGTTGCCTCTTCTTTGGAAACAGGTGAGACCATTCTAGTTAATAATGTTTATTCCTCGATTGATATTTCATGGAAAAGTCTGGCTTGGGATCATATAAGGTATGTTAGATCATGTGCTCCATATCTTCCTTGGATTTTAGCTAGTGATTTTAATTATGTGTTGAGCTTGGAGGAGAAAAGATGTGGGTTGCCTCACCTTGGTACTACTTCTAATATTTTTTGGGACAATGTAGATTTTATTGCTTTAAGTGATGTTAATCCTTCTAATGGGGTTTTCACTTGGAATAATAGACAGAGTGGAGATGAAGTGATCTTGAAAAGGTTGGATAGATTTCTTGTTTCCTATTTTTGGGTGGGAGGTAGATTGATTACTGGTTCTGAGATTCTTGATTAGAGAGGTTTTGATCATTGGCCAATTAAACTTTCAATAACCTATTTTACTTCTCCCAAGAATCCTCCCTTTAAGTTTCAACTTATGTTCCTTCGAGATTCTTCTTTGCATGATGGTAGCCCTGCTTATGGTACAACTATGTACACCTCTGTTAAGAAACTTCAGTATGTTAAATTTCACCATAAGAGATGGAATAAGATGAGTTTTCAAAATGTAAAGGTTGTGAAGAGGAATTCCCAGGCATTCCTTGATGTGATTACTCACCAAATTTGGGATTATGGTTTCTCGGATGCTTTGGGTCAAGTGAAATCCAAGGATACAAGAGTAGTGGAGGAGTGGGAGCTTTGGGAGGAGATTTTCTAGAAGAAAAAGGCTCAAATTGATTAGCTTCAAGAAGGGGATAGGAATACTATTTTCTTCTAACATTTTTTTCAGGCTTGTCGTAATACAAGTTCTATCACCTCTCTAGTCAATGCAGATGGGATCTGCATTTCTTATTTGCAGGCTTTGTCTCGTGAGGCTAGACAGTTTTATTCTATACTTTTTTCTAAGGATTCGCCCCCTACAGAAGATGAGGAGAATTTGATCCTTGCTTGTATTCCCTCCCTAATCTCCAAGGAGATGAATAATTTCCTCATCTACTCAATTTCTTTGCCTCAATTGGAAGAGGTCATTTTTGGGATGAATAAAGGTAAAGCCCCTAGATCATATGGTTTTCTTGTTAAATTTTTTTAGGAATTTTGAGATATTATAAGTTTGGATTTGCTAGAGGTTTCCTAGGAATCTCTTCATAGTAAGTAGATGCTTCATGCCTTGAACTCTAATTTTCTAGTTATCATTACTAAAAAGGAAGGTGCAAATTAGCTTGCATTATTTCAACCTATTGATCTATGTAATGTGGTGCACAAAATTATTACTAAATTGATTGTTAAGAGGCTCAAATTTTTTCTTCCTTCAATAATCTCTGAGAAGCAAGGAGGTTTTGTGGCTAGTAGACAGATCCTAGATAGGTTAGTGGTTGCCTCTGAGGTCATTCACTCTATGGTGACTTCCAAGGATAATTCTATGTTCATCAAGTTGGATATGGCCAAAGCTTGATAGAGTTAAGTGCCATTTTTTTGCAGAGAATTCTCTTAGGCTTTGGTTTTAGTCTAGATTGGGTCAATTGGACTATGATTTGTGTTACTTCTTCCTCTTTTCTATTCTTATGAATGGGGAACCTTTTAAGATTTTTGAGGCTTCCAAGGGCCTTCATCAAGGAGATCCTCTCTCCTCTTATCTATTTATTATGGATGAGGGTCTAGGAAGATTTATTAAGTCATGGGTTTCCTAGGGCAGGATTCAAGGTTGGTGTTGGGGCAATGGGCTACTGCAGCTCTCTCATCTTCAGTTTGTGGATGACACTTCTCTTATGGGGAGGGATCACCTTCAGGAGGCTATTTCTTTTAGGTAGGCTTTGGATATTTACCTTGCTGCTTCAGGTCAAAAAGTCAATGAGCACAAGTCTTCTATCTTCTTTTCTAATACTCCTTAAGCTATTCAATGATGGATTGTTAATATTTTGAGGTTTGATATTTTGTCTCTTCCCTTTGTCTACTAGGAATACCTCTTGTTGTTGGTAGGAAACCCAGGACTTCTTAGCAAAATTTTCTTGATAAGTTGTTGTTAGGACACCAAATCTACACCTTGTTTGCTAAGCCTTCAATGAGAACTCAACAAATTTGGGCCAACATGGGACTGCTCTCAGGTTGTGGGTAACCTATTCAAAAGTAGACCTCTGGATTATGGGCTGACTTCCCCTTTTTATGGTGTCACCTAAACTATTATTTGTTGGGAAAAGGGGAAAAAGAATCATGAAAAGAAAACTAACCCCTATGGTGATGCACCTAATGATATTTCCCAGACCAATACAATTGCTTCCACACACAAGAGTGGTCAATAAATTAACAGTGGTTTACACAACTCAAAACTCCATATGCCTTTGCATCGGTGTTTCATAACAAGGCTGAAAATATCATGGACAACATCTAGAAGGAAGAAAATGGCACCCTCACAGCTTAGACTTTATCCTAAACTGACTCAACACATGTTATGACTTGCAAATTCATACTAACTGAATAAAGGAAAAGAAAAATAGGAAAAAATCAAAGGGAAAACAATTCTTCCATAAGATTTCATCAACCATTTATAAGGATTTCACAATAAACAACATAATGACAAGGTAAGATATATTAGCTTATTCATCAAAAAGGTGTTACACTACTACATAAGTTTGCAAATCTGAGTTACAATGTTGTCCTCTATCTGGAAAAGGCTCCCAAAGCCACAATGCCTACAATAAGAAAGAAAAGAACCTCTACAAAACTCAAGTATCAAGATACTTAAGCAAAACTGAAACCAAAATCCCACACAAGTGTTTCTAGAAACCCTAAGTCAGATGAAACACCAATGCCAAAATAGAAGCTTCTAAAAACACTCCAAAAGGTCCTCCAAATGGTCTAAAGTCAATCTCAATCCAAGATCACACTGAAAGTGTGATAAAAAAGCCTCCAAAATGGCACATGTCTCTCCAAAATAGTCAAACACATCCTCCCACACTTTCTCCATGTTGACAAGTCATCACCAAATCTGGACCCACACACAAGTCATGCAATATGTGTGTTTTGAGTCACAAGACTCAAAAAGCATTAAAAGATAATAACTTGGATTAAGTGATTTATAAAACATCACCTAATCAAGTCATTTTACAATTCAAAACAAGAATAAGGGCCCCACCATATCCTTGTGTTACATTTGCATTAAAAGGCACAATAAAGGTGATTTTAAAATCACTTACATGATATTTTCAGATATGGAATAAAATGTAACATCAAATGCTATGAAAAAAGCTTTCAAAAGCTTCAAAGGAACTTTGGCTATCAACTTACCACCCATATTCTGCATTTTTCCCACACGTCATAATCACATGGTTTGCAAAGGCATATAGTATCAATATTACTTGGCTAATAAGGATGACCTCCAAGACTCTTGGAAAGAATATTCCAAGTCACATGATGTTGGAAAGACAAGACATCACTTGAGGGTCTCATGGCAACACATTGTCAATACACATTTCAGCATAAGTCAAATAAGGGAAGGAATCCCTAAGGCATAAAATGCCTAAGTGATAACACATGTCATAGTGAAGACTTAGCAAAGCTTTTTAAAGAATGGGGAAAAGAAATAAAGGCATAAAAAATGCCTAAGGCAATAACATTGGTCATCAGCCCCATCACATTTCATGTGTTGATTTTTTAAAATAAGGGATAAAAAATCACATCGATATGCAAAGAAGGGTCAAACCCTAATGATAATACCCGAATAATGGAAAAACACCATCATTTGGTCACTTGGAAGAATCTGGAAAATGATGCTCTATTGCCGGGGTTTGAGCAAACACAGGAAAAATGATGTCTTCAATGGTTTTTGGTTGATTCTTGACATTTTTTTGCATGAAAATGGCATGGGAACGCAAGTAAATGTGATTATTGCTCAAAATATGCCTTTTCTTTAATTTTCTAAAGGTCATTTCATGAGTAAGGGCCGCGACTTTAAGTGTCGTTTCTGATCAAACTCTATTGCTTTATTTTCTCTATGGATTATTGCTCATTCTAGCCATCATGGAAATGATTTTGGAGCTTATTTCAACAGGCTTGATATATTTTTGTGAGAAAAAGAGGTAAGCTCTTTTATCATTTGAATATTGCTTCACTTATTTAGCAAAATTTGGGTTTGATTTATCTCCAGGCTGCCATTAATGTATCCATTTTGAATAGTTTATGTTCTATTTTTAGAATGAAAATACCTTTCAAGCCGTAGAAGTCTTGAGTCTTGTCACCTGATGTCTAATATATATTAGAGCATTGAAGCCCCTTTCTAGAAGTCCTTGTGGCTGAAGCATGTAGTCCAACTTTTACTTTATTCTCATTTTCATAATTTGTAGGGTTTTTCCTAGCATCTCCCGTGAGCATTTCAACATTTATTAGCTTAGGTATTGCTTCTTGCTAGCTTTATCTTTGTATTTGATTGCTCCCAGATCAAGGCCTTCAACAGGAATGAAACCATCCATTGAAAAAGCTCACTGCTTAAGCTCTGTCATAGATGGAAGCTGCAATAAACCACAGCCCATTGCCAGCTTCCCAACCTCCAATTCTTTCCACCTGAAGATATACGCACAATGGTGTCCCTTGTATGCATGAATAAATGACACAAAGGCTCTCAATCCCTTCTCCATTATGTCTCGATCCTCCATTACAGCTGAATGTGTCTAAGGAATCGCATTTGAAGTGGCATCTGAATGTTTTCTCTCATGAATGGGTATCTTGTGTATCCATAAAACTTAGCATAGGCATCCTCCTTAGGTAGAAGGAACACAAGTGCATCGCCAGATCCTCCCATGTGTGTTGTTGGACCAACCCTATGTACAAACACATCAGGATCTCCTGCTTCATTCTTCCATGAAGAGAAATCAATGGACATCCTTTAAGAACTTTGAGTCATGACAGTACGACTTCCCAATAATCAACACAGGCACAAGTCATGAAGTATAGAATTATCTCTTTTCTTTTTGTGTAGCCATACAAGAAATGTACAAGTTGTGAAGGTTTTTCATATGTCATGCCTAATTTTCCAGTAGGTATTCCCATCACCTTGATTTAAGAATTGCTTCAGATATAATCTTTTGACTGCTTGCTCCCACCAAATCAATTTCTACCTACACCCTTGCAATCAAACACCTGTCATTCAGTCAATTCATGAATACCCTTAAGCTTAACCTCCTTCATAAAGTGCCAAATACATAATGCCTCTAAGTGCAAGGAATAAAGAACTTAGGTGGCCCCATAGGATATCTCCCATAGATTGGAACAACAAACTTATCTTTTTGTTGGTTAAAATGAAGCCTATAAATCATGTCCCTAAAATAGTAAATGCAAGTGCAAAATGCAAGGACCTTAATATTGCAAGAAAAATCTGATTGACACTAATGAGCAATCTACAATTATGGAAATTTAAATGGACTGAATTATGTGTCTCAAAAATGTCGAAGTCATGTGTAAGACCCTAATGTCTAGTGCATAATCCCTACTCCAAGATTATGAACAATACAAAAGAGAAAATTGGGTCTTCATCAGTCTTCATATGCATCTATGCAATTATTCTAGGATTCTATCTATTTAAGCAACTTGTAGAAATTTGAAGCTTCAAACAACATATATTTTTGTACATACAACTTGGCTATCCATTTTAATGTGCTTGCTTCTACAATCTGCATCACAATTCTGCCCCTCTCATGCCTTTACTTGCTCCTTTTGGTTGTTACAAATCCTATGGTTTTCATCAATTTATGCTCAAAGTCTCATGTTCACTTCTTTGGCTATGAACTCCCCTACTTACTGCATTTTCCCAATGAGGACGTCCTCTTCACTTTTGGAATGTTGTCTTTATGATCTCTCCACCGCTTCAAATAGCTTTTCTATAACAAAATAATAGGCAAGTATGTGCATATTTTGTTCTTATGATGAATGACAGTCATTGTATTACCATGCACTATGATATCTATTTCTTTAGCTCTGCCCTATTTTACCACCATCAATCATGCCAAGGGGCTGGGAGTATCTAAAGCACTTGCAGGTGGTCTGGTAAGATGTATTTTAGAACAAAGATGATCTGCATTCAATGACATGGCAGAAATACTTTGTCCACATGTTCCCTGAGGAGTACCACCATCAAAATTTCTAGGAGAGATAACTTCACAGTCATTCACAATGGCCTATGAAATGACTGCTCTGAAAGCTTCAAATAGTCCTCTATCATTTTTAGTTCATCTTATAGTTTCTTTATTTGGTCAAGCTCTGCTTTAAGCTCTTAACACTATCACATCATTCCTTCATAGGAATATGATTGTTGCTACCCCCATCAAGCTTGGTAGACATGTTTGATACACTATCCTTGTTGTCCCACATATCACATGTTGCTACCTTCTATGAACTATCCTTTTGAAACCCCTCTACTTAAGAATATGAGTTTGGTGGTCACTTTGAATGTGGCTTATGAGCACAACCTATACCTAAATCATTGGCATAATTCATGCAAATTATTATTGGATAGTTAGCCTCCATGATCAATGTCATCACACTCTTTGTATTATCATTGTCATTGGTCAAAATTTTACTCCTTTGTATTACTGATTTTGCTCATTAGTAACAACACTATTGTGGTATTTGCTTTGATACTTCATAGTCCAAAATAATGCAAATCTTCCTTAAATCAAATGGACTTGCTGCTACAATATGTGGCACTCTATATTGTTGTTCATCATTTTCTCAAAGACTCATACTTTCCTTGACTCATAATTGTAGCTACCCCTTCCTGATGTTGTGTGGTTTTCATCCATTGAGTGTAGAATCCATTACACCATTACTGTCTCCTTTGTGATAGCCTTTCATTTACTTGTGGTTGACCTCTGTGATACCTAGGAGACTGTTCCTTCTTTGATGACTATTTATGATGCACCCTTATGTGTTCTTCTATCATCCATGAATGTCACATGGGAGAGTCATTATCATTGACACCGATCATAGGATTGTGTAAGTGGTGGTTTCTTTATCATAGCAAGAGAATGCACCGTACTCTCTTATGTAATGGACTGCTATTACTTTGGAGACTTGACCCTAGAGATTAGGGACTGATTTTTCATTGATGGGCATCTTCAACGTGGAATGTTGTCATTTTTCTTGATAGTAGCTTGCTTTCACCACTGTGTTTATTTCCTTCTTGCTGCCCTCTCCTTTCATGAAACAATTGTTGTTGTCCTCTATTCACCCTAAGGACTGCCCCTTGTAGACCCATAAGAAGTTGTCATGTCACTTACACATGGTCTTGGCTTCAAAGGAGAGTCACCTTGTATTGCTTCATGATTGCTCCAACCATTGCTTACTCTGCTATGTGTAATAAATACACACACTCTTCTCATTTTTACTTTATTGGATAGCCACATGTCGCATATGTGGGTGACCTAACAACTCACTTTCCTATGTGATGAGTGACTACCCAATAGGGTTGAGATGAGAGGGGTTTGATGACAACCTAAAATACTTCCTCATTATTTAATAGATGCATAATTGAACTTGATGCATCTTCAAAATCACTTGATGCATAATTGAACTTGATGCATCTTTTGAATCTGATAATGAAAGTTGATCAACTGTATGATTCCATATTGATTTAATGCATTGATCAAAGATAAATATTTTATCGAATTACTCAATTTCCTTTTCTTTCAAAGAATTTTGAGCTCTACCCTTGTGGGAGCCACATTTACCCCACATGTATTTGATCTGATAAAGAAACAATAATCAGACTTGTCCTAAATCTGCACATGAAGCAAATAGTTAGAAAATAAATGCATATGTTCGATGTTTCTATTTAATGCACTTATGGATCAGTTTATACATGGGTAGGTAGGTGTGTATGTAAGGATTGAATCATTCATTTCTTAGAGCCTTGCTTTGACGTCATATTTTCTTTAGATGCAGGGTGAGGAGCACTATGGAGCTAGGAGGGACACAAGTGGTTCGGGGCAGCAACAACATGACAACATGCAACTTGTAACCAGTCATTCACAGGAAATGACTGGTTCCATTCTTACATGCACATTCTCTCTTTCTTTTACTTATTCATGTATGAATTTCTTCATATGTTCATTGAATAAGAGAGTTAGTCCCTTGGCTTGTGAGGGACATGTATATTTCAATATTATCAATAAAAGACTACATTTGTATATCTATGGTTCTCTTTCACATTTGGTGTAATATAACATTGAAATGACAAAATGTAATCCACTTCATTTGACCATCACTCTTTCATGCATATTGAAACTAGCAGTTTAATGGTTTGCATTTTAAATGTTTAAACAACCTGAAAAGAGGAAACACTAAGTTACTTGATTTCAGCTAAAAGCTAAAAATCAGGTAACAATTACATAGTAAATTCAATCATTGGACTCATCATTGGCTTTCTACTACTGCAAGAGTGACTGTTCTGAAGTCTATTATCCAAGATATCCCTATTTATAGGTGTTTTTTTTAGGTGGATCCTTTGTATTTCCTAAGGGAATTTGATGCTCTCTCACAATAATTTCTTTGGAGTGGTAACTTATAGTCAGCTAAGTGGAGTCTTGTTAAGTGGGATATGATGTGTAGGTTGTAGAAAGAGGGAGGCCTTGGATTGTGTTCTGCTATTTTTAATGGGCAAGCTCTTGCAGCCAAGTTATATTGGAATTGGTGTACTATTCAACATCAGCTTTGGGCTCGTATTCTTACCCACAAGTATCTTAAGGATGCTAGCACTTTTTATGTTCCTCATTTCCCTTTAGAAGGAAGGAGATCTATGATTTGGAATACCCTCAAATCGGGGCTCAGTTGGTTAAGAAGAGGATTTTTTGGATATGTCATTCGAGTTCTCATGCTCTTTTTTTGTGGGATTCTTGGGATGGTCATCCTCCTAGTCTTTCTACTTACCCTCGCCTCTAGTCTCTTTGTGATCATTTTACTGTTGCAGGTTGAAATATATTTGAGCATTATAAGTTTGTTCAGAATATTACATTGGCTACTAGCCTTAGATGGAGGCACTCCTCGGATTGGCCACTAGGAGGGTCAGAGGATGATAGGAAAGAGTTCAGTTAGATTCTTACCTCAGGTGAATGCAATTCCATGGCAGGGCAGGATTTCTTGGCTTGGAGTAATAGTGATTTATCTGGTAAGTACTTTATTTCAACAACTTATGGTGAGTTGGTTAGGCAGGGGTTTGGGGACTTTGAGGTTCCTTGGTGAAAGCAAGTGTGCAACAAATTTTCTTAGCCCAAGTGCAATTTTGTTATGTGGATGGTGGTCTAGAACCGGTGTCTTACTTGGGATAACTTGTGAAAGAGAGGTTTCTAGGGTCCCTTAATGTGTGTTTTATGCTGTCAAAGTGAAGAGAGTGTCTCTCATCTCTTCTTCCAAT
This sequence comes from Sequoia sempervirens, assembly GCA_007258455.2. NCBI lineage: Eukaryota > Viridiplantae > Streptophyta > Pinopsida > Cupressales > Cupressaceae > Sequoia > Sequoia sempervirens. The sequence continues at coordinate 165,145,684 of VDFB02193867.1, read as the reverse complement.
GTTCCTTTTCTAGGAGTATTTGACACATTTGTTGGTCTATGTGGAAGTAGGCTTGTAGGAATGTCTCTTCTTTAGTGGAGTTCTTTTCCCAGTGGGGGAGGGCCCATACTAAAACCTCTTTTCTTCAAGTTACTTAGGCTCTTGGACCAACTTTTATTATATGGCATATTTGGCTGGAGAGGAATCATAGGATTTTTCAATATGTGAAGCTAGTTGTCCAACATTTGTGGTGGGAGATTCTTCATTCTTTGGGAGAAAATGTTGTGGCTAAGTGTGACTTGGCTGAGGATGTGGATCCAAGAGAGGTTACATGTTGCACTTGCCTCAATCTTCCTCTTCAAAGGGGGGTTGTTTAGAGTGTTGGTCAAATCATGAGAAAAAAATGTCATCAACCTCTTCAAAAGATAAATAGGGAGGGGCTCTGGTGTCCTCCTCCTCATGGTGTGTTGAAAATCAACACAGATTGTTCATCTCATGGAAATCCTAGTCATACTGGTATTGGAGGTGTTGGGTGGATTAGTTCTAAGACTGTTGAATTTATCTTCTCTATTTATAAGGGTTGGTATACTAACAATATGATGGAGGATCATGCCATTTTATGCATTGTGGAGTGTGGTTGTGCTCTTGGGTGGAGATGGATAATTTGTGAATCTGATTCTTAGGTGGTTGTGACTTTATTGAAGAGATAACAGTTAGAGGATGTTACTTGGCATTTGGCTATTATTATAAAACAAATTCTTAATTTGTTTGCTTCCTTGGATTTTGTTTCTTTCTATCATATTCCTCAAGAATGGAATAGGGTTGCGGATTGTTTGGCTAAATGGGCTTCTAATCACTTACAAGATTGGAATATTGTGGAAAGGGGTCAATTAGCCCTAAATTTGTCACAAAAGTTGGACCAATTAGTGGAGATTGATAGGGATGTGTAATGTTGTTGCTTTATATTTCTCTTTTTTGGTTTGAATAAATTTTTACCCCTCTTTTAGGCAAAGGTTGAAGCTGTATTGCAGATTTTTTGCAAGTGTTGAAGATATTACAGAAGTTTGGGCCTTAGGTCTCGGGATTATCCTGTATCGCTTGATGAAGAAGGAAGGTGTTTGGAGTTAGTCATGTTTTACTATGCCTCCAAGGTTTTAGACATTGGGTATTATTTATATCTTGTATTGGTTGCAAAGGAATGAAGAAATCCACTAAGTCCAAAGTATTTCATATTTCAGACTTTGGGAGTACAACTTAAGACCATGGTGTTCAAAGAAGGTAGTATGTAGGAAAGTCAAACCCCGCCACCCAAAAAAATTTTGGCCTTTGCAATTTGATGTCAAGGCTTTCATCTTGATAGTTTATGAAGTATGGTGAAACATGAAATCCTAAAGGTTAACACCTAAAAGGGTTCTAGTTGATAATACTTGTGAATGATTATATTGGGAATCATGATTTAAAATGAAGGCTTACATTTCACTAAAAGAATGGAATGTGGTAAAGAGAAAGAGTGAACTCTAACCCCCAAAAATGCTTCGGTGTTTGCAAGTAGAGAAGGACTTTCACACCTTATCAAAAGGAATGATAAGTAGTATGAAGAAAGGGAGGACCTCAAAATCTAATAATCTAATAATATTTTTGGTATTTTCACATTTATTGTTTCACAAGTATGAGTTTGGTTTGCAATGGAGTGAAGATAGAAATTGGTAAAGGATGAGGCTAATAGTCAAATCCCGACAAGAGTAAAAGGAGTATCGGGAATAAGGGCTCAGGCTTTCTTGTTATACTTGACAATGCACTCAAAGCATAAGGTAAGGTAGATTAGCGAGTATTGACTCCAAGAGGAGATAAATTGGAAAGTCACAAAAAATGGAGAATGATGTGGCATAGATGGATAGGTGGCAATAGCCTACCACCCCGCCAATTGGAAGCATTGACTCAATTTGACCCCGTGGGCTAGCGAGAGTTTGACACATGTAAAGGATGTAATGTTGGATGTCTTGAAATGTGAATTTGAGGTTCAATCATATTATGAAATGTGGAATGGATGAATCAATAGAAGACTTACGACATGGTATTTGAGGGTGAATAAGATTGTGACAGTAGTAGAGTTCTATTGCATCACTCAACTGTTTCACATCACAGTTATGAAGCCAAATGAACAAAGTATTTTTGGGATGGGAGATGAATAGAATAAGGTGACATTAAAGGTGAATAGTTATGTGTTTAGATAGGTGAAAAATGATGGATAAATAAGGAGTTGACATGTGGCACATTTTGATTTGTTGATTTCATAACTTTGTTGTGAATCACCACTAGATTTTGGTCAACGTGTTAAAAAGCAATTAAACATGATTTTTTGTTAATAATTTAAAGTTTTCTAAAAAGTGATTTAAACCTAAATCCTATGGTGGGGATTAAAAGCAAGCCCTAATCATGTAGCTATGTTTTATAAATCAATTAAAAACCTAAATCGTATGGTGTTGAGTTAAAATGATAATGCAAGGGTTTGAAGGTGTGAATTCATGACACGTAATCCATAGGTGATTGGCGCAATTTCATATGTCATCAAAAAAAGGATGAAGATCGATGATGCCTATTTAGAGAAGAATAATTCAACGGTGATGATTTAATATTTTCAAGATGAATGGAGGATTGATAGATCTTGGCACAAGAGAAAGGATCGATGATTAGATCTAGAAAATCTAGGGTTTTACATGATTGCCTACTTGATGAATGAATTTGATCTATCCAATGGATTTGATGATCGACGACACATATTGAAAAGGTGATTGAGACTAGGTTTAGTCCATCCAATCAAGAGATAGCCATGTCGATTGAGAATAGATTAGATTGATCAAAGGAGTTGAATGCATTTAATGCTTTCTAGGTTTAGGGTTTTGGCAACTTCCATAATATCTAGTAAATTATATTTGAATTTTATGATGCCATTTGGCTTGAGATGCATACATAACTTCATGGAGAAGTTTGTGAGGTAAAAAAAAATCCCTAAGAGATGCTTCCTAATGGTTTTGACAGTGGTGCACATCTCAAGGAAATGATTGCAACTTGGTGAAGAAAGAAGACGATTAGATAATCATCTTAGTGTTGCATATGTTGGAGGAGTATGTGAAAAGGAGAAGGTAAAGAAGAAAAGAGTATGCATAAGTGATGAATGAGCAGAACCTTAAAAAAAGTAGAACATCATCAAGGATTAACATTCCAGGTGCAAAGTATAGTGCAACAAGATAGAATAGTGAATGTTCTAAGAGAAAAGGGAGCGCGGGGTAGAAAGAGTAGAGAAGAGAAGGGAAGAAGAGAGAAGTGAAGAGAAGAGAAGAGAGGATGTGTTACTGATATTGTAGCATCAACAATAGAGTGTGAGTTGTAGAAAGTGCAACAATGTATTGTGTAGTTGCAAAGTAAGTTGCAACATTGAACTGTTATCAATTTGTGATATCTTTTTTTTTGTACATCTAATTGGTTGGTGCCATGAAATAACTGAGTTGGTGCTTAGTGTAGGGAGTTAGTGCTTCCTTGGATTTTGTGCTCCTAAAACTAGGGGATTGGTGTCTCCTTAGGGTTGGTTCCCTTAAACATTGTAACAAAATATTTGATTGTGATGTTGGATTTGAGCAGTAGACTCAAGTAGCTTTTTTCACCATGGTTTTCCCATCTTAGGTTTTCCATGTATATCTGGTGTTATGGGATTTCATGTGTTGATTGTATGATTGTATGTTTATGTTGCTACATCTTATTTCTTCAATCTACACATTAAGGATTTAAGGGGTTAGTCTGCACAAAAGAGTTTAGAGGATAAAGTTTTAAATATCTACTAATTCACCCCCCTCTCAATAATTTTTTGTGTTCCAACAATATTCAGGATCAAGCCCCGAATCCTAGGTGGGACCCATATTCCCAAGGTGACGTATGAGTCCCAGATCGCTAGATCTCGAACACACAACCCAAAAACTTGAATTATGATTGGTCATTTAATAAATGTCAAGATTATCCTCAGAGAAATGTATTTAATAAGGCTTGTAGATGCAAAATAGCACCAGTTAGAGCATAAAGAAGCCAAATTTTAATGAAAAGCCTGGCCCAAAACTTAATTTGAATATGTAAAACATACTACAACACCAAATTAAGGCATCACTTAGCTCTTTTTATCAATTATTCCCAAATTAAGTGAGGAAAAGGGATATTTTTCCATCACTACAAATCCAAAAGGAATGACAACCCAACATAATGTTCCCCACAGTGTAGTAAATGTCATCTTGCATTGATCTTAAGGGTTAATAAAGATTTTATTATATCCAAAAAAACCATCCATGAATGACAACAAATCATAGCCCACAGTTGAATATACTATCATGTCAATATTAGGAAGGGGAAAATCATCTTTTAAAGATGCTTTATTAAGGTCCCAAAAATTCATACACATCCTAATATGATTATCAAGTTTTGCAACTATGATAATATTTGAGATCCATGGAGAATAGTCAATAGGACGAATAAATCCAGCTTCAAGGAGTTTCTCTATCTCAGCTTTAACGAATAAGGCTATCTTAGGATTCATCTTATGTATCTTTTGTCTTACTGGTCTAGCATCTTGTGCAAGGACTATTTTATGCGTAACTATTTTACCATCAATACCTGACAAATTTGAATAAATAAAAGGAAAGAGTTCATGAAATTCATGTAATAATGTTGTATGTTCTTCTTGTTCATCCTCATCAAGGAAATTTCCTATTTAAATCACTCCTCCTTCATTAGATGTATCCATTAGTATGTTGATTGTATCTACCATAGGTAGTGCACTTTTTCTTATAACTTTGAGAATGTGCTTTTCTTTATCTTGTTCAATGTCAATTGTTTTATTTTCTTCATCAACTTGTTTGATACCAATCATGGCACAAGTGAATCCTTGTTTGTAAAGGGGAATTGGTGATTTATCATAAACTCCTAGCATTTCTTTTAGAGGTTCATCATCTTCAAAGTATTTCCAATGATGCATCACTTGTTGTATCAATCATTAAGGATGCTTTAAAGTGAGAGTTGTCTTAAAAAAACCACACAAGATAGTGTTTAAATTAAGCAAAGGTCTTTTTGTTGCTTTCATTTTTTTAGAAGGGCAATATCCAAGACCATTTTTTGTTTCTTATGTGGTAGGCTCTATAGGAACATGGATGCTTTGTTCTTTCACAACAAATCCTTTTCCACTATTGCCAAGTTGTTTCAAGAGCTCATAACCCCTTCCATAAAGCCTTCACTAGTAGAATTTGGAAAATAAATGACTACGTGACTAAAACCAATTATAAATGACAAAATGTACTCATTTTTTGCAACATAGTTATAAATGACTAATTTGATCACTAGATAAAATTACAACTATAAATGACTAAATAAATGACTAAGTTTTTGCATCAAACTTTGTTTTTTGAGAGAAAATATTCCTAGCCATCAATTTAGGCTTTGGCCGACACTTATGCATACAAATTTTTATATATATTATAAATGTGTAACACAAATCAAATGATATATTTAAGACCACCATTTTCTCATAGTTTTTAACTATTGCTTAGTTAGAAGAAATGGTCTTGGAAAACAAACAAAGGTTGAATGGTTTTGAAGATGGAGATATTGAGTAGTAATCGAAGGGCTTTCCCAGTGGAGGAATCTCCTACCAACAATGATTCAAAGTATGGGTCTAGAATGTGGCCAAATATATCCTTCTATTAGACAACTCCCCACCTAGAAGTATGTCTTGAGCATTTTGAGCTTTTTGTTGTGAATCATCTCAGACATAAGCAAACATGGATTCTTAAATTGTTTTAAAAGTTGGATGTATATGTTATTCCTATTGGGTATTTGAAAATTTTGATGTTGGGTGTTTTTCGTTAAGTACTATTTAGCTATTTGAATTTTATGATGCTAGTTGTTTTGTTATTGGATATTTGGGTATGTTTAAAAATTGATGCTTGGTATTTTTATTGGTTGTTTGGGTATTTCAATGCTAGGTTTTCACTTGAAATGGGTATTTTAAAAAATGGTACTGGATATTTTTTTCTATCAAGATAATTTTTTTCTAAGAAACGGGTGAGGTCTCAACATTTTCTAGTAGTACACAGTTTTCTAATTTGTTTTTGTTATCACTTTTCTTAGGCATTGAAAAAATTGATGTTCAGTGAATCCTTTGTTATTGACTATCTTGGTATTTAAAAAAAGGACGTTGGGCATTTTCTTTATATGGGTATTTAAAAAAATTGGTATTGGGTATTTTTTTTTCTATTGAGTTAAAATTATTCTAACAAACAAAAAATGTCTCAATCTTTCTAGTATTGCAACCTCACTAATCTGCTAGAGTTATGGTTTATGCTTCTATGGAGGCCTAGGGTTTTTACCCTACTCATGCTCCTACCAATGCTTCTATTGGTATTAAAAACCAACCTTAAATCTTGGGTCAGAAAATTAGTTGTCTTGACACAGTGTGTTATGATCTTGGATTGTATCATAGAGTGTGTGGGAAGCCTTTGTTTGATCATTAAGGTATATAAACCTAATCACGAAAACGTATCATATATACCATGGGTCTTTCTTTAATACTTCCCATAATGGTTATTAGCAAATCACATTATTATAGTTTTTGGTAACCCAAGATTACATTCAAGTATGTAACAAACTTGGTATGTAGTTTAAGTTGTACACTTTTAAGTAACATTCATAAGGTTTATAAAATATTGATCACTCTCTAGAATAGCCCATTAAACATGGGTTGTGCTTGAATGCACTACATAATTGATATAACACAACAACTCTACATATCAACCAGAGTTATAGGCTCTTTATTGCAACAAAAAGTAATTGATCTTGGATCATGCTATCATTACATTGTAACCTATTTGTGGGAGTAAATGGTGACTCCCCAACACCCCCAAGAACAGCTGTGACCAAAACCACTTCCACAAGAGAGAGAATGGCAAGAAAGCTTGCTTCACAATGCAAGATTGATTAATGGTTGAATTGCTATGCAAATGTACATGAGATTCCTTGCTTATAAAGGCAAGGTTGAAATGTAGTAATGAACATGATGTCGAAAAATTTCATAATCCTATGACATGTGACAACTAACAAACTAATCACCTAGGAAATGATGCATCCTAGCTAGATAAGATAAGTTCTAGAAAATCCAACTAAGACTTCTAGAAAGAATCTTATATCCTAAGTAAACTTAATCATGTGAATGTGTCCCCTAATTTACTTAGTGAATGAATAAGCTAGGTACAAGACATTTATTCACACCAACAACCCCCTTAAGTGCAACTTAGGGGGAAGATTATTATGCACACTATGCAAAGATAAAGATGGGTCCCAGCTGCTAGGCCATGATAGGTACCCATTTACAATGGAAATGCAAACAATTTCTCACAAGCAGAGAAAAGGAGAAAACCCAGTGGGACAAAACTCCTCTCCAAAAGAGAGAAAAACAAAAAAAAAGAAACATGATGTATGGAGGAATCAATGATACCCCTGAAGGACAACATGCATCATGTATACACAATCAAATACCCCCCCATAAGAGGGTAGTAGAGAGATAAGATGTCCCCCCAATGATGAAGAAGCTCCAAAGCCAATGAAGAATGCCTGAAAACAAAAGATGACCCAATGTCTGCAAGCAACACATCTTCCCTTAGGAAGAAACAAAGCTATAAGCTGTTGTAGAAGCCACTCCATGTCCAATTGAAAGGAGGAAGCATGAATGCTCATGTATGCCTCTAAAAACTGAGTAGGAGCCTCCAAGCTTGAATGAGCCACAACATAATCATGGTCAAAATCAACCAAGAAACATGACAAATCAAGTGAAGGAGGAGACTCATGAATGTCAATCTCCAAAGACAAAGTAGATGGTGTAATAGTTGTGCTAAAACTATCATCAAAGAGGAGAGAAATCCTCTCAAGTGTGTCGTCCAAATCTACAATATGAGACTCCATGAACAAGTTGGGAATACATGTCAAATATTCATCCCACAAAGCAAGATCTAAAAAACTACGATCATCCTGCTGAATAGAAGCATCAATGGTTGAAGAAGCATGAGGTGGAGGAGTAGGAAGCTCAACACTAGTCTCTAGAATACCAAGGTGTAGATGACCAAACTTCTCCTCACTATCATGGTTCACACTCAATGGAGTGTGTGATGTAGTCAAAGGAACATTATCATCTTCTGAAGAAAAATGTGAAAAGCAATATACTCAAGATGAGTGATGAGCCATCTCGATAGCAATAATATCCCTAGTCTCCAAGTCCCTTATGTACACCCTATCTGGAGTGAACTCAACTATTTTACCTTGACCCCCATGAGTAATTTGGTAAATAAAAAGGAGATTAGTGGACAAGGAAGGAACACAAAGAACATCATTGAAGGTCCCTTCCCCCATATCAATAGAACCCTTCCCACTTACCTTCATATATGTATTGTTACCCATCAATATATGAGGTGAATTACAAGGCTCAAAAGAAGAGAACATATCCATAGAAGATGCCATATGATGAGATGCTGAATCAAGAAGCCATCTATGTGATTCAAGACTTGTAGAGGCCAAGAGTGCTTGTCCTTTCATCTTGTGTAGCCCAGATGTAGATCTTGTATCCTATGACTGAGATGATGATGAGGGGGTTTCTGATTGAGATGCTGAAGAAGTAGAAGACACTAATGAGGGAAGCTTAATGTTATTCTTTTGAAGAAGGTGTGTGAGTTCATCAATATTCTTATTATAACATCTATGCTCATCATGTCTTAATCTTTTGCAATATGCACATTTTCACTTCTTTTTAGATGATTCCTCTTTTGAAGAGGATGTGGACTCAGGAGTGCTATGTGAAGGAGAATATTTACCTTGCTCATTAGACTTGGGAGCCTTATTCTGCTTCTTACCTTTGCCACTTGAAGCCTTTGTATCCTTTGAAAAAAGAGAGTGAGGTGTAGTAGAATTCAATGTGCCCATGTGTACCAAATTTTCTTGTTCCCTTGTGAGTTGAGCTGCAAATTCATCAAGAGAAGGCATTTTGTATGCATTTCCAAGGGTATCCATTGTAGCATACAATGTAGAAACAAACACTAAATAATCAGGAACAAGCTTAGAAAGAATAGAAAGTATCAATTGTTCATCCTCTTTAGTGACCCCACAATTAGATAACTGCAATCTAAGAGAATGGAGCTTAGAGAAAAAATATTGGACATTGTCAAAATCTGAAGGATTAAGACCCATTAGTTCATTCTCCAACTTAAATTTCCTCATCTTATTTGGCTTACGAAAGAGACTCTCTAAAGTAGTCCAAGCTTCATTAGGATGAGTGCAAGATGCAACATGATATCTAAGATCTGGAGAAATGGACAACTTCAAAGTACCAAGAGCTTCATCCCTTCTATCAAGCCATTTTCTTTTCTCTTTTTCTCCTGCGGGTTTTGGATCTTGACCAAATGTTATTCTTTGCAACTTCGATTTTAACAATAACAACTCCATTTGAGATTTCCACTCATGATAGTTATATGGAGTTAGAAGTACACATTTTTTCAAATTCATGATACAATCAGATAGAACAAGAGAAGAATACTAATTTCCCCTCACAATACAAGAAATCAATCCCTTTGTCCCAACATATTTATAGTTTTTTTGCAAATTTGCAACAATGTATCCCAAACTATCAAATTAACAACAAATTGAAAAACTGAAAATCTGGAAACAAATCTGCAAAAAGTGCATGAATACAACAAAAGTACTCCTGAATACCTTCCCGATGCCACAAATTTGGAGAAAATCGGAGATTGGAGCACAAAGATATGAGCTCGGAGGCAAAAAATGATGATAGGGCTTCAACCTTGAAAAAGGGTAAAAAACTACAAAATATTTGCAAAATATCTACACCACTGAAAAATTAAGATCTCCACCTTTCCGACAATATCTCATTTCTAAAAAATGGCCTCTGTATACAAAAGTTATGAGAAAATGAAAAAAGGCCTATAAAAGGCACTATAGGGGCAAAATCAGGACAATGCAACATTAAATAAGCGCAAAAATCAAGCGCTCAAGGGAAAAACTGATGGTCAGGCATATGACCAAGGGAAAAGGAATTTACAAATAAATATTATTCTGCCAGTATAAAACACAGAGTCAGCTAATACATAAAACTCATCTGCCTAGGTAAATTGGTCGACACTTAAACATTAATACAAGGTTTAATATTTAAAAAAGACACATTGCCGATATGACAAATGACAGGTCGGGTTGAAGGATGAATATAGTCGGCTCAAATTTTTTATACAAAAAGCCATCGGCTAAGAAATATATAATTTTTTTTATAAAACGCAAATCATTTCATACTGACCATGCAGGGATGTGATAGATCTGATGGAACACCTAAGATTTGACCACCGAATGGACACAACTGACAGAGAAAATCAGGATTCGGTACCCTTTACTAACGGATAGTACCCTTGCTGATAAATGACCTACTTACGCCGATGACAATGGAAAGTACCCACCAATGGAGAAGAAATCAGAGGAATATGCCGATGGATCTGTACCGCCGATCGGAGTATGTACATTGGACCAAAAGGAGATTTGACCGCTAATTTGAGTGATACAAGCTGATGAAGGTACCCAATGACACTAGGTCAGACAACTAACGAGTACCCCGCAGATGGAGCATGTACGCCGGTGTAAATGCAATATACCAACTGCAATAGAAGTGATGTTACCCGCTGGCTAAGGATCTGACTGGAACCTTTGATGACGCAACAAATAGGATGATTTGATGATGCCGGTACAGTAGGACTATGATGCCAATTGTGCAGATGATATTCTCTGTGTAAATGTTGATTCACAAAATTTTTCCAAATTTTTAAATAAATTCCCCAACAATATAAATAAAGCCCGATTATATTAAAAAAAATTGCCCCAAATTTTTACAAAATACTCGCAGAAAATATTTTACAAAATATTTTTTAAAAAAAAATGGAAAAATCATACCGCTCGGGGGTTTCTCCAGCAAAAATTGTTTGCTTCAAAAACAACTTTACCCAAAATAGACGAATTTATAGTCAAAATTCGTCTTCGAAACCTTCTGATCTCAACCATGAGGTTAATGAAATCCCAATCTACACCTAGCAAAAAGCTTCAAGCCAACACAATACCCTTAGATCTGGGAAGGAATCTGCAACACCTAGAGAGCTCTGATACCATGTGGGAGTAAATGGTGACTCTCCAACACCCCCAAGAATAGTTGCAACCAAAACCACTTCCACAAGAGAGAGAATGGCAAAAAAGCTTGCTTCACAATGCAAGATTGATTAATGGTTGAATTGTTATGCAAATGTACATGAGATTCCTTTCTTATAAAGGCAAGGTTGAAATGTAGTAATGAACATGATGTTGACAAATGTCATAATCCTATGACATGAGACAACTAACAAACTAATAACCTTGGAAATGATGCATCCTAGCTATATAAGATAAGTTCTAGAAAAGCCAACTAAGACTTCTAGAAAGAATAAACTTAATCATGTGAATGTGTCCCCTAATTTACTTAGTGAATGAATAAGCTAGGTACAAGACATTTATTCACACCAACACTATTAAACTTAAGTCAACCTAAATGCACCCGATGATGATTGACACCTAGTTGTGATGATAGTGATTTTTACATGAATTGTGCTCATATGAGTGACTCAATTTGTATCACAACATAGCCACATTAAACTTGGGTCACACATGAATGCATCTTATATTTGTTATAGCACAACTGTGCCACATGACCAATAGAGTTACAGATCATATAATTATAGTCACAAGAATTTCTTCCATAGTTGTGCTCTTACGGTGATTCCATTACCATTATACCATAACCCTTTATACTTATATTGCTAAAATCCTTACATTTCTTATTTTCTCTTTGGATGGATGGTAATTCAATGGCAGGGATTTGTATGTAGGTCATGCTCATATAAGTGCCTTCATCACCATTACACAATAGTACATTGGAATATCCTTTCTTGAACCTTTACTCTTTTTTTATTGTTAAGGTTTCTTAGTGATTATTCTATTTCCATGTGGCATATTGATAAAAGAAACCAAGCAAAAAATCATTTTGTTTTTAGTTAACTCTTGCTAACATACTTTTGGAATAAATGTTTGATTCAATTACTTCAAGTGTGAAGAATTTTGTTTTCTTCTTATAATACATTCATTCAAAGTTGTAGTAGAAAGCTTCTTATGTTGAAACACATCATGTAAACTTACTTTAAGCTACATTTAGGAGGCCTCATGGATTTTTTGTGGTTTATACAACTTTTTCTTTGATAGTAAATGACATCAGATTCTTTCTAAAACTGAAATAATTTATTGATTATGGTTTTATGATGATTAAATGTTTTATTTAGATGGGGTTAATATGTGGAATTTTTATGTACAGGAAGAATAGATTGTGACACAATGTTTGGGTATGGATGGTTCAGGAAAACTTGGATTGCTATCAATGGCATAACCAGGTTGGAGAGTACCTTAAGCTGATGTGAAACACTTCCAAGTTTTTTCTCTTGGAAGCAAAACTTGAGTATAGGAATACAGACATTGGTGGACTGAAACATTAGTTTCCACCTGATTACATATTAGGAGTTAGTCAATTACTTTGGATTCCCAGTTGATCGCTTTGAATATTTGACAGAGAAAGTTCATACATTCTAAAGATAAAATCATAAATCTGTTGTTCCAATTTTAGATTGAATTTGAGATCTTGAATATCCAACAAAGAAATTTCATACATTCTAAAGATAAAATCATAAATCTACTTGGTCCAATTTGAGGTCCAATTGTAAGGATTTTTCTTTTTAATTATACTTTCTGACATTTAGCTTGATACAATTTTTTACTTTAGAATCATGGTATTGATTTTCTTCTAATGTTTTCAACCCTCATTTTAGGGAAAAACTCTGAAGATGATTCCTTTAGATGGAGACTACACTTTTCTACTTTAGGTTCCACCCAGAAACACCAAAAGCTTAGGTACTATCATACTTGGAGAAAAAGTAGGAGTCATGTAATGACTAGATACTCATTTTTGGAGCTTTGGTTGAGAAATTTAAATGTTTGGCTATGTGCACAAAAAAAATTTCATGGAGGAGTGCAAAATTCCTTACAAAGTAAGTACCACAATAGAGTTTGAGGTGAATTGTACATGTTATTTTATGTTGATATGGATATGTTCTAACATATAGCTAATTTTTGAAGCATAATAGATAGGCTAAATAGTTGTTCATATACCATTATTTCTAATTCAAAATTACTATACCTTATTCTAGGAGCAAATCATAGGGGGATTATATATATAAGACACCATTGTTTCAAATTTAAAATTGTTGGTTCTTTCATAATTGTTTGCTTCATTTATTTGATCTAAGACAACCTATTGCATAGAAGATGCTCTCAAAATCATAGCAAAATCCTTTATTTTGAGAAGAGTTTTTAGAATCTTCCCATCATAATAATGAACAAAATCATCAATCATTAACCTGAACTTTGCAAGATTTTCATCAAATTCTACTTTTCCACTCTCTTTTCCATTCTATATTTTATTCCCAATTTCATCCATGTAGAACTTCCTTGGCCTGTAGATCCTATTGTTAGTTGTAACTTTACTAGGTGTCGAGCATAGCTTCAAGTTTTTACCCAAGCAAAAATTGAAAAAAATCGACCTTACTAGATACAATGTGTTGAAAAGATCTTTGAAGTTATTATGGAAAAGAGTTCCTAAGAGTATAATGCACAGTTTTGAATCAACATTTTTGCATGAATTCCATATCTTTGATCGGCTATTTCAACCTTGATGACCTTCATCAAGAATGAGCATACCTGGGCTCTCTAAAATTAGTTTTCCAATATGCTTAGCCTCTTCAGGAAGGCTCACATTTGTCTCACAATTAGTTAGGTATTCAAAAAGAATGTAGCCAATAAAAAACACACTTCTTCTATGCCACTCATTTGTGAGACAAATGTGAGCCTTCATAAAGAGGCTAAGCATATTGGAAAACTACTTTTAGAAAGAAAAGGTCTGCTTGTTCTTGATGAAGTTCATCAAGCTTGAAATAACCAATCAAAGATATGAAATTCATGCAAAAAGGTTAAATCAAAATTGTGCATTATACTCTCAAGAACTCTTTTTTAGAATAACTTCAAAGAGATTTTCAACACATTGTATCTGGTAAGGCTGAATTTTGTCAATTGTTGCTTGGGTAAAAACTCAAAGCTATCCTCAACACCTACTATAGTTATGGATAATAGAAGGATCTACAAGCTGAGGAAGTTCTTCATGGATGAAATTGGGAATAAAATTTAGAATGGAAAAGAGAGTGGAAAATAAGTTCTTATGAAACTCTTGCAAAGTTCAGGTTAATGACTAATGCTTTTGTTCATTGTTATGATGGGAAGATTTTGAATAGTCTTCCCAAAATAAAGGATTTTACTATGATTTTGAGAGAATATTCTATACAAAAAGCTGTGTTAGATCAAATAAATGGAGCAAACAATTATGAAAGAGTCAACAATTTTGAATTTGAAAAAATGGTGTCTTTTGTATAGAATTCGCCTATGATTTGCTCCTAGAATAAGGTATAGCAATTTTGAATTTGAAACAATGGTATATGAACAAATATTTATCCTATTCATTATGCTACAACAATTAACTATAGGTTAGAATATATCCATATCAACATAAAATCGCAGGTGCAATTCACCTCAAACTCTATTGTGGTAATTACTTTGTAAGGAAGTTTGAACTCCTCCACAAACATTCTCTGTGCACATCAGTATGTTGGTTATTATCTTGATCTCCTTTGTGATCAAAAGAATAGTGAAGTTCATTGCATAACTCATGACCATTTTGCACTACTATGATCTAGTGCTCTTTTACTTCTTACTCATTGTGTTCTCAATCATAATATGAAAATGACTTAGAGGATAGATCTTTGTCACCATTTGATAATAAATTTAATTATTTTTGAACTATTTTTTATGATTCAATCATTGTTTGATAGTGTTCTTCCTTTCTCAGTCCTATAGGTTAGAGGACAATTCACAGTTTTCAACTCTCTAACAATGATATTCCTTTTAGTGATCTCAATCACCTAATCCAGTGTGTTATCTTCTTCATTTCTCAGTGCTAACAATGCCTACACAGTGTTATCTCAATCATAGTTATATTACTCCTTCATTTGAAGATATTATGTTGCTTAGAAAGTAATGTTTCAATGAATTCATATTTTGTCTTACAAACGTCTTGTTGCACTTGTAGAGTTTTGTTGTGAATAATATGTAGTCAAGATGCCTTCAAATGGAACACTTTTGCAGAGGCAATAAGATAATAGTTTTAGGATACGTTTTCGTGATTAGGTTTATATACCTTAATGATCAAACAAAGGCTTCCCACACACTCTATGATACAATCCAAGATCATAACACACTGTGTCAAGACAACTAATTTTCTGACCCAAGATTTAAGGTTGGTTTTTAATACCAATAGAAGCATTGGTAGGAGCATGAGTAGGGTAAAAACCCTAGGCCTCCATAGAAGCATAAACCATAACTCTAGCAGATTAGTGAGGTTGCAATACTAGAAAGATTGAGACATTTTTTGTTTGTTAGAATAATTTTAACTCAATAGAAAAAAAAATACCCAATACCAATTTTTTTAAATACCCATATAAAGAAAATGCCCAACGTCCTTTTTTTAAATACCAAGATAGTCAATAACAAAGGATTCACTGAACATCAATTTTTTCAATGCCTAAGAAAAGTGATAACAAAAACAAATTAGAAAACTGTGTACTACTAGAAAATGTTGAGACCTCACCCGTTTCTTAGAAAAAAATTATCTTGATAGAAAAAAATATCCAGTACCATTTTTTAAAATACCCATTTCAAGTGAAAACCTAGCATTGAAATACCCAAACAACCAATAAAAATACCAAGCATCAATTTTTAAACATACCCAAATATCCAATAACAAAACAACTAGCATCATAAAATTCAAATAGCTAAATAGTACTTAACGAAAAACACCCAACATCAAAATTTTCAAATACCCAATAGGAATAACATATACATCCAACTTTTAAAACAATTTAAGAATCCATGTTTGCTTATGTCTGAGATGATTCACAACAAAAAGCTCAAAATGCTCAAGACATACTTCTAGGTGGGGAGTTGTCTAATAGAAGGATATATTTGGCCACATTCTAGACCCATACTTTGAATCATTGTTGGTAGGAGATTCCTCCACTGGGAAAGCCCTTCGATTACTACTCAATATCTCCATCTTCAAAACCATTCAACCTTTGTTTGTTTTCCAAGACCATTTCTTCTAACTAAGCAATAGTTAAAAACTATGAGAAAATGGTGGTCTTAAATATATCATTTGATTTGTGTTACACATTTATAATATATATAAAAATTTGTATGCATAAGTGTCGGCCAAAGCCTAAATTGATGGCTAGGAATATTTTCTCTCAAAAAACAAAGTTTGATGCAAAAACTTAGTCATTTATTTAGTCATTTATAGTTGTAATTTTATCTAGTGATCAAATTAGTCATTTATAACTATGTTGCAAAAAATGAGTACATTTTGTCATTTATAATTGGTTTTAGTCACGTAGTCATTTATTTTCCAAATTCTACTAGTGAAGGCTTTATGGAAGGGGTTATGAGCTCTTGAAACAACTTGGCAATAGTGGAAAAGGATTTGTTGTGAAAGAACAAAGCATCCATGTTCCTATAGAGCCTACCACATAAGAAACAAAAAATGGTCTTGGATATTGCCCTTCTAAAAAAATGAAAGCAACAAAAAGACCTTTGCTTAATTTAAACACTATCTTGTGTGGTTTTTTTAAGACAACTCTCACTTTAAAGCATCCTTAATGATTGATACAACAAGTGATGCATCATTGGAAATACTTTGAAGATGATGAACCTCTAAAAGAAATGCTAGGAGTTTATGATAAATCACCAATTCCCCTTTACAAACAAGGATTCACTTGTGCCATGATTGGTATCAAACAAGTTGATGAAGAAAATAAAACAATTGACATTGAACAAGATAAAGAAAAGCACATTCTCAAAGTTATAAGAAAAAGTGCACTACCTATGGTAGATACAATCAACATACTAATGGATACATCTAATGAAGGAGGAGTGATTTAAATAGGAAATTTCCTTGATGAGGATGAACAAGAAGAACATACAACATTATTACATGAATTTCATGAACTCTTTCCTTTTATTTATTCAAATTTGTCAGGTATTGATGGTAAAATAGTTACGCATAAAATAGTCCTTGCACAAGATGCTAGACCAGTAAGACAAAAGATACATAAGATGAATCCTAAGATAGCCTTATTCGTTAAAGCTGAGATAGAGAAACTCCTTGAAGCTGGATTTATTCGTCCTATTGACTATTCTCCATGGATCTCAAATATTATCATAGTTGCAAAACTTGATAATCATATTAGGATGTGTATGAATTTTTGGGACCTTAATAAAGCATCTTTAAAAGATGATTTTCCCCTTCCTAATATTGACATGATAGTATATTCAACTGTGGGCTATGATTTGTTGTCATTCATGGATGGTTTTTTTGGATATAATAAAATCTTTATTAACCCTTAAGATCAATGCAAGATGACATTTACTACACTGTGGGGAACATTATGTTGGGTTGTCATTCCTTTTGGATTTGTAGTGATGGAAAAATATCCCTTTTCCTCACTTAATTTGGGAATAATTGATAAAAAGAGCTAAGTGATGCCTTAATTTGGTGTTGTAGTATGTTTTACATATTCAAATTAAGTTTTGGGCCAGGCTTTTCATTAAAATTTGGCTTCTTTATGCTCTAACTGGTGCTATTTTGCATCTACAAGCCTTATTAAATACATTTCTCTGAGGATAATCTTGACATTTATTAAATGACCAATCATAATTCAAGTTTTTGGGTTGTGTGTTCGAGATCTAGCGATCTGGGACTCATACGTCACCTTGGGAATATGGGTCCCACCTAGGATTCGGGGCTTGATCCTGAATATTGTTGGAACACAAAAAATTATTGAGAGGGGGGTGAATTAGTAGATATTTAAAACTTTATCCTCTAAACTCTTTTGTGCAGACTAACCCCTTAAATCCTTAATGTGTAGATTGAAGAAATAAGATGTAGCAACATAAACATACAATCATACAATCAACACATGAAATCCCATAACACCAGATATACATGGAAAACCTAAGATGGGAAAACCATGGTGAAAAAAGCTACTTGAGTCTACTGCTCAAATCCAACATCACAATCAAATATTTTGTTACAATGTTTAAGGGAACCAACCCTAAGGAGACACCAATCCCCTAGTTTTAGGAGCACAAAATCCAAGGAAGCACTAACTCCCTACACTAAGCACCAACTCAGTTATTTCATGGCACCAACCAATTAGATGTACAAAAAAAAAGATATCACAAATTGATAACAGTTCAATGTTGCAACTTACTTTGCAACTACACAATACATTGTTGCACTTTCTACAACTCACACTCTATTGTTGATGCTACAATATCAGTAACACATCCTCTCTTCTCTTCTCTTCACTTCTCTCTTCTTCCCTTCTCTTCTCTACTCTTTCTACCCCGCGCTCCCTTTTCTCTTAGAACATTCACTATTCTATCTTGTTGCACTATACTTTGCACCTGGAATGTTAATCCTTGATGATGTTCTACTTTTTTTAAGGTTCTGCTCATTCATCACTTATGCATACTCTTTTCTTCTTTACCTTCTCCTTTTCACATACTCCTCCAACATATGCAACACTAAGATGATTATCTAATCGTCTTCTTTCTTCACCAAGTTGCAATCATTTCCTTGAGATGTGCACCACTGTCAAAACCATTAGGAAGCATCTCTTAGGGATTTTTTTTTACCTCACAAACTTCTCCATGAAGTTATGTATGCATCTCAAGCCAAATGGCATCATAAAATTCAAATATAATTTACTAGATATTATGGAAGTTGCCAAAACCCTAAACCTAGAAAGCATTAAATGCATTCAACTCCTTTGATCAATCTAATCTATTCTCAATCGACATGGCTATCTCTTGATTGGATGGACTAAACCTAGTCTCAATCACCTTTTCAATATGTGTCGTCGATCATCAAATCCATTGGATAGATCAAATTCATTCATCAAGTAGGCAATCATGTAAAACCCTAGATTTTCTAGATCTAATCATCGATCCTTTCTCTTGTGCCAAGATCTATCAATCCTCCATTCATCTTGAAAATATTAAATCATCACCGTTGAATTATTCTTCTCTAAATAGGCATCATCGATCTTCATCCTTTTTTTGATGACATATGAAATTGCGCCAATCACCTATGGATTACGTGTCATGAATTCACACCTTCAAACCCTTGCATTATCATTTTAACTCAACACCATACGATTTAGGTTTTTAATTGATTTATAAAACATAGCTACATGATTAGGGCTTGCTTTTAATCCCCACCATAGGATTTAGGTTTAAATCACTTTTTAGAAAACTTTAAATTATTAACAAAAAATCATGTTTAATTGCTTTTTAACACGTTGACCAAAATCTAGTGGTGATTCACAACAAAGTTATGAAATCAACAAATCAAAATGTGCCACATGTCAACTCCTTATTTATCCATCATTTTTCACCTATCTAAACACATAACTATTCACCTTTAATGTCACCTTATTCTATTCATCTCCCATCCCAAAAATACTTTGTTCATTTGGCTTCATAACTGTGATGTGAAACAGTTGAGTGATGCAATAGAACTCTACTACTGTCACAATCTTATTCACCCTCAAATACCATGTCGTAAGTCTTCTATTGATTCATCCATTCCACATTTCATAATATGATTGAACCTCAAATTCACATTTCAAGACATCCAACATTACATCCTTTACATGTGTCAAACTCTCGCTAGCCCACGGGGTCAAATTGAGTCAATGCTTCCAATTGGCGGGGTGGTAGGCTATTGCCACCTATCCATCTATGCCACATCATTCTCCATTTTTTGTGACTTTCCAATTTATCTCCTCTTGGAGTCAATACTCGCTAATCTACCTTACCTTATGCTTTGAGTGCATTGTCAAGTATAACAAGAAAGCCTGAGCCCTTATTCCCGATACTCCTTTTACTCTTGTCGGGATTTGACTATTAGCCTCATCCTTTACCAATTTCTATCTTCACTCCATTGCAAACCAAACTCATACTTGTGAAACAATAAATGTGAAAATACCAAAAATATTATTAGATTATTAGATTTTGAGGTCCTCCCTTTCTTCATACTACTTATCATTCCTTTTGATAAGGTGTGAAAGTCCTTCTCTACTTGCAAACACCGAAGCATTTTTGGGGGTTAGAGTTCACTCTTTCTCTTTACCACATTCCATTCTTTTAGTGAAATGTAAGCCTTCATTTTAAATCATGATTCCCAATATAATCATTCACAAGTATTATCAACTAGAACCCTTTTAGGTGTTAACCTTTAGGATTTCATGTTTCACCATACTTCATAAACTATCAAGATGAAAGCCTTGACATCAAATTGCAAAGGCCAAAATTTTTTTGGGTGGCGGGGTTTGACTTTCCTACATACTACCTTCTTTGAACACCATGGTCTTAAGTTGTACTCCCAAAGTCTGAAATATGAAATACTTTGGACTTAGTGGATTTCTTCATTCCTTTGCAACCAATACAAGATATAAATAATACCCAATGTCTAAAACCTTGGAGGCATAGTAAAACATGACTAACTCCAAACACCTTCCTTCTTCATCAAGCGATACAGGATAATCCCGAGACCTAAGGCCCAAACTTCTGTAATATCTTCAACACTTGCAAAAAATCTGCAATACAGCTTCAACCTTTGCCTAAAAGAGGGGTAAAAATTTATTCAAACCAAAAAAGAGAAATATAAAGCAACAACATTACACATCCCTATCAATCTCCACTAATTGGTCCAACTTTTGTGACAAATTTAGGGCTAATTGACCCCTTTCCACAATATTCCAATCTTGTAAGTGATTAGAAGCCCATTTAGCCAAACAATCCGCAACCCTATTCCATTCTTGAGGAATATGATAGAAAGAAACAAAATCCAAGGAAGCAAACAAATTAAGAATTTGTTTTATAATAATAGCCAAATGCCAAGTAACATCCTCTAACTGTTATCTCTTCAATAAAGTCACAACCACCTAAGAATCAGATTCACAAATTATCCATCTCCACCCAAGAGCACAACCACACTCCACAATGCATAAAATGGCATGATCCTCCATCATATTGTTAGTATACCAACCCTTATAAATAGAGAAGATAAATTCAACAGTCTTAGAACTAATCCACCCAACACCTCCAATACCAGTATGACTAGGATTTCCATGAGATGAACAATCTGTGTTGATTTTCAACACACCATGAGGAGGAGGACACCAGAGCCCCTCCCTATTTATCTTTTGAAGAGGTTGATGACATTTTTTTCTCATGATTTGACCAACACTCTAAACAACCCCCCTTTGAAGAGGAAGATTGAGGCAAGTGCAACATGTAACCTCTCTTGGATCCACATCCTCAGCCAAGTCACACTTAGCCACAACATTTTCTCCCAAAGAATGAAGAATCTCCCACCACAAATGTTGGACAACTAGCTTCACATATTGAAAAATCCTATGATTCCTCTCCAGCCAAATATGCCATATAATAAAAGTTGGTCCAAGAGCCTAAGTAACTTGAAGAAAAGAGGTTTTAGTATGGGCCCTCCCCCACTGGGAAAAGAACTCCACTAAAGAAGAGACATTCCTACAAGCCTACTTCCACATAGACCAACAAATGTGTCAAATACTCCTAGAAAAGGAACATTGGAAGAAGAGATGAGAGACACTCTCTTCACTTTGACAGCATAAAACACACATTAAGGGACCCTAGAAACCTCTCTTTCACAAGTTATCCCAAGTAAGACACCGGTTCTAGACCACCATCCACATAACAAAATTGCACTTGGGCTAAGAAAATTTGTTGCACACTTGCTTTCACCAAGGAACCTCAAAGTCCCCAAACCCCTGCCTAACCAACTCACCATAAGTTGTTGAAATAAAGTACTTACCAGATAAATCACTATTACTCCAAGCCAAGAAATCCTGCCCTGCCATGGAATTGCATTCACCTGAGGTAAGAATCTAACTGAACTCTTTCCTATCATCCTCTGACCCTCCTAGTGGCCAATCCGAGGAGTGCCTCCATCTAAGGCTAGTAGCCAATGTAATATTCTGAACAAACTTATAATGCTCAAATATATTTCAACCTGCAACAGTAAAATGATCACAAAGAGACTAGAGGCGAGGGTAAGTAGAAAGACTAGGAGGATGACCATCCCAAGAATCCCACAAAAAAAGAGCATGAGAACTCGAATGACATATCCAAAAAATCCTCTTCTTAACCAACTGAGCCCCGATTTGAGGGTATTCCAAATCATAGATCTCCTTCCTTCTAAAGGGAAATGAGGAACATAAAAAGTGCTAGCATCCTTAAGATACTTGTGGGTAAGAATACGAGCCCAAAGCTGATGTTGAATAGTACACCAATTCCAATATAACTTGGCTGCAAGAGCTTGCCCATTAAAAATAGCAGAACACAATCCAAGGCCTCCCTCTTTCTACAACCTACACATCATATCCCACTTAACAAGACTCCACTTAGCTGACTATAAGTTACCACTCCAAAGAAATTATTGTGAGAGAGCATCAAATTCCCTTAGGAAATACAAAGGATCCACCTAAAAAAAACACCTATAAATAGGGATATCTTGGATAATAGACTTCAGAACAGTCACTCTTGCAGTAGTAGAAAGCCAATGATGAGTCCAATGATTGAATTTACTATGTAATTGTTACCTGATTTTTAGCTTTTAGCTGAAATCAAGTAACTTAGTGTTTCCTCTTTTCAGGTTGTTTAAACATTTAAAATGCAAACCATTAAACTGCTAGTTTCAATATGCATGAAAGAGTGATGGTCAAATGAAGTGGATTACATTTTGTCATTTCAATGTTATATTACACCAAATGTGAAAGAGAACCATAGATATACAAATGTAGTCTTTTATTGATAATATTGAAATATACATGTCCCTCACAAGCCAAGGGACTAACTCTCTTATTCAATGAACATATGAAGAAATTCATACATGAATAAGTAAAAGAAAGAGAGAATGTGCATGTAAGAATGGAACCAGTCATTTCCTGTGAATGACTGGTTACAAGTTGCATGTTGTCATGTTGTTGCTGCCCCGAACCACTTGTGTCCCTCCTAGCTCCATAGTGCTCCTCACCCTGCATCTAAAGAAAATATGACGTCAAAGCAAGGCTCTAAGAAATGAATGATTCAATCCTTACATACACACCTACCTACCCATGTATAAACTGATCCATAAGTGCATTAAATAGAAACATCGAACATATGCATTTATTTTCTAACTATTTGCTTCATGTGCAGATTTAGGACAAGTCTGATTATTGTTTCTTTATCAGATCAAATACATGTGGGGTAAATGTGGCTCCCACAAGGGTAGAGCTCAAAATTCTTTGAAAGAAAAGGAAATTGAGTAATTCGATAAAATATTTATCTTTGATCAATGCATTAAATCAATATGGAATCATACAGTTGATCAACTTTCATTATCAGATTCAAAAGATGCATCAAGTTCAATTATGCATCAAGTGATTTTGAAGATGCATCAAGTTCAATTATGCATCTATTAAATAATGAGGAAGTATTTTAGGTTGTCATCAAACCCCTCTCATCTCAACCCTATTGGGTAGTCACTCATCACATAGGAAAGTGAGTTGTTAGGTCACCCACATATGCGACATGTGGCTATCCAATAAAGTAAAAATGAGAAGAGTGTGTGTATTTATTACACATAGCAGAGTAAGCAATGGTTGGAGCAATCATGAAGCAATACAAGGTGACTCTCCTTTGAAGCCAAGACCATGTGTAAGTGACATGACAACTTCTTATGGGTCTACAAGGGGCAGTCCTTAGGGTGAATAGAGGACAACAACAATTGTTTCATGAAAGGAGAGGGCAGCAAGAAGGAAATAAACACAGTGGTGAAAGCAAGCTACTATCAAGAAAAATGACAACATTCCACGTTGAAGATGCCCATCAATGAAAAATCAGTCCCTAATCTCTAGGGTCAAGTCTCCAAAGTAATAGCAGTCCATTACATAAGAGAGTACGGTGCATTCTCTTGCTATGATAAAGAAACCACCACTTACACAATCCTATGATCGGTGTCAATGATAATGACTCTCCCATGTGACATTCATGGATGATAGAAGAACACATAAGGGTGCATCATAAATAGTCATCAAAGAAGGAACAGTCTCCTAGGTATCACAGAGGTCAACCACAAGTAAATGAAAGGCTATCACAAAGGAGACAGTAATGGTGTAATGGATTCTACACTCAATGGATGAAAACCACACAACATCAGGAAGGGGTAGCTACAATTATGAGTCAAGGAAAGTATGAGTCTTTGAGAAAATGATGAACAACAATATAGAGTGCCACATATTGTAGCAGCAAGTCCATTTGATTTAAGGAAGATTTGCATTATTTTGGACTATGAAGTATCAAAGCAAATACCACAATAGTGTTGTTACTAATGAGCAAAATCAGTAATACAAAGGAGTAAAATTTTGACCAATGACAATGATAATACAAAGAGTGTGATGACATTGATCATGGAGGCTAACTATCCAATAATAATTTGCATGAATTATGCCAATGATTTAGGTATAGGTTGTGCTCATAAGCCACATTCAAAGTGACCACCAAACTCATATTCTTAAGTAGAGGGGTTTCAAAAGGATAGTTCATAGAAGGTAGCAACATGTGATATGTGGGACAACAAGGATAGTGTATCAAACATGTCTACCAAGCTTGATGGGGGTAGCAACAATCATATTCCTATGAAGGAATGATGTGATAGTGTTAAGAGCTTAAAGCAGAGCTTGACCAAATAAAGAAACTATAAGATGAACTAAAAATGATAGAGGACTATTTGAAGCTTTCAGAGCAGTCATTTCATAGGCCATTGTGAATGACTGTGAAGTTATCTCTCCTAGAAATTTTGATGGTGGTACTCCTCAGGGAACATGTGGACAAAGTATTTCTGCCATGTCATTGAATGCAGATCATCTTTGTTCTAAAATACATCTTACCAGACCACCTGCAAGTGCTTTAGATACTCCCAGCCCCTTGGCATGATTGATGGTGGTAAAATAGGGCAGAGCTAAAGAAATAGATATCATAGTGCATGGTAATACAATGACTGTCATTCATCATAAGAACAAAATATGCACATACTTGCCTATTATTTTGTTATAGAAAAGCTATTTGAAGCGGTGGAGAGATCATAAAGACAACATTCCAAAAGTGAAGAGGACGTCCTCATTGGGAAAATGCAGTAAGTAGGGGAGTTCATAGCCAAAGAAGTGAACATGAGACTTTGAGCATAAATTGATGAAAACCATAGGATTTGTAACAACCAAAAGGAGCAAGTAAAGGCATGAGAGGGGCAGAATTGTGATGCAGATTGTAGAAGCAAGCACATTAAAATGGATAGCCAAGTTGTATGTACAAAAATATATGTTGTTTGAAGCTTCAAATTTCTACAAGTTGCTTAAATAGATAGAATCCTAGAATAATTGCATAGATGCATATGAAGACTGATGAAGACCCAATTTTCTCTTTTGTATTGTTCATAATCTTGGAGTAGGGATTATGCACTAGACATTAGGGTCTTACACATGACTTCGACATTTTTGAGACACATAATTCAGTCCATTTAAATTTCCATAATTGTAGATTGCTCATTAGTGTCAATCAGATTTTTCTTGCAATATTAAGGTCCTTGCATTTTGCACTTGCATTTACTATTTTAGGGACATGATTTATAGGCTTCATTTTAACCAACAAAAAGATAAGTTTGTTGTTCCAATCTATGGGAGATATCCTATGGGGCCACCTAAGTTCTTTATTCCTTGCACTTAGAGGCATTATGTATTTGGCACTTTATGAAGGAGGTTAAGCTTAAGGGTATTCATGAATTGACTGAATGACAGGTGTTTGATTGCAAGGGTGTAGGTAGAAATTGATTTGGTGGGAGCAAGCAGTCAAAAGATTATATCTGAAGCAATTCTTAAATCAAGGTGATGGGAATACCTACTGGAAAATTAGGCATGACATATGAAAAACCTTCACAACTTGTACATTTCTTGTATGGCTACACAAAAAGAAAAGAGATAATTCTATACTTCATGACTTGTGCCTGTGTTGATTATTGGGAAGTCGTACTGTCATGACTCAAAGTTCTTAAAGGATGTCCATTGATTTCTCTTCATGGAAGAATGAAGCAGGAGATCCTGATGTGTTTGTACATAGGGTTGGTCCAACAACACACATGGGAGGATCTGGCGATGCACTTGTGTTCCTTCTACCTAAGGAGGATGCCTATGCTAAGTTTTATGGATACACAAGATACCCATTCATGAGAGAAAACATTCAGATGCCACTTCAAATGCGATTCCTTAGACACATTCAGCTGTAATGGAGGATCGAGACATAATGGAGAAGGGATTGAGAGCCTTTGTGTCATTTATTCATGCATACAAGGGACACCATTGTGCGTATATCTTCAGGTGGAAAGAATTGGAGGTTGGGAAGCTGGCAATGGGCTGTGGTTTATTGCAGCTTCCATCTATGACAGAGCTTAAGCAGTGAGCTTTTTCAATGGATGGTTTCATTCCTGTTGAAGGCCTTGATCTGGGAGCAATCAAATACAAAGATAAAGCTAGCAAGAAGCAATACCTAAGCTAATAAATGTTGAAATGCTCACGGGAGATGCTAGGAAAAACCCTACAAATTATGAAAATGAGAATAAAGTAAAAGTTGGACTACATGCTTCAGCCACAAGGACTTCTAGAAAGGGGCTTCAATGCTCTAATATATATTAGACATCAGGTGACAAGACTCAAGACTTCTACGGCTTGAAAGGTATTTTCATTCTAAAAATAGAACATAAACTATTCAAAATGGATACATTAATGGCAGCCTGGAGATAAATCAAACCCAAATTTTGCTAAATAAGTGAAGCAATATTCAAATGATAAAAGAGCTTACCTCTTTTTCTCACAAAAATATATCAAGCCTGTTGAAATAAGCTCCAAAATCATTTCCATGATGGCTAGAATGAGCAATAATCCATAGAGAAAATAAAGCAATAGAGTTTGATCAGAAACGACACTTAAAGTCGCGGCCCTTACTCATGAAATGACCTTTAGAAAATTAAAGAAAAGGCATATTTTGAGCAATAATCACATTTACTTGCGTTCCCATGCCATTTTCATGCAAAAAAATGTCAAGAATCAACCAAAAACCATTGAAGACATCATTTTTCCTGTGTTTGCTCAAACCCCGGCAATAGAGCATCATTTTCCAGATTCTTCCAAGTGACCAAATGATGGTGTTTTTCCATTATTCGGGTATTATCATTAGGGTTTGACCCTTCTTTGCATATCGATGTGATTTTTTATCCCTTATTTTAAAAAATCAACACATGAAATGTGATGGGGCTGATGACCAATGTTATTGCCTTAGGCATTTTTTATGCCTTTATTTCTTTTCCCCATTCTTTAAAAAGCTTTGCTAAGTCTTCACTATGACATGTGTTATCACTTAGGCATTTTATGCCTTAGGGATTCCTTCCCTTATTTGACTTATGCTGAAATGTGTATTGACAATGTGTTGCCATGAGACCCTCAAGTGATGTCTTGTCTTTCCAACATCATGTGACTTGGAATATTCTTTCCAAGAGTCTTGGAGGTCATCCTTATTAGCCAAGTAATATTGATACTATATGCCTTTGCAAACCATGTGATTATGACGTGTGGGAAAAATGCAGAATATGGGTGGTAAGTTGATAGCCAAAGTTCCTTTGAAGCTTTTGAAAGCTTTTTTCATAGCATTTGATGTTACATTTTATTCCATATCTGAAAATATCATGTAAGTGATTTTAAAATCACCTTTATTGTGCCTTTTAATGCAAATGTAACACAAGGATATGGTGGGGCCCTTATTCTTGTTTTGAATTGTAAAATGACTTGATTAGGTGATGTTTTATAAATCACTTAATCCAAGTTATTATCTTTTAATGCTTTTTGAGTCTTGTGACTCAAAACACACATATTGCATGACTTGTGTGTGGGTCCAGATTTGGTGATGACTTGTCAACATGGAGAAAGTGTGGGAGGATGTGTTTGACTATTTTGGAGAGACATGTGCCATTTTGGAGGCTTTTTTATCACACTTTCAGTGTGATCTTGGATTGAGATTGACTTTAGACCATTTGGAGGACCTTTTGGAGTGTTTTTAGAAGCTTCTATTTTGGCATTGGTGTTTCATCTGACTTAGGGTTTCTAGAAACACTTGTGTGGGATTTTGGTTTCAGTTTTGCTTAAGTATCTTGATACTTGAGTTTTGTAGAGGTTCTTTTCTTTCTTATTGTAGGCATTGTGGCTTTGGGAGCCTTTTCCAGATAGAGGACAACATTGTAACTCAGATTTGCAAACTTATGTAGTAGTGTAACACCTTTTTGATGAATAAGCTAATATATCTTACCTTGTCATTATGTTGTTTATTGTGAAATCCTTATAAATGGTTGATGAAATCTTATGGAAGAATTGTTTTCCCTTTGATTTTTTCCTATTTTTCTTTTCCTTTATTCAGTTAGTATGAATTTGCAAGTCATAACATGTGTTGAGTCAGTTTAGGATAAAGTCTAAGCTGTGAGGGTGCCATTTTCTTCCTTCTAGATGTTGTCCATGATATTTTCAGCCTTGTTATGAAACACCGATGCAAAGGCATATGGAGTTTTGAGTTGTGTAAACCACTGTTAATTTATTGACCACTCTTGTGTGTGGAAGCAATTGTATTGGTCTGGGAAATATCATTAGGTGCATCACCATAGGGGTTAGTTTTCTTTTCATGATTCTTTTTCCCCTTTTCCCAACAAATAATAGTTTAGGTGACACCATAAAAAGGGGAAGTCAGCCCATAATCCAGAGGTCTACTTTTGAATAGGTTACCCACAACCTGAGAGCAGTCCCATGTTGGCCCAAATTTGTTGAGTTCTCATTGAAGGCTTAGCAAACAAGGTGTAGATTTGGTGTCCTAACAACAACTTATCAAGAAAATTTTGCTAAGAAGTCCTGGGTTTCCTACCAACAACAAGAGGTATTCCTAGTAGACAAAGGGAAGAGACAAAATATCAAACCTCAAAATATTAACAATCCATCATTGAATAGCTTAAGGAGTATTAGAAAAGAAGATAGAAGACTTGTGCTCATTGACTTTTTGACCTGAAGCAGCAAGGTAAATATCCAAAGCCTACCTAAAAGAAATAGCCTCCTGAAGGTGATCCCTCCCCATAAGAGAAGTGTCATCCACAAACTGAAGATGAGAGAGCTGCAGTAGCCCATTGCCCCAACACCAACCTTGAATCCTGCCCTAGGAAACCCATGACTTAATAAATCTTCCTAGACCCTCATCCATAATAAATAGATAAGAGGAGAGAGGATCTCCTTGATGAAGGCCCTTGGAAGCCTCAAAAATCTTAAAAGGTTCCCCATTCATAAGAATAGAAAAGAGGAAGAAGTAACACAAATCATAGTCCAATTGACCCAATCTAGACTAAAACCAAAGCCTAAGAGAATTCTCTGCAAAAAAATGGCACTTAACTCTATCAAGCTTTGGCCATATCCAACTTGATGAACATAGAATTATCCTTGGAAGTCACCATAGAGTGAATGACCTCAGAGGCAACCACTAACCTATCTAGGATCTGTCTACTAGCCACAAAACCTCCTTGCTTCTCAGAGATTATTGAAGGAAGAAAAAATTTGAGCCTCTTAACAATCAATTTAGTAATAATTTTGTGCACCACATTACATAGATCAATAGGTTGAAATAATGCAAGCTAATTTGCACCTTCCTTTTTAGTAATGATAACTAGAAAATTAGAGTTCAAGGCATGAAGCATCTACTTACTATGAAGAGATTCCTAGGAAACCTCTAGCAAATCCAAACTTATAATATCTCAAAATTCCTAAAAAAATTTAACAAGAAAACCATATGATCTAGGGGCTTTACCTTTATTCATCCCAAAAATGACCTCTTCCAATTGAGGCAAAGAAATTGAGTAGATGAGGAAATTATTCATCTCCTTGGAGATTAGGGAGGGAATACAAGCAAGGATCAAATTCTCCTCATCTTCTGTAGGGGGCGAATCCTTAGAAAAAAGTATAGAATAAAACTGTCTAGCCTCACGAGACAAAGCCTGCAAATAAGAAATGCAGATCCCATCTGCATTGACTAGAGAGGTGATAGAACTTGTATTACGACAAGCCTGAAAAAAATGTTAGAAGAAAATAGTATTCCTATCCCCTTCTTGAAGCTAATCAATTTGAGCCTTTTTCTTCTAGAAAATCTCCTCCCAAAGCTCCCACTCCTCCACTACTCTTGTATCCTTGGATTTCACTTGACCCAAAGCATCCGAGAAACCATAATCCCAAATTTGGTGAGTAATCACATCAAGGAATGCCTGGGAATTCCTCTTCACAACCTTTACATTTTGAAAACTCATCTTATTCCATCTCTTATGGTGAAATTTAACATACTGAAGTTTCTTAACAGAGGTGTACATAGTTGTACCATAAGCAGGGCTACCATCATGCAAAGAAGAATCTCGAAGGAACATAAGTTGAAACTTAAAGGGAGGATTCTTGGGAGAAGTAAAATAGGTTATTGAAAGTTTAATTGGCCAATGATCAAAACCTCTCTAATCAAGAATCTCAGAACCAGTAATCAATCTACCTCCCACCCAAAAATAGGAAACAAGAAATCTATCCAACCTTTTCAAGATCACTTCATCTCCACTCTGTCTATTATTCCAAGTGAAAACCCCATTAGAAGGATTAACATCACTTAAAGCAATAAAATCTACATTGTCCCAAAAAATATTAGAAGTAGTACCAAGGTGAGGCAACCCACATCTTTTCTCCTCCAAGCTCAACACATAATTAAAATCACTAGCTAAAATCCAAGGAAGATATGGAGCACATGATCTAACATACCTTATATGATCCCAAGCCAGACTTTTCCATGAAATATCAATCGAGGAATAAACATTATTAACTAGAATGGTCTCACCTGTTTCCAAAGAAGAGGCAACCATGGAAATAGTTGAATGACTGGAAATCCACCAAAGTGGAGCAACCTTTCTTGGATCCCAAAAAATATCCAAACCCCCAGAACTCCCCTAAGAACTAGTGCACTGACACTGACCAAAATACTAGATGTGAGAAGTACACTGAAGCATGAAATCAATTGAAAGTTTAGTCTCTTTAACAAAAAAAATGTTCAGAGAATGGAAAACAATCAGACCATGAATAAACTTTTG
Source organism: Sequoia sempervirens (assembly GCA_007258455.2). Taxonomy (NCBI): domain Eukaryota; kingdom Viridiplantae; phylum Streptophyta; class Pinopsida; order Cupressales; family Cupressaceae; genus Sequoia; species Sequoia sempervirens. Next base: position 165,114,066 of record VDFB02193867.1, on the reverse strand, counting down.
ATGAGAGGTTCTATTTAACCCCCTTACATTCCATGAGAGAACAATCATGGGATAGATGGAGAAAAGTGAGCATCAATGGGTTAAACAGAACTAGATTTGACCAAAAAATCTCCCGTATGCTTAATCTTCTCAAGATCCTTCATGTGGCCACTTTTAAAAGAGTGTTCAAATGATACCTTCATAAGTGTGTGTTGTTGCACCCCCAAGGCTAGAGAAGACCCCTTGCTCTATCCAGAAACTAGCCCCTCCTTTTCCAAATATACCAAAACAATATCATCATCATCTTACATATGATCATTTAGATTTATTAGATGATCCTGCATACCCTATGATAAATGAATGTCTTGACCAGATCCTTGTCCCTCTCCCCCAACACAACCCATACCAACAATATTAGAAGGCACATCCAATGAGATTCCTTCCTCCAAGGTTGAAGTGTCCAACACCTAAAATCGATTAAATTCCTCTTCATTCTTCATGTCCTTGAATGATCTCTTTTGACCATGACCCTTAGCTCGCTTAACCAACACAAAGTCATCTTTATCCGATTCACCCTCTGTCATTGAAGATTTCCCTTTATCCTCCTTAACAGATTTTGGAGCCAAAGATGAAGGGGAGGAATTAGGAGGAGCCTTATTAATCCTAGGAAATTGCTTCTAAATATGTCCATACTCATGAAAAATCTAACAACGAAAAGGAAGGGACTCATAATCAAGTTGTTGAATCCAAGACAAAGAACCAAGAAAAATTTCCAAAGAATTCGGAAAGGGATTATTCAAATCAAGCTCCACACAATTTCAAGCATAATAAATAATATTTCTTTGAAGGTTTGTTGAGCAACTATAGTAGGCTTACGAAGAAGAGTGACAATCCGTTGTAAAATATCTTCTCTCTAAAACTCCAGGGAAGCCGCGAAAAATGGACCCAGATAGAAACCCTCGACAAAAATTCCTCTGTTGAATTAGAACCCATATGCTAGGGTTTAATAAACAATCAAACATGATTATATAAGTAGGGTCCTCCCTCAAAAACCTGATTCTTATCAGCCATATTGGAAAAAAAACCACAAAATAATTGTTTGCAGCCACCATTAACTCCATGTCACCCTCAACCTGTCATGTACCCCTGATCTAAGCATCCAAAGCTAGCAGAGGAATATGAATCCCAAGAAATTTGTAGATGAAATAATGTATACTCCAATGATAAACATCATCAACCACAAATTCTAGAGAAAGAACCAAGACTGGATGATCTTGACTCTTGGGAAAACAACCATTCACCTTCTTCTGTTTAGGGCCCTCCCCCATATAAAATGACTAAGACTGCAGAGCTTTCAACGTCGATGAAGATCCATTGTGAAACACACCATGATCAACCACCACCAGACTTGTAGAAATCTGATGCTCTGCCATAAAATCGCTAACCCACACAAAAATCAAAGGATACCACAAGTAGACAATGAGAAAATGAAAACCACCACCCCTATATGCAAAGGAACTCCACAACCCTTGAATGCAATGAAACTCCCTCCCACACGTAGTGAAAAAGACCACCCCTGACCAAAAAGAAACTCCCCCCCACACACAATGGAAAAACTCACCACCAATTTGAAAATAGAAGACACATGTACCAAGAAAGAAGCGCATGTAACAATAGCTCACAAGCTATAGACTACAAAGAAATCACCACAGACCCCATTCATTGCTCCAAATTTTCTCTTTCCTTATTTTTTAAAATTTAATATTAAGGTTTGGGCCTTTGTTGTTGGCACTATAGGCAAGAAGCCCCACCAATTCACCAAGTAGCCTCCCTTTAATACGAGGGAAAACAACAAACTCCATTGTTGACATGGTAGAGAGTGACTCCATGAGGTTTGAACCTTGGTTGTTGGCTCTATAGGCAAGAAGCCCCACTAGTTCACTAAGGAGCCTCCCTTTAATATGAGGGTAAACAAAAAAGTCCATTGTTGACGCAGTAGAGGGTGACCCCATGAGGTTTGAACCTTGGTTGTTGGCTCTATAGGAAAGAAGCCCCACCATTTCACCAAAGGGTCACCCCCAACACAACTTCAACCTTTGACATCAATGACACTTTTACATTAATCTCAACATTATCCTTTATAGGATCAGCTCCATATCACTTCTAATCCCTCTTTTGACATCAATGACAACTATATTCCAACAAATATTGCATTAAACTTAGCATTTCTTAAAATTTGTGTCCCAAGTTTAAGCTAATGGGACTCATATGCCCCAACTAGTGTATGAGTCCTGCTTTAGCTTGGAACCATTTTAAATCAAATTCTTGGTGGGATTTTATTCTCCTAGATTTGATGTCAGCTTGTAGTGTTGTAATTTTAGGAAATTTGGTACAAACAAGTATAAATACAAGATTATTTCACATAATTTCACCTAATAAATCTTATGAAGCATTCCTATAGAAAATTTTATGATCAAGAGCATTCAAGAGTTTATTATCAAGAATTTTGGAGCATCAATTCAAGATTCAAGCATCATGTCAAAGTCTTCATGCATCATTTGCATTTTTGAGCTACCATTTGTGAAGTAGGTTTTCATGATTCAAGCAAGCATTCAAGTCAAGAATTCAAGCATTCAATCAAAAATCAAGGTCCATATTCATGCTAGCCATTTCACACAAGATTGTAACCTTTATTTTAGGGGTTTTGTGTGTTGCAACATTACATTTTTCCATTCATCATTCCTTCATGATATTTCATTTCAAGGTTTAATTACCAAAATAGGGTTTAACCAAGGCAAAACCCTATTACCTAACACAATTTTTTTTTTATCTCTTCATGTGTGATTACAGATCTAGGTGTTTTGGAGCTTTAAGATCCTTTAAAGAAAATTTTGCAAGATTGAAGAAATTTTTCAAAGTTGTCAAGAAGTTGCCATCTTCACAAAAACTCACCTATAGACCAAAATTTAAACTTTGAGACTTGGAGACCAAAAAAGATGAAAGTTACAGAAGATCACTCGAGGCTACAAAATTTTTAGTAAAACCATAATACTAGGACTAAATCACCACATTTGGCGTATAAGTCCTAATATACCCCTTTTCAATAGTTTTTTGTAGATCTTAGTTTGCTAGCAGAAGATCCCAGAATCTACCTAGATTCCAATAGTAGGACTAAATCACCCAGTCTGGCATATGAGTCCTTGTGAACATAAAAAGTCATAATTTTAGAGTTTCAAACCTTGTTTTGGACATCTCTAGTCTTCCAAGTGCTTCTCTACTTATCTACAGTCTCTCATTCTGATTTTAAGTTTCATTTTCTTGGTCATATAGTTAGATTTGCATATTACTTTCATTTCTTTCTTTCTAAGAATTTGCTTAGTGGTGAACCCCATTTTTTAATCACACCTAAGGAAACCATCCCTTTTTATTCTCCTTCCATAAATTGAGTCACTTGGTTGAGGGATTTTGGTTTCCTAATGAACTAAAGTGTGAAATAGGTCCCCAAAGTTGTCCATCTCCTAAAAGGTGGACATGCCTATTTCCTTTGGCTCATTTTGGTGAACCCAACCTTTGGATCCTTTACTTCTAATTTGGAGAAAATTTTAGTCCTAGATATAACTTTCATTAAATTTTCAATTAGGACTTCTAAACATTGAATTAGTGAAAAATGCATATAGGTTGCATTTTTCCATCTTAAATCATTAATTCAGTTTCAATGAAAATCTGTAATTGCAAATAGTCAAGTCAACATACAAGCTACAAAACCTTAGAATCAACTCAAAAATTTCTAATTCAGGTTTAGAAACCCTAATTGCTACTCATTCATCCATCTAGGTGATTTAGTCCTAGTATAGGTCCTTGCTCCTAATTTCTGGGAATTCTATGTTATCTATTTTTCACTATCTGAAACTTCCAAAAACCGTAGGTGGGACTCATTTTCCAAGATGGGCGGATTAGTTTTTGATGGCCTACAAAAACCAACATTTTTGAGCATTTTTGTGGTTTTCTACACTTCCTAGTCTTGCTGATAACCTACTCTCTCAATTTGAAATTTTTTAAGAATTTCTATTTTATGTATCTAGGTCAAATCATCCATTTAGTGTAGTCATTTTTAAAAAGATTTTCAAAAAATCATTTCAATATTTAGATTTGTAGGACAATTGTTGACATTTCAAAAGCATTGCATAATTTAGATAGCTTAATTTTTCATGTTAGCATGTTTCATTTTCACGCATTTAGTGTTCATAGAGTATCGTATGGCTTGTATGGTTTGATTTTCCCTACCCATGGGCATAATAGAGGAAAACAAAATAAAACCTTTGAGGAGCATGTTGGCTACCCCCCTAGTATCTATCAGATTTTTAAGAATGTCATAACACAAGAGGATGTGAGCATAAACAATCATTTTTCTTCTCTCGATACCTCTCGTACTAGTGATGGAGGTATCTTGGTGAAAGAATAATCAATCATGGAGAATCATGAAAGTCTTGTTTATCCCTCTCCTCCTCCCCATTGGGAAGATATAATGAAAAAAGAAGATGAGAGCATTGAAACATTCCTTAACACTACTTTACTTAGTCTACATTCATCTCCCAACACCTCCCTTGTGATAATGCTTTAGTGAAAGAATATACAATCATGAACGATCATGAGAATTACATTTGTGAAGAGGCTATATTGGGGTTAAGAGATCCAATTATTGAAATTGATAACTGTGTGATTGAAAAATAGAGTGCGTAAATGAATTAAAAATAACTATTCAAACACACCAATAGGACATTATAATAAAACAGAATATAAAAGGTAAAGAGACGCAAACTCAGTATCCTGTTTCCATTGTCGTCCTATCATCCTCTATCTTTAGTGTTTTTGTCGATTCCAGCTTTGTGTTCTCAGATTGTAGGCTAGGTTCAACAAACTGTCTTCCTAAAGAACGAGATTTTGAGAAATGTTGGTTGCTCACTTCAGCAACATAACGATATAGTGAAGGTTTGAAAAAGGAGAATGATGGATGAAAGATGGAAGATTCCAAAATGATTTTGACAGAGTGAGGATACTAAAGAATCAACCCCCTAAATGAATTGTGAGAGGTTGTATTTATAGAGTTTTCAAAAACTTCTAATTGGTTGTCTCGATTAATGGTTGTGATAATTCCTGGAAGATCGAACGATGAAATTGAAGAGAAAATCTAAAACCAGCCCCTAAAGAATGAGAGAGAGAAGAAATGATAAATAACTTAGAAGAAACCTAAAACCAGATTTTTCTATTTTTATTATGAAAGAGGAAAAAGAAGAGAAGATAAGAAATCATCTTTCTTTAAAAGAATAAAAGAAAGATTTAAAGCTGATAAATAATTAATTAAAAATCAATTATTTATTTGTGGAGGACATTCAGCTTTTCTTAATTAAATAAAATATTTAATTAAGCTTTTAAAAGCAGAAGAAAGCTTGTGATAAGAAGAGAGCTTTAATCATGTTTTATTGAAAAAAGCAGAATATCTCATAATTAAATAAAATATTTAATTATGATATGAGAAGATTGCACAATTAGGTAAAATACCTAATTTTGATTTAGAAAGAAAGCATAAGATATTTTTAATTAAATAAGATTTATTTAATTAAATCACTTTTATGGAATTAATTAAATGAAACATTTAATTAATTAGAAGAAGAAATTAAAATAGAAGAAAGAGAAATATTTAAATTTAATTAAATCAAAGATTTAATTTAAATTCAAAGTTGATAATTAATTTAAATAAATAGAATGTATTTATTTAATTAATTAAGTGGACATATGAAATAATTAAATAAAATAAATTTATTTAATTATGAAAGAAGAATAAGATGAATGAACAATATAATTAAATTAATTAAATTTAATCATATGTAGAGGATTTTAGAAAAATTAATTAAATAATAAATATTTAATTAATTGCCAGGATTATAGACATGACCATTTTTATGCGTATACATTTTGCCCCTCTTTGAAGTGATGTGTGAAACGCATTGCTTCAAAGAAAAATAAATTTTGCCCCTGATATGTTTCTGATTTTTTGATATTGATGATGCCCCCTCGAGAGGATAGGTGGGTTGGACAAACACAGGTATTCTCTCGAAATGAAATGAAATGATAAAGGAGGGATAAGTTGAATGATGCAAGAGAGAATGTGGATGAAGGAGATGAAAGGATGCGCTATGCTGCAATGAAAGTGAGCAACCATGATGTTTGATATAGCACTAGATTATACCAAGGTATAAGGACCAAGGTGACGATGTCTCGTGCCCCAAAGATAATACAACCTTGTCTAGACGTATGAGGAAGTAAACTTAGAGGATTAAAGTCCTAATGCACAAAAGGTATTATGTGACCTTAGATGCAAAGGATAATGCAAAAAGATATTCCAACACACACAAGATATGAATATTAGCTGGAATGATATGATTTGATACAAATGCAAGATAAAATGATAACACACACAAGCAAGCAAGCAAACATGCACAAATGATACAAAAACAAACAAAGAATTGCCCCGTCAAGCTGTAAACCGTTGATTGATTGATTGATTGATGATGTTGATAGTGTTGTCATTGTTGGGAAGCGATATATCCCTAGAGCAACACAAGGATGATGATAATTGATTGGTTGATTGGTTGATTTGGTTTACGACAAGATTAGGATCAAGACCAAAGGATGTGATTGGATAATTTGACAAGATTGATTGACTTGATTGGTATGGATTAAGGATTGACTTGCATTTGGATTATTGCTTGGAATGATTAAAGATGATTTGATTGATTTGAAGAAACTGTTTGTAATGATATGATGATTGATTGGATGATAGGATGTGATGAATTGAATAGAAGAATTGATGTGATTGAAATGATTTTTTTGTATTTCTTCAGGACTTTTTCTGATTTTTTTGTATTTTTTCAAGACTTTTTCTGATTTTTTTGTAGTTTTGAGATGTTTTGATTTTTTTGGAGTTTTGAGATGTTTTGATTTTTTTGGAGTTTTGAGATGTTTTGATTTTTTTGGATTTTTTAGAATATTTGGAGGTGTCAAAGGATGAAAATTTGAGTAGCCTTTGTGCTAGATACCAATGACAAGGGGAAAACCAAGTCTAGATGCAAGGAGATAAAGGGGATTGATGGATGAAAGGGTGGGTGATGGGGTAAGGGATAAAAGACTCATGATATATGGATGGATGGAAAGGATAAGTCATAGTGAATGAAATGGATGTATGCATCATAAGAGGGCAAGGATGTGATTTCCAAAGACTATGTTGCATAGGAATAACATGCCCCATTCTAGGTACAAGACTTAGGATTTTTCATGACAAAGCTTATGGAAATAGGATAATGATAGGCTTGTTTGGAAGGATGAGGTATATCAAAAGATATCCAAAGCATGTTTCAACATTTTGCCCCTATATCTTCATCAAAATCAAAAGAAGAAGGGTGGATGAATGGACTCAATATGATAGGTATGTATGATGGCTAAAGATGGTAGGGAGGATGGAAATGATATGACATGAAAATGATAGGTTGGATAGATAAGACATTGTGCCCCCAAGTGTAAGTGACATAGAAGATCAACCTACACATGACGCCTATTTGCTAGGTTTTCATCATGGTACTTATCCAAGGCACCTGTTTACCAGGTTTTCACCATTGGACGAAGGGATTTCTCTTTAATATTTTTTTTATTTTTTATTTTAATTTTGGATAGGAGAAGGGGAATATGGATAGGATGGACTCAAGTGTCTAGTTGCATGAAAGGTGATAGTCACACTAGATATGGATGTCATTGCATGGACCATGTCAAGTGCTCATAGATGTTGGTAAGGGATGACATGAAAGGGATGGATTAGGTAGATGGCAGATTATGAAAGGCTTATGTAAGAAGGGATGGGGAATAGTGGATGATGATGTGGATTATGTAGGGAGGATGATAGGTTTATGCAAAAACATGGACCATAGGAAGGTGGTTGGGAAGATATGTAGGATAGTAGTTGAAGGATGGGGAGATGGAGGTATGTGGGATTGTTGTGAAATGGAAGGGAACCATGACCAATGGTTGCACACACTGTGGTGAATGTTGAAGCTTTTGATGTGGATGGGGTGTAGGAAGCAATGAAGATGTTTGCTTATGAGGTGGAGAGTGTAGTGCTTTTGGTACCCACATAGACTTAGTATTTTTATGATTTTTATTTTGCTTGTGGGTTTTAGGAATTTGAGACTTTTGAATGGAATGAGAATGTGGGATGGAAGTGGATGGTTGGGATTTTTGTGATGTGAATGCCTCATTTAACTTGATTTCTTTTTTTTTTAGGTATCCAAACCAATTTAGTTTTGGCCTTTACTTTTGGAGGTATGGGCTTATATAACTTTTTAGATGGATTTTGATTTGAATTTTTGTATTGATGTCCTAAGGCATGAGAACCCTTAGGATTTTTGACTTTATAGGTAAAGGCATTGAAATTATTTCTTTTGAATCCCATGGATATGGTGGAATGGGTGGAAGATTCATGTTTATACAATGTGTTCATTTGTTGGTCATGATTAGGATGTTTAGAGTATTTATGGATAAATGGATAAGGGGATTGGATAATGGGGATATTAGGTGTTGGGAGAAGTGGAGGTAGATTTGATGGAGGGATATTAGGAGTTGGAAGCAATGGTGGGAGAGTGGATCGAGGGTTATGCGGAGTTGGAAGAAGTGGGGGTAAATTGGATGGTGGAAGGTGTATGGTCACATGATTTTGACATTTGTAAGATGATGGTGGTGGAATTGCAACATATGTTTTGGGAATATGACAAGGCTTGTGGTGGAAAGTGGACTTAGGATGGATGGAGGAAATACCAACATCTTTAGGTTGTTGTCCTTGGGGTGTAGGTCCAAGGTCATAAGAGCGTGGAGGGACTTTGACATGAATGGGCTCCAAAACATCTTGTTCATGAAGGTCTAGAACTTTACCTTGGTGGTTCATGTTTTGGAGTGTGCAATGGACAATGAGACTAGGTGTAGGTAGAACACTAGACACGAGTTCCCTCTTGGATGGAGAAGATGAAGCAAGGGAAGATAATGGTTTTTGTTGTTCTAAGGAGGAAAATTCATGAATGAGGGTGGAAAGACCACTAGGATAGGATGGAGGAATTACAATGGGGTCGATCGTGGGTGATGAAGGATCAGTAGAATCTTGATTAGCATTGTGTTCACTTAGATCCAAGGTATTTGTTTGATCTTCTATGTTGGCTTGGGAGGCATATGTCTCATCAAGGGAAGTGGATTTTGATAGATCATGGATATGACTAGGTGGAGGTGAATTTGGAATATCTTTCTCATGGATGTGTATAGGATCAAGTTGCTCATGGATAGGCTCTTCATCATTATGGATATCATCTTGATTATAAAAATGATATAGATTATGGATAGGTTGGATGAAAATGATTTGATCTTGATTAGGACTAGGGCTTGATGTTTCCACATGCTTGGGAGTAGACTCTTGACATGCCTCTTGGGTTGCTTGAATGGAAGTGGAAGGAGATGACTCTTGAATGGGCTTAACATGTTCTAGATGGTCAACAACATGGAGGCATGATGGAGGTTGAATTAGACGTAATGGAGAAGACTCTTGAATGGGATCGAGGGGTTGTGGATGACATGGTTGACTTGAAGGACTTGGCATGACATTTGAGGACTCTTTTTTTTGTTCAAGTATATGTGTTGGAGGACATGGTGATGTTTGATTCCTTGCTTGTAGCCCTTGGGTCACATCCTTTGGAGGTGCAGGGGTGGAAGGTGTTGGCTTAGGTTTTTTATTTTTATTGTATATATACTTTGAGAGTACATAACCTATATCAGTATTCCCCTTGTGAATGGTTGCATGAGAACTTAAAGGCTCTTGATTTTGTTTCCCAGGTGGACTTAAATTCAGATGTGTTTTTCATGATGTGGATTGATAGGTTGATGTGGAATTGTCATTCAAAGAAGTGGATTGATTAGATTGGTATGAGGTGGAAAGGGATGACACATTAGGTTGAGGTGGAATTGGTTGATAATGAATGGATAGGGGATGACATTGTGGTTGTTGGATTTGACATGTGGCTATGAGGTATTGGGCTTGATCTACGAGATGTTGGATTTGAGGTGACTTGTTTGCTTGAAGTTTTCGTATCATGTTATAGAATTTGTGAAAGACTTTTTTGGGCAAAGGTTTTTGAATTGTTTTAAGAGTGTGAAGCATGTGAACAACCTCTTGTGCCATATCTTCCCATGTTTCCATGGTGTAAAATGATGTTGATTGGATTAAAGAGATGGTGATGATTAGGATATGATATGGAATGACAAGATTGTATGATTTGGATGATGTGGCAAGAGTTTATTGGAAACTTGACTTGGGCACGATCAAACACAATATTTCACATGTAAATGCATGAACACACACACCAAGCACAATGATAAGTTTGTCTTCCAAGATTAGATGTTATGATTAAGCAAACACTTGAATACACAACAACAAGCCTGATGACTAGTCAAGTGGGGTATGGCCAATTAGGTCTCAAGTGAGTTTTCACAAGGTTGACTAGGGATGATTTTGAAAGCAAAATTCTGCCAATAAGCCGGGAGAAAGGGGTAACCCACCCTTCACCTTCACTTCCCAAAGGTATAAAGTTCTTTGGGGCTTAGCTCAGAGTGACAAGATTTCAACTTCCAAACAAGCGTGTCTTTCGATTCACACTTTGATTGAGGTCGTCCCTTGGAGGGGTGTGTGCTCCAAGCAGGCCTCCTAAAAAGGGTTTGACAAAAGCGAACCAAGTGAGGTGTTTTGGAAGACACACACACTTGATTCACGCTCACAGTGATTAATTTCCCTTAAGAAAATTGAAATGTTTAGAAGAAAACAATGAAGCACTCGTTCTTTTTAGATCCCAAATATAGATGTGATGGAAGACAATGATTAATTTTAGACCCAATTTTTGAAATGTGATTGAAGACAAGATTTTTTTTTTTTTTAAACCAATTGCAATGATGTGATCAAACAAGATTTTATTTTATGTCCCAAATTGAAAGATGTGACAAACAAGATTAAGAGATGAATGATGAAACAAGTGCACCTGGTTATTTTCGCTTTCCAAATTTTTGATGTGAATGATATTGCTGCTACTAGATCTCCTTATGATCACCTACAAGATAAAAAACAATATTATAATGCAGCCAAAGAAAAGAAAAAGAAAAGAAAATGACAAGTTCATCAGAAAATTTCAATTTCAGATACTTTTGACATAGTCGAATTATATTTTTGTATTTTGACAATTTTTTTGATCTGAAAAATGAAAAATCAAAAAGGAGACCCCTGCTAATTTTCTGAGAGCTTTCTGGAAATGTAAAGAAGTAAGCAAAATTCCCTGTTTTACTCTCAGAATCTCGGATTTATAAAAACCATACATAAAATGAAGATATAACTTTTTCGCATTGTATTTGACCTCAAAACTAAATCTGTAAAACATAGACCATCATTAGAATTTCATGAGCTTTTCAAAAATGTAAAAATTTCTGAAAAATTCGTCGATTTGCGTCCAGAAATTCAAATTTATGAAAATATTTAAAATCAAAATAACCTCCACAAAAATGATGATAAACTCTCAATTTTTTTTACTGTAGCCTCTTGAAATGATGTACAAGGTTCTATAAAAATCTTGTAAAATAATTCGTAGCCATGTAGAAGATATGAAGAACTTTGTAAAACCTACGATTTTGTCCCAAAATTGGCAGATCTGCAAAACAAAGTCAATAAAACCTACAAAAAAAACACCATTAAAAGCGTTGTATGCACTACATAAACCCTTGTATGCACTATAGAAACCCTTGGATTCTCTAAAACAAGAATTTTTGTCAGAAAGCCGAAATCCAGAACGCGAAATCCTGTCAGAAAACCTGCAGATAAATCTTAAAAATAGGGCAAGGCCCCACGGTGGGTGCCATTTAATGTGTGATTGAAAAATAGAGTGCGTAAATGAATTAAAAATAACTGTTCAAACACACCAATAGGACATTATAATAAAACATAATATAAAAGGTAAAGAGACGCAAACTCAGTATCCTGTTTCCATTGTCGTCCTATCGTCCTCTATCTTTAGTGTTTTTGTCGATTCCAACTTTGTGTTCTCAGATTGTAGGCTAGGTTCAACAAACTGTCTTCCTAAAGAACGAGATTTTGAGAAATGTTGGTTGCTCACTTCAGCAGCATAACGATATAGTGAAGGTTCGAAAAAGGAGAATGATGGATGAAAGATGGAAGATTCCAAAATGATTTTGACAGAGTGAGGATACTAAAGAATCAACCCCCTAAATGAATTGTGAGAGGTTGTATTTATAGAGTTTTCAAAAACTTCTGATTGGTTGTCTCGATTAACGGTTGTGATAATTCCTGGCAGATCGAATGGTTGAAGAAAGATGAAATTGAAAAGAAAATAGAAGAAACCTAAAACCAGATTTTTCTATTTTTATTATGAAAGAGGAAAAAGAAGAGAAGATAAGAAATCATCTTTCTTTAAAAGAATAAAAGAAAGATTTAAAGCTGATAAATAATTAATTAAAAAAATCAATTATTTATTTGTGGAGGACATTCATCTTTTCTTAATTAAATAAAATATTTAATTAAGCTTTTAAAAGCAGAAGAAAGCTTGTGATAAGAAGAGAGCTTTAATCATGTTTTATTGAAAAAAAGCAGAATATCTCATAATTAAATAAAATATTTAATTATGATATGAGAAGATTGCACAATTAGGTAAAATACCTAATTTTGATTTAGAAAGAAAGCATAATATATTTTTAATTAAATAAGATCTATTTAATTAAATCACTTTTATGGAATTAATTAAATGAAACATTTAATTAATTAGAAGAAGAATTAAAAATAGAAGAAAGAGAAATATTTAAATTTAATTAAATCAAAAGATTTAATTTAAATTCAAACAGTGATAATTAATTTAAATAAATAGAATGTATTTATTTAATTAATTAAGTGGACATATGAAATAATTAAATAAAATAAATTTATTTAATTATGAAAGAAGAATAAGATGAATGAACAATATAATTAAATTAATTAAATTTAATCATATGTAGAGGATTTTTAGAAAAAATAATTAAATAATAAATATTTAATTAATTGTCAGGATTATACACATGACCATTTTTATGCGTATACAATAACATTATTTCTCTCTTTCCTAATGTCCCTAACATTTGGAAAGGTCTATTCAAACAAAAGGATCAAATCATTGGTAAGCTTGAAACTCATAATTATTCTTTTCTTGATGCCTCCCCTATTTTTGATGAGGATACTTTACAAAATATAACCATGGAATGTGATGAGCCTCTTGTTTTCTCCTCTCCTAAAAGCTCTCCTACTAGGGTATATAGTATGGTACAAGAGAATGAAACCTTAGAAAACAAGGATGAAATCATGGAAAATCATAACAATCAAATTTGTGAAGAAGATACCTTGGTGTTAGAAGATTCAATAGATGAGAGCCATGAGAGTCATATTTCTCTCTCTTCCTTTAGGGAAAACATTATTGAACAAGATAATACCATCATTGATAAGAAAGAAAATCCAACCATTTATAACTCCTTTGCTTGTGATAAGTCATTTTAGAAGAACCAACCTTTGAATATCATAAACATATAGGTTGTAGTTATCCTAAAAACTCTCCTACTAGGAAGGATATCATGGTGCAAGAAAATGACAACATTGACAATAGTGATATGGTTTCCTTAGATGAAGATGATGAAGTGAAATTGCACTTCCCTTCACTATGAGATCATAAAAATAAGGATAAGTCTTCTGAGGTTATGATTATTAGAAATCCCTTGAAGTAATCTCCTGAGCCTAATCTTATCCTTTACCCACCCTCAAACCAACTACAAACTCAAAACACACCTGTCCTCATCCTCGAACCACCTAAGAATAATATATTGTAGTAGCTGAGTTACAATACCATTGCTAATAAATATAACACTAGAAATAATCTACAACAAATAAAAACACCTTCAACATCCCTCCTATTTCCTAACCTTATCTTTCCTTGGGCTCCTCATTTGCCTCTACAAAGTGGAAAGGAGTATGACCTTTTTGAGCAACTTAAGAATACCCCTACTAAGATATCCTTATTGGACCTTATTTAAGCCTCCCCTCATTATCATAACAAGATTCAAAGCACCTTAAAACAAGTTCCTACCCCTCATAATGTGCAATCAAAGGAAGTAGCAGCCCAAATTCAAGCTATTACTTTGGTCAACTTAGAAATTACTTTCCATCAAGATGAGTTACCTGCACCAGAAGTGAAAAAATGAAATGAAGCTTTCTTGATAATAGCTCAATATAATAGAATAGGGATAAAGTGAACCCTTGTTTATAATGGTTCAACCCTTAATGTGTGTATTGTAACTCTTTTAGATAAGCTTGGCATGGATATATCAAGATTTGAACTTGATTCCTTATCGATTAGAGGATTTAACAATGTAGGAAAACAACCTCGTGGAGTGATAACATTACCTATTAAATTTGAAAAAGTTACATTACAAACCATAATCCATGTTATGCCTCATGATCTTTCATACAACCTCCTTTTAGGAAGACCATGGATTCATGAGATGCATGTGGTTCCTTCCACTCTTCATCATAAAATAAAGTATGTCTACAAGAACAAAGTGCATACAATCAATGTCGATCTTGAACTAGAAAGTTGTTTAAAAATTAAGAAAGGAAAGGAAAATCCTTTGAAAACATTGACACCAACTATACAAGTGGAACCCGTACAAGAAGAAAAAAAAGATAGGTGTCCTAAACCCTTCACAATGATATCACTAGATGATTTGGGATCATTGGATTTTACACCTAAATTTTATGGGCAACCAAATATCATAACAAAAGATTTTAAAAAGAGAAAAGAAAAAGTGGTAATGTCAACAAAAATTTTGTAAGCATCTGCATCAACCAATTTAGAAGAAGAGAAGTACACAAAATTTTTTGACAAAATTGATTATGAGCAACCACTGAATCTGAATGAAATGAAAAAGCTTTATGGAAAATGTTATGAAATTATGAAATAACTTGGGTATAGTGGAAAAGGATGTGGTGTTAGAGAACAAGGTATTTGTGTCCCTATAGAGCCTAATATGAAATAAATGACTAATGGTCTTGGTTATTGTCCCTTGAAAGAAACAAGCAAGTGATCAATCAAATCAACACTCTTACTAAATATTATTCTCAGCCAACTTTAACATTAATGCATCGTGAATTGATAAAAACTAGTAGTTTTGGTTATTATCCTTTGAAAGAAATGAAAGAAACAAGGAAATCTTCCCTTAATATCAATTTCATCATGCAGAACACCAATGATTGGAGTTCATTAGATTTTATGCCATCCTTTAAAGAAGAGAACATAATCTCACAATCTAAAGAGTCTTGTGTAAGTATGAAATATTGTACTAAGCAAGACGTATCTTTGTCACAAAATAAAGGAACATCTCCTACTATTGATTAAGAGAGTATATTTTCAAGACTCCTCCAAGATTTTTTGATATCCCTCCCTCTAGGAACATGAAAGAAATTCTACTACAAGAGTTCATTTTGTGCATATCATAGAATTCATGGTCATTATACCAACAAATGTAAGGCTTTGAGTAATAATATTCACATCTTAAGGATTTTGGTGCTCTTCCTTGCATTGAAGCAACTAGTTCCTCTCATTGATACTAATTTTTATTCTATTATTTTCATCAATCACCTCGGCTCATCCTTGTTTTACACTAAGTGGGGGCAAGTGATTAGTCAACCTTGTCCTCACATGACACTTGTGATTGTCTCTTTTGGCTAGTTGACCACCTTCCATGTATATATAGGATCAAGCTTGGGATGTGAATGACATGCCTTAACTTGGCTTGCATGTGATGTATTGAGTTATGTTTAGTATTGAATTTTTGGGGAAACCCCTTATCCATGATGTAGTTTCATTCGGGAACATATGACTTGGCATAGGGATTCCCAAATAAGCTCTCATGTCTTCTTCTAATTTGAAGTAATTTCTCACAACAATGGAATTAAACTAACCACTTTAAAGTGGGGGCATACATCGACACTCACGTTTCATATTGTTGTCTTCTTACTTCATGCGATGTGTCTTTTTCTTGGTGATGACATTGGGTGTGATGTCCTTCAAAAGCTTGATCTCTCTTACCATATTATATTCCTCTTAGTGGCTTAATGTGACACACTACATCCCCTAAGTTTTGAATCTTCTATTCTTCAATTGGTCCTCTCTTAGAGACATTAGGCATGATGTTCCCTAAGTTAATACCTTACATGAACTAAGAAAAACCCCTTTAAACATACCTTACACTATTTCACATTTACAATAACTATTATATGGTCATCTTGCATAACACACTTTGCTTGCCTATGGATCCATCCTATTTTTTCATGGGTGTTAGCATACAAATTTTTTCTTGCCTCATGAATCCTACTGTTCGTGTTGTATCAAAATTATCAAGAGGTATAGCTTTGGTATCATTAGCATATGGGAAGCTAAACTTAGGCATGAATTTCCCATAGCCACTTGCTTGTGTGTGAGTACATATTGGCAACATACGTATGTGTCTCACCTTTCTAGGGGTTCACCTAGTGGATGTCTTGAGGTTCCACTGGCCCTTGTGAGCGTGCATTTGGTTTGTATGATGGACATCATGCTCCACTTGTAATTTTTTTGGGACAAATAGCTTAGACTTGGTCCACATCACGTTGGAAAAATGGTCGAGGCTTGATCCACACCCCTCTTTTTCTTTTTATTTCTTCTTTATGTCTTTGGTAGTGTATGCTTGTTCCTTGTTGTTGCTTCATACATCATTCACATGTGTGTTCTTCTATTTCTATGTTAGTTTTTCATAGGATCTTGATCCTGGGGGCTTGATTATCCCTCTTGATCATTGTCATCCTATATCACTAGCATTGGTACACTTGGATCCCTCTTGATGCGAATTTTTCTATTTTAGTGTGATTTTAAAGCAAGTTCCTTTGTTGGTGTAATTAATTATTTAATTACAATTAGAGAAGTTTACTTAGGACATAAGATTCTTTCTAGAAGTCTTAGTTGACTTTTCTAGAACTTATCTCATCTAGCTAATGCATCATTTCCTAGGTGATTAGTTTGTTAGTTGTCTTATGTCATAGGATTATGACATTTTTCAACATCATGTTCATTACTACATTTAACCTTGCCTATATAAGGAAGGTGATTGTACTCATTTGTAATATACTTCATACCTCATCATTTGATAGGTCTTAATATCAAGAAAACTCATTTTCTTGTGTATCCTCTTGTAGAAGGTTTCATTGTTTTTGAAAGTGGTCTTGGGTGTTGAGCTAATATATTCAGCTCTTACATGGTATCATAGCCACATCTTGCAAAACCCTTCTCATATTTGAGGGTGGAGCTAATGCTAGTGAGAGAACTTGATTTGAGGTTGTCTCTCCATGGGTGGGATTTCATGGAAATTCACTTTTGGCTCATGTTGGAGGATATTTGAGCTCATATTTGAGTTCAAGGTAGTTGAGAAAGTTAGAATTGACTTTTGTTTCACCTAAATCTGACATTTCTAGCCAAAGTTATGGAGGTTTGAAGATTTACAAGATCTAGGAGTTGTAGAGCTTTTGGTGCATTTTCAAGTATATCTGACCTCTCCATCACTTCTAGGAAACCTGAGAGACAAAAATGACATATAACATGCCTATATTTGGCATCAAATATTCGTGAGGATTTTTTTTTTTACTTGGCAGGCCATACAACTCACTAGGTACAGGGTACAATATATTTGTAGAATAAAAAAATATAAATTTTTATTATGTTTTGCAAAATATTTTTCATCGGGCTTATAAATATTTTTGGGTTTTTTGAAAAATATTTTATGGGCTATTAAATTTATTTGGTGTCTTGTAATATTTGGTGGTGATCGATTGAAAAGGATATATTTTATTAAAAAATAGTCTGCAGATTGGTCAGCTTTTGTACAGGGTACTTATTGATTTGATAGCCCTGTACTCTCTCCCATCCACCATCCATTTCTATAGAGCACCGATTATTTCTACGTGCTGAATTTACTCATTTCTTTCCAACACCAAGTCTTCCTTGCTGACATTCATTATTTCCACTTGCCAAGCCCACCTTATCGGCATTTGTTTTACCGTTAGCATTTCATTTTCTGACCACCACTGTAGATTCTATCCTTGCCGCCCACTCAAGGTTCTACTACCGGTTCTTTAGTCTCTACCAAATGCTCCAACCTTGGCCCCTAACACATCATAAGCCCGAGGGGCTGTATCACCACCGATGACACCAGGGGCAGTGTCACCACTGCCCAGCTCGCTCATCGCTCGCTTGGTGGCAGGATATTTTTTTTTGTAAATTCAGAGTGGTCAATCATATAGTGGACTAGGAGCTAGCCATAGGGGGCTCAATTTTTGCACCTATTTAGCCTGGGTAACCTAAAGTGCCTAAAACAATTTTTTTTTCATTTTTCCATAACTTTGTGCCACGGTGTCAAAAATATACAAACAAGATATCGTCAGAAAGCTAGTTTTGAGTATTTCATAGTGGTGTAGGTATTTTTGAAATATTTTTCTATAGGTATAATTTATTCAAAATTGAAGTCAGATCACCCCTTTAGACCTTCGAGCTCACAACTTTCAACCAATTTGTCTAATTTTGGTGATTCAAGTTGCATTTGGAAGGTATTGAGGAGCTCTTTTATTTGATTCATGTACTTTTTCCATTTTTAGCCCCAAGTGTGAGATAATTAGATTTTTGCATATTTGCTTTCTTTTTCATGTAACTTGGACATCCTGACTCTTGAAGAAGTTTTTTTTGTGGGGGGGAGTTTATTTTCAGTTTTATTATCATATTTGGGAGTTTCTAATTCATATTGAAGTTCAATGTATTTGTAATTATGGAGATGATTCATAGTTCATTATTGGGTTTGCATATTATCCTTCTCTGATTATGTTGCAAAAGGGAAACTGTAAACAATGGAGACATGGAATCATAGATCATCTCCAATCTCTTGAATTGTTTCCACATTTGTATGGTATTGTTCCCCATCTAGGTCAAGGTATTCAAAAATTTGCTTGGATTCACAGTAGATATAATGTTTTAGGGGTCATTGCAATGCATGTTGATGATGACATTTTGAAAGGTATTGATTATATTGATTTCCCTCATACTCTTTGGACTACTATTTGGGATATATATGGAGATCTTGATACTCCACCATTCCTTGATGATCATTATTTAGAATTTCATGGGCCTCTTCATTCTTCAGACATGATACCCTATGATGATAATACTATGTAGGAGTTTTATTGTTTGGAATCCTTTGAATCTTCCAAAGAGGTTGAAAAGGGTTCTTTAGATGCTCCTTCTCCTTTAGAGACAGTTGATGTGCCTTCACCTTTAGTGATTCATTGTACAGAGTCATTGATTGAGGCTCGTATCATTCATGTTCAATAGGACCATTCATCTCCTCCCGCCTCTTTAGATTTGAGCTAGACTTTAGATGAGTAGGATACTTGTGGTTTTCCATATTTTCACATACAAGATGCTTTCATGACATGGATATCATACTTGGTTTGTCATACTGCTTCAACAGATTTGGACGACTTGTTTAAGGGAATTTTTCTCCTTCTTGATCATTCTTCTTTAAAGGTTTCTCTTGAGTCTTCACATTCTTTGTCTCCTTCCTTGATTGAGGTAACACTTGATTTTGGTAAGGAATCTTCATAAGATCCTTACAAATCTTTAGATATTTCATCCTTCTGATTGCTTCCCTCCTGATTCTTCATGGAGACGAGGTTTCTTCAACATCGACCATTGGATATTCTTCTTCCAAAGGGGAGATACATTTTTTGTAAGCATTTGATTCTCTTGTGTCTTTAGACATTCTTCAATGGTTTTGGAGTTACTTCATTATGGAGGGGCTATGTAGTTACTTTCTTTCCCTCCTATGGGGTGATTTTGTAATGTATAAATGTGATGGATGGTGTACTTGGGGGTGTCATGGAGTCCTCCATCCTCCCTCACATAATTTGTTTCTTTTCTCTCTTTTGGAGAGGAGTTTTTTCCCACTATATTTTCTCCTTTTCTCCAGTTGTGAGAGATTTCTTTTTGATTTTCTACATGGTTACCTAGCATGGCCTAGTATCCGAGACCCATCTTTGCATCATTTGCATAATAATCTTCTCCCTAAGTTGCACTTATGGGGGGTTGTTGGTGTAATTAATTATTTAATTACACTTACATAAGTTTACTTAGGACATAAAATTCTTTCTAGAAGTCTTAGTTGGATTTTCTAGAACTTATCTTATCTAGATAATGCATCATTTCCTAGGTGATTAGTTTTTTAGTTGTCTCATGTCATAGGATTATGACATTTTCCAACATCATGTTCGTTACTATATTTGAACCTTGCCTATATAAGGAAGATGATTGTACTCATTTGTAATATACTTCATACCTTATCAATTGATAGGTCTTAATATCAAGCAAGCTCATTTTATTGCATATCCTCTTGTAGAAGGTTTTCATTATTTTTGAAAGTGGTCTTGGGTGTTGAGCTAGTATCTTCAGCTCTTACATCCTCCTCTCACTAAAGTGGGGACTAAATGTATTGACGGAAAAAGTATCCCTTTTGCTCACTTAATTTAGGAATAATTGATAAAATGAGCTAAGTGATGCCTTAATTTAGTGTTGTTATATTTTTTACATATTCACATTAAGTTTTGGTCCCTTTTCAAGTAAAATTTGGCTTCTTTATGCTCTAATTGGTCCTATTTTGCATCTACAAGCCTTATTAAATGCATTTCTCTAAGGATAATCTCAAATTTTATTAAATGACCAATAATAGCTCATTTTTTTGGGTTGTGTGTTCTAGATCTAGTGATCTAGGACTCATACATCACCTTGGACATATGGGTCCCACCTAGGTTTTGAGGATTTATCTTGAATATTGCATTGAACTTAACATTTCTTGAAATGTGTGTCCCAATTTTCAGCTATTGGGACTTATATGTCCCAACTAGCGTATGAGTCCCGCTTTAGCTTGGACATATTTTGAATCAGATTCTTGGTGGTATTTTGTTCTCCTAGATCTAATGTCAGCTTGTAGTGTTGTAATTTCAAGAAATTTGGCATAAATAAGTATAAATATAAGATTATTTCACATCATTTCACCTAATAAATCTTATGAAGCATCATATATCAAATTTTATGATCAAGATCATTCAAGAGCATTCAAGAGTTGATTATCAAGAATTATGGAGCATCAATTCAGGATTCAAGCATCATGTCAAAGTCTTCATGCATCATGTGTGTTTTTGAGCTAACATTTGTGATATAGGTTTTCATGATTCAAGCAAGCATACAAGTCAAGCATTCAGTCATGAGTTGAGATCCACATTCATGCTACAATTCACACAAGATTTCAGCCATTATTTTAGGGGTTTGGTGAGTTGCAACATTGCATTTTTTCATTCATCATTCCTTCATGTTATTTCATTTCAAGGTTTAATTACCAAAATTGGGGTTGACCAAGGAAAACCCCTATTCCCTAATGCAACAACATTTTTCTCTCTTCATGCATGATTGTAGATCTAAGTGTTTTGGAGCTTGAAGATCCTTTAAAGAAAAAGTTGCAAGATTGAAGAAAGTTGTCAAAGTTGTTATGAATTTGTAATCTTCATGAAAACTCACCTATAGACCAAAATTTAGACTTTCAGGCTTAGAGATTGGACAAGACAAAAGCTACAGAAGATCACTCAAGGCTGCATAAGTTTTAGTCAAACCCTAATATTGGGACTAAATTGACACCTTGGGTGTATGAGTCCCAGTATACCCCTTTTAAATAGTTTTCTATAGATCCTAATTTTCCAACAGAAGATTCTAGAATCTACATAGATTCCAGTAGTAGGAAAAAATCACCTAGTTTGGCATATGAGTCCCAATGCACATCAAAAGTCAGAATTTCAAAGTTACAAACCTTGTTTTGGACATCTCTAGTCTTTTAGGTGCTTCTCTGATTATCCTTAGTCTCTGATAAGTTTCATTTTCTAGATCATATAGTTAGATTTGTATATTACTTTCATTTCTTTCTTTTAAAGAATTTTGTTAGTGGTGAACCCCCCTTTTTAATCACACCTAAGGAAACTGCCCCTTGTTATTCTCCTTCACTCAATTGAGTCACTTGGTTGATGGATTTTGGTTTCCTAATGAACTAAAGTGTGAACTAGGTTCCAAAATTTTTCCATCTCCTAAAAGGTGGACACACCTATTTCCTTCAATTCAGGATTAAAGAATGTGGGTGCAACATATCAAAGAGCTATGACATTAATATTTCACAATTACATACATAAAATCCTATAAGATTATGTTGATGATATTCTATCCAAATCCTTAACTCATGAAGAAAATGTTAAAATCCTTCAAAAATGATTTGAAATAATGCACAAGTATAACATGATATTGAATCCAAAAATATGTGTCTTTGGTGTGGATAGTGGAAATTGTTTAGGTTTTATAGTATCCCACAGAGGCATCAAGATTGAAATGGAGAATATTGATGCTAGCATTAACATTCCACCTCTAAAAAACATCTCAGTTATGTACTTTACAAGGAAGGATTCAAGCTATCTACCATTTTGTGGCATCCTTAGCAAATTGGGCATTAGCCTTTACACAACTTCAAGAAGGGATCAAAAGTTAAGTTGAATGAGGATTGTAAACAAAATTTTGAAAGTTTGAAAGAATAACTTACTACTCCTCTTGTTTTACAACCCACAATGCAAGAAAAACCATTTATCCTTTATATTGCCACATCAACCCATGCTCTAGTAGAATTGTTGGACCAAAAAGATGAAAATGGGAAAGAACATCCTAGTTATTACATTAGTTGAACACTGATTGATTGAAAAACTTGATACACTACCTTGGAGAAACAATGTTTGGCTCTTTTATTTTCTACTAGTAAATTGACACTTCTTATTAAACATATAAATTCATATGATGATAAAGTTTGATCCTTCAAAACATCTTTTTCCTAAAACTAACTTATCAAGACATTTAGCTAAATAGGTTATATTGTTAATTGAGTTTGACCTTAAATTTTTCTCACAAAAGGAAATCAAAGGAAAAGCCTTGAAAAACCATTTAGCTGATGGTCCTTCTCCACTAATGTTACGTAACATGGACTCATTCCCTGATGAAAGTGTGTTGACTATCGAAAAGGAAACATGGGAATTGTACTTCAATGGTTCTAAGTGTAGAACTAGATATAGAGTAGGGGTTATAATAATTTTGCCTTCTGGAGAGCCTATTCCCTTATCCTACTGATTAAAATTCCTATGCATAAATAATACCATAGATTATGAAGCTTTAATTTTTGGAATATGTGCAACTTTAGTCCTTGGTGTTCAACACATTAAGATATTTGGTGACTCTCAATTGGTCATTAAGCAAATAAATGGTTCATATCAAGTGAAACATGACAATTTATCCAAGTATAAGGACATTACAATGACTTTATTAGAAAAATTTGAATCAAATACCATTGATCACATCCCATGAAAGGATAATTGGCATGTAGATCCAATGGAAAGCATTGCTTCCCTTGTATCTCTTGAAGATCCTTCTATCAATTTCACATTTGTGGTCCATACGATTACAAAACCATCAATAGATGATAAGATCAAAGAAGTGTTATTAACCAATATTGAAAACTCTAGTGAATGGTACACACTAATATTCAACTACTTAAAAGAAGGTACCTTCCCTGAGCCCACAACTAAAAACACTAGAGCTCATCTTTGAAAACTCACATCTTGATATATAATCCTTGTGGATGTTCTATATAGATGATCATTTGATGGAATTTTGCTTAGATGTCTTAAACAATCAGAGATCCCTATAGCCCTTGAGGAAGCTCATGTATGTGCTTGTCAAGGACATTTTGGAGGAAGATCATTAGTCTAAAAGTTAATCCATATAGTATATTATTGGAGACATATGGAACAAGACTATTTTGCTCACATTAAGAAATTGCATAAATGACAAGAGCATTATAATTTGATTCATGCTCCTACTTCCGAGCCTCATGCCCAAATTCCTATTTGACCATTCTTTGTTTGGGGTTTGGATCTTATTGAAAAAATATCACCACTTTCTTCCATTGGACATATGTTTATAATTACCACAATAGATTATTTCATGAAATGGGTAGAAGTTATCCTTCTTCATTCCACAACCATTGACACAATATGTCATTTCGTGTATTAGTTGGGTGAAGCCACAATAATGGTTTACAATTTGATGGAGGAAGCAAAATTGAGAAAAAAATGACCCCATGGAAAAAAAATGTTTTTAGGGGTTCGAATGAACCTACAAGTTCAACCAAACCAAAAAGGGATTCGACCGAACTAGTGTTTGAGCAAACCCAATAATTATCGGGCCCACATTTCCTACCCAAAAAACAAAATAAAAATGCATATTGAAGGGGGTTCGAATGAACCCTAGTTCGAAAGAACCCCTAGGGGTTAGCTCGAACCCCCCTTATCCCTCATCCCCCCGCTGAGACACAAAAAAACTAAATTTGAGCACTTCAGAGCTCAGGTTGATGATGAAAGTGGAAGAGTATTCACAAACCCAATTGGAATTAGGTAGTCCTTGGAATGAGCTATCCAATGAATATAATTTTAATATATTTTGGTTTTATTATGTATTTGTTTTTTTAGTTTTATTAAACATAGGTTTTTCATCAAAAATGAAGGTCTCTATTATGCACATGTGGAAAAATAGCAGATTATCAAAAAAATTGAAAAATATGAGTGCACTATATATTGAAGTCCTTGATCCAATAAAAAAATAAAAATTCAATATACACAAATTTTTTATGCATTATGGTCATGCTATGTCTAAATTGTAATTGGTTTGACTTGAAACTTGATTAAAGAAAAATTATTCAATAAAAAACTATCTAACCAAGTGGAAGCACTAGATATCAGAGTCACATATCTAAATTCAAAACAATTAGAATTTTATCCTTCATGGAAAAAATCTATGTGTTATATGTGTTCACTTTTAAAAATGTTGTTTTTGAAAAACCCGTTTTCATGGGAGATGGAAAAAGAAGTGCAATTTGATTCCAAAAATTTTGAAAAAAATATTTTTAGAATCTATAGACAAAATGTGATGAGACTCTAGTTTGCATCATCTTCAAATTCCTCACGGTTTAGCCGCTATAGGTGCCCAAATGTGAAGATTTATTTAAAAAAAATATTCAGTGTCTAGTTTGGCCAAAAATTGTAAACCACTATTATGGGATCACTCAGAACATATTATTGCTCACTTTAGTCTTTTGCATTAGTTTCAAATAATGAAACCCCATTTAAAACAATGATGTGAAGAATTTTTTGGAAAAATTTCATGTTCAACATCATTTCTCAACACCATATTATCCACAATCAGGTGGTCAAGAAAAATCAACCAACAAAAATATTAAGAAAATCCCAAGGAAAATGGTAAGTAAACATAACAAATATTGACACACTCAATTAACATATGTGTTGTGGACCTATCGTACAAGTATTAGAACATCTTCAGGAAACACTCCCTATAACCTTGTTTATGGTGCCAAGGAAATAATGCCTTTAGAGTTAGAAATTCATTCATTGAGAATTTCTCTTGGAGGCTTATTGATGACACAACCTATAAAGAACAATGATTGCATCAACTTGAAATTCTTGATGAACAATGTACTAATGCTCTTGAGAATCTCCAAGCTTACTCTAAATGAATGCAATATAGCTATAAAAAAAATGTCATTCCTCATTCATTTAATAAAGGTGACTTGGTGTTATATGAGAATCAACGTAACACCAATGCTGCTCCAAATGAAAAAGGAAAGTTCAGCCCTAATTGGCTACGACCTTACATAATTTATGGGTCTAGAGCATACACATTAATGAAAATAGATGGAACACCTATCAAAGGTCCTATCAATTCCATGCATTTGCACTAGTACTATGCATATCATATCTCTTGAATAGTATGTATATTAAAGCAGTGTTGTTAGATTAAGTAGATAGTGTTCCATGTTATCTCACATTGCTTCATTCTTTGAAAAAAAATATTTTTGTGTCTTGGATTATAGAGTAATTATTCAATAAGTTTGGATTATTACTTTACTTTACATACTATTCAAATAAATCTTGTGTGTTGTGTTAAGTTTGATCCTTATATGCATGTAATGTTCTAAAATTAGATCATAGTTGCTTTTAATTTAACATAACATACTCAATCACAATGTAGTATCTAATGTAAAATAAAACTATTTCATTTAGACCACATCAAATTAGATCATGGAACATTTATTAAATATTCTTACAATGACTATTTAATAAATCACATCAACATCTAATTCATCAGAAACTCAAAAAACCAAATATGCATGATTATATATATTATATATATAAAAGTTTCAAGTACATATCATCAATGATACAATGCTAGTGTGACCTATGGCTGCTATACCTCTTGGGGCATGGTGGTGGAATCCATCATGAGATGGTATAATGTGACTGTGATCTACTCATGGATAACACTAATGTTTGTAGGCCCTGTACCTCTCCAACTACCCTAGCCTCTCATATGAGTCACGTGATGCACTCCTCTATATGATCTCTATCTTCCTATAATTTGGTAACCTCTCCCTCCAACCTCGAGAGTTCTGACTATAGGACAACCTACATCTCCCTATCATTGGTAACCTAAGATTCTTGGAGCTCATCATATGTAGTATACAATGCTGAAATCTCTCCCATAGCTCGATCCTCTCTATATACATATAGGTTATCATGTCTCATCATGCCCTCATATGCCACCCTCAACCTTGCTATAGGCTCAAAGAGATCCGCATGATGTCTTGCAATAGGTAGGGGCATGTAATATTGTAGTATATCCTCATCTAGGGGAAAAGGGGGCACCATCTCTATAGTCACCCACTGGTAGAGATCTTACCACTCTCGTGTGGACCCTACAAGATGGAAATCATAAAAGACATCAATACACATCATGATATATAAATAACAACCATAAACAAAAAAGTATAATAAAACATAAATAGTGCATCATCACTTGGTTCTCCAGCCTACCAATTGAGGTCTCATTGTGCAACAATGGAACCCTTATGTAGGAAGCGTGGATGGTCTGCTAGCACTGGCCTCCCCATGCTAATGAGTCCTAATGCTTGTTGTGACTACTAATCATGCTCTAGTGACTTGGGCAAGAGGTGAATCTCTCCTCTTGGGGGTAGCTAGGGCCTCATCTACCTCATCAAACTCATCGCTTGTCTATTGGACATTGTGCTCATCATCATCATCATCAATGTCCTCTCGTATCTCCTCATATGACTACTCCTCAAATGAATGGACAATATCACCATGGATATGCAATTGCAAGATGCAGTAAACATCCTCTAGGGTGAGAGTCATCTCTCTTGTAGGGAGGTGAAAGGTACATGTATTGACATCCCATATCTATACTAATACCATAAGCATGGCTTCATGGTACTTCACGATCGACATGAGGTATACCCAAAATAAACCAATGTCACATAAAATGGAAACCTTCTCCTCTGTAAGTTGGTTGATCTACTATCGAAGGTGACAAATTTTTTTTCCTCCTAGATGCTGACAAGTTTGGGGAAGGACCTAAATAATAAAAAGAAAAAGAAATCATCACTAAAATTCCTAAATATGTGCATTTAATAATTAAAAATACACTAAAGTTGCTCTAGGACACTATGACCAACTTGGACATTTGGGCCATTTTTCGATGGGGGGTCTTGGATACTTTAGCCATTTTTGATATTTTGCAACAAAGTGGGACACTTTGTGAGAAAAGATGATGCTTTGCAACTTTTTTTCCTGGGTCCTCATAACTTCTAGAAATTCATAAAAAATACTATAAATACAAGAATGTGAAGATAGAGCATATTAGAATCCACTCACCATATGATGGAGCTCGCCTCATGCCACCTCGTCACACAAAATATCTAGTCTCAGAGGTCGGTATGCTCATCTGCTTGGCAACTTCAATTGCTCTACACCAAGGTAAATTCTCAAAAGGTAAATGTCAAAATGATTATCAAAAACATATTATTTTCACTATAATATACTAATAATTCTTTATTGAAAACACTTTTCATTCAAATCAACATAGTGGGTTCTAGAAGAATGAAGAAGAAGCCCTTTGGTGTGTTGTCTTTGATGCCAACACTAGTTTATGATAGTTTTGGTCATTTGGTAAACTATGGCTTTACTACTCTAATATGGTAATTTTTTCTAGAATTGCTTGTGTTAGAAGATCTATTTATGTGGTTTTAATATGTTGGTCAGGACTATTATGTGCAGCTATGGACAAGTTTTTAGAAATTTTGGTTGAATAGGCTAAGAGATTTAAATGATATAAGATCAACATTGTATACTTTTCTTCTAGCCAACATGGTTAAGTAATGTCTACTTCATGGGTGAATAGAGAGTGCTTTATTAGGTTCGGTCCAACCAAATTTATGTCTTGCACATTTTGTTTTGAGTGCCAAAGAATTTTTTATTGTGAGCTGACAAGCTATTTTGAATTGAGTATTTTTACATCCAATTAGGCTAACCTAATTGATGCATGTTGATGTATGTTGGTAAATAAATGTTTGTATGAAACCTTTTTGCAATGTGGAAGGACGATGAGATGTGTGGTGTGAGATAGTGTGATATTGTGTGAAGTTATTGAAAGTTGTTGTATACCTACAAACTGGTACAAGACTTTGTTTCTCTAGAGATTAATTGGAATTGAACTCTACACATAAAAGGTGTATTTCATTAGTTCATATTTTTGGTAGTGAGCCATGCTCTTTTGTAATCATTTTAGGTTGTGAGCCTTTCAAGGATAGTGTGTCCTAGCAATGTGCCCTGTAATATCTTATGACTGGATATAATATATTGTGAGCTAATCCTCACCATGGTTTTTCCCATTCTAGGTTTTCCATGTAAAATCTTGGTGTTCATGTGTTATGTGATGTTATGATTCCTTTCATGTTTCTTTTTATAGTTGCAGCTAGATATGTTTTAATTATTCAATGTTTAGTAGTTAAATGGTTCAATAGAATATTGATTCACCCCCCTCTCAATATTCAGAGTGTTCAATAATTGGTATATGAGCTTGGTTCCTTTGGTAAAGTTTAACTTGAGGAAGATCTTGAAGTTTGAATACATGGATGATAAAATGTATCTTGTTCCTTTGGAAGAGATCTTTGAAACTAAAGAACTCCATGTTGCTCTTGTAGACCTAGAAAAAAGTGAAAATGAGAAATAAAATTTAAGGGAGAACTTAAAAGAAGCAAATGAATGCATCGAGAAAATGAGAGAAAAAAATTAAAAAAAATGAAAAAATGCATAGTAAACTAATGATCTATTTAAGAAAGTAAATGAGGACATCACTGGACTTAAGGTACAAGTGGAAGAAAAGAAAAGAATTGAAGGATGTTAGAAAGCTAAAATCTAGAGAAAATTGATGAATGTAAAAAGCTTGAACAAGAAGTGGTAACCCCAAGAGTTGACTTGGAGAAAGCAAGAGCTCATGAGGACAAACTCAAAACAAGTTCTACAATGCTTAATGAGTTGATTGCATTTCAAAAACTAGCTAAAGATAAAGGTGGTTTGGGACTTGAATAGGGACAAATCTCAAAAGAAAATTAGACTCTTAAGAAGTTTGACAATCAAAAGAAGGCTCAAGGAAATAATAGAAAAATCAAGAACCAAACAAGTAGTACTGGAAGAACTCCCATCTGAAAACCAAATGCTCAAAGGTACCCATCTTTTAATGGTGTTTGTTTTTCATGAAATAAATTTGGTCATAGGCTAACAAAATGTAGAAGTAGAATGAATTAGAATGTTTGATTCTTTGTTGGACAATATTTTTCATGCAATAAATTTGGACATAAAGCTAGTAAGTGCAGAATTCAGTTAATGATGATGAATAGATTAAATACTGGTAGAATGGGTTTCAATGTTGCTGGAATGATTCAACCATTTCAATGCTATTGCTACACATGTAATGAATTTAGACATAAATCTAACCAGTGAAGATCAAGGTTGAATACAAATTAGTTTGGTTAGAAGAATGTTGTATGCTATGCCTGCAACAAACTAGGACATATTTCAAAATTTTGTAGAAGCAAGAATGGGAAGAATTATAATATGGAACAAAGGAATAAACCTATGAACAATGTAGATTCCACTGAAGTCAAAAAGGAAATGGAAAATATTTAGAAGAAAAAGGAAGAACTTGAGAATAAGGATGAATCAAATGCATCTGTACCTACATTTGGTGCAGATACGTCTTCTAAAATCTAAACCTAGTGCTACATTTAGGGGGAGATTTTACAAAGAAATATTTTAAACCTCTGATAAAAAAAATTCTAGCAAAAAATATGAAATTTTAGAGAATTGCAAAGCATTTTAGGGTTTATAGTGTATTCATAAGGTGTTTATCAACTTTTGAAGGTGAAATACATTAAATGAAAAATTAGGGTAAATTGGTAAAATATAAAGTATAACTTAAAGATGAGTTAAATCACTTTTGCACATTCAAAAGAAAGTAGAGCAAACTAAATCGATTTGAAGATGATTCAAAGTATTTGACATTAAACCCTAGTTTTAGTTGAAGCTTGAAAAAGGTATTTACATCTATATGTACTTTGTGGACTTTGATTAGAAGCAATTTTATTAAGCATATACAAGTAATTTGGAAGAAAAATGGAAACTCCCATTATGGTTGAGACCTTTGAGAGACCTCAATTGAAATTCAGAAGATTTTCTTGGAAGGTTTACAAAATGGACCCCGTGGGTACATTTTTTTGAATTCTAAGTAATTTCTTGCTCACTAAGGATACAAGAACCTACATTCACACAAAATTGGAAGATTTTGACCATCAAATGCTCAAGGATCAATGGATAGAAGAGCTAAGTGGAAATAACTCCTCTATGAAACCAAACTATGAATTTAACCTAGTATAGAAGAAACTAGATGTATGGAATTGGTTCCCATACTTTTGTTGTGAGATGTTTGCAAAGCTTGTAAGGATATAACTTAGTAGATTACATGAAAAATTTGTGTGGACAAGTGTAGATGGAGTTATCAACAAGGAAGTAATTAAATCTATAACTAGTCTCTGTGATAGTGGACCCATACTAGTGATAAAAGTTGTGAAGAATGATATGGTCATGAAACTAACTAGTGCTACATATTATGCAAGAGAACTGACAACCAAGCCCATTATAAACCTTGTTGTGACGTATGTTGATGTAATGATTGGTCAGAAAATCTATTTTACCAATAGAGGAAATCTATTTTCTCTTCTACAAGTTCCAAACAGAGGAAATAGCAACATATTTGAAATAGATCTTGGTTTGCAAGAAGAGAAATAGCTGAAAAGGAATAGAAGTGGCACCTCCACATGCAATGAAGAAGCAAATACTTGAGAGAATGTTGATATCTCATCTGATGAAGAAGAGACATAAGATGAAATGCAAGCTTTCAAAGTTCACATGCATGAGAAGATGAAAGAAGAAGGTACATTAGAACCTATGGAGTACATACCCAACTCTCCTCTAGTAAGTGATCGTCCACCTCCAAAGATGGAAGATTTAGTTGAAAATATGATAGATATAGATGATGTGCTAGCTACTACCAGGTTATTTGATGAAGTTGATATAAAGGACAATGCAATAATTATAGATGCTTTTGTTCAGTACATGATTACTTTTAATGAGACTATGGAATCTCTAAGGAAGAAGGTGACTGATAATGTATGGGAAGCATTAGTACATAGAAGGAATGAAGCTATAATAGTTGAGGATAAAATCAAAATTGACGCCTAAAAAAAATATGGATCCTCTTTATTTGAGGAAGTTTTTGCTAACCTACTAAAAGAGTGTTCATAGTTGTTTAGAGTTAAACAGAGAGTCACTATTTTGATGACTAGAGAAAAAGATAGTGTTGAAAATTTAAGGAGAGAAACTCACGATGCATTTAGGGAAATGGAAAATTTTTGTGAGATGAGAACCATTTCTTCATCTCATATAGATCAAGCACAAGATCGTATCAATTTTACAGAAGTAGAGGAACATCCTATTGTGGAAAATATTGGTGAAATACATGTTTCTTTAGAGACATCTTCTCCTTTGAATGATAAAGAAGAAAAAACTAGAAAACTCAGTGAAGATCAACATA
This sequence comes from Sequoia sempervirens, assembly GCA_007258455.2. Classification (NCBI taxonomy): domain Eukaryota; kingdom Viridiplantae; phylum Streptophyta; class Pinopsida; order Cupressales; family Cupressaceae; genus Sequoia; species Sequoia sempervirens. The sequence goes on along the minus strand of VDFB02193867.1, from coordinate 165,081,697 downwards.
AGAATGGAACTGGTAACAATTTAGAATATCACCATGAAAAAAAAAAATGAATACAAGAATGAAGAGGAAGGAAACAAAAGTGAAAATAACAATAATGGTAAAGATGATGAAGAAAAGGGGGAAGAAAAGAAAGACAAACCATAAGAAAAACCCTCCTGAGAAGAAAAAGAGGAAAAAGAAACAAAAGAGGAAAATAAAGAAGAGAAAAAGAAAGAAAAATTTATTGGAAGAAATGAAGAAGAATTCCCAAAGACCATTGAGCCATTCAAATCCATCCAGAGAATCATCTGGAAGTACTCTTAATGGTATAATAACAAGGGAAACAAGGATCTAGCCTATGCTACCACCTCATTTAATTCAACTTCTATCTCATCCAGGCTATGTGGATCTAAGCAAGATGTCACCCATAGAAAGAATAAAGGTCAGTGGTACTTTTCTTGAATCCAAAACATAGGAGATTGAACATACCTATTAGGGAGGGACTGAATTGGTGAATGAAGCTATTAAGGCTTTGTAGAAGACAACCCCTAGTGCCACAATTAATAATTCTTTAGTGCCTCTTGAAAACAAAAAAAGGCTATTCGAGAGAAGGTTTCTAGTGCTATAGGACAAGTGTGCAATTTCACACAACAAGGTATTACAAAGTTTGATAGAGGTAAAGGATTGTGATGAAGAAGGTCAAATATTGCTTTCATATTGCATGCAGTGGCCTATTTCCACTCAAGGTATCGAGGACTTAATGGAACCAATAGAGTCTCAACTTGCTAATACCTATGGAACCTATAGAATTATAGGACATAGAAATTATACTACCTATACTTCCATTGCAGACTTGTAGAACAAGTTCTTTATTTTATAGAGGCAAAAAGAAGATGCTATGAGAAGATTTGGACTTGGAGATCTGGTAATGTCCAAACATATTCCTATATCAAGTGCCTTAGTAAATGTAGAAAAACTAGACAAAGTGAACCTTAGTTCATCTACTTTGGAAGAAGGAGAAGCATGCCTATTTGTACTGGAGTTATTGCATCAGACTCTTGTAAAAGCAAAGGGGATTTGGGATGAAGGAAGACATGCTTGGGAAGCTATTCTCAAGGAACTACAAGGTGCCCCTAGTTCTTTATTAAGTGTTTTAGCTTTATTTACCCTTTTTCATTGATGTAAAAGGGGGAGAAGGTTTTGTGTGGAAAGTTATGCTTAAATAATATTGTTTGGTTTTTATGTGTTTTATGTATATCTGAAAGGGGAACTAGAGTTCGAACAATTTTGGCTTTGGAGTGTGAATTTTTTTTTCTTTCATTTTTGACACATGTTGCCATCTATGAAAAAGGGGGGTATTGTTGGAAGACTGAAGAAAAATCCTTCTGGTGTGTTGTCATTGATGACAACATTGGTTTATGACAGTTTTGGTCATTCGGTAAACTATGGTTCTGTTAGTGTAGGTTTTTTAATATTATTTTTCCTACACATTATTAAGCATACCTTAGGTTATAGGAGATGTGGTTCATGTGAGGACATGTGGCGTAATCCATCAATTACATGTGTTTCTCCCACTCACACTTGGGCGGTTGAGTTTCACACCCTCTTTTGGCCTTATATGCCACCTCACAAAACCACTCATCTGTCTCTTTCTGAGTAGGTTATGCCACATGTTTGGAATTTTCCAAGTAGGAATAACTCCCACCTAATTTGGTTATTTGGGAGTTATTGCCCCTCTTGGAATTATTTTCCCATATTCTACTAAATATTTTGCACTCACCTCTCCCTCCTATCTAGTCCAGATCTAGTTCAGATGAGCTCATATCAGCTCGGTCAATTCAAGGGAGAGTTGAGGCATATTGTATCATTTAGTGTGTGATAATAACATCATTTTTTTATTGCACTATATTCCAACATTTTATCTCTTGCTGCTCTCGTGTGGAAGGCTTATCTTGGTTTTGCAGGTGATCCTGGGTGCTTGAGTTCATCAACAACTCTTATAGGTTCTACTACTCTAATCCGGTAATTTGGTTTGGAATTTCTCATGTTAGAAGATCTATTCATGTGGTTTTAATATGTTGGTCAGGACTATTATGTGCAACTATGGATGAGTTTTCAACAATTTTGGTTTAATAGGCTGGGAGATTTAAATGAAAGAAGATCGGTATTGTATATTCTTCTTCTGACCCACATGGTTAAGTAGTGTCTGCTTTGTGGGTGAATAGCGAGTGCTTTATTAGGTTCGTGCTGACATAATTTATGTCTTGCATGTTTTTTTTTGAGTGCCATTTTTTTTTATTGTGAGCTAACATGCTATTTTGAATTGAGTATGTTTACATCCAATTAGGCCAACCTAATTGATGTGTGTTGATGTAAGTTGGTATATAAATGCATGTATTAAACCTTTTTGCAATGATGAAGGATGATGAGATGTGAGGTGTGCGAGAGTGTTATATTGTGTGAAGTTATTGAAAGTTGTATACCTACAAATTAGTGTAGGACTTTGTTTTTCTAGAGATTAATTAAAACTGAACTCTGCACACAAAAGGTGTATTTCATCAGTTCATCTTTTTGGTAGTGATCCATACTCTTTTGTAACCATTTCAGGCTATGATCCTTTCAAGGATAGTGTGTCCTATCTGTGTTCCCTATAATATCTTATGACTGGTTATAATATATTGTGAGCTAATCCTCATCGTGGTTTTCCCATTTTGGGTTTTCCCTGTAAAATCCTAGTGTTCATGTGCTATGTGATGTTATGATTCCTTTCATGTGTCTTTTTATGGTTGCAGCTAGATATGTTTTAATTATTCAATGGTTAGTAGTTAAATGGTTTAGTAGAATACTAATTCATCCCCCTCTTAGTATTCAGAGTGTTCAACTATGGGGGCTAGCGAACTTCATTTTTGACATCATTTGTTACGTTAGATTCATAATTTCATCCTTGATCTAATCCAATATATATCAATATGTGATTTTGTAACCTCATCAAAAAAAATAATTTGATGAGGTTACATGGCTACCCCGATTCCACGTCCATAAAGCAAGTAAAATTTGAGGGTGGGGCATACATCTACCCTCAAATTCTACTCTTTCCAGAAGTTTGATACGAGGATTTTTAAATAACTAACAAATTAGTTTTGTAAGATGTGGTCCCTAACATTATGGTTTTGTGGATAACTACATTGCGGACTTCATTCTCCCTATTTTTGCATGAATCCATATGAGTATCCTTTTTATAAAGCTTGTTGTTCAATTTCCTTTAGCTTGCATATGCATGTAGTGTCATATGGCCACTAAAGTGGGGGACTAAATGTACTATAGAAAATTGTGCTCCTTTCTAAGTGAAAGTATAATTTCACACTTATTTTGGACCTATTTTAGTGACCTTACATTTATGCATTTTTAAACCTCATTAATAGGCCCCTAATACCCTTTATTATGCATACCAAGACCTATTTTAATTATTTTCTAATAATTTAATCTACATTGAATAAATACAATTAATTAATTTAATACCCTAACATAATCTAAGTCTTGAAGCTTTTGGTAAAGACCCATTCACCCATGGGTGAATGGGTCCCCTTTAAGTTCCTAAAATCAATTTAAAATATATTTTTGGTACAATTTCATAGTCCCAAATTCAAATTTTATAGGTCGGCCATCAGGATGTAATAAACAAGAAATTAGAATGGAAGCCTATTGTGTGAGGCCCAACCCTATCTATAGATTTTGTCACACCTTGATAAGTTTAATTATTCTTGTTGGTGAATAAATTGATGATTTAACCTAATTCCATGTTTGATATTTTGATTTTAGTATTAACTATTGTAAATGATTATTGTGACAAATTCTCTTCATTAAATGAAAATGGGAGAACTGTTAAGAATGAATGTGAGCAGATAATATTTAGATTCTCGAACAAGTATCATATGAAGAATACACTTAGATCGATATGAGCTAAGAAATTTTGTGTATCTAATATTAGTTTGAATCTCGCTAATAAGTTTCATGTTACTTGGGAAATGATAATAGGTAGGAATAAAGCAGGACTTTGGAAGATCAGGGAGAAGTTTCCAGAAGGATCACTAGCCAAGAATCATCAAGGTAGGAATAAAGCAGGACTTTGGAAGATCAGGGAGAAGTTTCCAGAAGGATCACTAGCCAAGAATCATCAAGGTAAATTTAAAAGATGACTCTAATCAATTAGAGGTATACCTAAGGTAGGATAATTTGAGAAAAAAATTATATAAATTAGATATCAAGTTGAATGATAAATTTTTTACAGGAAAGAGTGTCCAAGAGTAAATTTAGTAGTGTAAATAAAGTATTTAGCTAAGGTTAGGTTTCCATTATTATTTAATGAATGCTCAAAGTTTCCATCTTTTATAGGGAAAGGAAATAAATATATATGTGTACCATGATTTACTAACTATTGAATTGATATTATTGATATTTTGAACAGGTATTTATTATATTTCTAACCTAACATGTATTTGAAAAAATGCATATGAGAGTAATGCCAAGGGTAAAAGGGAGAAAAATCTAGACCCAAGTTAAATATCTATCTTTTGAAATTTTGATTTTTGACCCTATGACTTGGGAGGTAATTAGGGTTTTGTTTATGTTGTGATTGAGTGGAGGGTTTTAATGATTGGTGGCTTAGTGTAGGTAATTTTTGGATCCTTATTGATTATAGTCATGTGGTTAAGAGTGTAAGATCCTTTAGGGTTTTCAAATCCTTAGTTAGGTCTTGAATTTCGAATTGGCCTTTAAAGTTGTCTTTTTAGGGTGTTGTATGGTCAATTTCTTTGTTATTAGTGCAAAAATAGACCCCTAAGGCCTATACTTATGCAAGGGGGATCTTTTCGACATGTGACTTTGTCCTTAGGACATGATATGACCCTTCAAAAGTCCACTTGAAAAAGTGTGACGAATTTGAGTCCTTAGGAGTTGGGAGAAGTGACTTGTCACTCTCCCACCACTCCCCAAAGTTCATTAATGAACTTGGGAAGAGCATTAAGGCTTTCACATGTGTGAAGCCACCTTGTAAGGGATGTTGGGTAGAGTGTCATAGTACATTCCCCATCTCCCCAAAAGTCTCACACATGTGTGAGAATTTGTGGGGATGTGTGTTGAAAGATCAAATGAGAGAGTGACAAGTGACTCCCTCTCATTCAAGTGAATTCAAGTTGAATTCCTATATACTTGGATGGAAAAGAGGAAATGGATGTTACCCACTTCTCCTCTTGGAGAACTCTTTTGGAGAATTTGAGGTTTGGGGAAAAAAGAAAAGAAGAAAATTGGAAAAGAAGCAAGGAGCTCTTACGTGTGAAAGAGGAGTTCAAAATGCAAAATGGTGGAGATAAGTGATTTATTCTCATTTCTATCAACTTGTTTGAGTAGGAAATTTGTGTTGTTTTATTTTGTTATGGATTTCAAATCAAGTGGGATGTCCAAGTTTATGTATGGGTAAATTTAAAATTTGTGTGGTGGGTGGATAAATAGTAAATTTGTAGTTAAGCTATTCTCTTACTCTTCCTACCTAGATCAATGGTAGTTGTTGTTTCTTGCTCGGGGGTATGGCTAGAGCCCATGAGGCTTCATGATGCCATTAAGGTAGGGTGGAGAGCAAGCCTAATTATTTTGTGTTTTATTCATTGTATTCTTATGTATTGTACTAATATTGAGGACAAGTGTTTTATTGTAAAATTAAAGAATATAAAGACCAAGGTATATTTTATGTTCTTCCTAATATTATTTGTAATAAGAGAAAGTCTTGTTCTTGGGCATGTAAGGTAATTGTGTCCACAAATGTTATTTGTGTCATTTTAAGTACAAGTTGCAACATGGCAAGTTTATGTAAAGAGTTTTGATCTTATTGTGACATGGAGAAGAAAATATTTTATAAACATGTATAAAGTAAGTGTATGAGGATGAGGAGTGGTTTTCATTTAATATTCTAAAGAAATACCATGTAGACTTATTATAGTTCCTTTGTAAATGGATGAGTAACCTAAGTCCTATTGACGAAAGTTTATTTGGATGTCATAAATGTTGGTGTGGGTTAAGTCAACAAATTAAAATAAAATAAAACGTTTAGTTTTGTAGGTCATTGAATATGAATAAAATAATACTATTTGTAACATGTTCAATAAATTTTAATCTACAAATATTTGAAGCAAGTCCAATACATATATAATTATATTTCTTTTTAAAAATAAGAAATATGACCTTTTAGTTGATGAATAAAATATTGTTTTAGAATAGAACTATTTTCAAATTCTTGTTTTAAAGACAACTAATATATTAGTATAATATGTTTATTTTGAATAAATAAATAAAAATCAATTATGGAGGATTGTAAAAGATTATTTTCTAAAGTTGAAGTAAAATATTACTTTTTAAAAAAATTTAAACAATTCTATATCTTTGGGGAATATAATGTAAACTTCTAAATATGTATTAACCAACTAAAAAAAAATTGATAAGAAAGCAAAAAAGCAACTCATATTACATAATCATGACTAAAAGTCTTTCTTAAAAACATTCCAAAATTATTCCAAGTAAATCTATCAAATTTATCAGTCAGATTTAAGAAAGATATTATTGGGTAAATTAGTTGGGATGATAATAAATAACTATTATATATTTATTTACTTATTTATATTTCTCAAATAAGTCATTTATATAAATATATATTCCAAAAAAAATATGATTCTAATGTGAGGCCCAACCCTATCTATAAATTGTGTGACACCTTGATAAGTTTAATTATTCTTGTTGGTGAATAAATTGATGATTTAACCTAATTCCATGTTTAATATTTTGATTTTAGTAGTAACTATTGTAAATGATTATTGTGACAAATTCTCTTCATTAAATGAAAACGGAAAAACTGTTAAGAATGAATGTGAGCAGATAATATTTAGATTCTCGGACAAGTATCATATGAAGAATACACTTAGATCGATATGAGTTAAAAAAAAATTTGTGTATCTAATAATAGTTTGAATCTCGCTAATAAGTTTCATGTTACTTGGGAAATGATAATAGATAGGAATAAAGCAGGACTTTGGAAGATCAGGGAGAAGTTTCTAGAAGGATCGCTAGGCAAGAATCATCAAGGTAAATTTAAAAGATGACTCTAATCAATTAGAGGTATACCTAAGGTAGGATAATTTGAGGAAAAAATATATAAATTAGATATCAAGTTGAATGATAAATTTTATTACAGGAAGGAGTGTCCAAGAGTAAATTTAGTAGTGTAAATAAAGTATTTAGCTAAGGTTAGGTTTCCATTATTATTTAATGAATGCTCAAAGTTTCCAACTTTTATAGGGAAAGGAAATGAATATATATGTGTATCATGATTTACTAACTATTGAATTGATCTTATTGATATTTTGAACAGGTATTTATTATATTTCTAACCTAACATGTATTTGGAAAAATGCATATGAGAGTAATGCCAAGGGTAAAAGGGAGAACAATCTAGACCCAAGTCAAATATCTATCTTTTGAAATTTTGATTTTTGACCCTATGACTTGGGGGGTAATTAGGGTTTTGTTTATGTTGTAATTGAGTGGAGGGTTTTAATGATTGGTGGCTTAGTGTTGGTACTTTTTGGATCCTTATTGATTATACTCATGTGGTTAAGAGTGTAAGATATATTAGGGTTTTCAAATCCTTAGTTAGGTCTTGAATTTCGAATTGGCCTTCAAAGTTGTCTTCTTAGGGTGTTGTATGGTTAATTTTTTGATATTAGTGCAAAAATAGACCCCTAAGGCCTATAACTATGGGAGGGGGACCTTTTGGACATGTGACATTGTCCTTGGGACATGATTTGACCCTTCAGAAGTCCACATTCATGAATGTGACGAATTCAAAAAGTGTTAGGGCTTGGGAAGAGTGACTTGTCACTCTCAACCTCCCACTCCCCAAAAGCTCTTGGAATTGGCACAAGACTCACACATGTGTGAGCACTTGTGGGAAAGAGTGTAGGTTTGGAGGATCCCTATATATCTCAAGAAGATGAAAGATTTGGGCATTGCCCACTTCTCCTTTTGGAGAACTTGAGTGAAGATGGTAGAAAATAAGAGAAAAGGAGAGGAGTCCATCTCTTTGGCAAGATAGTGATGAAGATAGCTTGGCTTGGAGAGGAAAGATGGATACAAGTTTCAGTTTCATCATAAAAAAAGAAAAGAGATAAGTTCTTTCTTTTCCATTTGCCCTTGTTTCTTGGTTGTAAAGAGGACCCATTGTATGGATTATGTTTGGAAACAGAAAGTAAAGAGCCAAGGTGAATGTAAATTGTACTATGTTAGTCTTATTCCCTTTTGTAAAAATTAAGAAAAGACTCCATTGATCATTGTGGAGCCAAAATAATTCTTGCTTGGGGGTATGGCTAGAGCCCACGAGGCTCCATGACGCCATTACGGTAGGGTGGAGAGCAAGCCAAATTCCTTTGTGTTTTTTTTTATGAATAACATTCCTCAGTATTGTTGCAATTTTGAAATATAGTGTTCTATTGAAAAAAGAAAAGAAAGAAAGAGCAAGTCCTTGTTTTGGCATGTAAAACATTGTTTCTAAGTATTACTAATAGCATTGGATTGTGGAATTGAAGGAAATGTGGTATTTTATTCACTAAAAGGAATAAGCCTATATTGACAAAATAGGCCCTCATTAAAGTTATTTCTAATATTATGGAAAGTGTTGCATATATCTCCAAGAGAAAAAAATTACTCAATATAGTTAGCTATTATATTTATATAACAAGAAAATATTAATGGATGCATTGTTATTTGTTTAAGATCTGATATGATTTTGGTAACATAGTTAATGGTTGAGTGTGATTTTTTTTTTACTAAAAATTCATGCTCTTAAAAATAGAGGAATTTTTTTTGTGTAAAAGAGTAGAGTATTGAGTAAACAAGATAGTTCGACTGCCTTCTGAGATTGACAAATAAAACATATGGGACCCATAACTTTGATTAGTAAGATAAGTATAGAACATGTACATTATTATTTGGACATAGACAGAATAAAAATAAATAGACATTAAGCTCTCAATGCTCACCTATTTATTTTGAACAACATGAAACATTCACACAGAAGCAGCAAGGGGATAATAGGGGTATTTTCAATGGAATTATGTGCGTGTAAGTTGCATATCCAACATAGCTAGAGATAAACTTGAAATCTACATTGTAGCCTATAACCAAAAAATGCATGGAAAGCTAAATAATATTCAAGCAAGAGCATATGCGTATATATTGATCCTCAGTTGTAAATTGTCAAGTTTGAAGCACAAGCCCTTGCACCACGCCAGAAGTAGCCTGCAATAATAGATAAAGAAAATAATTAAATAACAGCAAAAGGGGGAAGAAGCTATCAATCACTACACTACCAGGCATAGCCAACATTAACTCAAAAAAATATGCTATATTCTGTTCATTCCTTGCTACCGGGTTCTTTAGGAGATAGAGAAAATAGCGAATGAATAAAACAAATAATAAAGAAAATAAAGAGAGCAGAGGAGGAGCCTTGGGGATTATATGCGATCACAACATTTCCTGAAAATGCCCCCTTCCGCAGCGTTTCACCAGGAGCTCCCCCCATAAATAGAAAAAGAATATACCATACAACATACAGCTCAAGTCAAACAAGAATTTAACCAGAAAATTTTAGTGATTAGGTTAGAGTATAGTGAATTTTATAAAAGCCACACAACTTTCATGATTAAATTAACGCTTTCACATCACTGTTCAGCATTGTAAACGCTAGGTTAATAGTTGCCTCCCTCGGTGTTGGTTGCTCTAACAGAAAACTTTTATTTGTATTGCTATTCAAGCCCATAGAGGGGCAACACTATTTCCATTCGCTTCCTCTGATAGATAATTATTATCAACTGGGTAGTTGCTGGAGCAATGTCAAGTCCGACAAATATACTCTTGAGCCATCTATCTGTACTCCCCTCCGTTTACACTGATCACGTGACTACTAAATGACCATCAAATCTGAACCACTTGGCTCCAATGCTCTGGAAACTACTATAATAGCTAAGGGGGCTCTGAAAAGACATAATAAATATGAGTCAGTGGTTGAATGTAGATAGTGGACCAGGAGTTAGCAGTTAAGGAAAGCATGGAAAAGAGGGTGATGGGAAAGTCTGTTCTGCACTTCCCTGCCTCATAAATCATATAATATTTAAGCCTGCAAAAGTAGTACTCCTGGTATGTGCCTCCCCACCCCTCACTTCATTAATGACTGTGACAGTTATGTAAGCAATTGTCATTGCTGCACTTGATATCTTAATAATAATGCAAAGATTTTCCCCAAGAGATATCCATATTAACAATGTCATTAATATGTCTATATTTTCTGTCATTTAAATAATATGATACGTCATAATAATGATGCAAGCAGATACCTCTATTAATAAATAATAAACAGCCAAATACTGTTATGTTAATACTAAATGATTATATATATATAGACATTATAATCCATATATATAAATCGATAGATGAACATTATATAATATAAGCTTTCTAGTAGCAAATAAAAAAGGGAAGATTACCATACGTTGAAAATGAATATTATGACAGATTTAAATATTAGAATCATATAAGCTGCAGCTTAAACTATGTAATTGCATTCATTTAAAAGTCCAATGGCAGCCAAATTAGAGGCCGAATCTGCAATGTAGGAAGAGGAATTGCAAGAGTTTTTGAACAGCCATATTAATGGCTAAATGGCTATGCATAGAGGAGAGGAGTATAGTCTTAAGGGGCTGTAATTAATATATGTATATAACTATTGGAGAATAAAATTATGAGTGATGCTAAGATTTGGTAAGCAACATTTTATATACACTCAGAGATACTCAGTTTGTTTGACATCATTTTAGTGAAAAGTGAAAGAATATATAGTATATTATATGAGAATAAATATTGCTATTAATATCAAATGAAATTGATATCAAACAATTTTTATATTAATAAGAATATTCATCATATATATGTTAGTAAAAAAAAAAAAAAAACAATAATAATAAAAGCGGAAAGAAAGATATATATATATACTTTATATACAATACATTAATATTAATGTTACTTTGATATTAATTTGACATTATAACACTTTACAGATAACAATAGATACTAAATATATATATTGGTATGAAGACTTGTAAGGTTAAGGTTAAATTTTTGATAGTAATATTTGCATTGATGCTCCTTTAGGATACTCATGGATGTAAAGAATAAATTAGAAGTGAAGCTTCACAGTGAGGATTAAAGTGCCTTCACCATTATATTGTGAGTTACTCTAATGTAACTATTAATTACGACAATTGTAAATTTAATATTAATGTTAAGATTCTATAGTGAGATTACCATTAGCATTAGTAACACATTAATAAGAATAAACTGATATTAATTTGAGGAAGGCTCTTAATAGTGACATATTTAGGGATGATGATAATTATAAAATTTATACGGAAGGGATAATGATATTGACCTTTACCTCTAATATTTTATAATGGCAATAGGCATAAATATAGTAAATTGGTGATAGAATAGTTGACTTAATTAGAGATTAGTTAACCCTAAGATGATTAATTCAAGACTTAGGGATAAGAGCCTCAATTGCAATAACCCCTGAATATTATATTCTTCCAATTACTTGAAAAGTATTGATGTCAATACGAGGTTGATCCTTAGGCATTCCAATGTTACAAGGCTTCACCCTTCATGAATGAATTAGGCCAAGTTCTCTAGAAGTAGGTTTTATCATTTCTTCATGTATAATAGTTTCGCTAGATCCATTTAAATAATCCATTAAATATTTCAATTTGACCAAGCCAGAATAGTATGTCACCTTAGTAAATGTGAGGACAAAGATGCAAACTTAATGATAAGTTTATTGGCAGTAAACCTAGTAATCATGTTATCTCCTCATGGCGGTTTGAGTTAGCTTAATACTTGATTTTAAAAAAAAAAATTTGTTGGGTTTTTCTAGTAAAATTTTGGGCATGACATCTAATATCATGATTTATTATACTAAATATACTACCCCAAAAAAATAAAATGATAATTTTGGTTTATTATACTGAATGTAATACCCAAAAAAAAAATTAAAATTAAAAAAAAAGATAGTATATATATATTACTTGTCCACTTTCCTTCAAATCTACTATCACAGGCAGCAAGTAAATAAATAAATAAAAATGATAAGCCTCTATCAAATAGAGATTTAAGACTGTATTTTAGTAGTAATTCGTAAATGAAATGTTCTTCGGAATGGGGGGCTAAACATTAGCAGGTCTAAATCCCATGCGGATCTGTAAATAAGTTGGTCGTCATTATTGAGTACCTGGAAACGAACAATGAAATACGGAAAATAAATAAATAAATGAATTTAGCTTCTTTTTGTATACTGTTGTGTATTTGGGGGCAGCTATCAAATAAATTATCTGAGGGCTTTAGATCAACAATAACCCTATTAACAAAGTGAAACAAATCTGCAATAGCATCAGAGGCCTGCAACATGCCTTCCCAAAATTTGTCTTTTACCTGTAAAAAAAAAATAAAAAAATAGGAAAAATAGATGCATTAGAGAAACCCTAGCCACTAGGCAAAGCAGAGGATAGTAAATTTTTAAAAAAAAAAAATAGAAATAAAGAAAAGTATTAGAGAAGCTGGTTAAATAAAACCTACAGACAGTTTTGGGTCTCTCTTTATAAAATCTACAACTTACTGGTGATAATAAGATCTACCACAACTTACTGGTGAATAAGTTGTAGGAAAATCAAATCAATGAAAAGTAAAGAAAACATTTATATTGAGTATTCTGGAAATAATACAAGAAAACTGGGAACTTCCTTAAACACCGCTTAGCCTCCATACATGCTTCTCTTCCAACTTCCCAACTTGGGATTCGTTTTGCAACTGTATGATAAAAAAAAAAGAAAAAAATTTGACTGTAAAGAGGAATGGCTAGGGTTTGTAGGGCGTCGTATTAGGGCAACATTAAATTTGTAGCGGATTTAAAATTCAAATAATAAGAATAATAGTAATGAGAAGGATGCTCGCAATTATTTTATCTTTATGCCTTTTACTGTGGGTGGAAAACAAGTAGGATTAGATATAAATACTTTTATCAAATAAAAAATAAATTCATATGGCCATTAACTTTATTGGCGGTGGATCATATTATTGAATTAAGATATATTAATATTCATAATACATCTAACTCTATATTCTTGCAAAATAATATTTTTATTCACCTTTAGGATTAATGGAGGCATTCTTGAGTTATTAGAGTTTGTAAAGAGGTGTATTGGTGGCTATTTAGCAACTAGTTTATAGCCCTCTCTTCAGTCGGATAATTTTCATATTTTATGAGATAATCATGTAAGATGGATAGCAATATTCTCTGACAATAATAGTTCCTGAAATTAAAAATTCATTACAACAAAATTTGAATGTGAGAAGAATGTTTAAATAAAATCAGTCTTGACATATAGTCATGAGTATTAAGTAGTAGAAATTTTGCACCCTATATTATTACAAATATAAGCATCCATAGTTAATAATGTGATAAATAAATGATATATATATATATATATATATGAGTTTATACTAAATACTAATCCGGTATTAATTTAAAAACTTGGAAGTAATTTAATATAAAACTATTAGTGCTCTAATTTCCTTTTAATTCTATATAAACATTGGTTATTTAAGTCGTCTTATCTATATGGACTATAGTAGTATCAATGTCAAATTTTTACAAACTTGTTCAGGATGTAGCATTATGATATTGGTAGTAGGAGAATTATTTAGTTACTTGTGTTTAAATGTAGAGTTGATTTCACAATCACATTATAAAAATCAAGTGGTCAATTAACACTAATATTATTCATGTTATTATGAACCTGCATAATTCACAAGTATGGTATATCACTAAAGAAGAGGGTAGCTCGAGATTACGTGTTGAGAATATAAGTACTCACATTAATATTGTATTACATATATCATATAATTAATTCAAAACAATGGTATGATATTACAATTTTTTAAGATTATTATTCTTATTAGGTGGCATTCATGTACATGTTCACTAAGATGATAAGGCTAATTATGTCACTTGAATCATAAGCAATGCTTCCATGTTTCATAGGGTTGACATAGCAATAACAATTTACATTAATATTTAAAAAAAAAAAATGTTGGTTGTGCTTAGCCCTACATGTACAAATTAGGGCATTACATATTGTATCTTTGGAAATTTTATGGCTTCGCAGATTAATAGCCAATAAACCAAAACCCAAAGCAAATAATGGAGTGAAGAGGAGAAAACATGAAAATAAATGAAACAAAGTTACCACAAATCTTCAATCTCCATGGCTAACCTCCATTACACCTTCTAGCTTGCTGCAAATAACGATTTTCCCTCAGATTTATGCGAGCAATCTAAGACTATGCCATGTCCTACACAAGTGTTGAAAGATTTTACTATGAAAATAACTCTAAGTGCCTAAGATAAGCTCTAAGTGTGTAGGAAAATGGATGAACTTTGAAAGAAAGCCAGAAATTCACGTGAAAGCTTCAGGAGAGCTAAAATGAATTCAAAATTGCCATTTTATAAGAAAAGACAATTTTGAATGGACAAACGAAATTAAAAGTTGAATCCACGGATAGGATTGAAAGTTGAGATATGGACAAAATGGCTAAAAAAAGCTGGAGAATCAAATTAGTAATGGTCATTTGATTGTTGAATAAAAAGAGCATCTTTTGAATTAAAAATTAATTTAATTCAAAAGTGGGGAATCATGTGGTAGAAAATAATAAATGCCCATTACTTGCCAAAAATATGAAGTTTGACCATTTTAAATAAATGCTTTTATTTAAAATGGAGGAAATGACACGTGGCACTAATTAAATAAATTAAAGAATTTATTTAATTAGAAGAATATGTAAATTATTTATGTATTTAAATAAATAAACAAGATTTAGTTATTTAAATAATCTAGAAGAATTAGTGGACAAAAATAATTAAATAAATTGAGAAATTAATTTAATTATAGGGAGACATTAGATAATTAGCGACACATTTAAATAAATAAATAAAATTTATTTATTTAAATAATCAGGAAGAATAAAGAGACATGAATTAATTAAATAATTAAAAATTATTTAATTAATAGATGAAAGTGGACCGCATAACATAATTAAATATTTTAAATATGCTAGGACGAATGTGGTGAAAAATAGAGCTTGCAGGCCTAGGTCAAAATTTTAGTGTCTACATTTTGCCCCTCTCTTTGTCATAATGTAGCCTATCGCATTGTGACAAAGAAAAATAAGTCAAATTCATGCCCTAGTGAAGGGACAGAGTATCGATGCCCCCTTGGGAATTTTTTCAAATTTTGGCCTGGTGACAGAAAAATTTGGAAAGTGTCCCGACAAGCTAATTTAAAGACCAGAAGAAACAATGGCAAGACGGTTTTAAATTTGGATGTGTTTAAGGTACCCAAAAGGGCAGTCAAAGGTGGTCAAAAGAGCCTCTAGTAATAATAGTTGTGAAAAATACCACTTTTACTCTATAAATAGACTGAAATTGGGGTAAAAATCATTTCATTTTCAAATTTACTATAGTAATTTCAGAGAGCTCAGAGCTAGGATAGCAGTAGAGAAGATGGTGATTCTGATCTCAAAGCACCGCTGATACATTGTTAGGATCTATAGACAACCAGAGGGCGTGGAGCCGACAGTATGCAACCTTAGCCCACTTTGTTAATTTATCATTTTTTCGTGCTTTTTTGGTGTTTCTAAGGCTAGGAACACATGCTTTGTCACGTATTTGCATTCGCTAAACCACAATCATATTCGTATTCAATGCATTTGATGTGTCACAATGCAAACACAAAGGGTCATTAGGCTAGGACCAAAATTCGCAATGCAATTGATTACAATTGTGACACAATCACCAATTTAAGCCATATTTGAAGGCTATAAAACCGCATTCGAGTTATCACGACACATTTGCAGATGGGAATGATGCGTTTGAAATAAATGACACATGTGTATGAAATCAGGATGCAAGTGAAATGTTGAGACACAATCATGAAGTGGAACGACGCAATCATCAAATCGTGATGCAAATGCAGTACAAAATGACGCAAATGCCTAATTGCGACGCAATTGAAGTCAACGTGACACATTTGATTGTGACTTTGAGTAATGATAGCTTAGTGTTGCTTCAACTTTTAAATTCCTTTGACTTAGACTAGGTGATGATGACAACTTTTGAGAAGATGTTGACACGTACCTTGACATGTGCAGAGACAATTATCACCTATTTACATGCGGGAGAGCAAACCATTGACCTATGAATTCATAAACCAGTTGACAAATAGAGAGCGATGATGATTGATGCAACTAGATCTCTACTATGTCACCTATATGCCTATTGTGCAGGAAAATAGGGGACTCCCGACAACGTTATGCGAGAGGTGGCACTCTGAGACCTGCTCTTTCCACTTGCCGACCGGGGAGGCTATAGTTACCCTCGAGGATGTTTATTAGATTCTATGCCTACCGATCAAGGGGGAGAGGATTGTTTATGACCCACAACATAGATATCAAACATTCATTACCTACTATCATGATCAGGGTGTTGGGTTGGGTATTGAGGTGTATGAGATCTGGTGGGAGTTCGTGGAAAAGCACTACAAATGATTTGATGCCCTATTAGTGACATTGATTGCTGGTGTAGTTATTTCAAATTGCCGAGGACATAGGTTTTCCATTGGTTGGGGGGATGTACTTGTTGGCATGAGGCAAGACAAGACCGTCTATGTTTGGGGACCTTATTTATTAGGCATGTTATATCATCAGTTGCATGAGGTTTCATACGGGAGGGCATAGAGCATTTCCTATGGGATGACCCTTCTTATGATTTGGGCATGGGAGTATGTTGCCATTTTCCGCCCACTGATTGAGAGGCCATAGTTGGAAGATGGCATGCCATATGTATATTACTATGTCAGTTCCCTACAACAGAGAAACTATGGTGAGATAGGTTGGTGGAGACATAGGATCGACACCATGACTATATTTATATAGAGACCATACAGGGATTGTGGGTAGTGGGAGGATAAGGTAGATCATCTCATTTTTTTCGGTAGTATCGATATTTGATTGGCTAGATGGTGCAGACACAACTAATTGTAGAGATGCATTTACTGCAGCGGGTTCTCAGGTAGTTTGGCGAGTAGCAGGGTATTCCGATCAGGACAACAAAGTATGCGAGGTATGCGAGGTCTTCTCGAGAGTCAGCATGGGGACCACCCATATCTATGGCCTTTGCTACTTAGTAGATAGATGGAATGGTGATGTAGCAGTGGGGATGGAAAGGAGGCATTGCAGATTCGGGGACCACTACAGATTTTGATTTATGGTGGTAGACCCAAAGGCTCATTCCCCTCATAGATCTAGATGGACCAGCACTAGTGGACAAGAGGTCCATTATTCCACATGTGCCATGAGCTAGACCGGGAGGCAAATTTGGTGACAGAGGGAGAGGTAGAGGCCAAGGGAGAGATGAGGGTAGGGCTGGAGGAAAGGGAAGAGGGAGAGATGGGGATGCTAGTGATGATGGGGGAGCTGGTGGGAGGCAGAGGAGAGGGGGAGACAGAGGGAGACATGAGAGGTGGGTGAGGTAGTGAGTGGCTAGAGGACCACTGGACCCTATTCTAGAGGCATTCAAGGAGGAGGAGGGGGGATAGAGAGAGATGAGGGGTCGAGGGTAGAGGAGGAGATTAGAAAGGAGATGGAGATGGAGGTGGAGAATGTAGAGGAGGAGAGGGTGATGGAGTAGAGAGAGGTGGAGGAGAGGGAGGTGGAGCATGCAGAGGCAGAGAGGTTGATGGAGGAGAGAGAGGTGTAACATGTAGGTGCGAAGATTGGAGGAGAGGAGGATATAGGTCAAGGATTTACAAGCTAAGCTTGAGCTAGCGAGGGTCAAGCGGGATCAGGCTGAGATTTGGAGGTAGGAGGCAACAAAGTGGTGTGTAGAGTTTGCAAATCTATGTGTAGGGCCTTCAGGAGATATGGCCCATGAGTTTTCTAGGGTGAGCACTCGGTATGGCCAATACAAGACCCTTTATGAGTAGGTAGTGCCTCCTAAGCGGCAAGATCCTACACTATTGCACTCATAGATGAGGACATGTAGTAGCCATAGACCAGGGAGTGGGAGCAGCAACAAGAGCCACACTAGTGCAAGAGGGTCTACCTCCTTAGGTCACACATCAGGGCATAGGTTCCACCACTCACACAGGCATGTGTTGAGTCATCATTCGAGCCATAGCCATGGGTCTACTGGATCAAAGTAGAGGTGAGTGTAGAGGAAACTGCTAGTGATAGACACCTCAGTTGTTTAGGTTACAGATACAGCTCAAACAACTCAGACAAAGGTTACAGTGACAGATGCCTCAGCCACTCAGGGATAGGTGACAGTGACCATGATGGCCTTGATTCCCTTGACAGAGCACAAATCCCCCAGATCTTCTCCTCGAGGAGATGAGGAGAGTACCTCTTGAGACATTTTATTTGACATTTCATGTATTATGACATTATTGACTACTGAGCCTACGAGCTTCATTTTTGGGATATCTCTTTGACTCTATCATGTGACATTGATTTTTGAGATTATATATATGCGATGCAGTTTTGATGTGGCCCATTTGTTTTATGTTATGTGATGATGATTATTTATATGATATGTTGTGATTATGCAACTATAATATCTATGTGATGTTTATTTGATACATTTTATGATTCCTATGATGATGTTATATGTATGTCTATGCCATGGATGCATTTATGATGAAATGCTATGTTCTATTTATGATTATATGCTACGATGATACCATGGATGATATTGATGATGATAATATTTATGTTCTTATTTTTTTTCATTTCTTGCCCATGATTATGGATGCACTAATGGATGAAAATATTGTATATGGATTATATGACATGTGATTTGTGTGATGATATGTCATGATATGCTATGAAAATCTATGTATGTTATTAGGTTTTTTTATGATTTGGATCTTAATCTAATGAAAATTTCTAATGTAATGTGATGTCTATATGATTATGTATGTGAATGTATTTTTGTATGTCATGGGATATTATTAAGAGATAGAAGAAAGACGAGATGACTAGAGAGAAGGAGATGGATGTTAGTAAGATGAAGAATCCTTCAACACATTTCCATAGGACTACCAATTGTTACTCTTAATCATCATTTGGCAGATTATCATGATGGCCAAAAAACACCATGATATGACATAAATCAAGGTGTGCAAGGTTAGACCATCACTTGACATAAATAGTCATAGACAATGATGATCATGACTCATACTAAAAGCATATTTTCCCCAGTCTCTTTTTCATAATCAACCACAGACTGTGAAGACAAGCAAGACAAATCATGAAACTTCATTGCTCCTCTAAATCCTGTTGTTAGGAAATCCTTGAGGAACTAGCAACATGACTGTCAAAATACACAATAAACGTCATAAAATTAAATGCCAATTGCTTTCCAAGTGTCTAGATGTCAAAATGTCAAGTTTTTCAAAATGTTGAATGTCTTGGTGTCAAAGTGTGAGAGTTGATGATGTCAAGATACCAGATTAGTGTCAAGTTCAGGAAGGACACATCCTCAATGATGCTGAGATATTAAATTCAAAAATGACACATTCTAAATGATGTTGATGCTAGAGTGATACCAAATTCAGGAAGGACACATCTTGAACAAGGTCAATGTCAAGATGTCGAATTGATGTCAAGTTTAGGAAGGACACATCCTGAACAATGTTTATGTCAAGATGTCGAATTGATGTCAAGTTTGGGAAGGACACATCCCAAATAATGTCGATGTCAAGATGTTAGATTAATGCCAAGTTTGGGAAGGAAACATCCCAAACAATATTGATGTCACAATGTCGAATTTAGGAAGGACACGTCTTGAATAACATTGATGTCAAAATGCCAAGTTGATGTCAAGATTCAGGAAAGACACATCCCGAATGTTGTTGATGCCAAGATGTTGGATTTAGGAAGGACACATCCTAAATAATGTTGATGTCAAGAGGAAGATATCTCGAATGTTGTGAGAATCCTCAAAATGCTAGGTGAATGTGATGATGTCTAAAAAGGACACATCCTAGGAAATGAATAAGTGACAGGGCTACCCTTCAGAAGGACACATTTGAAGAGTAAGCAAGATTTGACTGGTTTGACTAAGTTTGACCAATTTTGATATGCCAAGATGATTTTTGTGCTTGATTGAAAGATTGTAGAAGTTCGCTTGGGTAGATTGTTTGTTTGAATTTTGACAAAGACCATGATAAATTTAAAGACTATTTCATGTGTGTGAGAAAATTGTGCAATGAACCCTAATGGACTAACCTAGTGTGGCCTTGGGGGCTCATTGATATATGGCCTTGCCTACATAATACACCTAGAGACCTTGTAGTTTGACACGACCAATGACTTTGTCTTGTTAACAAAATATTGAGTCATGATTTATTTTGACAAACCTAATAGGACTGGCCTAATGTCTCAGGGGCTCAAAGATGAGCCTTGCCTATGTAGCAAATGCGCAGAGACAATGTAGTTTAACAATGACAAATACTAATCAAGACTTGAACTGACGTGACTGTGTTGACTGACATGACTCTATTTTTTGGAATTTTTGTGTTTTCTTCAAGATGTTTTTCAATTTTTAGGTCTTTATTTTTTCAGGGCATTTTATGATTTTTAGGTCTTTTTTTAGGACATTTTATGATTTTTAGGTCTTTTTTCAGGATGTTCTATGATTTTTAGGTCTTTTTTAGGACATTTTATGATTTTTAGGTGTTTTATCAGGGCACTTTATGATGTTTAGGTCTTTTTTTAGGAGACTTT
Organism: Sequoia sempervirens; assembly: GCA_007258455.2. Classification (NCBI taxonomy): domain Eukaryota; kingdom Viridiplantae; phylum Streptophyta; class Pinopsida; order Cupressales; family Cupressaceae; genus Sequoia; species Sequoia sempervirens. The sequence continues at coordinate 165,060,730 of VDFB02193867.1, read as the reverse complement.
ATGATCTTTAGGTCTTTTTTCAAGAAATTTTATGATTTTTAGGATCACGTGTAGTACCCACTATAGTTTCCTGATAAAATTTTTCCCCTAGTCAAGTTGAGAATGAGCCAGGGAAAATTGAATGGAAAGAAAAGGCATCACTAGCATGGACAGTGAACAGTATGCAAGACTTGATTTCAACCATTATCAGCCATGGATAGAAATTTCATGATGTTGGGATGAAGTGTTATGACGAATGTCAAAAAAGAGTATGTTTTTTAGGGAAAAATCTAGACAGAGTGACAGTAGATGGCACAACAATGATTGACTACGCATGGTGCCTATTTTCCAGGTTTTCACCATGGTACTTATCCAAAGCACCTGTTTACTTGGTTTTCACTATTGGATGAATTATTTCTCTTTATTTTTGTCACTTTATTCATTTTTTTAAACTGGTTTTTAGGTAGGATTTATGATGCTATGCATAGAATTTTTCCAAATGTAATCTGTTGATTGGCTCCATCATTTGTTTACCTTCAAGAGTAGCTAACTGATATGCTCTGGAACCAAATGATGCTATGATAACATAAGGGCCCAGCCAATTGGGCTCACATTTTCTTGGCTTCTCCCTATCTGACTAATTCTTAGGATTCTGCATGAGAACTACATCGCCAATGTCAAACTTCCAATTCATCACCCTTTTGTTATAACTTCTGCAAAGATGATTTTGGTATGCTTGTAAATGATTCAATGCATTGCTTCTACATTCATCTAGCATTTATAACTCATGTAGTCTTGATTGTCTGTATTCTTCATCAATGATGAGGCCTTTCATGGAGATTCACAAAGATGGAATTTTGACCTCTATGGGAAAGATGGCTTCGGCTCCAAAGACAAGGGAAAAATGAACTTGGAATTGGTGGTGGTATAGATGCTCGTGCGGTATGACCACAAAGAAAGGTTGAGTTGGATGTGCCAGTCATGGACATTGTCATTGACGGTATTTTTGAGAAGTTTGATAATGGTTTTATTAGATGCCTCAGCTTGATCATTTCCCTATGGGTAATAAGGTGTGGAAAAGTGGTGGCTGATATGGAAATGTTGACATAGTTCACAGACCTCCTGATTCTTGAAGGGACGACCATTAACCGTGATGATGGATTATGGAATGCCATACCGACAAATGATATAATTGAGGATGAATTTGGAGATTTTTTTTTTCTGGTAATGTAAGTGAGTGGAATGTCTTTGATCCACTTAGTAAAATACTCAATGGCAGTGCTAATGAATTTGTGTCCTTTGGAGGATGTAGGGTGAATCTTGCCCAAGAGATCAAGTCCCCATTGTGCAAAAGGCCAAGAAGAAGTGATCAGCCTCAACTCTTGTGCTAGAGCATGAATTTAATCACTGTGAATCTAACATTGACTTGACATGTTCTTATAAATTCCAGTGCATCCTTTTCTAGTGTCGGCCAATAGTACCCAAGTCTCATATTCTTTTTAGCTAAGGTTGGGCCACTCGAATGGGACCCACATATACCCTCATGCACTTATCGTAAGGTCATTTTTGCTTCATTAGTGTCGAGACAATGGAGAAGGGTATTTTCAAAGCTACAATGATAAAGGGTGTCGCTAATGATGGTATAACGTGCAACTCTGTGGATAAAGGACTTTCTTTGGTTATTGGAAAGGTTTTGGAGAAGGATTTGCGAATGAAGGTAGTAAAAAATGTCCTTATACTAGGGGGAACTAGAACCAACAAGCTCATAGACCATTTTCGATTCAGGGACATCATAAGTGGGAACCAATAACTACTCAACCAAAAACTCAAATTGTGGGACATTGTTGGGAATATCAAGCAAAGATCCAATTGTTGCCATAGCATTAGCGGCCTTGTTCTATGTTTTTGGAATTAATTCAAAGGATAGCCTATGAAAATATGTCAGAAAACTATCAACCATCCATTTATAAGGCATTAGCTTCTCATCATTGGTTTCATACTCATCATTGACTTGGTTTATAACTAACTGAGAATTGTCGAGGACCTGCAGATTCTTGATTTTTCACTTGATAGCCATTCAATGTCTTGTAATTAGTGCTTCATACTTTTCCATGTTATTAGTGCATGGAAATGCGATGCATAATGAATTTGGGATGGAATCTCCTTTTGGAGTAATGAATAATATTCCTACTCATGAGCCATGATTAGTATGAGATCCATCAAAGTATAATTGCCAAGGTTGTTGGGGCTCCATGTGAAATGCAGAATCATCTAGAAAGTCTATTGTAAGGGGATGATTATCTAAGATTGGTGCATCTGCAAGCTAGTTTTCTATTACTTTTCATTTGATGGATTTCTGCTCCACATATTGAATATCATATTCATTGAGGACTGTGACCCATTTTGCTAAACGTCTTGTCAATGCTGCTTGACTCAAGAGGTACTTCAAGGGATCAAACTTGGCTACCAAGTGTGTCTTATGGTTTAACATGTAATGCCTTAATTTTTGGGCTACGAATACAACTACCAAACAAGCATGTTCAATGGGTGTGTAATTTATCTCATACCCCACTAGTGTTCGACTAATATAATATATGGCTCTTTCTTTTTCTTCATAGTCATTATGTGCTAGTAGTGCCCCCAGTGCTAAAGTAGTTGTAGAGATGTAAAAAATTAATGGTTTTCCTTGGATAGGAGGCATGAGAACTGGAGGTGACAATAAGTACTGTTTGATCTAGTCGAATGCTTCTTGGCATTTATCTGTCCACACAAAGGGGATCCCTTTGTGTAGAAGATACTGGAATGGTTGGAACTTATTTGTGAGTTGAGCAATGAACTGTCTGATAGATTGAAGCTTGCCTTATAGAATTCTTAGGTCACTAATTCCCTTAGGAGGAGGCATATCCAATATAGCTCTAACTTTAGCAGGGTCAACTTCAATGCCTCTACCGGAGACTATGTACCCCAACAACTTGCTTGATGTTACACCAAAAAAACACTTTTCAAATTCAGCCAGACCTTATACTCTTCTAGCCTCCTGAAAACTTTGTCTAATACTAAAAGATGGTCTTTTCTTGTCAATGAATTTTCTAGAAGGTCATCCACATAGTCCTCCATTAACATGTGCATCATGTTGTGGAATATTGTTGTCATTGCCCTTTGATATGTAGCTCCTGCATTTTTAAGACCAAACGACATTAGAGTCCAACAATATGTACCCCAAGGGCATGTGAAAGAAGTTTTGTGTTGGTCTTCAAAGGACATATGAATTTGATTATAACCAGAAAAACCATCCATAAAAGACAACACCTCATATCCAGCTATAAGGTCCACAATGATGTAAATGTTTGATAGAGGGAAATCATCTTTAGGGCATGCTTTATTGAGATCTCGGAAGTCTGTGCATATGTGAATCTGTCCAGTATGCTTAGTGATGGGGACAAGGTTGGATATCCATTCTATATAGTCAATTGACCTAAAAAACCTGCATCCAACAACTTTTTTGAGTTTAGCTTTAACCAACAATGCAACTTGCAGGTGCAGTTTTCTCAGCTTTTGTTTTACTAGCTTGGCATCTGGCAATAATGGAAAGTGATGTAATACTAACTCAGGATCTAATCCCGACATGTTAGCATAATACCATGCAAATTTTATCTTGTATTCTAAGAAGAACTTTTGAAATTCTGTCTCTTTAGCTTTTGTCAATGATGCCACAAAGAGAACCATTTTTGGGTCCTCCACAGTAGCTATATTAATTGTTATGGTGTCCTCGACAAGAATTGCCGATTTTTCTTTTTCTATGGAGAGAAAGTCCAATCCTCCATCCTTGGGCACCTCAGGGAGGTTTTCACCCTCGGATACGTCCTTTATTTTTACTATTTTGTCGTCAGAAGATGCCTTTCGGTTTTCACCTAGAGACGTGTCATTTTTTGTTTTATTTTTCTTTTTAATTTTGTGACTAGAGGATGGCATAGTCTCCCCAAAATAAGTAGTACAATCCAAGTCAATGAAAAATCTAGCTTTGTGATCCCCATTTGGAATGCCCTCACATAGCCCTAGAAATTTTGCTAGAGCCTCATCATTTTAAAAAGTGTCCATTACCGGTGGGCCTTGCTAGTTCCAGTCAATTAGGTTAGGGTAAACTAAGGATATTCCATCATTAGCATTTGCAAATTGAGGAGATGATGTAGAGAGCATGCAAATAGATGTCGAGACGTTAAAAATGAAGTTGTCATCATCTGGCTCTATGTTAGATTCTATCTAGTATTCTCCTTTGCTTGTTTCATACTCACCAGTGAAGTAAGGGACAAAGGGAGTAGCATTAGGGTCAAGGTCAGTAGTGGCAAGTGACAGTTTAGGTGGTTCTGCATGATGGTCATTAGTTTGGGATGACTGGGTAGGTATGTCGGGGCTAGAACGAATGGGAATAGAATATGATCTGGACTTGGCATAATTTGGTGTTGTATTGATCTTAAACATTTTCCAGAATCGTTCTTCAAATGTAGGCTTGCTAGGTTCAAGGAATAATTCGTTAATGCAATAGTCACTTAAGGATCGTTGAGAGCCAAATTCCCATTCATGAGAGTCAGTTTTAGAGGAGCTATTCTCAATTGTCTCAACACAGTCTAAAGCATACACTAACTCACATGGAAGCACACTAGTACTTGGATCGCCAAATTCTCATGGACCTAACCCTAACCCAAGATGTTTTGGTCTTTTTGAAACTAATAATGGCTCACGCCTTCCATTTTTATCCTTGCCAAGACCACTTTTTTTGTCATAGCCTATTTCTTTTATCATGTTGTATCCTTTTCCATATATTGCTACTGGAAAGGGAGTCAAGTCTTGTGGTTCTTTATAAATCTAGGATAGTATATCACCTATGTCCTCTTGACTCATTTCGCCCCACTTTATGAAAAATCTATTTGGAGGAACCCTGAAAATTTATTTTGCCTGTATTCTAAAGCAGGTTTTTCCATAGACTTGGGGAGACTTGGGCATCTTGGTTATAAAATAGTTCGTATTCAGCTTATACTCTCCACATTCATGGTCCTAAATCTGAAAGCTCAAGTCGACGCTTGGGGTGATAAATGAAGTGGTATGTGTTATGGAGGTGGTCATGGTGGTCGAAGGAGCAAAAGTGGATGCGGTGGATGAAGAGGCAGAAGGATTCACAAGTGCTAATGGGTCAATGAATTTGGTAGAAAAAGATGTTGAAGCTTCCCTATTGATAGGTACTTGATGCTCTGAGACACCTTGTAAGTTGGTACAATACTAGAATGGATCAGGGTCTCCATATATAGTAATCTCAGTTCCTTCAAAAGGAAACTTCAAACATTGGTGATATGTGGAGGGGACGACTTTCAGTGCGTGGATCCAAGGTCAACTGAGTAAAATGTTGTATGGCAAGTTCAAATCCAGAACTTGACATGTGGTGTCGACAATGACTAGATTGATTTGAATTGGAAGTGTAATTACACCCCGAGAGGAATGTTATTCATCATCATATGCCTTGATAAGAATGTTTCTTGTGGCGTCTATGCAAGCATTAGAAAATCCTAGTGCCTTGACCAATTTTAAGGAACATATATTCAGTCCCACTCCACCATCTACTAAGACTCATCTGACCTTATGTTTATGAACAAAAACTTCAATATGAAGGGCATCATTATGGTTGGATTTGGATGACAAATAGTCTTGGTCAGAAAAGGTGATATGGTGGGGAGTCATAAGATATCCTACCATGGATTCAAATTGAATGACATCAATATCTTGGGGCACAGAGGATTCTTGCAATGTTTTATCTAGGATGGCATTATGGGAAGGTGAGATGCATAACAGCTCAAGGATAGAGATTTGTGTTAGTGTTTTTCCAAGCTGGTCAATAAGATTAAAGTTTCCTTTAGGTTGGGACTACTTTTTTTGTGGATGCAATTGTGACTGCGAAGTGGATGGGCTGACTATTGTTACCTTTGGTTGTCTAAGGGGAGGAGGGCTGGACATGGTGAATTTTTCCCCATGGGTGGTGACATTGCATTCAGGGGCCTTTCTGGCATTGACTGTCTAGACATGTTCATCAGTTGTTCTAATGTGATGTACTATAGGTCCCCCAAAATAGTCATATCCAATACAGGTGTAGTTGGCTTGACTATTGATATTTGTATTTGACGTAGAAGGGTTTCCAAAACCATGATCCTATAGTGGGTTCTTGTGTATTGTATGACCCGTACTAGAAGCAAAATGTGGTCCACTGACTTCAATGATACACTTTTCAATAAGGTCTTGTACCAAATTTTTTAATTGTTTACAGGAAGAGGTTTTGTGTCCTTTTATTTGGTGATAGTCACAAAATGCATTATCATCCCACCAAGATGGTTTAAAATACCTAGGGTCATATGGTTTGCAGTCCTCAAGTGTGATGACACCATTTTGAAGGAATTTCCTAAGAACTTCTTCAATAGGCTCACCCAAGGGAGTGCATGTACGTCCTCTAGGGAATTGTTTGGGTTGTCTAGGCTTCCTTTGAATTTTATTGTTTTGATTGCCTTGGTTATTCTAATTTTTCTAGATAACATTAGCAACATAGGTGTGTGTCATCATTTGTGTGTTTTGTGGTTGTGCCTCTTTTAGAGTAATCATATGACCCATAGCATTGATAGCCTTAGCATCAACTACACCATCATTGGTGACATGTTTGTTCTTAACCCAATATTTTTTTTTGTCAGCAAGAGGAGGGTTTGCATTTATGTTTTCAAAACCATATTTTAGTTTTTCTTTGGCTATGAGGGCTTGTTCAACAAAAATGGGCATGCAAGCCATTTCTTAGTGGGCCTAGGAGTGTTTGTACGAACATATCCACTTTCTCTTTTTTAGGAATATCTATGTGACAATGGCTTACCAAGCCTCTCCATCTTTGGAAAAATGGTATGAAAGTCTCACTCACCTCTTCTTGCGTGAGTTGGCACAGGTTTGTGATGGATGTGTTTGTGTCAATGTTGTATGTATAATTTCGCACAATTTTTTTGGCAAGTTCCTTCCATGATTGAATTCTGGGTTGCAATGTGTAGAACCATTCTAATGTTGGGCCAGCAAGAATTTTAGGAGATAGTTGCATTAGGTATGTGTGTTCATGGGAAATAGTTGCACACAACTTGTGGGGAATTCATGAAGATGGTCAAGTGGATTTATTTTTCCCTTGTATTTGGTGAAATTGGATGTGACATAGCTAGGTGGAAATGGTGGCATGTACAAAGTCATGTCAAAAGGATAAGGACACAAGTCATAGGACATCGACATATTTTTGTCAGATGTTTACATGTTTTCCATTTGTTTGTGAAGGTCATCCACTTTAGCTAGCAAGGCATGTACTATGGGATCATTGGTCACCTAAAAGTTTGGATTTGATTGTGACACGTATTGTTGCGATATGTAAGGTATGTTTTGATTAGGTATTTGTTGGTATTGCCAATTTTGAGTGGGAATTTGTTGTTGAGTATGAATCTGTGATGAATATGTGGGAATATATGACCCAACCATGTGTGCTTGTATTTGAGGCATCTAAAATTCCTGACCTATTTGATGTCCAAAGGTATGCATTGGTTGTGTCATTTGAGTTCCTTTCCCATGTTGGAGGAATTTTCCATATGACATGTTGAGGTTTGAACCTTGGAAGTGTCCATATGGTATGTGGATATTCTATCCTTGTCCATGTGGGATATTCATATTTTGTCCTTGCCCATGTGGGATGTTCATATTTTTTCCTTGTCCATGTGGGATGTTCGTATTTTGTCCTTGTCCATGTGGGATGTTTAATTACGATGATGTATTAATGTTGTGTTGAGGGCCTTGAATGAAGACTCATCGTGGGTTTCCTACAAAGGGATTAAATGAGATTCCACCATAAGGATGTGATGAAGATGCCCCCATTATCATAGATGAAGATCCCAACATAGGGTTTGTGGGATTTTCTCTCATTGATGTGGACCCAACAGTTATTCCTATCATTTGTGATGATGATGTGGACATTGTAGGCATGGACATAGCAGATGTTCCTCTAATAGATGTTGTATTAGTTGAGGTGGAGGTGTTTTGACTTGTGGTACCACTAGATGTCACATTAATGGTGTTAGTAGCAACTTGTGTGGTGACCACAATTTTATTGATATTGGAGGCATTGTTCATGTTTTGTTAAGATGTCATGGTTTGTGTCGCATTGTTCAGAGAAGGTCTTATGGTATTAATGTTGAATTCTTTTGGTATTTTTTCCCCTTGATCTAAAAGCATAGCAAGGTATCTACTGGGATTGTTCAAGACCAAGTCTTCTACAAATGAAGCTATGTTAGGATTTTGAGTGGCAATGTCTAAATCCTCAACTAGTACTTGTCCATTTTGGTCTCTCTATATGAATTGTTCAAAAGTGGATTTTGAAAGGAAGTTGACATGCTCATGGATGATCCTATGTTCAAATTACAAAATGGGTCATCATAAGACAAGTCACTGGGATTGGTGTTGGTGTTGGTGTTGTTGTCAAAGTCTTGTCCAAAGTCTACCATTTGTCTTTTCTTTATTTGAAGTCTTGTTTCCACCATCAAGGAAATTTCTCAAATAAAGATGATGACAATGTAAGTATAACATTATTCTATGTTTTTTTCTTTTTGTGTGATAAAGGTTGACAATGTGAAGAGATAAATATGCCAAAATCCAAAGTGACAATTAGGATGTCGATGTTGACTGGGACAATGATAATGTCAATTAAGAAAATGGCAAAGTGAAAAATGAGGATTAATGAGGTAACTAATGCAAGGTCCAGGTTCAAAATGATGACTAGGATGAATGATATTTTTGGATTTTTTTAGGAATAAAGTATGCAGGTAGGAGCTAAAATGAATGCGATTTGGAGACAAGAGACCTAAGCACTCTAAGCTTAATCTTTATTTTCAATTTTAGTTACCAAAGGACTTGTTGAAAATGACAAAGTGACAAGGTCAAGATGACTAGTGAGTTTTCCTAACTAGACTGCTGAGTTGGAAATCCTCACAAAAGCGACAATGACTGAAAATAGAAATGAGTGATGAAGTCCAAGATAACCTAGTTTCGAAAGAAATGATTTTACAAATTGTGATAAGGTTATCCTAATCCAAAGTATGCAAAAATGAAAACCTAAGGTCAAGCTAATGCTAAAAGTGATGATTACGAACCTAATGGATAAAATTAAAATTTGAAAGATTAAGCCTATGGTAAAAAATGCAACTAGTGGTTGAATGATGAAAATTTTGAGCAATTTCAAGGTTGGTTTCTGATGGAGACCTCTTGGAATTTTTTTTTGATAGTGGGATAAGACTGTTTGGACTCAAATTCTAGTTTGTATCAGATTTTTTGTGTTTATTAGGCAAATGCATCGTTTGAGGCAGAAAATTAATCCAAAATTAAAATTTGGATAAAAGATAATGCTTATCGTGAGAGAGTTTATCATTGGTCTCAGGAATTATCAAATCCATTTCAATTCAGCGAATGCATTTCAATAGTTGCACCATAGGTTGCAAATTTTTTAGTTTTATGATGTTTCAAGGAAAAAATTTGATTTGTCAAAGGTCAAATGTGTGTGTCCAGATTTATGAATGTTGTGAATACTGTTTGAGACTCTAGAAAACACTTACAAGAAAAATGTTTTACTATAAGCAAATGCACGTAAGACAAGCATGATCCTAATAGGCCAAGGGTTTGTATACTTGGTATAGCCCATCGATATACCGTAGATTGGTGCTAAACACCTCTCCTTCTCGAGAGAAAATAGCATAGAAGTTTGGTGGCATAGGCTTCCTTCTTGGAACACACTTCTATAGGCTCACCAACTTTGGATTCCTGGGTAGTCACTTCCTAGGAACTATTATCTCTACTCAAGGGAGTCAATAGTGAGTATCGTTGGGCATGATACTGTACCCTACACTATACCAAGCAATGGCTAAAAATGGTTGGCTTCTAAAACAATAGGTGTCTAGTAAGGGTGTTCGTTCAAGTGGCCACACATGGGGTGAGAGATTAATCACCGATTAGGTGGCACTCCAGCCTGAAGAGGTTACGCTCAATAGCATTTATGGGAGTAGTACTTCATCCATGTGACACATTTTCACTCGTGGTACTTGAACTTTCCTCAAGCACCCATTTTATATCCCAGCTAGAAGTGGCTTGGCTTTAGCTTATTATCAGCTGGGTCATCCCTTAAGGTGAGTACTTTTTCCCTTAAGGAAGGCCCATTTCTAGAAATAATAATTGTTTCTCTTACACCCAGGATCACTTGAAAGTGCAAGGGGAGAGGATACTTTGATTATTAAGTCTTAAGGGTTACAAAAAATAAAGTGGGTCTAGCTTTCTGATCACCTAGTTTTCATAAGGTGAGAGCATAATTACCTACCACCTTCAAGCATAGTCAAACACTTACAAATAAAAGTTCATTTTTGTGCACCAATGGAAGTGTTCCTAAACTAAAAATCACGAATAGATGGTTTGAAATATTGGTCTTCGACAAATGTAGCTGTAAGACCACATGTCAGTAGTTTTTAATAAATGTCTTCGACCCACAAGAATCCTAACACCACACACTGTAACTAGACATTAGCAACTAAAAAATCCTATTCTAGAGAACGCAAAAGCAACAATAGACTGCAAAAGCAAAAATGCAGAAATATGGAAAAAAAACCCGAATACAGAAACTCACCAGGCGAATGCATTACGATAGAGTGAATGCATCACAATAGTTTTTGTTAGGGTTTACCAACCGAATGTGTTATCCTACAAAAAAATGTGTTAGAATCCTACAAATGCATCACAATACCTATCAAATGCATCATGTTTTTGTCGAATCCATCGTGGGAGGTCATGAATATGGTTTGATGGTGCAAATTTTTCATTTGTTTTGTCGAATGCATTATGATGCAGCAAATGCGGTGCAAAAATATTCAAATGCGTTGTTACTAAACTTGTAGCTACAAAACATAGATAGAAAGCCATACAAAAACAACAAAAATGCACTAAAAGATGTCAGGCTCACCAAATGTATCTCTAGAAATTTTATGGCTTAGCAGATTAATAGCCAATAAACCAAAACCCAAAGTAAATAATGGAGTGCAAAGGAGAAAACATGAAAATAAATGAAACAAAGTTACCACAAATCTTCAATCTCCATGGCTGACCTCCATTACACCTTCTAGCTTGCTGCAAATAATGATTTTCCCTCAGATTTAAGCAAGAAATCTAAGACTATGCCATGTCCTACACAAGTGTTGAAGGATTTTACTATGAAAATAACTCTAAGTGCCTAAGAGAAGCTCTAAGTGTGCAAGAAAATGGATGAAAGCAAGAAATCCAAAAATTCACGTGAAAGCTTCAAGAGAGCCAAAATGAATTCAAAATTGCCATTTTATAAGAAAAGACAATTTTGAATGGATGAATGAGATTAAAAGTTGAATGGACGGATAGGATTGAAATTTGAGATATGGAAAAAATGGCTAAGAAAAAAGCTGGAGAATCAAATTAGTAAACAGACATCATTTGAATTAAATAAATTAAAGAATATTTAATTAATAGATGAAAGTGGACCGAATAACATAATTAAATATTAAATATTTTAATTATGCTAGGACGAATGTGATGAAAAATAGAGCTTGCAGGCTTAGGTCAAATTTTTAGTGTCTACACCTATAAAACTAAGTCTTTCAATCATTTTCGCTAGGCAAGAGAGAGATTCACATGAGATCACAAGGATTTACACTCAAGATCAAGGATAAATCAATCAAGAATTCAAAGTTGAAGTCTTGGAGCAACATTGTATTTATTTTTCCATTCCTTCAAGCTCATTTTTCCAACAAGATCAAGTATTGTCAAAGATTCATGATGGATTCTAGGTTTTGGGAGATGCACTAAGAAATTAAACCAATCCTAATGACCTATTTCCAAAGTGGTTTCATCTTCTATTATCATTCTACTTTTTTCCTAAAGGAAGGTATTATCATATTTATGATCTATTAGGGTTATTTGACATCTCTCAAAGTAGGTCTTCATCATTTTTTATGTTTCATTTATGGATTTTATTCTAATACACTTGAATATGGTTTCTTTGCATTTTAGCTCTTTATAATCTTAGACACACTTAAGATTTGGGCTTGCACACACTTTCATGTTTTAAATCTATACTTTTCATCAAGGTTTAATTACCAAACTTGGGGTTTGATTGAGGAAAAGCCCTATCCACAAAAAACAACATTTTAATTTTGCAAATTTATCATAGGTATAGATTCAGGAGTGAAGATTCAAAAGTGCAGGAAGGAAGTACAAACAAAGGAATGAGATCTTAATTTCTTACTTTTTAGAAAGGGAGACCTAGACCCATTCACCCATGGGGGAATCATTCCCTGACAACCCTCCAAAATAAGCTTTTTTATGACAGGTGCACAATATTCAGACCTTCCTAGATATGTCAAAAAATTGTTGTTTCTATCTATTTTATGTTTTAAGGTGAAGATCCAAGTGTTAGCATGCATAATTGTGGCAGTTTACTATTTTTAGTTTTTCTCCCAAAAGTGTTGTTTACGTTGATCCCCCCATTCTCAATCATAAGGAAATCAATAGATTCCCTCATTGAGTTGACTCGCCCAAGGCTTGTAAGTCAATTCTTTGTGCGGATCGTTCTTCCTAATGAAAAAGGAAGATAGGTCTATTCTTCCATCCATAATTGAATATCATCCCCTATTTTTCTATGTTCCTATTCTTCTATTTTACAAGGTCAAAGGTGTAGTGTAGTAAAATGCATACCCTTGCATTTTCACACTTGTTTGGGCATTCCTTGCTTTATTTATGCTTCTTTATGGATTAATTGGTCCTATTTTTCATTCACAAGCCCTATCAATTATTTCTTTTTCTAACTAATCTTGACATTCTCCAATGCACAAATGATAATTTAAATGATTTCATTGGAGTCTCCTTGATTTTTTGGTTAGGACTAAAATGCCACGTAGGGCGTCTTTTTCCCCCAAAGGTCTTTGGATCCTAATTTTGAGGGGTCTTAATTAGTCTTCTTTTTATTTTTTGTGCCCCAAGTTTTATGACTAGGGACTAAGATGCCACCTAGGGAATCTTAGTCATCCTTGAGTTATTTTTGGGATTTAATTTCAAATTCTAGTGGTATTTAGTCTCCTTTATTTAATAAATTCATATGTCATCTTGGTGTGATGTAATTTTGGGATATTAAGCATATATAAGTATAAATACAAGGTTCATTCATTCTAATCCAAGTCTTTTGTGAGAGCATTCATCATAGTAAATTGAGTTCACAAGAGCATCAAGATCATTCTATCAAGCATTTGGACCCATCATCAAGATTCAAGCAACATATCAAAGAGTTTCTTGCATCATGTGTGTTGTTGTGCTAACATTTGTGATGTAGAGTTTTGATTTAAGCAAGCTATTCAAGATCATTCCTTTGGTTCATGATCCATATCTATTGCAGCCATTGCACACAAATTTGTAGACTTTATAAGGGTTTTGGTGAGTTGTAGCATTGTATGTTGTTCATTCATCATTTCCCTTCATTTCTTTATTTCATTTCAAGGTTTAATTACCAACAAGGGGTTTGACCAAGGAAAACCCCCATTCACTAACAATCAACAAGTTTTTGCCTTCTTGCATATTGGTGATTGTGGATTTAGGTTGAAGACTTCAAGATCATTTGGAGTGCAAAGTTGTAAAAGTTGCAAAGTTACATTACAAAGTTGTCATCTTCACAGAAACTCACATACAGGTCGAATTTAGAAGTTTTAGACCCTGAGATCGAAGGAGAAGCAAGTGAAGACCTTGAAGCTCAAGACTACATTCAAATTTTTTTTAGAAATTTAGAATGAGACTAATATTCCACCTTGGGTGTCTTAGTCCTCCCAGGTATATTTTTCAGAGATTCCTTCAAATCCTATTTTGACATCTGAAGACTTCGCATCTGCTCAAAAAATAGCAATAGGACTAATACACCATCTTGGGAATCTTTGTCCTCCCTAGCATATTTGGGTAGGTTCTTTGCACTTCTAAAATCCTCACAACATCTCCTGACTTCCTAGGTACACACACCCTAACTCCCTATTGCATAATTTCTTCATTTGCATGTCTCATTTACCTTGCATAACTAGGTTTTGTAGGTTGAATATTCATTTGTCTTTTCCAAGCATTTTCTTGGTGGTGAACCCCTAAAAGCTGAAAATTCCCCCTCCTATGTCCTCCTCATTGAGAATTGACTCACCTTGTGAGGTTGTTAGTCAATAAAATTAGGACTCTTAGGACATAATTGAATGACTAGGATAACGTAGGAAAGTACTCTCCTTTCCCCTTTATCATATAGTTCATTTTAGTGAACCCAACCTTGTTGAGCATTCATTTTCTAATTTGGATTCCATTAAAGTCTTAGACCTAGATAGTATTGCATCTTGTATTAGTAAACTTGCATCTAGGGTTTTGCATATTTAGTGAAATTTCATCTAGGATTTCTTCCATTTGCATAAGTGAAAGTGCATATAGGTTGCATTTTTTTTTCTTTCTTGCATCATTTCATTTCATTCAAAAAACTTAAAAATGCATTGTTCATCATCTTAATTTCATTTAGAAATGTTCTTATTGCATTCAACATTGTATTCAATTGCTTGTCCTAGTTACCTTTCCTTGCATTTATTGGCATAATTTTATGTTTCTAAAAATCAACAACCTGAATAGGCAATTTGTAAACACTGAAGAAAATCCAAAATTTCTTGTTTTTACGAGAAAAACCTCTGCTAGGACTAAAATTCCCTTCTTGGAATCTTAGTCCCTTTCATGGTTTTTTCTCTAGAATCCTCTCTCTACTATTTGTTGTTTGTTTCAGTCCCTAGAACTTTAGAATCTCACTAGGAGGACCAAGATGCCCTTCCTGGCATCTTAGTCCATATTGACTTTGAATTTCTAGTTTTCAGGATCTGAAATTTCTTTTATGTGCTTTTGTGGGCTACCTTCAGTTTTCTATTTCAATTTCTAGAATTGTTGTTATTCCAATTTTCAAATGTAATTGTAAGCATACGATATTATTCTCATTGCACTTTCTATGGTTTATTCCTTGTATGACCTATAGTACTTGGCATCCTACTACTAATATTATGGTTAGACGAAGTGTGAGACTCATGGAATCTCACGATAAAACACTCGTTATGGATCTTGGGTTATCAAGCTCTCTTACTTTTGGTGTTGGTATTAGTTCACTAGGTATGGACCATACCTTTGACATCTCTTTTTCTATGCCTACCTTACCTACAAGTGTTGTGCCAAGTGTTCAAACAATGGTTGATCATATCCCTCAAGAAAACATAATGAAAATGCATGAAGATCTAGCTCATTTACAAGATAGTGTGAGTACTAAAAACATTTCCAACACTGTTATACCTACCATAGATAGTATTCACTGCATGATGGAAAGTGATGAAGGACTGAAATTTGTGCGTAACCTAGCTAAATATTTGAAAAACATCTTCCTTCAACCACTAATGGTGCTCAAGCTTAAAACAATGTGCAAAGCCAAGAATGGAATCCAACTCCTCCCTCTTCAACTATAACCTCAATTCCAACCTATACCAATCCTCAAGTGACCACAACAATGCAACCAACTATCAATATCCTTCCTACTTCAAATATTTCCACTAGTGCTCCTTATACTTATGTCGCATCTCATCTTATATATCCTCTTGTAAGAAATCCATTCATTGGTCCTTCCAACACATACACACCACCACCATATTCATCTTCATCACACACTACAAGTAATGATCCTATCATTAACCACCTCTTATAAAGCCTTTCATCCATTCAACATCAAGTTTCCATCATAAATCAAAATCAAAATGGTCCACCTTCATACTTTGTCAAAAGTAACCCACTATACTTAGAGATATTGAGAACTCCATTGCCACAAGGTATAGAGATCCATAGATTTGAGAAATATGGGGGAAAGATGGATCCTTCTAATCATGTTAATTCCTTTACTACTTTGTGTAGTGACTTTATCCTTGAGGAAAAACTTTTTGCTAAACTTTTTTTTGATCTTTGAAAGACATTTCCTTCGACTAGTTTACTGCATTATCGAATAACTCAATTTTTTCATTCAATGAACTTTTTGAGGCCTTTATTAACCATTTCCATGTGCACATGGTTCCTTAAATTCCATTTAGATGATTTGATGAGATGCAAGAAAAATGAGTGAAAAAGTCACTATCTTTATTTCACACAACCAAACGATTTATTCCCAAATCAGTGTGAAGATTCCTTATTCCCACCTTCAAAATATGTTCGTAGAAAATTTACAAAGCAAGATAAGAGACAAGCTCATCATGATGAAACTCCCTTCCTTCATGCACTTGTGCACTGCTCTTTGAGATTATCAAAATTTTGTAGGTAGTGAACCGAAAAACACCCCTACCCATCCTGAAAACCTTTCAGAAGACAAAATAAAAGTTTCCTTCAACTCAATTCTATCTCTCAACCTACCCAACTAGTTGATACCCAAGTAGATGCTATAAAGAAGATTAATCCTTATATCTTTGGGGATCCACAAAGATAATTTACACCCTTACCTGGCACACTTCACAATATTATGACCCAACTCTTAAACAAAAACATGCTTACCTTACCTCCCGTCTGACCCCTTAACCCTACCAAACTGTTACCTCTAAGATTCAGACACAATGCCTACTATGCTTATCACCAACAAAAAGGACATCATACAAAACAATATAAGTGTCTTAAACATATTGTGCAATACCTCATTGATTCTAATCATATCCAAATTGGAGGTGTCAATGATAAAGGTAATAAATTTGTAGCTCCTCCTAACCAAAACTTGGAAATCTTTACCAATCTCATTCCTAACCATAATATTTCATTTGCTAAGGCTAGTGAAACTAAGCCCGATGTGATGAATGTTGACATGAATGATGAGAATACAAACAATCACGAAGAAAATCCTGTGGATGGTGATGAAAAAAGTCCTATGGATACTAATGAACAAAGTCCTATTAGTACAATGATAGGAGTGATTGACATTGAGCCTCATAAATAGCACACCATAACACCCATTGACATTACTTTATCTTTAGAAGAAATAATTGAACATGCACTTGATGGTCCACTTTACATAGCTGGAAGAATCATAACATGCCCACTCTTGGGATTTTAATTGACCCCATTTGTGGAGAGAATGTTATCAAAGAAGAACTCGTATATTTGCATGAACTTACTCAAGATAGATATGATAAATTGAAAGCATGGATTAAAATGCATGATGGTTTTGCTTGTGCTATGATGGGATTGATCACACTCCCTTTACAAGTAGGACCGAAGAAATAAATTGTATCATTCTCTATCATCTCTAATTCAAATCAATTTCGTGTGAAGTTGGGTCACAAATAGCTCAACTCCATGAAGGCAGTCCCATCTATTGTCCATAAGTACTTAAAGTTTCCAGTTAGTAATGAAATATTTATTGTGAACCATAGTGGCTTTAGAGCCCCGTCTTCTTGTGGAAATTTTTCCTCAGACTATTTTTGGCCTGAGAACATGGAACCTATAAGACCCCATGAGGACTTCCTTTTACTATCCTACCAAAAAATTCAAAGAAAAATGCATAGCTAGATTATTCCTTGAGAACTTTCCTCCACCCATGATAAAAAATCTACCCATGCTTGAACCTCCTCCACCTAAAGAAAACTATGCTAAACCTAATGACCCTCCAACATAACAAGAACCATCCATGAATAATCCCTTGCCTATTTCCTACAAGAGACCTAGAGAAAACCACACAAGTCCAAATCTACCTCCTAAGAAAATTTATAAAGCCAAAGAGAAAGTGGTGGAACAACCTTCCGTGGTTTCTTCAATTCTTTCTTCACAAGAAGAAAAGGAACCTATGGTTGAAAAACCCACTCCACAAATGCAACTTGAAAACTGTAATAAAAGGAACCACAATGCTAGAGATCATAGGCGTAGGTGTCATGCTATTGCTTGAAAGATGAGTGATGATAACAACATTGAAAATAAAAATTGGAACTTAACATAAGTAATAAATGATGACCCACCTCTCTTACCATAACAAATAGAAGCTATGTCTCCAACACAACAAGGACTAGAACCTTCTATGGATATTACCATTTTTCCTCTTGTTGTGGTTAACTTGGATGACAATGAAGAAATAGTTAAAATCAATGAGGAAGTGCATAGTGAGTTGAATTTGTTATTTTCCCTTCCATGAGCTTAGGCAATCACAACCGTGTTGATCCTCATAAACCAAGTGATGCAACATGTGTTGAACCTAGTGATTCTCCTAGTACAACAATTGATTTTGTCCCTCTTTCTAGTGATCTACATTATGCATATACTAAACAATATTGGGATGCAGATGACTTGCTGGATGGTTGACTCGCATGTGCTTTACTAGTATTTTATCTTTTCTTTATCTTTTTATTTTTTCTCCTTTTTTCTTTATTTTCACTTTTTGATTGCATAATGTGATCCCTCGTGATGTTCTATATGATGTTTATCTCTCTATTTGCATTCCTGTATTTGTACCTTCATTCTTCTATATGTTGTATATTCTTGCATTTTTATTGATCTTTTATCTTTGCTTTTCTTTTTACTTTTTGTCTTATGTTTTCCTTTTGGGGATGATGCAAGGCATCAAGACATTCATGTCTCCTTCATGTTGACCCAAAAGCTTTTCCATTTTCTTTCACATTTTATTTTTCATTTGTCTTGTGTTTTCCTTTTGGGGATGATGCAAGGAATTGAGACACCCTATGTCTCTTCCATGTTGACCCAAAAGATTTTTTCTTTATCATTTGCTTTTCATTTTCCTTTTTGTCTTGTGTTTTCCTTTTAGGAATGATGCAAGGCATCAAGACACCCTATGTCTCTTCCATGTTGACCCAAAATGATTTTCTTTGTTTTCTCTCTCTTTGTGCCATTCTTCCAGTTCTATGTGTATTTGGGGAATGATGACAATTTTGAGCTCTCTAATATCATTGCAGCAAAGATAAATATTGAACCCAAATCCATATATCCCTTATGTGTTTTTGGGGAGCAACCCTTTCTTTTTTTCCTTTTGGCTACTTTAATGTAATTTATCACAACATGGTGTTAGCAATTTCTTTAAAGTGGGGGCATACGTTGGCATTATTCTAGTATGTTTGCATTTTTTTCCTTTTCATGTTCCTTGATATGATTTTCTTTCTTTATGTGATGTGTTTTTCCTCTTGGTGGTGTCTTCAAGTTATACTTCCTTCAAAAGAGTGATATTTCTTTTTCCTCTCTTGGAAACATTAGATACAATGTTACCTAGGATGAGGCCTTGCAATTTTCCTCTCTTGTAAACAATATGATACCCTTTTGCACTTTTTCTCTCTTGGAAGTACTAGATATGATGTTCCCTAGGATGATACATTGTATTTATCCTCTCTTGGAGATGTTAAGAACAATGTCCCCTAAGAGTAAGACCTCATATGAACTAGGAAAAATCCCTTTGAACATCTCTCTTTCTTGTTGCATTTTCCTTTTTTCCTTATTAAATTCATGGAGGTATGGCTTTGATATGGACTTCTTGAGGCTCACCTAGTGAACACCTAGCTTCACTAGCCCTTGTGAGCATGCATTTTTTTTGTACCTTATTAAAGTCATGGAGGTATGGCTTTGATATGGTCCACTGGGGCTCACCTAGTGGACAGTTAGCTTCACTAGACCTTGTGAGTATGTGTTTTGTTTGCATAGTGGATAGCTTGTTCCACTTGTAAACCTTTTTGGATAAATAGCCTAGACCCGATCCACTATGTTGGACAACCAATCAAAGCTTGATCCATTGTAGTTTTCCTTTTTTTCATTTTTCTTTTTCCTTTTTTTCCTATTTTTGATGGCGTATGTTTGCGATCTGGTTATGGTTTCATATATCATCTACAAGCACGTTCCTTTGTGCTTATGTTGGTTTTCCATAGGATCTTGATCTTGGGGGCTTGGCCACCCTCTTGATTAATTATCATCATATCTTACTAGCATTTGTACATTTGTTCCCCTCTTAATTGCGTGGTTGGATAATTTAGTGTGAGTTTGAAGAAAGTTCATCCTCTCACTAAAGTGGGGGCTTAATGTAGTGTAGTAAAATGCATACCCTTACATTTTCACACTTGTTTGGGCTCGCCTTGCTTTATTTATGCTTCTTTATGGCTTAATTGGTCCTATTTTGCATTCACAAGCCCTATTAATTATGTATTTTTTAGCTAATCAAGACATTCTCCAATGCACAAATGATAATTTAATGATTTCATCAGTGTCCCTAATTTTTAGGTTGGAACTAAAATGCCACCTAGGGCATCTTTGTCCCCCAAAGGTCTCTAGACCCTAATTTTGAGACATCTTAATTGGGCCTCTTTTTGGTTTCTATGCCCCAAGTTTTATGACTTGGGGCTAAGATGCCACCTAGGGAATCTTAGTCCTCCTTGAGCTATTTTCAAGATTTAATTTCAAATCTTGGCGAGATTATCCTCCTTTATTTAATGAATTCATATGTTGGCTTGGTGTGATGTAATTTTTGGATATTAAGCATATATAAGTATAAATACAAGGTTAATTCATTCATTACAATCCAAGTCTTTTGTGAGAGCATTCATCATAGTAAATTGAGTTCACAAGAGTATTCAAGAGAATTCTATCAAGCATTTGGAGCCATCACCAAGATTCAAGCATCATATCAAAGAGTTTCTTGCATCATGTGTGTTGTACTAACATTTGTGATGTATGGTTTTGATTCAATTAAGCTATTCAAGATCATTCCTTTGGTTCAAGATCCATATCCATTACAACCATTACACACAAGTTTGTAGACTTTATAAGGGTTTTGGTGAGTTGTAGCATTGCATGTTGTTCATTCATCATTTCAATTCATGTCTTTATTTAATTTCAAGGTTTAATTACCAAACAGGGGTTTGACCAAGGAAAACCCCCATTCACTAAAAATAAACAAGTTTTTCCCTTCTTGCATATTGGGGATTGTAGATTTAGGTTGAAGACTTGAAGATCATTTGGAGAGAAAAGTTGTAAAAGTTGCAAAGTTTCATTACAAATTTGTCATCTTCACATCAACTCATCTATAGGCCAAATTCAAAAGTTTCAGAACTTGAGATCGGAGGAGAAGCAAGTACAAACCTTAGAGATCAAGACCTCAATAGCAACCGGACTAATACGCCATTTTGGGCATCTTTGTCCTCCTTTACATATTTGGGAAGCTTCTTTGCATTTTAAAAATGCTCACAACATCTCCAAACTTCCCAAGTACACACACCCTAACTCCCTGTTGCATAATTTCCTCATTTGCATGTCTCATTTAGCTTGCATAGCTATGTTTTGTAGGTTGAATGCTCATTTATCTTTTCCAAGCATTTTTTTGGTGGTGAACCCCTAAAAGCTTAAAAATCCCCTTCCTAGGTCCTCCTCATTAAGAATTGACTCACCTTGTGAGGTTGTTATTCAATCCAATTAGGAATCCTAGGACATAATTTAATTGCTAGGATAGAGTAGGAAAGTACCCTCCTTTCCCCTTTATCATATAGTTCAAAAGGTAATGACATTAAAAAAATGATTGAGAAGGAAAAGGAAGGAGTTGATCCTTCACTGCATGAAGAAGTGGAGAAGCAAGAAGAAGAAGAAGAAATCATGAAAGTGATTTATGAGATTTCTCCTATTGATGTCAGCAAGTTAGTAAAGAACATTGGTATCATTTTATTACTCAGATGGGGACTTATCTTTTTCTATTGCTCTGGATACAATTAGGAATGGTGTTGACACATTCATATCTGAAGAGCAATATGATAAAAAAGTGTTTGGCTCTAGTTTTAGTCCAAGGTTAAATACTTTAGTAATTTGATATATGGGACCAAATACAAGGAATCAAAGAGTAATCATGTTAGTGGGTGATATTATTGGATATGTTCTAATAAAGAGAGCCACCGAAATGAATCCTATACAAGAATTTAAATTAAATCTGCATGCTGCTATGCTGAGTGTTGACATTGTTGAAATATCTCAAGGAAAGTATGATAAACTAATGGAAAATAATAATAGATTGTTGGAAGAGTTTAATAAGTTAAAATCCACTTCTTCTCAAGAGAATCTTGCAGTAAAATCCCTTCCACCTCCTACATACACACAAGATCTCTTTAGCATAGGATAGAAAAACATTGTCTTTAAGGATTAAGAGATTGAAAGAAGTGTTGGGGATGGTGAGAGAAAGTGACAAAAATAACAAGGAGGATACAAAGAAGGTGGTGGCAGATATCATTAATGATATCTTAGGACATAGAATAGCCTGCGTACTCCATAAACTTAACTAAGTATGGAATGTTTATAAAAACATTCATGAAGCCTACAAGAGACATTCTAAGATTCATGATAATTTATAGAATGCATGGAGTAAATAGAGTACAAGGGCTAGTGGTTTGAAGGAAATGATGACAAACATGGATGGTGATCATGAATCACCTACAAATCCACCATAGCTAGTGAAGGCCATTGGACTACTAGGATAAAAATTTTCTTTCCAAAGTAAGTTGGACTTACAATTTAAAAGTAAAATAAAGATGTTTAGGGATATGGAAGATAATAGAGTGCCTCAAATGCTCAATGAAGTAGGAGACCTGAAGGATTTTGCAAGCTAGAAAGATGAATTTGGAAAAAAATGTCCCAACTTTGTCTGCTTTTATTTACAAAGATGGAAAGGTACAACATGTTCAACTAAATAATTCTCTTGATGATCTTTTACAATGGAAGTGGATCTAGATGTATTTGTGAAGGAGTCCAGGACTATAATAGATGTCAAGTACAACAAGAACAACTCAAAGGTGTAGAATTTGTTGGATATTCAATGGCTGGAGGAGGAGTACAACACATGACTCAAAAAATTTATAGATTAGGCCTTTGATATGTCAATGTTTAAGTTTGTCTCCTCTTGACTTGGAAAGTGATTGATTGGTGTGTGCTAATGTGGATGTGTATCCTTGTCCTTTTCCCTATTTATGCTTTATGGCCTGAAGTTTTGAAAACTCAAGGGAGACTGAAGATAAAGGAATGTTTAGTTAAAGTACAACCATCTCCCTCAACATGCATTTTTCTGAGGAATGTGGGAATGTTCTTTAATAGCTTAGAAGGTGTTTTTGTCTCATATGAGATATTACCTTAGGGATGGTTAGGTATTTTATTTTGCAACTATATATCAAATGAAAAGGTGACATGTGTACCTGGCCTAAGGCTTGTTTCTCCCTTGCATTATAAAAGGGAATTCAGAGCCATTTACACACATGTTTTGGTGAATTTTGTAATAGAAATGCAGAGAATAGAATTTATGTCTAATTATAGGTTTTGAGTCTAAGTCTTTCATAAATTGTTAATGTTGTATAATAGTACTAGTATTTTATGAATACAAATGACATAATTCTAAAACCAATTGTCTCCACTGTATACTTCACATAGGTTATGAATGAAATAAATCAAAGATCATTCAATTAATCTCCATTATTTTCCTATGGATGTGTATTTCTATTTGTGCTGATCTCTTTCAAAGAACAAGTTGAATTCCTTAATAGAAGTATAGATTTGTGTGAATGTATGTAGGGATTTATTAAGAGGAATTGGATAAGAATTTTGAGTTTAATGATGTAATGGATTGTTAAAATTCTCTAAATGTTTGGGTAAAATGTTGTTCTACAACTGCAACTACATTAATTTTGACTCCTTCACCCTGGGTTAAGGCATCAATCCTTTACCTTTGTGTCTAAGTTACAACTCTAAGTTTTGTTGAATATTTTTGTTGAATTAAAGTCCTACCTTTTTCTATTGCTTTAAAATGTTGAATGCTTGAAGAATAATGCCATATTATCTTCATTTTTCATAATCATCAAGAAAATATACATAGAACACATTTTCTAAGTATAGTATTTTTTATAATTGGTATAGGATATTAGTGAATACTTTTTGGGGTCACCCTCCTAGGTTTTACAAAGCCCAAAGTGTAGAGGGAAAGTTGTTTACCTTTTACCGATTGGGTATGTGTAGGATCATGATGGGCCAAAAAGTGGCGTTATGATGGGTATGTGTACGGTATGTGGCTGAAGACTTTTTTTAACCCAAAATTGATGAAGCGGAAAGGATTTTTAAAGGAGATTCTTAGCTTTCCACGAATATAAATAATTATTATTCATTTTCTAATTGAATTGTGACTAAATTCCTAATTGATAGGTTGATTGAAAAACATATATATCTTTCAAACGGTATCACATTTTTTGAATTTGAAACATGTGTAGCATTATATGCTTTGCATACTAAAGGATTTTAAAAAAAAATGAATTTCATGAAGTTTTGGCCAAGTTAAGGTGGTCAGACATACAAGTTTTTATATTTTTTAAAAGTTGTAATAAAAAATTCATAATTAATTATTTACTTGGAAAAAAATTATTAAAAAATATGCATCACATTGGGACATGAGTCCTCTACTTATATCTAAAATATTATAAAAAAATATTATCATTTTATTGGTTAGGGTGGTCAGGATAGACACCTACTTCTTATTTTTCCCTGAAATTTAATTACTACTACATTGAAATTTCAAATTTTCATCAAATAGATTTTTTTAAAAAATAAACCTAGTTGTTTAGAAACTACATTAAATTTTCTATAGATTCTATTCTTACATATTTTTGAAATAATATATATATAGCTTATTCAAATTTTTATGTCAAGTTGCTTAACTCTAATTTTTCTAAATTTTTCGCCACTTAAGGGCTTGTTTTTTCCATGATGATCTTGCACATACCCTATTCGTTGGCCAATCCCTCTGAGCAACTAATAATTGAAAATGGCCAAATCATATGTTTTTTGTGAGATTTAGTTGGAATTTAAAAACAACCAACACCTTTAGACACCAATAAATAATGAACTAGCAAACTAGGTCAGTGCAGGATCATGGGAGTCCAAACTAGGCCCTTAAGTGGTAATATTAATTTAGTAAAAGAGAGTTAGTAAACTTGACATAAAAATTTGAATAGGTTATTAACATAATTTGAAAAATATGTAAGTACATAATTTGTAGCGAAATGAATGTAGTTTCTAAGATACTAGTCCATTTTTAGAAAAAGTAAATCTATTTGTTAAAAATTTAAAATTTCAATGCAATAGTACTAAATTTTTAAGAAAAATATTAAAAAGTAGGTGTATATTTGACCAACCTAAGTACAAGAAAAAAAAATTTGAAACTTTTAATATAAGTAGAGGACACATGCTTGGTTGTGCCACATTTTTTTGGTAATTTTTTTGCAAGTAAATAATTAGGTATGAATTTTTATTAAATTTTTTTTTAAAATATTAAAACTTGTTTGTCTAACCATCATAACTTGGTAAAAAATTAATGAAATTTATTTTTTATTTTTTTATCCTATAGTATGGGAAGCATAGAATGTGTCACATCTTTCAAATTCAAAAAATGTAAAATCATTTGAGAATTTTAGATTTTTGTAATCAGTCTACCAATCGGAACATTAGTCATATAATGCATGTAGAAAATCAATAATATTTGTCTATTTAATTCAAAATAAGGCATATCTTATATTGGTGGAAAGCTAAAAAATTTCTCAATAATCCCTTATTGTTTCATCAAATTTAGATAAAAATTATCAACCATTTTTTTGTCATATTGCCACTTTTTAGACCCCCATGATCTTGCACTCACTCAACTATTATTTATTTATATAACTGATTTACTTATTTTAGGAAAGCATACCTCTTGGCCCCTTATGAAAAATATATACACTCATCACAAGGTTACTTTCCAATATGAAGTCCTATTGAGACATAAACCTTGGGGAGATCTTAATCTCCTTTAAAGAGAGGATTTGGTTTACCATTTCTTGAAATTTGTCCAATGTCATTTCACTAGCTAACAAATTACTTACACGGATCAATGGTGGGAGTGTAAACACCACAAGGAAATACTAAATTTTATAATTTCACCCCTTATCTCTTCCAATTATGATCTTGACCATATTCCTTACTTTGTATTATTATACACATTTAACCTATAATTGGAACCTATACCAAAATTATAATAGGTATGTAACTTATTTCTCGAAATATGCGATCTTGGATGCATATGATACCATCTCATTTACTTCGCATAGGTGAACCCTCTAGGAATTTTTTTCCAACAACTTTCAACAAATATGAAACATACACATATCACCAATTTTTCATTATATCCCTCTTTATATGACTATGTGCATGAAACATTAACCTCAAACATATACACATGACCATACAAACCTCTACCTTGAATATAATATCAAGCATGATATAAAGAATAATCTTCTAGATAAAATCACTACATTTGAAAACCATTACCATGTGTAATATTATCATTTATCTACATATCATATAGAATAATGAGAAACACCATGCATTATTCCTCTAGAAAAATGTATTTTTTTTGTTCAAGCATTTCCATGTACTTCCATCTTAAACTTTTATAGGTAAAATGGATCTCATTAAAATTTGAGCTACCTACCATGTGGTATATCACCCTTGAGATATATATTATTGAATTGTAAATGGGTCACTTAAGTTACCCACTAAGTATTCTTCATTAGGGCATTATGAATAAGATACAATTTTATTGCTATATTTTCACATGAATTTACACTTACCTACTTTTCAACTATTGAATATTTTACATCCCACTAGCAAGTTTTCTTAAATCTACAAACAAGAACCTTATCAGTACATCCATCTATGATATATTTCCAAAACTAATTTGGATCTTATTAGAATAATTGGGAGCCTACCTTTCACCAACCAAATATAATACTCTAGTCCTAATGGTTGATAATTGGTCACTACATAAAAATAAAGTAATCAAATAAGTTGTTTCAATTAGTATTAAAAATATCATATTTATAGAGTATATAAGGATTAAATAGAGGATTTGAATAGTGGACTAGGCTTTTATTAAAGAAATTGTGAGACTTGTCACAATATAGGGGTTAGAGAAATAACACAAGAGTAAGAATATAAACACAAGAGAATGAATGCATAGATTGACATAAAATGACATATTATTCAATTTAGGATTATCTATATTTGGTTATTATTGTAAGAGAACCAAAAAACTAAATGGAGCTAGAATTAGGGAAATACAAGATTTACCATCAACACATTCAAATCCTTGATTTAGTTAAATGGAAGATAAATATATGGGTTGTTGAACCATATTGAAAGCATAAAAAAATCAAATAAAATAACTATAAATAGAGAACACATATGCATTTGGTTTTTACATTTAAAATTAAATACAAAATGTGAATAAAATAATATTTTAAAATTATTAATGGGGATATGTTCCAAACCATAAAATAATCAAGAAGAACTATAGATGAATGATATGACACTATTTAAGTCCAAACCCTATGTGGCAATTAAGTACAAGAAACAAGGTTAGTTGGGTGTATTAGACTTGAAATAAAAATAAAAATATTATATTAGATGTTGGAAAATAATAGGTATAAAATCTAAGGACAAACTCTAGGGGTTTGGGGATATTTTTTGTTTAACCAAATATAAGGGATAAAGTAATCACTAAGAGATGAAATGGTTGATATCCTTTTATATTATTCTATGTAATATATGATATTTTAATTACTATAAATTATAACTAAATCAATATATTGTTGAATCACTCACATGACATGTAAAAATATAATCAATAAGAGAAGGAAAGAGAGGTGGCATGTAGTACCCCTCCATTTTGCTTATGTTTTCCGACAGTGTGTTTTTACTTTGATAGACCTTAATACTATGTTGTTGTTATTTGATCTTTGACATTGGAGCGATGATGGTTTTTATTTTATGATGTGATGATACACTATATGGATAATGATTAGTTGTGACATGCTTTCAAATTAGTATAGTTGTTTATTTGAGTTGATATGTTATATGCTCATTTGTAGTTAATTGATACTTAATTTTGAAAGTTTTGATGTGATACTGTATTGGTGAAGAGAATGAGATTGCATCACTCGCTTGTAAGCGCCCTGTGATTCCGCGATTTTCTCTTCATGACATGTTTGATTTATTATTTATGTATATATATGTATGACATATGTTTGATTGCAGGATTGCAAGTACATGACATCGACTCCACCTAGTTTCACAGGTTTGAGTGTGTCCATTGCCCATGGGAATTGTTGATTGGGAGATAGTAACAGGGTTTCCTTGTCAAACCACAACCCTAGTCACAGTGTGTTGTCAGTCTTTGTCAGTATGCTTTGTTGTCATATTGTCCATGTTTTCCTTGTTATCTATTTATTTATTTACTAGGTTTGTTCTATGGAAATAAATGCTAGATTAATTCTTTTAATGATTTTAGTGTTTATTTAATTAATTTTAATTCATATTTTTAGAATCTTTGCATTTAATTTAATTAATTAAATTCAATTATTTTGTAAAGTAATTTAATCCTTGTGAGTAAAATTATTATATAAATTAATTAAATTAATTAGATTAGAAATTATTATGTAAATTTGAATTATAAATTCCATAAAATAGATAATATTAATTTATAAATTTTGAATTATTAAAATAGTATAAATTTCTTGTAAATATCAAAAGGGAAATATTTGAGTTGGTTGAGAAGATATTTCATTTTTGACATGTGTGTTAAAAAATTTATTAAACACTCTTGTTGAGAATTTATTTTGAGAGAGAATTTTTGCAATAACTAAAGAGATAAGAAGTTACTTCACAGGAATGGAAAAGATATTTTGAAGAAGTTGTTAAAAAATTAGAAAAGGAAGTTCTCGGGAAGTTTATGGGCTTTTGGTTGTTGGTTTTCTTCTTTCTGGAAAGTGATATTCTGGAAAAAGCTTCGGCAATTTGGAATTTGCAGAGAAAGCTCTTGTTCAAACTTCAGTTCCTTAAGCTTCTAGATATAGGTTCCTTTATTTATTTTTATTGTTTTGCAATTTAGAAAGATTTCCCATAAAAAAAGAATTTATAATTTGTGTAGAAGCTTTAAAATTATTTTGTAAATTGTGTAAGGCTTTTGTATTTGAAAATTTGTCATGAATATTTTAGTGCTTATGTAGAAAATTTATAGTGAAATTAGAGAGCCTTTGTAGAAAATTATTTTTAAACAATAGAAAACCCCAGAGGAAAACAATAGAGAAATTTATAAACCTTTTAGGAATAGATTAAAAAATCTTCCTATTAAAATTGGTGAAAAATCTCATTTGTATCGGAAAGATCTTCATGTAGAAGAATATCATTTAAAATTATTTTCCCAATTAGTTTATTTGGCTAGAAAAAATGGAAAACCTCTATGAAATTTTCTAAACATTTACTGTAGAAAATTTTGTTAAAAATTAATTCATTGAAGCTATAGTATTTGGAAAAGATCTTGTAGAATTTTTTATTGAAGAAACCCTGATTGGAAATGGTATGGAAATTTTTTTTTTATAAATCATAGAATTTAAAGTTAAAAATAATAAAATTATTGAATAAGATTGGGGGGAAGGTTGCAGTTGTTCCCATAGTTGCCACCCCCAAAGGGAGGCGACAGTGGGAGCAACCCAACGCTGCCCCCACACAGGTCGACGCCCATGCATGGGAGCCGACGGTTGTATGAATACAACCTTCTCTATAAACTTCATCCACCCTTAACCTTTAATTTTGATTTTGTTTTATTTTGTACTTTTATTAATAAATATAAACGCTTATATATATATGTATATATATATATATATATTATATATTTTTATATATATGCACACACACACATATATATATATATATTTAAATTTATTTGTGTTTAAATTATAGTTTTGGAAAATTGTAATTGGAATTAAAAATTATTTAAATATTTATATATATTTAATATATACATATTTATTTAAATATATTTTTATAATTAGATGCATGCAAATGCATGAAGTAGATTATTTTTAAATAATGTAATTTAAAAAAGAGATTGTTTTTAATTAGTTGAAATTGGGAAATTTATTTAAACAATAAGATGTAATTTTTCTTTTTTGTTGGTAAATGAAATTGTTTTAAATTAGATTAATTTAAGCAATGTGTTATTGTTTTCAAAATTGGATTTAGGAGATCCTAATGGTAGGTTCATATCTTGTTTGAATTTACCTATTTAAATTGTGTTTTCTTCTATTTACTCTTTGGGGAAAATTGGATTGTTGTACTTATAAGTCTTCTAGATGTTATTTTATAAGGGGATTATTGTGAGTTGTAATTCAACCCTTTACTTTCTTTGGGTAGTGCACTTGATTGTCCAGTTAATCACCTGGTTACTATGAACAGGGATGTGTTGTCTCTTATTTTATGGCTGGATATTATTATCAGTATTTGTGCACCATGTATACCCTTGAGTATTGTTTTAGATCCTTGTGCTATTAGTAGGGGAGTGGCTCTCCATGAGGGCCAACACACAAAGTGGTGCCAGGGTAACTTGTGTGAGAGTTTGGTTAACTCAGTGAAAACTAAATAAATGTATTAGGGGAAAGGGTAGTTTAATTCATTTAACTTGTTAATTATGCCTCGCTCATGGGCTCAAGGGCTTGTTTCGACTTGGGATGAGACGAGAAGGCATGGAATGGAAAGATCATTATCTTGTCTCTTTGAAAGATAATTGATTCTGCATTGGATTGCATGTGGGGTTGGGAGTCGTGAGAGGCTACCAGGGTAACCCAAGATGGGGGTTGGGGCCTAGGAAGATTCGCCAGGGTAACCCATGCAACTTTGTGATGACACTCCTATGAAAATATTATAATTGATTTGTTGAAGTACTTGATTCTTTTACTTTGGAAGCAATGTAACCATTATGTTATGTTTTGTACTAGTGTAGTTTAGTCTTGAGTTTTCCTATGTCTAGAGGTAGTTGGTTTTGTCTATGGAGCCTTTTTACTATCTCCTAGCATGGGGGTCATCCTATGGGTACCACTTGGTTGGGTGGACCGTGCACCTTACAACGTTGGGTTCCCATTTCATGTTCGTGATAGCGGGATCTTCTAGATTGAAGAGCTCGTGTGTACCAATTGATATGCTTCATCTCTTTTGTACTTTGTATCGGCGGATAATTGTAAATGTATTACTCCTCATTTGTATTTGAGGAGGATTTTTGTATTGATGTAATTGTAACATTATTATTTGAACTTCCTTAGTTTGGAAATGAGCTTTGTAATTACTTTATGGAATGAATGCAAGCTACAAATGAATCTTTAATATTCTTTATATCTTATTAGATGAATTAAATGCTTTAGATGTATGCAATTTAATTTCATGAGTAATATTTATATGATATAGTTAGATTACTTCTATATATGGGATTAAAAAAAATGCAACTTTGAGCAGTTGACATAGAGTTCACAATCTACCTATAGGGGAAGTGTCCAACAGTCGAGCGCACCTCCTGGAGGTAGAGGTTTTGGCAGAGGTACTGGATGTTTTGCGTGTGGGCAACAAGGTCACATAGTGTGATAGTGTCCCAATAAGGGCACATCAGGGTACACTTAGAGGGAAGCAGTGTCAGAGTTGACAGTTGGTGATGCAAGCAGAGGGCATTGAGTATTTGCTGTGGTTGATAACCGCCAAGCTAATCATCAAAGCAAAAAGTAGAGACATATGGTGTGTTATAGGGTAACTGAGTGACTATTTTATTTGATTATGGAGTATTAGGTCCTTTATTTCATTGTTTTTCGTGGCATGATGTAGACTAATGGAAGCAAACCAAGACATTAAGTGGCAGGTCAAATTGGCCTCTGGTGCTAAAGTCATAGTTCAATCCCTAGTACCTAACTGTAGATTAGAGATTGGGTCCTTTCACACTACATTAAACCTCCGCATTATACCATTGGGGTCGTATGGAATTGTCTTAGGGATGGATTGGCTTGAGGCTCACAAGGGTGTTATAGACTGTCGATGCAAGTCGATTCGATGCATTGATGCATCTGGTGTTGAGGTAGAGATTGTGGGAGTTCAGAGACCCATATCATTGAGGATGATCTCAACTATGCAGCTGAGGAGATTTGTACATCAGGGATGTTAGTTATTTGTAGTGATAGTAGATGACTTAGAGTTTGGTGATAGTGATGAGAAGGTTACTCTTGATAGCTACCCCATACTTCAAGAGTATGCATATGTATTTCTTGATGATATTCTAGGGATGCCACCTTAGCGTGACATTGATTTCAAGATTGATCTGTTACCTAGTTCTGAGCCTATTTCACAAGCTCCATATCGTATGACTACATAGGAGCTTAAGGAGCTCCGCTTGCAGCTAGAGGAGTTGTTAGTGAAGGGTTTCATCTTCCCTAGTGTTTCACCTTGGGGAGCACTAGTAATTTTTGTGAAGAAGAAGGATGGTTCTCTTCATTTGTGCATAGACTACCATTAGTTGAACAAAGTGACAATCAGGAACCGATATCTCTTACCTAGGATTGATGACTTGTTTGATTAGATCAAGGGTTCTACGGCCTTTTCAAAGATTGATCTTAAGTTAGGGTATAATCATACACATATTTGACACCAATATCCATAAGATGCTATTTTTCACATGTTACGGTCACTACGAGTTTACTATGGTACCATTCAGGTTGACGAATGTGCCATCTGTGTTCATGAGCTTGATGAATGGAGTATTTTGCACATATCTGGATAAATTTGTACTAGTATTCCTTGATGATATACTGGTCTATTCCAGGATAGTAGAGGAACACGAGGAGCATTTGAGGCAGTGATTGCAATGTTTGTGAGATAATCAATTATATGCTAACTTGTCCAAATGTGAGTTCTTTAAGACTGAGTTCAAGTACCTTGGACATGTGATTATAGGAGAGGGTGTTGTAGTAGATCTTGTGAAGATCCAAGCGATCATTGATTGGCCTTTGCCAACTAACGTGGCAAAGATACATAGTTTCATGGGTTTAGCAGGTTACTACAAATGTTTTGTTGAGGGCTTCTCGAGGATAGGGCATCCTATCACTTCTCTTCAGAGGAAAGGGAAGAGATTTGTTTGGTCAGAGCAGTGTGAGACAACATTTCAGACACTAAAGGAGAAGTTGACTAGTGCACTTATTCTTGCGATACTTGATCTTACTAGAGATTTTATTGTCTATATTGACACATCTTTGGAGGCATTAGGAATAGTCTTGATGCAAGATGATCAAGTGATTGCGTATGAATCGCACAAACTCAAGGATCATGAATTGAATTACCCTACACATGATCTTGAGGTGGTAGCGATAATGCATGCCTTGATGAGATGGAGAAATTTCTTGTTGGGACATAGATTTGAGTTTCACAGTGACCATCGGAGTCTATAGTTCATCTTCATGCAGCCTAATCTTAATGCTAGGAAGAGGTGATGGATGGAATTCCTTTGTATGACTTTGAGGTGAATTACATCTAGGGGAAGGAGAACATAGTTTTTGATGCTCTAGGAAGGAAAATACATGAGTTGCCTGAGTTGACTCTTGGTGTGGATTTGAGGAGTTAGATTCTTTCAGCACTTCTTGCAGATAGTTGCTACTAGGAGGTGAGATTAGAGATGGAGTCAGGCAGGGTTTTTGAGGGAAAATTCTTAGATTATTCTCTAGATTCAGATGGTTTATTGAGGCACATGGGACACATTTATGTTCCATTATCCAGAGATCTTCATATCTTGGTTATGATAGAGGCACATTGCACACCTTATTTAGCTCATCCGGGAGTGAAGAAGATGCATGCTAGTTTGCGACAATTTTATTTTTGGGTAGGTATGAAGCGAAATATCATTGATTTTGTGTCAAGGTGTTTGGAGTGTCAGCGAGTGAAGGCTAAACACTAACATCTGACACAAATTTTGCAACCACATTTGGTACCAGAGTGGAAATGGGATATAATCTTATTGGATTTCATTGTTGAGTTACCCAACTCTTCACGATGACAAAATGCTATTATGGTGACAGTGGATAGGTTGACGAAGGTAGCACACTTCTTACCTATTCATTCATCCTATAATGTTTCATCTATTGATAGAGTGTTCATGGGAGATATTTTGAGGTTGCATGGTATTCCTCGTTAGATCATTTTTGATAGGGATCATGTGTTCACCTTAGCTCTTTGGACATCATTATAGCATGCTATGGAGATGTAGTTGAACCTTAGTTCAACGTATCATCCCGAGATAGATGGACAGACCAAGAGGGTCAACCAAATCCTCGAGCATATGTTTCACATGTATGTGATGGACCAACAGACACAATGGGAGGAATATCTCAATTTAGTGGAGTTTTCTTATAACAACTATTAGAGTTCGATTTGTATGCCTCCTTTCTAGGCATTATATGGGCATCCATGTTGGACTCCTTTGAGTTGGGATCGGTTAGAGGACATAGTTCTTTTGGGTCCTGATATGCTTCAGGATATGGAGCAACAGGTGATTTGGATCAGGGAACATTTGGTTGTAGCATAGGATAGGTAAAAAAAGTATGTAGATGCACATTAGGTGGATCGTCAGTTTGTAGTTGGTGATCGAGTCTTTTTGCTAGTGCATTCGCAAAAGAGTCCAATCTGATATGGAAAGGGATCCAACCTCACACCTCACTTTGTTGGGCCATTTGAGATTCTTGAGGAGATTGGTCTAGTTTCTTACCAACTTGCTTTGCTGCCCAGTCTCTAATGTATTCATGACATGTTTCATGTTTTAGTTCTCAGGCCTTATCATCCAAACATATCTCACATCCTTGATTGGAATGATTTACAAGTAGAGGATGGGCAGATGGATTTGGAGCTCGTGGCTATCACATAGCACAAGAGACTTGCCATTAGGGGTTGAGATATTGAGCAGGTTAGGGTCTAGTCGGATCTTAGAGATGATACTTTAGCTACTTGGGAGGATGCGACTAGGATGAGGGAGATCTATCCCTATTTGTTCGCAGGCTTCCAGGAGTAAGCCTGATCCTAGGGGGGGATGTAGTTCCCCTCCAATTGCTACTATGTGTTATGATTTTTTTATGCTATTAGTGTATCGCCCCATTGTGCAAACCCCAAAGGAACAAATAAAAATGCAACATTTTTTTTTTAAGAACATAAGATTGTACTTAAGTATTCCAACATAACAATGTTCTAAGTTGCACAACTAAATCCCTTGGGGTACATGAGGTGACATTACTAAACTAACCCACAACAAAGATAATAGATTAAACATTAAATAACCAATAATGTAAATCCATTCATACTCATATCACCATTTAAACCATCCATTAACGATAACCATATTAGTAAGAGTAAACCATATTAAACCATATTAAACCATATATGCAAAACACAAATGAATTAATCATGAAGATATTAAATATATATATTTCCACAGATATAACATAACATAATCAGTAATTACAAATGATAGTTCACCAATGATTACAAGGTATGAATAAACATTACATCAATCTAATAGTACAACATAATGAACATATAAACAAATTACATCGAGGTCTTCCCAACACACGAGGGAGAGATACATCAATAAATGAAATACATCAGTAGTACAAATACACATCTGGAGCATATGAATCCTAGATCAACAACATCTGCCAAAACCTTGCAATGAAAGATACAACTGCATCCAAAGGGTACCGAATGGGGTGCATAGCACATTCCACCCAACCACCCCCGTGCTGGGAGTAAGCAAGGACGGATCCCCAACCAAGCACATCTAATAGTAACACAAGACTAACTCTAGACAAGATAACATAATATCACTAGACCACACTGAAAACTAAACAATGATAAATCACCAAAAGAAATAACAACATACCACTTCCAGAGGGCTCCAATAGAACAACACAAAAGATATGGTAGAGGAGAGTGTCATCGCATGGTTTCACATGGATTATCCAGACAACTTATCACAAGGTGCCGCTCCATCTTTACATGGATTATCCAGACAACCTAGTTCAAGGTGTCATCTCCATCTATGGTTCTCCTGATAGCCTATCTCAAGGCGCTGCTCCATAGGGTTACTCATACAGAATCGTTAACCTCTCATGAAGATAAGGCAATGATCATGCCAACCATGGCCTTCTCGGTCCCCTTTAGTCTGTGATAGCACTAACAGGCAGATGAGGTATCTTAATTATCTTATTAATGTTTAACCACCCACCCATAGCTAATTACTTAGGTTATCACTGATTACTCTAACTCTACATGGGTTACCCTGATAGCCCCTTTGTGCACCGGCCCCCACTTAGAGCCACTCTCTCTAAACACTCAACACAAAATATCCAACACAAAAGGATTGTACCAACAAGAATTACTGAACCAACAAATAGAACATCCGCAAGGCATAACCATCTTGCCAAAAACATATGAAACACATCCATAAAATGGTACAATCCATGTGCAACTCAAATCACAACTATAGTGAAAATACAAGCCAAGTATCAAATTGCAAGATAAAAAATAACATCAATATCCCCACCTCTAGAAGTTCTAAACAACAACTTAAGTTCCTATAACAGGATAAGCTAACTCTAGGGTTTTCCCGCAAGACATAAACCCCAAATAAGAGAAAGCCACAACTAGTTAAATGAATAATCTCGAGAGAAAACCATTACATAAATCAATGCCATAAAACTTATTTTAATAAACAACAAATTTTGCCAATTAAGTAAATCAATCACTCGAGAAAATTCGATTCAATTCAAAGCACATAATTTATTTCTAATTTGGACAATTACATTATCACATTGCAATTTTCTTAAAATTATCATATTAAATTCATATTCACACCATATCAAACCTGTTATATATATATATGCATATATATATACATATATACACTTTTATGCGTATATATATATATAAAATAAAGCATATATATATAAATCATTTTATAAAACATATTACAAAATTAATAAAATATTATATTGTAAAATTAATTATATTATAATATATATATACATATTAATTTTAGATATGTATATATATTAATATATACATATACGTTTATAAATAATACATATACAACTCAAACGAATTTAATATCCGCCCATTGAAATCGCAGAAGAAGCAATATATAAAAATGAATTTATAAAAAACATTTATTATAATGCACGTTGCCCCCACTCAGCCTATGGTATTGCATACCATAGGTGGGCAAGTTGTAGCCCCCATAGGCTGTGACCAGCAACCTTGGCTATTGTGCGCAGCCTGTGGCGGCTGTGTACAACCGACCACCAATGGGCTGTGGGGGGTACGGCCTCGGCTGACCCCCACCCCCCATAATTTTTTTTATTATTATTTTATTTTTTAAAATTTCATTTACAACAAAACAAAAGCACATAATTCTAAAAGAATGATTTTTTTCTTTCTTTTTTTTTTTAATAGCATATTTTATTCGACATATCAACTTCGAAATCCGACCCTATATTGATATGTATATTTTTTTTATAAAAAGAATAGTATATTATTATATATATATATAAGTATATATATATATATATATATTCAGTAAGAGATTCAAGTAAATAATATAATAACATTTTTTTTCTTTCCAAACAATAATTTCTCAACTCAATTTTATTAAAGAATTTAGAAAGGTTTAACTGTAGTTTTCCATAGAGAAATTCAAAGGTTTAATAATCAAATCCTCAATCATAGAAAACCTCTTTCAAAACATAAAGACATTAATTTTCAACCATGCAACAAGATTTTGTTCATAGAATCAAAAAGAAGAAAACAATAAGTTTAAGGGAACCTGGAGTCCTTCGTTCGATGTAGAATCCCCTCTGAAGCTTCTTCTCAAATTCCTGCCTTCAGCTCCCTTCTGAACCAATCCTTTCTTCAAAACAATTCTTTTTACCCAGAAACACAAAAGAACTATTTTTCTTTTCTTTTATAGACAAAAATCAGAAAAAACCTTGTGTGTGTAAAACTCCCTCACAATAAAAATAAAATAATAATAAATAAAGGTCTTCATCTTTTTCCTCAAAAATCCTATCCATTCATTGGTTCTTTTCTTGCTTTTGAAAGCACACACTTATCTCACAATTTTAATTAAAAAATAATTATTTTCTCATGAAATTATCCTCACAAGATATTCCCTTCTGATTTTATAATTAATATTAGGAAAAGGATAATATATAATTATCATCATCATTATTTATTTAAATTAATTACCTACACTTTTAATTAATTAATAACTTTTAAATTTACAATAAGTTTAAAATTCAACATTTTACTAACTTACAATTAATCAAGTAACAAAATAACATTAATTAATCTTATGAAATAAAGATTAATTAAATAACCACTAACCATAAATAAAATAATTAATCAACCATTAAACTACACAAAGACAGGGACACAACCTTAATCATGACACAACAAAACTCGCAACAAGATGACGGACTTGGGATGAGGACACTTCCTTATCAACTCCCTTTTTCAACATTGTACCTGTTGGGTTAATTTAATGCTCACCCTGTCCTGCCGAAGTAGGTGGAATTGAGACTTTATTCCTGCAAATCCTGTATACAAATAAATGTCAAGTAACATGTAAATATCCATTGCAGACACACCGTGAAAGGAAATTGCAGGGTAGCAGAACGCTTGCAAGTGAGTGATGCTACTCCATTCTTTCACCAAGACTCACTAACAACTACATCAGAAAACATAGTATCATAGAATCACAACATCAACATATATAATATTAAAGGAAACCAAAGCATAATCAAATAATCTAACCACCACATAAAGTATCATAAATCATCATAATAATGTCAAGTGTAGCAACCAACTAAACTATGAATCCACACACAACCAAGTCGGTGAGCTAATCACCACCACAAACCAGTATCAAACTAACACATAAGAGTATCAAAGAATAGCAAAGAGTATCAACAACATGGGGGTATTACAATTAGACAGTACCTTTACTATGATAGACCTTGATACATTGTTACTGTTTTATGATCGCTGACATTAGAGTGGTAATGGTGTTATATTTTGATGTGATGATACACTGTATGGATGTTTATGTTTTATGTTATGCTTTTGATTAGCATAGTTGTTAATATTGATATATTCTCATCTATTTATTAATGATGCTTTAATTTTGTCAGTCTTGATGTGATTGTATTGGTGAAGGGGACGAGATTACATCACTTGTTTACAAGAGCCCTGTGATTCCGCGATTTCTCTTCACGGTGTGACTGTTATGTTTTATCCATGTATGAAATTCATCTTGATTGCAAGATTTTAGGTACAAGACATTGTCTCCACCTGGCTTCATAGGTCTAAGTGTGTCCATATCCCAATAGAATTGTTGATTGGGAGATAGTAACGGGGTTCC
This sequence comes from Sequoia sempervirens, assembly GCA_007258455.2. Taxonomy (NCBI): domain Eukaryota; kingdom Viridiplantae; phylum Streptophyta; class Pinopsida; order Cupressales; family Cupressaceae; genus Sequoia; species Sequoia sempervirens. The sequence continues at coordinate 165,021,273 of VDFB02193867.1, read as the reverse complement.
CTTGTCAAACCACAATCCCAATCACAGTGTGTCATTAGTTCGTGTTTGGTATGTCATTATGTCATGTTGTCCTTGTTTGTTTTGATAATTAATTATCTACAAGGTTGTTTGTGAAAATCAATGATTACAAGGTTTAAATGATTATTTATTTATTTTAGATTAAAATTGTTAAAAGCTTTAATTTAATTTAATTAATTAAATATAATTTTACGTAGTAAAATAATTTAATCCTTGTGGTTCAATTAAATTTATTAAGTGGATAGTTGAATTGTATTTGTAAAGTGCATAGATTAAGTTATTTAAATTTATTTTGAAATTGAATTGTATTTTAAATTATTTAAATGCAAAAATAAATTGTGAATGCATAAGAGGAAATAACTATGGTGGTTGAGAGGATATTTTTGAATTTTGACTAAGTGTTGAGAAAATTAATGGGGGGATTGGATGGAAAAAGAGGATATTTTTGGAAATTTTGGCTGTTAAAATAGAGGAAGGTTTTTCTTTGTAATTTTACATTTTGTCTGAAAGTGGAGATTTTGGAAGAGGTTCTGGAAGATTGGATTTTGTAGGGAAGCCCAACTTAAGATTTTATTTCTTCAAACTTCAGAAAATAGGTTCTTTTATTGCTTTATTGTATAGAATTTTTGATTGTAAATTTTGAAAGGATTGCTATGAATTTTTGAAAACCTTTGTAGGAAAATTATGAAAATCTCAGATCTCTATAGAGAATCAATTTGTGACAATAGAAAATTCAAATGAAAATATTAGATGATTTTGCAAACCTCTATAGAAATGAAATTGAAAAATTTGTTAAATTTGAGAAAATTGTGGTTCTCTGTAAAATTTGTTCAATAAATTCTCTGGTAAATTGTTAGATTTTTCCTGTAGAAAAATTGGTTTTTAAAAAAAATTGTATAAAATTCATATGGGAGAAATTTACCTATAGAAGTTTTTATTTAAAAAAATTAAAAAAATAAACTTTGAAATCACCGTAAGGCGGATTTCCAGAAGCTACAGAGGAAATTAAAAAAAAAAAAATTAAATATTGGGGAAGGTTGGGGTCCTGCCCCCATAGCTATCCCATGGGGAGGCCACTGTGGAGGCAACGTCGTTGGCTTCACAGGTAGTTGCACTGCCCACCACAATGCACCCCACCAAAGGGGAGGCTTCATGGGCAACCGACTCCCCTTCCTTGCAGCATGCACTGCGATTTCCAATGGACTTGTTTTTTAATATATATATATATATATAATATAAATATTATATAAATATTTTATAAGAATATATAATATATATAATATTTATATAAGATATATATATATATATATGTTATATATATATATATATGTTTTGATTTTATTTACATTAGTTGTTTATTTAATACAAATTAAATTTGTGGGAAAATATTAATGTGAATATTATTTTTATATTTGATGCATGCAAGTACACATTTATTATTTATTTGGTTACAAAAGGATTAAATTAGAAAAGTTGACTTTTACCATTAGTTGAATTGAGAAAATTAAAGTTAATTTTATAGTGTTAGTTTCCTTTTAGTTCATGGAATTTATAAATTATTTTGAATGTTATCATGGAAAATGTCATGGCTTTAATTGGATTTAAGGAAACCTAACATTAGATTTATTAGTTTGCATGTGATTTTTTTTAAAGGTTATGCTTTTCCTTTATTCTAGTTGTTGGGGAAAATGTGTTGTTTGTTGAGTAAGACTTCTAGATGTGTTTTCTTGAGATGATGTTGCGTCTCATGTGATTTTTTATTGTTTAACTTGGGTAGTGCACAAGATATGTTTAAGTTGGACCTGGTTATGTGAACAGGTTGTGTTGTATAATTATTGTTGAGTTAGTAATTGTAATTGGTTATGTGCACCTTGTTTATCTATGTTAGTGGGATTAGTTCCTTAGGTTGTTAATAGGGGAGTGGCTTTTCATGGGGGCCAACACACAGAGTTAGTCAGGTGTTTGGGTAGTGCCTCATCAAGGGATAATAGAGTTTTTGTCTCTATGAAAGTGAAAACTAAATTTATGCTAGGGGAAAAGGGGCAGTTTAAACACATTAACTTATTGTAAGTGCCTCGCTCTTCAAGGGATGAGACGGGCTAAAGCAAGACACATTTATTATTTCATTTGGTTACTAAAAAAGGATTAAATGATAGACAAATGTTGACTTTTCGTTCATTGGTAGTTGAATTGTAGAAAATGATAGAATTGTTGTAATCTTTATAGTGGGTTAAGTTTCCTTGTTAGTTCATGGAACTTTTTTATAAATTGTTTTGACATGTTATCATAAGTAGCAAAAATGTCATGTGCTTTAATTGGATTTAAGGAAACCTAACATTAGATCTTATTAGATTTGCATGTGATTTTTTTTAAAGGGTTATTGCTTTTCCTTTATTCTAGATTTGTTGGGCGAAAATTGTGTTGTTTGTTGAGTAAGACTTCTAAGATGTGTTTTCTTGAGATGATGTTGCGTCTCTATAATGTGATTTTTAATATTGGTTTAACTTTTCACTGAAATAGGTATGGACCTTGATGGTGAACATGTCGCATGGCATAACCACTGGCATAAATGTAAGATACCTTGTTGAAATCTGGGATTAGCATAGGTTGTTTGTACCTTGATTCAAACAAAACTTTTGCAACTCATGAAGACTTGAATTAATCGGTCCCCTCTCATTGTTTAGTAGGGGCACAAATAAACTAAAGTTTCATCAACTCTAGAAAAACTTGTAGAAACCATGGAAAGATCTCATGATGGTAGCAGTTCTGGGGTAGGTTTCATATAGTCACCTTCTCTGGGTTACCTAAAGATTCGAGAGTAACCACTCCAAGTACATTAACTCCTCTTATAAACTGTTAGTCAGATTAATCTTAGTTTTTTCTCTTGACTTCTCAAAGCATTGAATACCATCAGTTAGTCATCCACATGTTACTTAAATTCAAAGTCCTATATTGAATGTAAAACTTCCTATAATTCTTTAATATCTCCATGAGCACATGAGATGCTCGGTGCATTGGTTCAGTTAAGGTGCATGACAACATCGTTGGGCCCCTTTTGTCGTGAAGGAGGTCTTCCATTGATCTCCCTGTGAACTTCGGATTTGTGATATCCACTTTCAGATCAATTTTGTAAGTTGGCTGACTCAAAAGTATACCATCCATCCTTGTAGGGGAAATATGTCTTGATGTTTATCTTTTTATAGGAAGCTAACACATCTGACTCCCCATTTTTTAGTGCTAATACTGCAGGTATTCTATGGATCAAATTGTCCTTTAGATCTTTGTCAACAACTTTAATGTCATTTAACATAGATTTTTTCTGAGAACATTGTATGAGTTTATTTTGTAACTAGCTCCAGGAATTAACTGATTAATGACTGATCTTCCTTATAGTGTTTGACCCTCAGGTCATTATCAGGGTATCATAGCTAATCATAAGTCAAGGATCATTAGCTCATGTACACATTTACAATCACAAATATCCATAAGATGGTTTTTTGTGACATGTTGATGAATATCACCATCTATGTTCATGAGCTTGATGAACGAAGACTGCTGCACATATCTAGATAGATTTGTATTGGTATTCCTTGATGATATACTGGTCTATTCCAGGATAGTGGAGGAACATGAGGAGTATTTGAGGTAGGTATTGCAGTGTTTGAGAGAATTAGTTGTATGCTAACCTATCCAAATGTGAGTTCTTTAAGACTAAGGTCAAGTACCTTGGACATGTGATTATAGGAGAGGGTGTTGTAGTAGATCCTATGAAGATCCAAGTGATATTTGATTAGCCCACACCAAATAATGTGGCAGAGATACGTAGTTTCATGGGTTTAGCAAGTTATTGTAGACATTTTGTTGAGGGCTTCTCAAGGATAGGACATCCTATCACTTCTCTTTAGAGGAAAGGGAAGGGATTCGGTTGGTCAGAGCAGTGTGAGACAAAATTTTAGACACTAAAGGAAAAGTTGACCATTGCATTGATTCTTGTGATACCTGATCCTACTGGAGATTTTGTTGTCTGTACTAATGCATCTTTGGAGGGATTAGGAGCAGTCTTGATGCTAGATGGTTGAGTGATTGTGTATGAATCATGCAAACTCAAGGATCATGAATTGAATTACCCTACACATGATCTTGAGTGTGCAGCGGTAGTGCATGCCTTGATGAGATGGAGACATTTCTTGTTGGGACACAAATTTGAGTTGCACAGTGACAATTGAAGTCTATAGTTCATCTTCACACAACCTAATCTTAATGCTAGGAAGAGGCGATGGATGGAATTCCTTTGTGAGTATGACTTCGAGGTGAAGCACATCTAGGGGAAGGAGAACATAGTTGTTGATCCTCTCAGTAGATAGAGAAATAAGTTGTCTGAGTTGACTCTTGGTGTGGATTTGAGGAGTCAGATTCTTTAAGCACTTCCTTCAGACAGTTGGTACTAGGAGGTGAGATTAGAGATGGAGTTAGGAAGGGTTCTCAAGGGAATATTCTTAGATTATTCTCTAGATTTAGATGGTTTGTTGAGGGACATGGGATGCATTTATGTTTCATTATCTAGAGAGCTTCGTACCTTGGTTACGATAGAGGCACATTGGGCACCTTATTCAGCTAATCCAGGAGTGAAGAAGATGCATGCCAATTTGCGACAACTTTATTTTTGGGTAGGTATGAAGTGAGATATCGCTAATTTTGTGTCAAGGTGTTTGGAGTGTCAGCGAGTGAAGGTTGAACACCAACACCTGACAAGGCTTTTGTAGCCACATTTGGTGCCAGAGTGGAAATGGGATATAATATCATTGGATTTCATTGTTGGGTTACCCGACTCTTCATGAAGACATGATGCTATTATGGTGATGGTGGATAGGTTGATGAAGGTAGCACACTTCTTACCTATTCGTTCATCTTATAATGCTTCGTCTATTGCTAGAGTGTTCAAGGGAGATATTGTGAGGTTGCATAGTATTCCTCGTTAGATCATTTCTGATAGGGATCCTATGTTCACCTCAGCTCTCTAGACATCATTAAAACATGCTATGGGGACGCAGTTGAACTTTAGTTCAACATATCACCCTGAGATAGATGGATAGACCGAGAGGGTCAACTAGATCCTCAAGGATGTGTTGCACATGTATGTGATGGACCAACAGACATGATGGGAGGACTATCTCCATTTAGTGAAGTTTGCTTATAACAAAAGCTATCAAAGTTTGATTGGTATGCCTCCTTTCCAGGCATTGTAAGGGCATCTATGTCAGACTCCTTTGAGTTGGGATCGGTTATAGGACATAGTTCTTTTGGGTCCTAAAATGCTTTAGGATATGGAGCAATAGGCGATTTAGATCAGGGAACATTTGGTTGCAGCATAAGATAGTCAGAAAAAGTATGTAGATCCGCATTGGGTGGATCGTTAGTCTATAGTAGGTGACCGAGTCTTTTTGTGAGTGCGTCTATGAAAGAGTCCAATCTAATATGGAAAGGGCTTCAAGCTTGTACCTCACTTTGTTGGGCCATTTGAAATTCTTGAGTAGATTGGTCTAGTTGCTTACTGACTTGCTTTTCCGCCCAGTCTTTCGCATGTTCATGACATGTTTCATGTTTCAGTTCTTAGGCCTTATCATCTAGAAATATCTCATGTCCTTGATTGGAATGCTTTATAGGTAGAGGATAGGCAGCTGGCTTTGGAGCCTGTGGCCATCACGCAACACAAGAGACTCACCCTCAGGGGTCAAGATATTGAGTAGGTCAAGGTCTAATGGGATCTTAGAGATGATACTTTAGCTACTTGGGAGGATGTGACCAGGATGAGGGAGCTCTATTCCTATTTGTTCATAGGCTTCCAAGAGTAAGCCTGATCCTAGGGGGGAGGATGTAGTGCCCCTCCAGTTGCTACTATGTGTTCTGATTTGTTTATGTTGTTAGATAGTACCTTTACTATGATAGAACTTGATACCTTTATATTGTATTATGATCGCTAACATTGGAGTGATAATGGTGTTATATTTTTAGTGATGATACACTATATGGATGTTTATGTTTTATGTTATGCTTTTGATTAGCATAGTTTTTAATATTGATATATGCTCATCTATTGATTAATGATGCTTTAATTTCATCAGTCTTGATGTGACTGTATTGGTGAAGGGGACGGGATTACATCACTTGCTTGTGAACACCCTATGATTCCACGATTTCTCTTCACGATGTGGTTGTTATGTTTTATCCATGTACAACATTTGTCTTGATTACAAGATTGTAGGTACAGGACATTGTCTCCACTTGGCTTCATAGGTCTGAGCGTGTCAATATCCCAACAATATTGTTGATTGGGAGATAGTAATGAGGTTCCATTGTCAAACTACAATCTCAGTCACAGTGTGTCATCAGTTTGTGTTTGGTATGTCATTATGTCATGTTGTCCTTGTTTGTTTTGATAATTAATTATCTGCAAGGTTGCTGGTGAAAATCAATGATTAAAAGGTTTGAATGATTATTTATTTATTTTAGATTAAATTTGTTAAAAGTTTTAATTTAATTTAATTAATTAAATTAAATTTTATGTGGTAAAATAATTTAATCTTTATGGTTAAATTTATTTTATTAGGTAAATAAATTAATTAATTAAATTTATTTTGTTGAGTAAATAAATTAATCAATTAAATTTATTAAGCAGATAGTTTAATTGTATTTGTAAAGTGAATAGATTAAGTGATGTAAATTTATTTTGAAATTGAATTGTGTTTTAAATTATTTAAATGCAAAAATAAATTGTGAATGCCTAAGAGGAAATAGCTATGGTGGTTGAGAGGATATTTTTGAATTTTGACTAAGTGTTGAGAAAATTAATGGGGGGTTTAGATGGAAAAAGAGGATATTTTTGGAAGTGGAGATTTTGGAAGAGGTTCTGGAAGATTGGATTTTGCAGGGAAGCCCAGCTTCAAATTTTATTTCTTTAGACTTCAGAAAAGAGGTTCTTTTATTGCTTTATTGTTTAGAAGTTTTGATTTTAAATTTTGAAAGGATTGCTGTGAATTTTTGAAAACCTCTTTAGGAAAATTATGAAAATCTCATATCTCTATAGAGAATCAATTTGTGACAATAGAAAATTCAAATGAAAATATTAGATGATTTTGCAAACCTCTATAGAAATGAGATTGAAAACTTTGTTAAATTTGAGAAAATTGTGGTTCTCTGTAAAATTTGCTGAATTAATTCTCTTGTAAATTGTTAGATTTTTCCTATAGAAAAATTGGTTTGTAAAAAATTATGAATAAAATTCATACGGGAGAAATTTACCTGTAGAATTTTTTATTTAAAAAAAAAAGAAACTCTAAAATCGTTGTAAGGCAGATTTCCAAATGCTACAGAGGAAATTAAAAAAAAATAAAAAATTTAAATACTGGGGAAGGCTAGGGCCCTACCCCACATCTGCCCCCATGGGGAGGCTAATGTGGAGGCAACACCACTACCTTCACAAGGCTAGCTGCTGCCCACCACAGCACACCCCACCAAAGGGGAGGCTATGTGGGCAGCCAACTCCCCTTCCCTCAACATGCACTGTGATTTCCAGTGAACTCTATTTTAAAAAAAACATATATATAATATAAATATTATTTAAATATTTAATATAATATATAATATATAATATTTATAATATATATATATATATAATGTGTTATATATATATATATTTATATATGTTATATATATTTTTTTAATAATATATAATATATATGTTTTGATTTTATTTACATTATTTGTTGTTTTTTTTTATAATAAATTAAATTTGTGGGAAAATATTAATGTGAGTATTATTTTTATATTTGATGCATGTAAGTGCACATTTATTATTTATTTGGTTACAAAAGGATTAAATTAGAAAAGTTGACTTTTACTATTAGTTGAATTGAGAAAATTAAAGTTAGTTCCCTTTTAGTGCATGGAATTTATAAATTATTTTGAATGTTATCATGCAAAATGTCATGGCTTTAATTAGATTTAAGGAAACCTAACATTAGATTTATTAGTTTTCCTGTGATTGTTTTTAAAGGTTATGTTTTTCCTTTATTCTAGTTGTTGGGGTAATTGTGTTGTTTTTTGAGTAATACTTCCAGATGTGTTTTCTTGAGATGATGTTGTGTCTCATGTGATTTGTTATTGTTTAACTTTGGTAGTGCACAAGATATGTTTCAGTTGGACTTGGTTATGTGAATAGGTTGTGTTGTATAATTATTGTTGAATTGGTAATTGTAATTGGTTATGTGCACCTAGTTTACCTATATTAGTGGGATTAGTTCCTTAGGTTGTTAATAGGGGAGTGGATTCTCATGGGGGCCGACACACAAAGTGGTGTCTGGGTAACTCATGAAGAGTTAGATTAATTAGTGAAAACTAAATAAATATGTTAGGGGAAAAAGGGTAGTTTAAACATTTAACTTATTGTAAGTTCCTTGCTTATGGACTCAAGGGCTAGTATAGACTTGGGATGAGACAAGAAGGTCTAGAATGCCAAGATGGTTATCTTGTCTCTATGAAAGATAATCGATTCTGCATTGGATTGCATGTGGGGCCGGGTTTCGTAAGAGGTCACCAGGGTAACCCAAGATGGGGGCTGAAGCCTAGGAAGATTCACCAGGGAAACCCATGCAACTTTGTGATAACACTCCTATGACAAACGTCAGTCAAATTGTTTGTTATGTGTATTTGATCATTGTATTCTGGAAGCATTGTAACCATCATGTTAGTATTGTACTTTTGTATTTTAGTATTATTTTTTCCTATGACTAGAGGTTGTAGGTTTTTCCTAGGAAGTTCTTTTACTATGTCCTAGCACAAGAGGTGGGCCTTCAGGTACCACTTGGTTGGGTGGAACATGCACCTTACACTGTTGGGTCCCCAGTTCTTGTTCACGATGGCGGGTACTTCCTGATTGGAGAGATTGTGTGTACCAATGGATTTGTAACTCTTTCAGGTTCTCACTTGTATCTGTTGGATACCTTGTAATTGTATCACTCCTCAATTGTATTCAAGGAGAACCTTTGTAATTTGAAATTGTAACACTTTTGTATAAACTATCTCATTTGGAAATGAGAATTGTAATTGTAATATTAGATAAATACAATGTATGAATGAATCATTATTGTACTTTAGATCTTAGGTGATGTATTTTAATGTTATTGGATGTATGATCTTTAATTCATGAGTAATAAATATAAGTTATATTTAGTAACTTTTATTAGTAATGGGTATTGTAAGTAAGCGTTGTCATGTACCTTAGAGAATGTATGGGTTAGTGTAGTTTACTTTACTTGTTTTATTACAATTTAAAAGAAAAAAATTGTTCACTTCCGTTATGTGTGTGACATTCTCTAGGGTTTCGTGGCGGGCGTTACATTATAGATGACTATGGTGAATTGATCTAGGTATTTTAAGTTTATAGATTGGATTGGTTGTGCAATCTTAGTCAATTTATATGACTGCATCATTTTTTTCTCATGCACCTATAGAACTAGAGAATTTGTTCATCTTCAACTATTAGTTTCTTTGGAATAGTGTTCTATTGAGTAGAACCTTTGAAAACTTTCTATATAAATGTTGAAGTGCAATAACTCATTTCACCTTAGTCAAGCCTTATGATTTTTTCTTTTCATAACAATCAAAAGAAAAGATGAAATATATAGAATTTATCCTTTTGAATGTGATTCAATTTGGGATGATTCCCTTACATTTTTTCCCATGTGAAAAATAGATGTTTTAATCATTTCTCTTTGTTCCTTTTATGATGACATTCTGATTTGTTATAATTATAACCTAGGATGTCTTTAAATATTAAAATTTTGATGTTATTATAAGTAATTTAGCATAATAGATTATGACCAATTATCATATTTTTGAATAGGGTCAACTTAGTAAATTAGTGAAAAGTGAATTTAAACTTTGGGGATGAGATTGTGTAGTGATCTTATATAGGAACATGATCATACTATTTAACATTTATAGGAAGTGAAGATGGATGATGGATAAAGTGTGCATTGGATGAGATTTAAAATTGATAGATGGATGTACAATTAATATTTTATAAATTTTTGTGTATATAACCAAATCAAGAGCTTTGTAAACATAACTAAAGACATGACTATTATCACCAAAAAATTAGAAGATAAAAAGTACACAATATCCAATTTTTTGTATTACACTAATATTCTATATATAAGATGCCATTTATTATTATTTAATATAAAATTAGGTATTGTAATTCAAGGGTTCAATAGATAGGCATGTTAGCTCATAATCGAGTATTTAGTATTAAAAATGGATAGAAATATTACTAGGGATTAGGGCTAGAGAGGAAAATTATATTAATATTTTTCTTAGGTATTGGAGGTAAGAGTGGAAGGAATTAGAATTTGGCTCTAAATAAAATGAATTTGCATAAAATAATAAAAATATAAATTTATCTCTTTAGTTTTGGCTTATATAAAATAATAAATAGGAATTGGTTATGATCTTTATGTAGAGAATGTAGACATATTTATTTAATTCTAATTAGGTGAAATGATGACGACTCTACACCATAGAGGTATGCAAAATTGATTAAAAAAAGGATTTAAACTATGTACATAAGACAATATATAAGATAAATGGAAAAGGAATCTCCTTGTTGACACTCACCAAAAGAAACACATATATCACATTAATATTTCACTTAACAATGATAAAGAAAATAAATAACCTTTTAAAACTATTTTAAAAAGTCTTTCCTATAGATTTTAATAAATAAGGGATTGGAACTTGACAATAATAAAGAAGATTTTGTTCATATGGATAGATATAAGATATATTAACAATATTATCTATAATTTATTATAGTTTATCTAATAAATAAATATTCAATTTTTTCTCTCATTTAAAGTATATAATGAAAACAAAAATGACTATGTATTCACATTGAATAAGTACCCTTCATTTTTTATAATTATAATTTTCATTGAAAATCAATATTATATTATTTAATATAAGTGTTTTATATATATTTTTTATAATCTACTAAATTTATTTAAAACTTTTCATTTGGAATTAGGTATAGTAGTTGTGAAAGTTATAAAATGTTTAGTTAAATATTCAAGGAATATAAATAAATAAGGATATAAAAGATGTTATTAAAAATTAGGTATCTAAAATATTTGATAAAATGATAAAGTGTTTTAATAAAAATTATGTATTGAATAGTTGTGAATGAGTTCATTAGGGATCAAGTCTTATTAACTGCAAGTCCTCAACATCATAAAAGATGAGGCCGAGACCATTACTTGGGCTACTTTGACAGATTAGATACTCCTCATTTATTCACTCTCAATTGAAGATATTTCAACCAAAGACTTGTACTCCCATCTTGAATAACTGAAATAATCATATGAATTTGATATAAAACCCTTGATAAATAATAATTTAAATTTATCATTTATTTTGTACTCTTAAAAGTTGTAAAATCCACCTACACTTTAACCACAATAATTTTTGCTTGTTTATATATACATTTTGAGGTTATATTCCAATCATAGGTTGCTACTTTATTCTTGTCGAAAGAATATTTTCTTTCACTGGTTGTCCACATGGTGGTGTCTTTTCCCAAACATGAGTGAGTTAACAGAAGAATTCTTCAACAAATTACAGTCATCGTTAGTGGGAATTCTTGAAGATAAAAGTATGATCCTCCCTCTCTTTACTTCCATTGAATGACAAGCACAACATCAAACATCACATATCTTTTTGGATCATTAGGGATCAAGTCTTATTAAGTGTATGGCCTCAACATCATAAAAGATGAGGCCGAGATCATTGCTCGGCCTACTTTGACGAATCACATGTTCCTCATTTCTTCATTCTCAATTAAAAAGATTTCAACCAAAAACTCACACTCTCATCTTAAATAACTAAAATAATTATATGAATTTGATATAAAACCCTTTGTATATAATAATTTAAATTTATCATTTATTTTAGAGTGTTATATTCCAATCATAGATTGCTACTTTATTCTTTTCGAAGAATATTTTACTTTCACTGATTGTGCACATGGTGGTGTCTTTTCCTGAACCTGAGTGAGTTAGCAGAAGACTGATAAAAGCGTTTCTTGAAGATAAATGTATGATCCTCCAATTCCATCTCTTTACGTCCATCAAACATCACATCTCTTTTTAGATTGATTCCTTTCCTGACAATCAGTTAAGGAGAACCACATCAACTTTCCATCTTACTTGGGATGACGATATTGCTTTCTCTTTCTATCTGGCGTGCTGAAAATTCGTGCTGGAAGACAAAATCAACTCCATTAAAGCAGTGGGGTTAACAGTTAAAACTGGCCAGCGAATTTATCTGTGGAATAACTTTAATGTAAGATTTATGGCTTCGCTAGTCTTTCTATAAACACCAAATATTTTAGTTAAGCATATACATTCATGATCTGGTATCAATATCGAGTAATTTTTGTTGTTACTTGTGGTTGTATTAAGTATGTGAGAATGTCCATATTGAAAGATCTTAGATTATGTCATTTGTTTATATATAAATATATCAATATATTCTTTTAAAATAAGTATAAAATAAATAAATAAATGTGTGGTTACACAAATTTCAACATTACATTTTGTTTTCACATTGATTTATATGTAAATTTTAACATGTGAATGCATCTTAAAGTATGTAACACTTACAAATATGTGTTTAAATTAAATATTTAAGCATAAAAGAACATCAAATAGGGGCACATGTAAAGTAATTGACCCTATAAGATGTCATCATGCAAATGTGTCTTTTAGTATGCACTCTCTATATGAATCTACAAAATAGAATGGTAAATATGCAATGAGTAGCTTCTACCTCACAAGTAAAATTAGGTACAAAATAGGAGAGTTTACTTAGCTATCTATAAAATACAAAAAATAAATAATTAAGTAAAGTTTATAAATTCCACCCATCTTTGAAAAATGACAATGTTGTGTTTGGCTTGGTGTTCATGGGATGAAAAGGTATGTGGGGTCTATGACATGTCATGTGATGATGATTTGTCTAGTCATGGTGATGAGTCAATAGAGCACCTATCACTCCCTAAAGGCTCAACATAGGTTTGTTGGTAACAATGTATGCCCCCATAGTAATTTTATGTATTCATAACCTAATACAAGGAATTTTAGGAGAGGAAAAACATACATGAATGTAAATGTAATATACAAATAAGAATGTAATTATTTAATATAATAGCAATAATGAATATAGCATGTGATAAACATGTAAGCATCTAGAATAGTAATAAAATGGTAAGCACATGTGCACTAGAGATATGATCAAGGTATATGATTGATCCTAGCATGGGCATGTGAGAAATGGTAATGTGCCCTTGAATGGGTAAGAACACCCATTAAAGTACATAGGGAACTAGAATATGCATATATCCTCCATTAGGCATCCAACACATGAACACACAATTGTGGAACTATAAAAACATGTCCTTAATTATAATATAGGTCAAAGTAGAGAAAGAGTGATGTGTTGGAAAATATATAATTCCCACAATGTACAAGGAAGGGAAGACATATTTTCCTCAATATAAAAGGTATGGAAAATTTATGCAAAGGGGGAGGAATGATGTCCCTAGTTTTGGTATAAATAAATAATGTATGGTATGATGAGCACATATGGGAGTGGAAAAATCATTCTTCTAGTGTAAGGCTATAGCAATAAAGGTGTAATGTATAGAAGGGGAGCCTATTAGCACATAAGGGAGGTGGAAACATCATTCTCCAAGTTGTGATGTATAACAATGAATATGTAATGTACTAGTATAAGTGGAAGGGCTCCATGATGCCCAAAAAATAGATATAAACACTAGGGATATAACAAGTGAATTACAAAACATGTAAATGGTATGATATAGAACAAATATATAACAATGTAGTCTCAATAAGAACCTTTAAAAGTGTGATGTACAAATGGAGGCTCAATGTGTAATCAAGATGTAGATGCTTGAAATGTGACCTAACCACACTTTACTAATCCTAATATTTAATTAAATAAATACTAGTTATTTATTTAATTAATTTAAAATTTTCTATTATCCTAATAACTAATTAAATAAATATTTATTATTTATTCAATTAATTTTCTCATTACCTTTATCCACCACCTCAATTAAATAAATTTATATTTATTTAATTAAATATAACCTTAGCCCCCAAGCCTTCCAATTAAATAAATAAATTAATTCTTAACTAATTTATTTAGGTTAACTAATAGGTTCATTACCATTTTATCATTATTTAATTTCATCCTAATCACCATTAGCCCATTCTCTAACTTTTAACCCTAGCCAAGTTAATGAAAACATGGTTTGTTAACTTAACCCATCCCTATTAAATTGATTAATCTATGATTAATTGATGTAATTCTTAAACCTAACCACCATTAACAATTTTCCTAATTTTCAATACTCTACACTTCCCCCAAACTTGTCACCATGTGACAAGTGTCCTAGCCTACCAACCTACCTTCCTCTCACACATTTATAAATCCCACCTACCTCTTACACCTCTTACACAATTCCACTAACTCTTCCCAATGTGTGCTCACACATGTGTGAGCACACCTCTCTCTTGCACGCCTTTCCCTCTTGTGATACTTTTTAGTGTGTCACAAGCCTAATCCTCTATCACACCATTTAATCTTGACCATTGATCAAGTCAATGCATCCTAGCCCTTGGTTCCTCTCATTAAAATTTTATATATTCAGGTGAAACAATGGCAAAAGGGGGAGAGGATTGTTGCATATGGTTTGGGACATAGAACAACCTACTTTCCTTCTCCTTGGTTTCACCCAAGGAAAACCCTAGAGATTTCAATGAAAAAGAGAAAGAGATCTTGTTGTAGGGTTGTCCTAGGTTCTGAATGTAAATTAATGAGGGGTTCACCATGAAGTTTAGACTTGGAAAAGACAATGAAATGCAAGATGAAATAAAACCCTAATATGATGCAAACTTGATTTAAATGACCTAGAAATGCAAGTAAAACAAAATAGAAAGATGCAAGATGGAATGTGTGCACCTAAAAACTTGAAGATGATTGGAAGGATTCATAAATTGTTGGAAATGTTGACTTTTTGACCTAGTGGGACTCATTTTCCATTTTGGGAAAATTAGTCCTAGTTCTAGATTTTTGCACAGGAGCAAGTTTCGGGCAAAAGGGTATCTGGATTTGTAAATATCATTGTCAAACACCTATAGTGGGACTCATTCACCACTTGTGGTGAACTAGTCCACTTTCACTTTTTCAGGAGTTTAAAACCTGAATCTGTTCCTCTTAGTTTGCTCTGTCTTTCCTAATTGATTTCTGGATCTGAAACCCAAATTTGCAACCTGTAAGTGATCTCCAAGTATCTCCAATGCTTGATGACAACTTTGAAAACTTTTGATCTCCTTGACAACTTTTTCCAATCTTGTCCTTAGGAAATCTGCAACCTAGACCTGCAAATCACACTCAAAGGAGAGGGGAAAATGTTGGGGGGTTAGTAGAAAGTGGTTTGCCTTGGTCAAACCCCATTTTGGAAATCAATCCTTGAAATGAAATCAAATAAGAATGGATAATGATGAATGAACAAATAACAATGTTGGAACTCACCAAACCCTTGGAATAAAGTGCTACAAATATGCTTGAGATGGCTACAATGGATGTAGATCTTGACTCTTGTTTGAATGATGTTGATCTTGAGTGAAACACTTGCTTGAATAAAAAAACCCTACACCACAATTGTTAGCACAATAACAAACATGATGCATGAAATCCTTGACATGATGATTGATGCTTGAATGCTACTGTAAAATGCTTGATAATCTACTCTTCAATACTCTTGAATGCTCTTGTAAACACAAACTTTCTATAAGGATGAACACTTGAATGCTTGGCGGTGAAAATGAGTGAAAGATCCTTTTATTTATACTCAATTATGCAATAATTCTTGAAATTACAACACTACAAGCTGACACTAGATCTAGGAGGATAAAATTTTGTCAAAATTTTGAATTAATTTTGATTTTGAGGTAAACGGGACTTATTCTCCCAAGGTGGCGAATGAGTCCCATTAGGCATAATGTATGGGACCAAAATTTAAAAATTCTTGGGAGGGTGCAAAATCACATTCGAGACCCAAAAATCTAGGTGGGACTCATTCACCCAAGGTGGCGTATGAGTCCCAGATCACTAAATCTAGGCCACACAAGTTGAAAACACTTGAATTATGATTGGGTGATGATTAATGTCAGGATTACCCTTGAAAATATGCATTAATTAAGGTTTGTGGATGCAATTTAAGGCCAATTAAAGCATAATAAAGCCCAATTATTAAATTAAAAACTTAGAGAAGTGTGAAATTGTGTTACAACCCTTTACAACACCTTAAATAAGGCATGGTTAAGGTTGAAAAGAAATTTATTAGGTGTCATTAATTAATAAAACCTTAGAAAATTGTGGAAGTGCGTTACAAAACTTCACAACACTTAAGAAAGGTAAAATTTATATTCATTAGTTCACAAGGGCCCTAGACCTAATGTGAATGTGTCAAACACATTACAACACTAAATCAAGGCACCATTAAACTTAATTCAAAAGGCCTAGCCCAAACAAGCAAGGAAAACCAAAAAGGATACTTTTTATTTTGCCACATTTAGCCCCCACTTTAGTGAGAGGATGAACTTGCTTCACACTCACACTAAAGTAAAAAAACACACATCAAGAGGAGTCAAAATGTGCCAATGTCCATAAGATGGGAAGACAATGACCAAGACGGGTGATCAAGCCCCCAGGACCAAGATCCTAGAGCAAACCAACATAGGCACAAAATAACACACATGAAAATGATAAAAGAGGATCATAAAGGCACAATCACACATTGTCAAAGACATAAATAAAATGAAAAATAAAAAGGGGTAAATCAATCTTTGATCATTTTTTCATCGTGGTGTGGATCAGATCTAGGTTGTTTGTCTAAAAAATGCATACTCACTCTAAGGCAACAAAACTTTAGGTTGTCTGCTGGGTGAGAAATCCAAAGAGGTGAGACACATACACACCTGGCTGACATGTGCTCACACTCACACATGAGTGTCTAGGGGAAAGTCATGCCTCGATCGGCTTCCTATCAAATCATACCAAAGTTATACCTCTTGATAACTTTAATAAGGTGCCACACAAAATGACATTCAAGCTTCATGAGATAAGAAAAAGTTTGTATGCTTGGAGCTCATGAACAATGAACTTCGAGCTTCATGAGGCAAGCAAAACTTTGTATGCTTGGAACTCATGAACAAACAAGATGGCTCCATAGGAATGTAAGTTGTGTTATGCAAGGTGGCCATGCAAATGAAAAAATAAGGAATGTTCGAAGGTGTCTTACTTAATTCATGCGAGGTATTTAACTTAGGGGACATTGTGCCTAATGTCTCCAAGAGAGGACCAATCAAAGAATAAAATATTTGCAACTTAGGGGATACAGTTTGTCACATCAAGCTACTAAGAGGGATGTAATATGCTAAGAGAGATCACGCTCTTGAGGGACATCACACCCAATGTCACCACAAATAAAAAAATGCATCATATAAATTAAGAAGACTACACTATGAACCATGAAAGGGAGAGAAATGCAAAATAATAATGCCAATGTATGCCCCCACTTTAAAGAAATTGCTAAACACTATGTTGTGAGAAATTACTTTAAAGTAGAAAATGATAAATGCAAATAGAAAAGGAAGACATGAGAGCTAACTTGGAAATCCCTATGCCAATTCATATGTTTCCAAGTAAAGCTAGGTCATGTAAGAGAAAAGAGAGGGGTTTCCCCCAAAATGAAAACACCAAACACATAAGGGATCTATGGATTTGGGGTCAGTATGTTCTTGCTACAATGTTTTTAGAGAACTCAAAACTGTCATCATTCCCCAAATACACATAGAACTGGAAGAATGACACAAAGAGAGCGAAAACAAAGAAAAACATTTTGAGTCAACATGGATGGGACATGAATGTCTTGACACCTTGAATTATCCCCAAAAGGAAAACACATGAAAAATGAAAAAGGTAAAGAAAATATTTTGGATCAACATGGAAGAGACATGAATGTCTCGATGCCTTGTGTTATCCTCAAAAGGAAAACACAAGACGAACAAAAGATAAAGGAAATAAATTTTGGGTGAAGATGAAAGAGACATGAATGTCTCGATGCCTTGCATCATCCTGAAAAGGAAAACAAAAGACAAAAAAAAGATAAAGGAAACAAATTTTGGATCAACATGGAAGAGACATGAATGTCTTGACGCCTTGCGTCATCCCCAAAAGGAAAAAACAAGACAAATGAAAAAGGTAAAGAAAATATTTTGGGTCAACATGGAAGAGACATGAATTTCTCAATGCCTTGCGTCATCCCCAAATGGAAAACACAAGACAAATGAAAAATGAAATAAAGGAAAAAAAGATAAAATATTTACGACATAGAGAAGAATGAAGGTACAAATAGAGGAATAACACAAAGAGAGGACATCAAACAAAATGTCATGGGGGATCACATCACACACATGCAATCACACAAAAGAAAATGAAAAATGCAAAAGACTAGTAAGGAACATGTGAGCCAACCTAAAGTAGGTCATCTATATCCCAATCTAGTTCATTGTAAGCAAAAGGAAGACAACTAACCAAAGGGACAACAAAAAATGCACTATTGGGACAAGGCTATCAAATTATTTCCCCCACTTGATGCAAGGAAAGAATGAACCATGGTGGGTGATGGGAAAGGTCATGTAATTGTGAGAATGTAAGATTCTACAACTATTACATGACTAGGAGTAAAAGGTATGTTATAATATCACTCGATGGCAATCATTTCCATCGAAGTGAAAAAATTTCCATACTAATTTGAATGCACAACACTCATTAGTACTATGTCTAAGAGTTATGTGATATCGACAATATGGAACATTTGCATCTTTAGGATATAGTATTATCTTGTCTTTCAATGGTGATAATGTTATGAGTTCTCTATTTAGAAGAAATTGTAGTTTCCTTTCACTTTCAGGTGGTGGAAAAGGGAACTTTAGTTTCTATAACTTGTAGGGACTCTTGCGCTTGCTTTATTCACCAGCTTCTCTAGATGGGATTAGGGAAGGAGGTCTTGAGATGATCTTGTCTTTTTTATCCTTATCCTTAGGATGTATTTTTTTCTCTTTAGGAAGGAGGATATTTATATCAAGAGGATGATCTAAGATTACTGTACCATCACTATGGAGCCTTAGGTATTCTTTTGGAGCACTTATGTTGAGAGGGGGATCTTGATATCCTATCCCTTTGGTTTCTTCAGTTGGTATTTTCTCTAAGATTTAATGAATTTCATGTTCGCTTGTTGTATCACATTCTTTTTTACTTAAGATTGTGAATCCTTTTCCTTATGTCTCTTCTAGGTTGATGGGAATATTTGTCACTTTGTTAACATAGAATGGTTGAGTTCTTACTTGCTTAGAGGAACTAGGCTCACCTATTGTAGGGAAATTAGGTTCAATTCTTGTCTCAGTTTCAGGATGTAAGTAATCAAACATCTCAAGAGGTGGTATTGTAGGAGGTGTTGGTTGTTCCATTGATGGGTAAAAGGATGCATTAGCTTTAAGGTTGTTAAGACAATAGTTTAGGAACTTATTCATTTTGTCATCATCTTCTCCAATGACATCAACATCACGAGGATGGCATGTATTAGGAGTTGAAGGAGTATGAGTCAGTTCAATTTCATTAGGGACATTTCCAAACACACAACTTAACACATCCACTAAGGATTCTAAGGACAACCATATGTAGTTTACCAAAGCATATATACATGATGCTAATTTTAGATTCTAAACTATGCAACAATGTGGAATGAAATGTTGTAAATGCAATTTTGAATTTAAGCAATGCACAAGATGAATGAATTTAGACTAGATGCAATTAATTGAGTGAAAAAGAAGATCTACTAACTGAAACAAAAATGTAATAAAAGAAAACAAAAAATTAGAAACAACACTTTAAATACCAAAAAATGCAATTCAGAATATGCACAGGGACTAATTCACCCAAGGTGGCAAATGAGTCCTAGTAGGGATTTTTTTCAAAAGTTTTA
Source organism: Sequoia sempervirens (assembly GCA_007258455.2). Lineage (NCBI taxonomy): Eukaryota > Viridiplantae > Streptophyta > Pinopsida > Cupressales > Cupressaceae > Sequoia > Sequoia sempervirens. The sequence goes on along the minus strand of VDFB02193867.1, from coordinate 165,001,067 downwards.
GAAATTTTCAATTGATTTTCATGCGTTTTATGCTATATGATGTAAATCCTAAGTGAAAATGTAGATTTTGTTTGATTTTCAATGAAATTAGATGCAAAATGCAAGCTATATTAACTTTCACTAATGCAAATTTAAAAAACCCTAGAATGCAAATTAACTAATGAAAATTTTAATGCAAGAAAAATATAGCATGACGATGCACTCCAAATCAAATTTCAAAGTGTTCTAAATGTAGGTTCACCAAAATGAAATAATGGGAAAAGGGGGAGAGGATTGTTACATATAGTTTAGGACATAGAACAACCTACTTTCATTCTCCTTGGTTTCACCCAAGGATAACCCTAGAGATCTCAATGCAAAAGAGAAAGAGATCTTGCTATAGGGCTGTCCTAGGGACTGAGTGTAAATTAATGAGGGGTTCACCACCAAGTTTAGACTTGGAAAATACAATGAAATGAAAGATGAAATAAAACCATAATATGATGCAAACTTGATTTAAATGACCTAAAAATGCAAGTAAAAAAAATTAGAAAGATGCAAGCTGGAATGTGTGCACCTAAAAACTTGAAGATGACTGGAAGGAGTTCTGAATTGCTAGAAATGTTGACTTTTTGACCTAGTGGGTCTCATTCACCATTCTAGGAAAATCAATCCTAGTTTTGGATTTTTGCACAGGAGTAGGTTTTGGGAAAAAAGGGTATCTAAATCTACAAAGATCTTAGTCAAACACCTAAAGTGGGACTCATTCACCACTTGTGATTAATCAATACACTTCTACTTTTTTGGGAGTTAGAAACCTAAATCTATTCATCTTAGTCTTCTCTGTCTTTCCTGATTGATTTCTAGATCTAAAACCCAGATTTGTAACTTGTAAGTGATCTCCAAGTATCTCCAATGCTTGATGACAACTTTGACAACTTTTGATCTCCTTGAAAACTTTTCTGCAATCTTTTTCCTTAGGAAATCTACAACCTAGACCTGCAAATCACACTCAAAGGAGATGGGAAAATTTTGTGGGCTTAGTAGAAAGGGGTTTTTCTTGGTCAAACACCATTTTGGAAATCAATCCTTGAAATGAAATCAAATAAGAATGAAGAATGATGAATGAACAAATAACAATGTTGCAACTCACCAAAACCTTGCAATAAAGTGTTGAAAATATGCTTGAGATGGTTGTAATGGATGTAGATCTTGACTCTTGCTTGAATGATATTGATCTTGAGTGAAACACTTGCTTGAATCATGAAACCATACATCACAATTGTTAGCACAATAACAAACATGATGCATGAAATCTTTGACATGATGATTGATGCTTGAATGCTACTCTAAAATGATTGATAATCTACTCTTGAACACTCTTGAATGCTCTTGTAAACACAAACTTTCTATAAGGATGAACACTTGAATGCTTGGGGGTGAAAATGAGTGAAAGAACCTTGTATTTATACTCAATTATGCAAGAATTCCTAAAATTACAACACTACAAGCTGACATTAGATCTAGGAGGATAAAATGCCACCAAAAATTTGAATTAATTTTGATTTTGAGGTAAACGGGACTCATTCGCCCAAGGTGGTGAATGAGTCCCACTAGGCATAATGTATGGGACCAAACTTCAAAAATTCTTGGGAGGGTGTGAAATTAGGTTCGGGACCCAAAAATCTAGGTGGGGCTCATTCGCCCAAGGTGGTGAATGAGTCCCAAATCACTAAAACTAGGCCACACTAATGCAGGAGCATCCTAGGTTTCAAGCAATCTTGCATCAACCAATAAATATCTTCATCCATGTTTGCATTTCAGTAGTTAACTATCGGACCTAGTCTCAATGTTTCATACCACCTTGTACCATTAGAGCTCATAGAGTAGGATATACATGATATTCATGGTAACATCTACATCATATCCAAAATTCAAGTGTTTTAGAGATCCTAGAATGAAGCTATCACTAACAGAATATTAGTTGTATTTGGACAAAAAGCATTCACCAACTAGTCTTGGCTTTTCAAGGGTGCAAACCTATTTTGTGACTTGCAGAGCTTAAGAGTTCATTCCCTAAGGATGCAAATTCATCATGGGGCCTTTGTCCTAATCTGCATCGTGTTTGTCCAAAGATCAAAGGAAATCATATGTTTTGGTCGACCTTCACACATTTCATATATTTCAGGGTTTAAGACCTATTGAGGCTGATGTAGACCTTTTCTAGAGCTAGGAATTGATATATATATATATGCATCATGTAGTTGCATTAGGAATCAAATGATCAAGTAGTGAAGTAGAAAGAAAGATCTAGGGTTTTAAGGGCTTCTACCCGCATTGTATTTTTGAGCTTTAATGTCATATCATCCTGTAATTTTGTATTTTTGTAAGTTGGAAGGCATGGCATGTTGCCAGTAATTAATTGAGCATTTTCTATATTTCCATATGTGATTGTGTTCTTGATCATTGATTTTTTGTTGTGCTTACTCTTGCTGCAAGGTTGGAAACTCCTATTCCTGAACCCTCCATGCTTGATTGCACCAAGTGGTATCAAAGTGAAGTTGTGAACGTTTGGGAGAGTAGAGTGAAGTTGTGAACCTTTGGGAGATTAGAGCAAAGTTGCAAATTTTGGGAAAGCGAAAGTGGGAAGATTGCTGACTTGAGGAAACTACACCAAAGCAAGTTTGTGAAGTTGAGCAACGCATTCCATAAGATCTTTGTGTGGATAGAATACCAACTTGAGGCAGGATATTGGTGTTTGTCAACAAATCGCCGATTGTGATGTAGTTGTGACCCTATAGCCAAATCACCAACTTGAGGTAGTTGCACGAGATCCTAGGAAAAGATGTCGCTAAGGAGAATTCATACTATTGTTAATGTTGCTGGAAAGATGGATGAGATGATGGAGATGATGCAAACAATGAAGGTGAGGTTGGATGCTATTGAAGAAGATAGAATAAAAGGCTTAAACCCTAGACCGAATGATGAAAGTGATGATGATGAAGTCCAAGTTGTCTAGATCGAGCTGAAGAGACCTCGAAGGAGGAAAAATTAGATCAGGTAAAGATGATGAAGGATATTTCAAAAATTGGAAAGTGACCTAGAATGGAGATTGCAAATTATACTAGCAACCTAAATATGGAGGAGTTGATTGATTGGATAAATGATATCGAAGAATACTTTGAATATGAGGAGATTGAAGATCTAGAGAGAGTGAGATTTGTGAAGACTAAGCTGAAAGGACATGTTGCAATTTGGTGGAAGGAAGTTCAATTGGAGAGAAACAGAAAGGGTAAAGAGAAGATTGTGAAATGGGATAGAATGGTGGAAAAATTGAAGAGCCAATTTATACCTATAGACTATGAGATGGAGCTATTGAAGAGATTGCAAAATATAAGACAAAATGAGAAGACTATGAATTACATTGAGGAATTTCATAAGATCATCATCAGGACCGAACATAGTGAAGCAAGCAAGGAGAAAGTGGTGAGATATATCAATGGGATGAGGATGAACATTCAGGAAGAATTTAGTCTGGTAAGGATGAATTCAATAGAGGAAGCATATCAGTTTGCATTAAAAGTGGAGGAAAATGTAAACAAAGGACATAAGTAGAGGAAAAGAGGTAGAGGAGGTAGATTTTAGAGAGGAAGGTTGCATTTCAGAGGAGAAATAACATATACAGAGAAAAGTAAGGAAAAAGACTCACATCGCAAGGAAGAGAAGGATTCAAATTCATAACTGAAGGGGAGAGATGATATAAATTCTTACCACAATGATGGATATCAAAGAGATGAGAAAGGATATGAAAAGAGAAATTTTTATAGGAACCTATTTCAAGTGTGGAGGTGAAGGACATAGAGCATTTGAGTGTCACCAAGAAATTAAGAAGAATGAAAATCATGCAAGAACCAGGTATTTGGAGGAAGAACCAATGAAATCATCAAGTTCCATAGGGAGTCCTGATAAGGGAGAATCATTATTCATGAGGAGAGCACTGTTCTAGGAGAAAGAATCACTAAGGAAGCACCACAGAGGAATTTTTTTTTTTGGAATAGATGCAAAGCATGATGTAAGTGTTGTAAAGTTATCATTGATAGTGGTAGCATAGATAATCTAGTTTCTAAGGAAATGATGAAGAAGTTAAATTTGGAAAGGAGGAAACACCCGAAACCTTATAGGATAGTCTAGATTCAAGAAGAGCACAAGATACTAGTAAGTGAGCAATGTCTAGTGAAGCTCAAGATAGGATCATATCATGATGAAGCGTTGTGTGATATCATGTTGATGGATGTATGTCATATGTTGTTGGGAAGACCTTGGCAGTATGATAAGAAATCTATACATGATGGGAGAAAGAATACTTATACCATAACGTCTGATGGAAAGAGGATCACTTTGAAACATTTGGAGGATGAACCTAAAAGTGAACTGTGTGGAACAACTATAATCAATTTGGTAGATGGAAGGAAATTTTTGGATGGAATGAGACATGAAAACATGTGTTTTGATTTGATTCCAAGGAAGTGTTGAGACTTAGATTCAAGAGGAATCACAAGAGAAGAAGAATCATAGGAGAAGGAAGTCACTGAACTGATAAAAAAGTACCAGGATCTTGTATTAGAGAATGTGCTAGATGGATTACCACCAATATGAAGTATATGTCATTATATAGATCTTATTCCAAGAGCCAGTTTGATAAACAAAGTTGCACATCGGATGACACTAGGAGAGAATTTGGAGCTAAACAGATAGATATAGGAGCTACTAAGGAAGGGATTGATTAGAGAGAGTATGAGCCCATGTGTAGTACTACTTGTTCTTGCACCTAAGAAAGATGGAGAATGGAGGATGTGTACAGATTTGACAGCTACCAATAAGATCTAAGTGAATTATAGATTCCCATTTCCTAGAATGGATGACATCATGGATAGTCTAAATGGAGTGAAGTATTTCACCAAGATAGATCTAAAGAGTGGATACCATCAGATTAGGATCAGAGAGGGAGATGAATGGAAGAATAATTTCAAGACAAATGAAGGATTGTATGAGTGGTTGGTCATGCAATTTGGATTAACTAATGCACCTAGTACATTAATGAGGATGATGAATGAATCCTTGAAAAAATTCTTGGGCAAGTTTGTCATTGTTTGTCTAGATGATATTCTAATTTTTAGTAAGACTAAGGAGGAACATTTGGAACACATCATACAAGTATTTCAGAGGTTGGGAGAAGAAAATTTGTTGATCCATGAAGGAAGAGCTAGTGTATGTGGGATTTGTGATATGTGTGGAAGGATTGAAGATGGACCCTAAAAAGGTTAGAGCAATAGTTGAGTGGCCTACACCTATGAATGTTGTAGAGGTGAGATCAATTCATGGACTAGAAAATTTTTACCAGAAGTTCATTAGAAATTTTAGTGGTATTTGCATGTCGATGATAGAGGCAATGAGGGGTGACTAGAAGGAATTCAAGTGGAAGTCTAGAGCACAAAGAAGTTTTGAGTTGTTAAAGTAGAAGGTGACAAAAAAAACCTATGTTGGCATTACCAAACTTTGATAAGGTATTTCAAGTACATTGTGATGCTAGTGGGAGCACAATAGGAGTTGTGTTAAGTCAGGAAGGGAGATCAATAGCCTACTTCGGTGAGAAATTGAATGATGCTAGTAGGAGATATTTAGTTTATGATCAAGAATTCTATGCAATTGTACAAGCCTTGAAGAAGTGGAGACATTACTTATTACCTAAGGAGTTTGTGTTGTATACGGACCATCAAGCTTTGCAATATTTGAATAGTCAGACGAAGTTGAACAAGAGACACATGAGATGGGTAGAATTCTTACAAAGTTATACATTTGTGTTGAAGCACAAGAGTGGGAAGTCAAACAAGGTTGCAGATGCATTGAGCAGGAGGAGGATTTTGTTGACAAAGATGAAAGTTGATGTATTAGGTTTTGAGGAACTAAAGCACATTTATGAGGATGACATTGATTTTGGTAAGGAATGGAAGGATTATATGGAACCAATAGAGAAGAATAGGAGAAGATGGTTGGATTATTTAATTTAGGAAGCTATATTGTTAAAAAATAATCAGTTATGTATTCCTATAATTTCAATGAGAGAGAATTTGAACAAGGAAAATCATTACAGAGAATTAGCAGGACATTTTGGAATTGATAAGACAACAACATTAGTGAGTGAGAACTATTTTTTGTTGTAGTTGTATAAGGATGTTAGAGAGAATGTTCAAAGTTGTAGTGTTTTTCAAGTTGCAAAGGGAAACAGTCAGAAAAATGGGAAGTATACACCATTGACAGTACTAGAGAGACCATGGGAGGACATAAGCATGGATTTTGTGTTGGGATTACCTAAGACACCAAGGGGATTTGATTCTATATTTGTGGTTGTGGAAATATTTTCTAAGATGGTGCATTTCATACCTTGTAAGAAGAATAGTGATGAATTACATGTTACAAACCTATTTTTCAAGGAGATTGTAAGATTACATGGACTACCGAAGAGTATAGTATTAGACAGGGACACTAAGTTTGTTGTATATTAAAGGAAGACATTGTGGAAGAAGATGAAGATAGACTTGAAGTATAGTTCAAAATTTCACCCATAGATGGATGGAAAAATAGAAGAGGTAAATAGGAGTTTGGGGAAATTTTTGAGATCTTTGAATGAAGGGAAAGTAGGAAATTGGGATTTGATACTACCGCAAGCAGAATTTGCATATAAAAATTTAGTAAACTGGAGCACAGGGAAGACACCATTTGAGATAGTAATAGGACAACAACCTACAAGAGTAGAAGAGTTAAGGGATATCAATATGGAGAATAAAAGGAGTGTAGAGGCCGAATAATTTTTAAGATTCATGGAATTAATGTGTACTCAAATCAAGGAGCATTTGGAGAAGATGAACAATACCTACAAGGAGACAACAGAGAAGAAAAATAGACATAAGGAGTTTGTAGTTGGAGAGGAAGTAATGATATATATGAGAAAGGAGAGATTTCTAGTTGCCTGACATATAATAAGTTGAAGATGAAGAAGTTTGGATCTTGTAAGATCATCGGGAAGTTTGATTCTAGAAATTCATATGAAGTGGAACTACAAGAGGAATTTGGCATATCACCTATATTCAACATTGCATACCTATACCAGTATCATGAGGGAGAGTCACTAGAGGATAAAGAATTTGGTTTGTTGGACTAGATAACACATCATCCAAAGGAAATTGAAGAGATTTTAGACAACAAAATTGGCCATAGTACCAGAGGAAAGTAATACAAGGAATATCTAGTCAGATGGAAAGGAAGACCAAAAGAAGATTCATCATGGATTTCTCAAGCTAAAGGTGGAACGCATTGGCTTTCCTCGAGCCCTTAGAAAGTGAGAGGCTCACTTTTCTTCAACCTTGGGTGTCTGATGTAGGAGCATCCCAGGTTTCAAGCAATCTTGCATCAACCAAAAAATATCTGCATCCATGTTTGCATTTTAGTAGTTATCTGTTAGACCTAGTCTCAATGTTTCATACCACCTTGTACCATCAAAGCTCATGGAGCAAGATATATGATCTTTATGGAAACATTTAAATCATATCCAAAATTCAAGTGTTTTTGAGATCCCAAAACAAATTTATTGCTAACAGAATATCGATTGTATTTGGATAGAAAGCATTCACTGACCAATCTTAGCTTTTCAAGGGTGCAAACCTATTTCATGACTTATGGAGCTCAAGAGATTATTCCATAAGGATGTGCATTCATTGTGGGGCCTTTGTCCCAATCCACATCGTGTTTTTCCAAAGATCAAAGGAAATCATATGTTTTGGCCGACCTTCACATGTTTCATATATTTCGGGGTTTAAGACCTCTTGAGGCCGACACGAACCTTTTCTAAAGCTGGGAATTGATATGTATAGGTGTCATGTAGTTGCATTAGGAATCAAGTGATCAAGTAGTGAAGTAGAAAGAAATATCTAGGGTTTTAAGGGCTTTGACCCTCATTGTATTTCTAGGCTTTAATACCATATCATTCTATAATTTTGTATTTCTATAAGTCGAAAGGCGGGGCATGTTGCCAGTAATTAATTGAGCATTATCTATATTTCCATATGCGATTGTGTTCTTGATCATTTAGTTTTTGTTGTGCTTACTCTTGCTGCAAGGTTGGACAGTCCTATTCCTAGACCATCCATCCTTGATTGCAACACACACAAGCTGAAAACACTTGAATTATGATTGGTTGATGATTAATGTCAGGATTACCCTTGAAAATATGCTTTAATTAAGGCTTATGGATAAAATTTAAGGCTAATTAAAGCATAATAAATCCCAATTATTAAATAAAAAGCTTAGAGAAGTGTGAAAGTGTGTTAAAACACTTTACAACACCTTAAATAAGGCATGGTTAAGGTTAAAAAGAGATTTATTAGGTGTCATTAATTAATAAAACTTTAGAAAAGTGTGGAAGTGTGTTACAACACTTGAAAAAAATTAAGCAAGGTAAAATTTATATTCATTAGTTCACAAGGGCCGCAAACCTAATGTGAATTTTTTAAACACATTACAACACTAAATCAAGGCACCATTAAGCTCAATTCACAAGGAGGGACCAAACAAGCAAGGAAAAGAAAAAAAGGATAACTTTTTCATTTCCACATGAGGCATTAGTTCTCATTCTTCATAAGCTATCTCTACCATACCCTTATGCCACAAAAATTGTGAGAAACCAGATACCATTCATACTTGAGAAAATCTACAAGTCTTCAATGTAACTTGGATCTCAATCTATGTAGAGGAGGATGATGAAGGTATAATGTCAATTTGTGTTTATTTCCTTTATTATTTTCATTGATTTACCATCATTATCACTTTTACCTTCTTCATTTTTGCATGCCCGGTGGGTTACCCACCCCTTTTCTAATGTTCTATGAATTTTTCACGAGTTTTGGTGAAGCAGGTGCCATTTTCAGGCTAAAACTATGAAGCTATATCTTTGTTACACATAGTGACACCTCTATTTCAACAAAAGTGAAAATTTGTTCATAAAGTTGTTCCTCTATAGTTGCCTCATAGATTTGTGCCTATGTAGTGGCACCTTTGTTACCCAGTTTTGTGCCTTTCTTACCTAGTTTTGTACCATTATTTTTTAGATATTTTTTATAGTTTTGACCTATATTTAGGGTTTTTTAAAATTTTCAAGTCTTTTTTATAGGTTATCATCATTATAATATTCCAGTTTTGTAGGGGGGAATCATTATTTGCTTGCTTAAAATAAGACTCTTAGGGTTTCTCAAAGTTAGTGTTTCTTGTAAAGTTTCTAGGTCACCTAGGGTTTTTCTTACATTGAGATATTCTAACTATATTATCTAACATATTTTAGAAATATATTTGTGTTTTCAAGTGTTTTTCAGGCACAAATACTTGTTTCCTTAGTTGGGTTTGTGAAAAACCTCATTTTTTGACTCTTGGAACCCATTTTTAGGCTCTGTCTATGAAGCTGCATCTCTGTTTCATAGAGTGGCACCTTTGTTTCCTAGGGTTTCTTCAGGGTTTTTCTTCATCTGACCTTGTTTTTTGAGTCACTAGGGGCATGGTACAACTATTTTCTTAGGTGAGGGTATGTGTAGGATCATCATGGAAAAAACAGGCTTAAGTGGCAAAAAATTTAGAAAAATCAGAGTTAGGCAACTTGACGTAAAAATTTGAATAAGATATCTATATTATTTAAAAAATATGTAAGAATAGAATCTATAGAAAATTGAATTTAGTTTCTAAACTACTAGGTTTATTTAAAAAATAAAAAATCTATTTGGTGAAAATTTGAAATTTCAATGTAGTAATACTTAAATTTTAGGGAAAAATAAGAAGTAGGTGTTTGTCTAACCACCCTAACAACAATAAAATGATAATATATTTTTATAAGATTTTAGATATAAGTAGACGACTCATGTCCCAATGTGATGCATGTTCTTTTGTTATTTTTTTCCAAGTAAATAATTAATTATGATTTTTTTATTAAAACTTTTTAAAAATATAAAAACTTGTATGTCTGACCACCTTAACTTGGTCAAAAATTTATGAAATTCAATTCTTTTTTTTTTAATCCTATAGTATGCGAAGCATAGAATGTGACACATATTTTGGATTCAAAAAATGTGGTACCATTTGAAAGATATAGATGTTTTCAATCAACCTATCAATCAGGACTTTAGTCATAATTCAAATAGAAAATTAATAATTATTTATTAAATTCAAAGTAAAGCCTAATTTATATTGGTGGAAAGCTGAGAATCTCCCGTAAAAACCCTTTTCATTTCATAAATTTTGGGTAAAATAAAATTCGTCAGCCACATACCCTACACATACCCATCAGATCACAACTTTTTGGTCCATCATGATCCTGCACATACCCATGAATTGATGAAAAACATCATTTTTTTACCTTTGAAAGCTATTTTTTGCTCCTATCTATAAATTTGCACTTTTATCTCACAGAGTGGTGCCTCTATTTCAATAAAAGCATGGGTTTATGCATAAAGTTGTACCTTTTTTTTCAAATTGCATCTGTTAGGGTTTCTTGAGCTCCTTTCTTCATCTAACCTTCATTTTGAGTCACTACGTACATGGTGAAGTTGTTTCCTTAGTTGGGTTAATGAAAAATATTTTTTTTGAGCCTTGGAATCTATTTTTTGGGCTTATATATAAGGTTGCACCTATGTCTCATAGAGTGGTGCCTTTATTTCAACAAAAGTGCAACTCTATGCATAAAGCTATGCTTGTGTTTTATATTGTATCTTTTAGGGTTTATGGAGTTTTTTTCTTCATCTAACATTTGATTTTGAGTTACTAATGCATGATGTAGTTGTTTAACACTTGTAAAGGAAAAAAATCATAAAATTTTATCTTTTTGCTTATAAAAAAAATTTGTTTGAGGCTTCACCCCTACACCCTATCAATGGGGGATCATGTCCATCCCCCTGCACCCCCTATTGTTGGGTTATGAGTACCAACCCCCATTGCAAAAATGGGTTCCAAATTTCTATGGTTATCCTCATGCTAACATTAATTTTATTTGTGGTGCAGCTTGCAATCACTTGTCAAAGGAAAAATCATCAAACTACTAACATATTTCTTGTAGATTCGCTTGTCCAAGTCTCTCTCTTTTCCACTAATCTAGGAAAATTTCATTTTCTTAAGGTTAATGAACAATTTTTTGACCTGTCTTTGATTGAGTGGTGTGTATGCTCTCCTCTCACACCTAGTGTGTTCTTGAGGATCAAAAAAATCACTTACTTTTTTCTTTTGTTTTCTTTGTTATCCCAAGGATCCCAATCTGTGTATGCTCTCCCATTGTGTTTCGTATAATCTTGGGTGACCAAAAACACTTGCATCATTCCTTTTAGGGGGCTTTACTAGGGATTTCATTACTCTAGGGGATGACCTAAATTATCGTGTTCCAATAAATTATAAAGAGTGGGAGGTGAATCGAAAGACCCTCTTTTGGAAGTGGAATCTTGTCATTCTAGGGTAAGCCTCCAAGAACTTTATACCTTGGAGAATTGAAGGTGGATGGTGGGTTACCCTCTCCTCTCAGTTTTTTGGCATTATTCCCTTCCATCTATAAATTCTGGCCTTACATACCCTTGAGGTATTTGGAGGACTTCCTAGCAACCTTGTTCATCCTACATTAAAACTATTCACTTGTAGCTTAGTATGGTGCAGGTTAGATTTGATCATGCCCAAAGTTACTCACCATGTATGCCCTTTTTTGGGTTGACACATAATCCTTGGTTGGGCCTTTTCCTTCCAAGGGAAGAGGTGTAAAGGTAGTACACGACCTTTGCATACTCTAGGACACCCATTCAATTGAGAATATTATCCTCATGGCTCATGTTCCCAAATTAAGTCTACACACCCATTTGAATAATTTTAGGTTTGTGCAAGTTCTTGGTGTTTCTTCTTGTGCTAAACCAATGAATAACTATCTTCCCATTTCCTCCTAGTCACTTTTTTTGTGTGCTTTTAATTGTATCTCTTAGTTGAGAAAGAAAAACCTTCACCTCATCCTAACCAATTCTTCCTATTGTAATCATCATTTCAAATCCTAATCATACCACCTTTCCATACTAATCATCACCTTTCATCTTAATCATCTCATCATAATCCTCTATTATTAGTCTAATCATCCCTTCTAATCATAATCCCCCCTCAACTGATCAAAATCATCCCTTCTCAATTTAATCATCCATTTTCATCTTAATCTTCCCCATTATCCCAATTATCTATAAACATCCTAATCGTCCATAATAATCCTAACTATCCCCCCAATCACCCTAATCATCCATCTCATCCTAATCATCCCCTAATCTATATCCAATCCATCCCTAATCCATCATTTAGGACCCTAAACTTAATTTTCCTAATCATTTTGAGGTTCTAATCATTATCCTAATCATGCTTCACACTCCACATCAAAATCCTTCTTTCTTAATGTACTTTCATCCTATATTCACAATCATCCTTAATCCACATTCTTCACTATCATCCTTAATCTTGATCATCATCATCTTAATCCAATTCTCTTATGAACCTAATCCCATTCTAACTAAATCCTAATCTAATCCATCTTCCCCCATCAAAAATCTAATCATCCATTATCCATTTATCTATTTCAATAACACATCCAATCCCTAATCTTTAATAAAAAATTATCCTTTGAACATCAAAATTTGGTTAAGGACTCAATCTCCTTCATACCTCATATCCTTTCATCATCATCTGAATCTTACATCCAAAGATCCTATTCTTAGGTCCTATTCTTCTAATCCCAAGCTTTCCTCTTCCAATGAATCCTCCACCATCTCTAACCATCTAATCTATCCTCCATCCAACCCAAGCTATTCTAATCCACCTTCATCCATTCCAACCAACCCTAACCATATTTATGATGATGAGGATATCCTTGTTGAACAACCCAAATATGATCCCTATGATGATATTGAGAGCATTGTGTACCACCTTTAATCCATTATCAATAGATAAAATTCTCCAATATTCCACCAATCACCCATCCAAAGTGCCCCTCAAATCCCACCCACATCCTTATCACCCATTTCATCCCCATCCACCACCACTAATTTTTTCCTCACCCACTACTTCAATAATGATGAGGATTCCATGATTAGATATCTCCTTAGCATTGTGGTTAAACTTCCATCCTCTGAACCTTCATCCAATCCCAATCCATCTCCTCTTGCATATCCTTCCCCTTCCTTTGACAATGGAAACCAAGCCTCTAGCCTAAATCCCCCTCCAACCCCATCCACATCCCATATCCCCATATCCAAATCCTTTTCAAGGTTTTCATCCTTATCCTCAATTTACCAATCCATAGAAGCTTTCGCTTATTATTCCACTTGTTCATTTCCCACATCCTTACAATCCACATCACCCCAATCTTACAAATCAAATTCATCCCATGTCTCTCATAATTTCCTCCAAGAACTATTTGAAAATATGGCTAATTCCCCATGCAAACAAAAAGTTATGCAATCTTCCCTTAGCATGCATCCACCTTTATCACCCACACATCAAGATAAACCCCAATCCCCTGAATCTCATGAATCTCCTATCACTCCATCTATCCAAGTTGAAGAGTCTATCCAACCTTCCTCCCCTATGACACCATCCACATCTAATGAGCTATGTCCATATCCTAATCCAGAGCATGCTAACATAGATTCTCCTCCACACAAAGATCAAGGAACCCATTCTCCTCCATCATATGGTCCCTTTCCATCTCATGATCCCATTTCCAATAAAAAAACATATCCCTTCCATCCCATCCAATGATCCCTTTCCATCTCAAGAAAAAGATATTCCTTCATCCCCTCTCATGGTCCCCTCTCTCCCACTTCATCTTATGACATCCTTCCATTTTAAGATTAAAGTACCTCTTCCACTCCATTACATGATCCATCTCTAAATCAAGATAAAAGTACACCTTTCACCCCATCTAATGATCCTCTTCCCTCTCATGATCAAACCACCCCTCCCATTCCATGTCATGATCCCATTCCATCTCATAACCAAGAGAACAATATACCATTCACCCCATCCCATGATCCTAACCCAAGTCAAGATCGAAGAATCCCTTCATCTTCATGTCATTATACTAATTCTCCACAAGATCCCATCACCCCTATCGAAGCTACACATGAACCCCATACTTATCAAACAGGTTCCTACACTTTCATCCAAGCTAGTTTACTTCAAGAGCCTATCATTTCTTCCACATCACATCCCCCTCAAAATAGACTTGCATCTTGCTTCTAAAAAAACAAGTATCCCATTAGAAAAAGGATTTGTCAAACTATGCATTATCAAGGGAAAGGGTTAGGCCTTCATGAGCAAGGAATCTTAGAACCACTTAATATCAAAGAAAATACGAAATATCATGGCCTTAAATATGAAGCTCAAGACACTGGAACTCCTTTCACCCATCCTAAATCCATAAATCCCCAATCTAAATTCAAATATCCACATTCCCCATCCTCCAAATCTATATTGGTCCCTTATGTTCCAAGTCTCAATCCCTCATCCTTTTCCATCTATTTTGGGTCCATATGTCCCAAAACAACTTCCTTCATCCCCTCCATCCATCTTGGGTCCTTACATTCCACCACTTATCACTCCTATTCCAAAATCTCTTTATCTTATTTATCCATCATCTCAAATCCCAAATCAAGATCAACCAAGGCACACATCTTTGAAATCCTTCGAACATTATACCTACACCAACTCATCCATAATACATTCACATCAATCCTCTCCATCCAAAAATCCCATTTCTCTTGGAAGCAATTTGGATTCCAAATCTTAACTGTATAAAGCCAAAAATCCATAAAATTTCAAGGATGAACATGTCCACTCAAAATGACATGCAAAAAAAAAATTGACCTAAAAGTAAAAAGGTAAATCCAAAAAGTCACAAAGGCCTATCAAGTAAAAAAAAAAACCCGTGTGGATCCAAAAACTACTCATATAATCCATGCATCTCAAATAAAAAAAAAAAATGGCATCTAAACTTACTTATCCAAAAGCTTCACCTAATCCTAAGTTCTTCACCCCATCTAATAATCTTTCATCACCTTCATCCATTTTGGGTCCTTATATCTCAAAATCTACATCCTCCTCCATCTAAACCTCAAAATATAAAGTACATGCTTCTCTTCCACAACTCCACACCCTTCAAGGTGTGTTCCAATGTTTATCTTACCAAAATTTCCATCTACTCATCTACATGTCTTCCATCAACCAATCTATTAACCAACTTCTACCCTCCATCATTCCACCCCTCTTATCCAATCCTTTGTATAGACCCATATATATTTTATTCCCCTTACCATCATTCTAACAATGTATAAGAGCATACATACAATTACCATGGTCCATTATAGCACATAATCAAGGTATACCATCTATGGAACTAGATTCTTGAGTCCTTCCTCAATATCCCTGTCATCCATCCACTAATGTCTAATTTCCCCATTCTCTTGCACCCTATACTTGGGAGAAAGGTTCATCTATACCACATATTATCCACATCCTCCACTATCATTCATCTTCTATCCATCATCCTATCTAAATCCATCCTCCCTTTTCCCTCCTTTTATCTTGACAAGGTTAAGTATCTACATGAGCATCACATCTCCTACCTCCCTTATGCTATCCATATCGTTCATTCCATATCCCCCATCCTATCTAAAACAATCCACCCTTCTCATATTTGATCTTGATAAGTATTCTTCATGCTATCATATGTATCCATATCCCTTATTATCCTAAGTCTCATATCCCTTATCCTACCTCCATTCTCCTATCCTATCCAATTCATCCTCTCTCTTCACCCTTGATCTTTATAGAAATATAGGGGGAAAATATCCATTCATGCTTTAGAAAATGAAATCCTTACTCTTATTTCCATCCATGTCCTTTATGCACTATCCTTCCATCTCATTCTAATATTCTTCCATCCATGATTGCACTACCCATAGTGTGGGTCATCTTAGTCCTTTGCAACTATTCCTTGGGAGCTCCCTTCCTCTTATCTCCCATCACCATCCATCATCCAAATCATTCTCTCCTATCCATTGAATTCCTCCATCCTCCCATCCTTTTCCCAATGCTTGGTTCCCCCTTGTCATTGGATCTCATCCATTCATATATCCTAATCATCCCATCCTCTATCCAATCTTATCTTATCCATCTATCCTTTCAATCCATCCATTCCAATCCAATGCATCCATTATCCTAATAATTAATTAAATAAATTTACATTTATTTAATTAAATATAACCTTAGCCCCCCAAGCCTTCCAACTAAATAAATTAATTTATAATTAATTTATTCATTTAGGATAACTAACCTTCATTACCATTTTATCATTATTTAATTCCATCCTAATCACCATTAGCCCATTCTCCAACTTTTAACCCTATCCAAGTTAATGAACCCATGGTTTGTTAACTTAACACATCCCTATTAAATTTGATTTATCCATGATTAATTGATTTAATCCTTAAACCTAACCACCATTAACATTATTTCCTAATTTTTAATTCTTTGCACCTCCCCCAAACTTGTCACCATGTGACAAGTGTCCTAGCCTACCCATCCTACCTTACTCTCATACATGTGTGAATCCCACCTACCTCTTACACAAATCCACTAACCTCTTACACAATCCCACTATCTCTTCCCTATGTGTTCTCACACATGTGTGCAAATACCTCTCTCTTACACTCCTTTCCCTCTTGTGACACCTGTCACAAGGCTAATCCTCTATCACACAATTAAATCTTGGCCATTGATCAAGTCAATGCATCCTATCCCTTTGTTCCTCTCATCAAAATTCTATATATTGAGATATTGGCTCTCATTCTTCATAATATATCTCTACCATACCCTTATGTTTCAAAAATTATGATCAACCACATACCATCAATACTTGAGAAAATCTACAAGACTTGGGTGTAACTTGGAGCTCAATATATGGAGAGGATGGTGATGAAGGTATAATTTTAATGTGTTCATTTCCTTTATGATTTTCATTAAATTACCATCATTATCACTTTTACCTTCTTCACGAGATATAACAATATGATATCAAAAATGAATAGGAAAAGGTAAAATATGGGTAAAAACATGGGAATGATAATAGTATATGAAACAAGAAGTGAAGATGGGAAAGAAATATAAAAGAGAGGAAGTTCTATGAAATAATAAGGAAATAAGAGATATGGGGTAAATCAAGAAAATAAAAGGCAAACTGTGAGAAACCCAAGTGGGACATAAAAGAAAAGAGAAAGGTAAATAAATCATAGGCATAAATAAGATATAAATTGAAGATCCTGCCACTTTTATGATTGTTTCACTCAAAAAGAATGAATTGAACTATTCACATACTGAGAAATATGTAGTTGTAGTTAAAGTTGTTAAACAATTTATATTTTACATTCTACATTCTCACTATTTAGTGTATGTGTTTGATCCTATAGTCAAGAGCATTCTTACCCAATAGGAGATTGGTTGAAATAAGAGGAGAGATTGGGTGGTGAAGGTACAAGAGTATGACTTGGAGGTCAAGCCTACTAAACTGGTGCGAAGTAGAGGTCTTTGCAAGCTCATTATTGAGAATAAACTAGAAGAAAAAGAAGAATCTCTTATTCAATTTTTTTCATAATTTTGCAAGACCTGTGGTTTTCTAATATTTCATATTATCTTACCTATGGATAATTCCCCTCACAATTGTCTCTCATAGAAAGGATAAATTTGAAATTGAAGGCATCTAAATATGTGATCTAGAATGATACTCTATACAAAAGATCCTTAGATGGGAATTTCTTGAGATGTGTAGATATGGATCAACAAAAAATCAACTTTTGGAGGCCTTCCATAATGAAGTGTGTGGTAGTCATTTCTCATCCACTATAATTTCTTTAAAAATTCTTAGGCAATGTTACTACTAGTCAGTTATGTTTAAAGATGCTTATCACTAGGTGTAGACTCTTAAATAGTCCTGATCGGTATTACACATCTAAATTTGATTAATAACATCGTTTCTTCCTAAATCACTCTTGCTATAACCATTTAATTAAATAATATGTATTATTTACTTAAATTCATCAATTTATTCTATTAATCAATTAATTAACTTTATCAAATTAATTCATCCTCTTCTCACTAAAGTTCATCCCATTTAATTAAATAAATAAAATTATTTAATTAAAACCCCAATGTCCTCTCATTTGATTAAATAAATCTAATTATGTAAACAAATGTCATAAATCCCCCTACTTTCCTAAGTTAGTTAATTCTAAATTAATTAACCTTAAGCTATCTCCTAATGCTCATTACTCATTTCTCTAGCTTTTAAACTCACCTTGGTCAAATAAACCCCTAGTTTACTAACCAAGTTGCATATGGAATCCATTTATTTTAATTACTAATTAACCTATTTTCCCTCACAAAGGAATATTCTTTGAGAATAACCCCTCAACTTGACTTTCCCTCCAAATTTTTTAAAAACCTCTTACAAATCTCTTTAATGTCTCTTACAAAGACATTCAATTCTTCTTACATGCCATCTTGTCTCTTACAAGGGCATTCACTCCTCTTACATCCTCACCAACATTCCCTTACACCCTCAACCATATTCATTCAATTCTCTTACATTCTCTTACACCCTCACCTACATGCCTTAACTAATCACTTCTTTCAAAATGTGCTCACACATATCCCCATGAATTTCATTAGCCTTGTGACAAGTGTCACAAGGCTATTGGTTCCCATTTTAGTCCCACATTGCCCAATTTTATCCATTCTTCAACCCTTCTTTCCTATAATTAGAGGATTTCTCGATTAAATATGGATCCACAACTTTATGCATTGTTAATATACTCAAATTCATCACTTAGCTATATAATTTCATCATATTGGCTTGAGTTCATCACATTTTGCATCAAAAACCACCATTGCTCACCAAGAATCTTGAAGCTTATCACAAGGGATTGGGAAAGGGCCACTTTCCATGTTAAAAAGACACCAATCCCCCTATGGTATGGAGGTTTGATTGATTTGCATAGGTTTACATGCCTTTATTTGTTTGTTCTTCATGCTTTTTCTTCATGTTTCCTTAACTTTGAGTGATCAAGAATTTCATAAGGAATGGTTGTTTGTGTTTGTTAATATGACTAACCTTGTTTCTTTTAATTATGTTTAGCCAGGTGTAGATTATCATTCACATTTTGGCTCTAGAATGAAGGCTAACCACTTAAAAAAATTATGTTTTGGCTTAGAAATCACATTTTTGTAGGTCCTAGAAAAAAAGTCATTTTCTGTAGCCAAAGCGTCACTTTTGATTATTGTGCCACTATTGTAGGAAAATCTAGAATTACTTCTAAAATACATTGCTATTGTGAAGGGGGGTCACTTTTGATGTATTTTGTCACTTTGGTCTCTTCTTTGTCACGTCATCTTTGATAAAGCACCTCCTTTGACCTTTTTGTTTTCTGTCGACTTGCAAGTTTCACTAGAGTGTCACTTATGTGTTAGCACCAGTTTTGATTTTTAGTGTTTCCTTTGTGCTCTCTATCCACAACAGAGTGCCACTTCTGCTATTCAGCAGAGAGCTTCTTGTGCAAAATAACACCACTTTTGCAGAAACAACACCATCTTCGCTAGTCTAGAGCCTCCTTTGTAGATTTGAAGAAAGCATTAACCTAGAAGATAAAAACCATTCTTAAATGCTCATTTTAATAGCTTAGGGAATGTATTTTTTCTTTTCATTTTCTATTTTAGGACCAACTAATTTCTTTTTGGGATTAAATTTAACCATTGCTTTGATCTTTTCAAGTTGATTAAAATTGAACCTACAAACTTACTAGTCATTGCTATGTTGGTCTAAAATTGAAAAAACAAACTCACACTTAGATTTGGTGCTTAAAATGAAGTCACTATTGCTTTGAAGGATAAAATGAATAAGTATTTTTAGTTAGTGATCTTGTCTTTGACACAATTTAAGTGTGTATCCTCTCCGCTTGCACTTTGTGTAATCTTGGGTGAAGAGAAACACTCAAAAGTGTATTTTTTTATGATTGTGAGTCACCTTTAGAGAGCCTTCCTCCCGACTTGTGAGAGGGAACGACCCAATTGGTACTTCCATTTTGGTTCACTATATAAATAATTTGTGTGATGAAAGTCATCAACTAGTTGGTGTGGATGCTCTATATAGGTGAATGTCTCCCTTAGTATCCTTGTGATGCGTAAAAAACCTTAGATATTTCTAAGGCTTGGGAGGCCTCTTAATTGAGTGAATCTTCCCATGTATAGACACCAGTTTATCCCAAAATACTATCATTAAGAACCTTGTTTGTAGTGGCCAACTTTGTATATCCAATGAGTTTATCAAAGTGGTGCATTGGAATTAGATTCCAAGAAGTTACTTTCCATGTCCAATATTGGTTAAAGTGTAGAGGTTAAGCCTTCATTCTTAACATACCTCTACACTCTTTCCTTGATTGCATGTAAAATCATAATTTCTACTACAAATGGCATGATGCAAGACCACCAAGAAAAATGTACCATTCACCTAGGATTGTGTTGCTTGTGAGTCAAATTTAACACATTGCTTGGTTCCAAAATATTTAAAAAAACATCGAACAATCATCATATTTCAAACCCTTTACAAAGTGTTAATACCTTTGAAGAGTCCAATATTAATGCTTGTGCCTAAGGATTTTATCTTTAGAGGCTTCTAAATATTTAAACTCATATCTTAATTCACACTCTTCAAAGTCAACTTAGATAAACTATGGCCTTGGATTCTTGATTTTCACATAATGGACCTTGTGGAATGAAAGGTTTCTTAGAAATAGATATTTAGTTTGAAAGTTAAGAAAGACAAGTGGATGTGGTAAACATAAATTTATTAATCAAGATAAACTCACAATTGGACCCCACACATGCGCTTATCTTCATGATCTCTTGCAAGACTAAGATCCCTAAGCAAAGATCTGCCTCTCACTTTTTCAAGAATAGAAATAATAGTTCAACGTCTATCAAGAAATACATTTTGAGGAACTACCACAACTAGGATATCGTGGTGAGAAATTTTTACACACATCTTTTGAGAGACGAACCAAACTTGCATATTCAATATGAGCCTAGAATTTAAAGCATTGATCTTTTGGGTTTGAGTTACTCAGGGTAAAGTATGTTCTTCAATATATTGGTCTTATAAAAAAATTCCATTTAGGCTCACTTAGGATAAAAACAAACACTTCATCCATCCCCAAAACATCTATCAAAATCCATCCCACAAACAACTTCTTAGAAATTTGGAAACATCATTATGCTAGACTTGGGAAAATCATTCAAAACAAATAAAAATAACTTTGTTTAGTTAGGTGTGTAGGAATGAATCCTTTCTCACACATTTAGTTATATTAGCATCTTTTGAACAAGCTTATCCAAGGATCACAAGTCCATCCTAGGATTTACAAGTTCATTATCCAAATCCAAGCATCAAAATCAAATTTTGAAGTCTAGTATCACCCAAAGTTATTAGAATTTCAAACACCCATATCATTCACCCATTCATATTTCATTCCATCATCATTTGATCCTAAAACACCATAGAGGTTTCTTTTTGTACCTAAAATTAGATCAACCAAACAAAGTAAAATTTTCATCACACATACTTTCTAAAAGTTGTTCCCAAATTTTCTGGTCCAAATAATATCACAACACAAGAGGAGCATGGAACAAAAAAGGAAACATCAATCATGGGTGATTTAAGCCAAACTAAATCTGATCCAAGGGAATCTACCAACCCTCTACCTAATCCTCCTCAACTACCTCAAGATTTTGAAGAAGGGAGGTGTCAAGTGGAGGATGTCACAAACACTTACAAAGAGATGTCCCATGATGAGTTTCTTGAATTGGTACAAAATCCATACACCCAAAAACTTTTCCACACAGGCATGACTCAATCCCACCCAATACATGTTGGAATTGGTAAAGAAGGGTCTAAACTCCCTTCCACTTTTGATGTGAGCACCATTATTGAGAAACCTTTAGGTACCATCCCCCAAGAATATTTCACACCATCTTTTAAAACCATAGTCCAACCCATCTCCCAACCATCATCATCACTCATGCTAAGTCAACCCATGAACACCAAAGGGAACCCACTACTTCAAGCCTTTCAAGGGAACCCACTTGTCAACAATCAAAACTTGGAGGCTAGCACATTCTTGGTTATGCAAAACACCATCCCACAAGACCCTCAACAACCATATGTGCCATGTGTTTTCCATGACATAAATAATACATCCACTTTTCATGCCACACCTGCCTAAACCCTTGATACACAAGGATACACTCCCAACATCTCACAAGGACAAATGGATCTATTTAGAAAACTGGCCACCTTTGATGCTTCATCTTCACTCCTACATGGAAACACAACTCAAACATACCCACTAGCTCCCATCATAACTCCATCACCTACCTTAATCCAAGGTTTAAATAAAATCACTTCATCGAATACATTGCCTCCAAATCAAACCAATCAAACCAACATATCCAACAAAAATCAAACCAACTCATCAATCATAAATCCAAATATGCCACTAATATTGCAACACCAAGTGGCCTCATCCCAACCATTGATCACATCATCAACAACATCCCAAGCACCAAAAAGTCAAGTCTCTCAAGGCTTAGGCAAGAAAAATGCAATCTTGAATCCACTATCTATCACCCAACCCCTTGTCATCACACAATAACCACCTCAACAACCAACCCAAAAACCCCTCAACATATCATCACAACAAAATTTGCCACCCCCACCTCAAAATACCAACACATCAAATAATTATGGAATCATGTTGCAAGTAGCACAACAAGCATGCCAGAAGGCATTACAAAAATTACAGGCACAACAAATGCAAGCATAAACACCAACCCAAGCACAATCCCAAGCTCAAGTGCAAGCTCAAGCACAAGCACAAGCACAAGCATAAGTGAAATCCTTGCTACAATAACAAAAAAATGCAAGCACAACAAGCACAAGCTCAAGCCTTACAAAAACAACAAGCGCAAGTGCAAGCATTACAACAAAAAGCCTATCAAAATGCTCTACAACAACATCATGCAAAACAATAAGCATTGATAGCACAACACTATGAAACAACACAACAATAGGCATAGTAGCAAGAACTATTAGCACAACAATAACAAGAAGCCCAACAACAAGTGTTGTTGGCACAACAACAAAAATAGGCATAACAACAAGTGTTGCTTGCACAACAACAAAATCTTCATTAGACCTACATGAACGCACAACCAAATGCCTTGAGCCTTAATATGAAACGAACATATGCCACCCCATCATTCAAAAAACAAAAAGACCCACCACACACATCACATAACACCACCATACTGCCTCAAAACATGTACATTCCACCACCCAATCCACAAGATGATATTTCCACATAGGTTGAATTTCTCTTGTAGCAAATAAAATACATTCAATCTGGAAGATGAAAAAATCATACAACCAATGGGATTTTTGCCCCTATCCCTTTGATAGGAACATTTTCATGGTTCCATTCCAACCAGGATTTGAAATACCAAAATTTGATAAATATAGAGGAAAGGGAAATCCTAAGGACCATATCATATAATTTCATGTACATTACATGAAAGTGGCATATGATGAATCTTATCTAATGCGAATCTTTCCCCGAAGCTTGGCTAGTTCTACAATTGAATGGTTCACCTGCTTACCTCTTGGAATCAAAAATTTCAAAGACATCATAGACCTATTTATAGAAAACTTCTCGTTTAATCTAGACATGGATTTAAGTTTGGAGGAATTATCTAACCTCAAAAAATATAGGGGAGAATCATTTGCAACCTTCTTATAGTGATGGAGGTCTACAGCTAGCAAAAGCAAATGGTCCATGCTTGAGGAGCAAAAAATTGGAACCATCATTTCCAACTTCAAGGGAGAGTTGTCCTTCCAACTAAAAATGCAATGCATCACAACATATGATCAATTAATCCATAAAGCTCTCAACATTGAGAGAGCCCTCATAGCACAAGGGAACACACCCACATACAAGGATAACCAACCATTAACAAGCTATAAAGAAAAACCTCACACTTGGGCCAAAAACAAAAATGTTACTAATGATGCCATTGTTGATGCCAAAGTAGTTATTAGTGCTCCAAGAAAAAACACACACCAAACTCATCAACCACAAGTCAACACACAATAACCCATCTATCAAAACACAACCCAACAATAAAAATCCAAGTAATAAATAACATAAACGCTCAAAGATGTTCGCCCCCTAGGAACAATTATCCATAAAAACACAAATATACACCATTGGGGGAACCTATTGAATCTATCTTACAACAACTAGTCCAAGCAAACCTCATCATGCTCCCCATTTATGAGAATTACTAAGAGCCTCAAGTTAAACCACATGTTATAATGAGAAGCACCTTTTTTATTTTCACAAGACCAAGGGACATGTGATAGCTAGCTACATGAGGCTCAAAAATATCATCGGCTCGAACCTCATCGACGATAAGACTATAACCATCGACCAACCAGTAGGGAACCAAGATCTCAAGTTATATACAAACCCGATGCCAAATCATAACAAAGGGAATAATAATGGAAAAGGAAAGAACTATACCAATGTAAACCATGTCTATGACCATGTTGTAGCATCATTAGATGAATTTTTGGCAATCATCAATATCAAAGGGCCTAAAGTAGAGTGTGGAGTCACCACATGTAGCAACAAGATCTCTATCTTGGGACCATCACCACCACCTAGGGCACCACCTACCAATCCAAAATCTAAGCCTAGTGACCATAACATCTTGGAACAATTGAAGAAGAACCCCCACCTAGATCTCCATCTTGGAGTTGCTTAAAATATCGCCTGCACATAGGGATATTCTAGAGAAGGATTTGTTTGCATCCACCATTCCCACTGATATTGATGCCGATCAATTCTAAGTTATGGTCAGACACATCACCACGTGCCATATTTTTACATTTTCTAAACATGACCTCCCAATGCAACCATCCCATAATCATGTACTCCATCTTGAGGTCTTGGTTCACAAGAAAAAAGTCAAAAGAGTCTTGGTGAATGGGGGTGAAGGCTTAAATATTTATACCTTGTAGCTAATCAAGAATATGGGATTCTTCGAAGATGTTATTAAAAAATGAAAGGGTATCACCATCAGGGCCTATGACGATCAAGAATGGGTATCCCAAAACACTATCCAACTTCCCATTCAAGTGGGACTGACCATTATAGAAACTACATGCCAAGTCCTCAAGCTTGATCTTCCATATAACATTCTCTTAGGAATACCATGGGTCAATGGAATGCAAGATGTTGCATGTACTTACCATTAATGTGTAAAATTCCCTTACCAAAATCAAGAAGTCATGATTCATGGCGATCCTAAGTTGTTCTATTATTTCAAGAATCGGGAAGCCAATTATTACAAAATCCCATAAGTTCCTAAGAATTATGAAGGACCATCCCCCTCATCCTTTTTTGACCCATCCACTTTAGCCTCTACATCTAAGACAAAGACACCCATCATCTCTAATACCCCAAATATCAAAGTTGTAATCAGAGACAATGGTTGTGGGGACTATAACTTGCAGAAGGGCGCATATGTGTTAGGGGAGTTACCACAATCTCCTAAGTCTCATGGAATACCACAACCTAGTGATGGCACATCCCAAACATTCACAACATCTCCTATCACTTTAAAAAATGGGGGGATTTTAGAAAAGAGGTTGTGGATGAAGAAGATATATCCAACTTACTATATCAAGATAATATACCCACGCTCATTCTTCCAATGGAGGAAAACAAGGGTCTACAACTAATGTTTGGGTGGGGCTACAATAAGAATGAAAATATTGGACATAATGATAATGGCTTGTTAGAACCTATTATTCTTAAGAAACAACCAAAAAATCTTGGTCTTGGTTGTAATCGTAGTAAGATTCACATCGTTGGTGCTCTCGTTAAATCAATCAAGCTTCCCCCTCATTACTGATATCCCTTAGTAGTTCTCCCAATAGTTTCTCTAACCTACCCATTCTATTTGAGGATTCCTCTCTTTTAATGATAGCCACCACATCATTTGAGTTAAGTAATCAAGCCATTGAGTTAAAACTCATCTACCCCCAACTCATAAACTGGGAGAAACAAGGACCACCAGTATTGGATTCATTCAAAAATGATGAGGCTCTCTCTAAATTCATGGGACTAAGGGGAAACATGCCATATGGAGATCACAAAGTAGGATTTGACATTGAGTTAGATGTGCATGCCTACTATTGGGAAATAATTGAATCTCTTAGTTGCAAAATTGAAAACCTAAGAATAACATCTCAATCCTTAAGTGAAAACCACATTGTGGCACTTTTCAATCCCAAAATAGTAAAAACAAAGGAAATATTTGATGGTGAAAACCTCTTTGAGGCACCAAAGGATGAGGGATTCAATCTTCCCCTTAGTGCTATTCATCAAGAGAAATCATTAGTCCTAGCATAAAAGTGCAACCTAGTGAATGTAGAAACTGAAGAGGCACCACAAATCACCTTCTATGAAGAGTCATTTTTTACTAAGGAACAAGAAAATCTAGTAGCATTTCTAAAAGAAAGTAAGGTGAATTTTTTTTGGACATATTCTAACATGCTAGGCCTTGATCTTGAAGTGGTTGTCCATCATCTAGCAGTATATCTTGAGGAAAAAATAGTTAGACAAAAATTGAGAAGAATGCATCCACAAATAGCATTGCTAATCAAGATAGAACTATAAAAACTCCTTGATGTAGGGTTTATCAGGCCCATTGATTATTCAAAATGGGTTTCCAATATTGTACCAATTTCCAAGCCCACTGGGGGCATAAGAATCTACACTAATTTTAGAGATTTGAACAAATCATGTCCCAAGGATGATTTCCCTCTGCCAAACATTGAAATAATTGTGGATCTCACCGTAGGACATGAGATGTTATCATTGATGAAATTTTTTTTTGGCTATAACCAAATTATGATCGCTAAGGAGGATCAATACAAGACAAAATTCATGTGTCCATGGGGCATTTATTGTTGGAATATGATTCCATTCAAGATAAAGAACACATGAGCCACCTATCAAAGAGCTATGACATTTATATTTCATGACATGATCCACAAGACTATAGAGGACTATGTCAATGACATATTAGCTAAATCCAAGAAACAACGAGATCACATAGCAATCTTGGGACCAATATTTGACAGACTTGATGAGTACAAGGTATGGCTTAATCCAAATAATTTTTCCTTTGGCGTAACTTCAAGGAAGATCTTGGGCTATATCGTATCATTGAGAGGAATTGAGATAGATCTCACAAAGGTCAAAGCAATCCTCCATATGGAGGAACCACAAACATTGAAATAGCTAAGGGGTCTACAAGGATGACTACAATCAATTAGAAGGTTCATAACACATCTAGCAGATAAGACCATCCCCTATTCTCATCTACTTCACAAGGGGGTAACATACAAATGGGATGAGAAGTGTGATAATGCATTCAACCAAATCAAGGAATGTCTACTAACACCACCCATCCTTATGCCACCGATCTCAAACAAACTATTGATACTATACATATCCGCTACAATAGTAGCCCTTGTTGCTCTTTTGGCCTAGCATGATGAAATGGGAAAGGAGAGGGAAATCTACTCTATCCATATAAATTTAGTGGGACATGAGCTCAATTACACTTTCATAGAGAAGGATTTCCTTGTAGTTGTATTTGCCTCACAAAAATTTAGACACTACATGCTTTCCCATCAGATAAAGCTTAACGCTAAGATAGATCCACTGAAATATCTATTAGCTAGGGAAAATTGCATAGGGTGGATGGCTAATTGGGCCATGATCTTGAATTTTTTTGACATAGAATAAGTAGAATGGAAAGCCATCAAAGGGAAAGAAATTGCATATCAACTAGCCAAAAGCACCCATATATGAAGATAATCCACTAGTTTCAAATTTTCTAGATGAGTCAGTCTTTCTCTTGAATACAATATATCATTGGAAAATGTATTTTGATGGTTCTTTCACACTACATGGATTAGGATCAGGTGTCCTCTTCATCACCCCGCAAGGGTATTTTATCCCAAAATCATATCAGTTGTCCTTCCCATGTACAACAATATAGCAGAATATGAGGCTCTTATCATAGGACTCATAATAGTAGTACAATTGAAAACAATCTCACTAAAACTATTTTGGGATTCACAACTAATCATCAATCAAGTCAATGATGAGTATCAAACTAAAGATGACAAGCTCACTCCATCCAAGAAGCTAGTTGAAGATCTTAAGGAGTTCTTCATCGATATCACCTTTGAGCAGATACCTTGAATGAATAACAAAGCTACAGATGCTATGGCCACAATCAAATCCTTGCTAGATATTCCAAAGAACACCAATCAATGCAAATTTCTTATTGAGAAGCTTCTCATACCATCTTTTGAGGTACCAGAATCTAATTTTGTGTGTGAAATCATTGGTCCTGGTGATCACTGGTAACATGAAATATTTACATACCTAAAAAGAGGAATTCTCTCAGATGAAATCACCTCAAACCTAAAGAAAACCTTTGTTAAAAATTCATCTCATTTTGTTATCCTAGGAGATACCTTTAACTGTAGAAATATCAAGGGGACCCTATTATGATTCCTTAATCCTAATGAAGCTTTGATTGCTTTGATTGAAGTACATGAAGGTATTTGTGGATCACACTTGAGTGGTATGGACTTGGACAAGAAATTGTTGAGGACATGGTACTATTGGCTAACCATGGAGAGAGAAGCTCATGACTATGTCAAGAAATGTTTGCAGTGTTAGTAGCATGGGGACCTTATCCAAGCACCAAATCAAGAAATTCAACCCATTATTACACCTTGGCCTTTTTCACAGTGGGGATTTGACCTCATAGGGAAGATCACACCTACCTCATCCAACAACCACAAGTTTATTATTACCTCCATGGAGTACTTTATGAAGTGGGTTGAGGCCATCCCTATGACCTATATCATGGGAAAGCAAATCTCTAAGTTCATCCTAAATTACCTTATATATCATTACAGTGTTCCCCAAGTCCTTATCTCAGATAATGGGACACTTATCAAGAATCAGGGTGTTCGCAAGTTATGCTAAAGATTTAATATCCAACACCAGTTCTCCACCCCTCATTACCCCTAAGGTAATGGCCAAGCTGGGGCTTCCAATAAAACCATCTTGAAAATCTTCAAAAAGACGGTCAATGAAGTTGGTCATGATTGACACTTACATATAAACCATTCCATATGGGCTTATAGAACCAATATCTGCATACCTACAGATGCAACAACCTATTCCCTAGTTTATGGATTTGAGGCTATCCTACCTATTGAGGTCAAGCTCCCATCCCTGAGAATATCATTGCAGAATCTTATCACTGATGAAGAATATCGAGTGTCATGGTTGAATGAGATGGAACTACTGGATGAATGTCACCTAGATTCCTTGAATGACCTACAAGTTTATCAGAACTTCCTCAAGAGGAGCTATAACAAGAAGATAAAAACTTAGTCCTTCCAAATCAGAGAGCTCATGTTGAAGGAGAACCAAAAAAATGTACCCAATCCTAACAACAAAGGAAAATTTGAACCTAATTGGTTGGGACCCTTCATCATCATGAAAAGTTACAAGTTAAGAGCATATCACTTGTCCACACCTGAAGGTGAACCCTTGCAGGATCTGATTAATAACTCCCATCTCAAAAAAAATTATGCCTAGGCTTGAAAGGTATAAATACAAAAATATAAAAAAACTCAAAAAATTATCAAAATAAAATAAAAAATTAAAAACTAGATTGAAATAGTGAAGAAAAAAATCATCCTCTAGTGAAAACCACTTTGGTGACACTTTGGACAAGTAATTTGGTGAAAACCTAGCAAACAAGCGCCTTTTGTAAATAAGCACTTTCCACCCACCATCAATTCTTTGGCTTGTTTTGCATCACCTTCCATTGCATTCACCCTTTATTCTACGATTCTTTCCATCACCCATTTGCATCCACATCATGGATTGATCTTGTAAGTATCATGTTCCCTTTTAGTACTACTTAGCACATGCCTAAGATCAGTTTGTCTTGCCTATTTCGAGGTATTCGATCACATCACACTAGGGGAAATTTTCTATCCTTGTATTGGATCAGATTCATGTATATCCTTAAGGTCTTTCATAACATCCAAAAAAATCCAAAAAATATTCATAAAATCATAAAATCCAAAAAACATCCAAAACATATCAAAATCCAAAAATAGGTCAAAAAATGAAAATGTCAAAAACAAAGTAACCATGTTGAACTACATTGTCTCTGAGCTTGAACATAGGCAAGGCTAATCTTTGATCAACCCCCGAGGCATTAGGATAGTTCCTTTAGGTGTCCATCATAATAAACTGGCAATCCAAACATGTTCATAGTTCTCATTAATAAACGAGTCTCTGCCAGTCAAACTACATGGTCTCTGTGTGTATAATGTAGGCAAGGCTAATCATTGATCAACCCTCGATACCCATAGGATAGTCCTTTAGGCTAGGTTCTTGGTCAAAATATCAGAAAACACAAAAAAACCATTGAAAAAATTGAAAATAAAAACATTTGTAAAACAACCCAAAAATTCAAAAAATAGCATCATAACATTTCAAAAACACCCAAAACATTGAAATATTCTAGAAAAAAAAAAACATCCATCCCATTTCGCTCGCAGTAAACATCCACCCACAATAAATTAACCATAATCTTCACACTTTGGTAAAACAATTGGAAACAAGTACAACAAATTTGTAAAGTGTAAACCTAAGTGAAAAGGTCTCAAGTCTAGTCAATAGGTAAACAAGTTGGTAAAATCTTAGTATCAATAGCCCATCATCTCATTAGTTTCAGAATCTTCTAATAATCATGTCCTAGGATGCATCCTTCCTACAATGGACATCACAATAGTTTAAGTCTTGCCTAAAGGTATGAAGAACATTAGCTTGTTTATTTTCTTGATCTTTCATTATGATTTATCTTATTGCACCCATCCCAATGACCTCTCAATGATTTCTATCAAAACAATTTAGAGAGAAAAGAATGGGGCATGGATCATTATCTTTCGTTTCTTGTGCTTGTTGGATATCATTATAAAATAACCTTGGTGAAGGCTTGCTTTGTTAGATAGGTATGGAGGCTATTTTGTATAGCTTGTTGACTATTAAATGGGGAGGCTATGCCTTTTTGTGTTTTGGTTTGAGATGTTTGAAGCTTCTAAAGTACATCCTAGCAAGGTTTCCGTATGTCTAGTGTGAAAATGGATACTCCTATTTGTTTTTTGAGTCAAAGTCCATTTCACTAGATACCACACCATCCTAGTTATCCTTACCTTGATTCATTGTATCTATGTGTTTTATCAAACATAAGGAAATTTGTTCCATTTATGTCCCAGTCTCTTGATAATAAAATCACCATCATTCATCATCATATCTAATAAAGTCTTGATGACTCATAGACTTGTTAGACTTCTGCATCTTCTCAAAATCATTGGTTGATCCCTCACATTCTTCTATCTTCTTTTTGTTCTAACCACATGCATATGGAGATGCATTAGTTCGGTGGATCTATGGATCTATCTTTCTTTTGGACTGATGTTTTGGTGGCTACCTCTCAGGGGGAGCAAGTACTATTAGGTGTTTTCATTGTAAGTATTTTGTATTTCTATGTCAAAGGAGAAATTAATGTAAAAGACCATTTTCCTTTTCCATTAATGTCAAAGGGGATGAGGAAGCATGTGAAATAGAAGAGGAAGTATGTGAAGAAAAAGAGGAATAATATAATAAATTATCTACTAAGAGGGAGAAGCAAAAAGAAAAATCTTGAGAAGTGTAATCAAATCTAGTATGGTGTCTTTGATGTTTTTTCACATCATGTGTTGTCATCAATGACAAAGGGGTAGCTTGTTGCAAGAATGGGAAGATTGAAGGTGTTTCCATTGATGTGAACTGATCAATTGGTTATCAACTAGTTGTTGTTGGCTATGTATGTCAAGGATATTGAGAAAATTGTAATGAAGATATGTTGCAAGTGTTTAGTTGTGGCTTTGGGTTTTGCTCTGGATTTGATCCTATGTTTGTGTGGTTCATATATGTTGATGATGGTTGTTAGAAGATGTTGTATCCATATTTTTAGTTGTTGATTCATTGTACAATGCAAGTTATGTTCACCAATTGTGAATTGTGGTTTTTTGTGTTTCTAGTTGAGGTCTAGGATAAATGTTGTTTGTCTGGATTTCTCTTTGATGAAGTCTGATGAATTTTGGTTCTAGAGTTGAGTTTCCTTGATCACGTTGAAGATAATTTTAGCATCTAGAAGATTCATGATTAATGGTACTATGTGTTTTACACTAGTTTTCTTGACCTTGTGTGGAATACTACTTTCAGAGTTAGAGATGTGTGTTGGATATATTTGGGTCCCTATGAAATGTGTGTTTGGGTTACCCTCATTCTAATTCCACCCTAGGATGTTTTAGTACTGACCTAATTTGAATTTGAATTTGGATAGTCAACTTTGGATATGTGTCAAAGTTGAAGATGGCATAAATAAAAAATGACTTAGTGGTGAAAAATATACAAGAGTGAAGAAAAGAGATAAGTGAAAAAGGAAAAGAGCATATAGATGTGACATTGATGATATCAAGTAAGTGTGTGTAGTGTGAGTGTGGCAGATCAGTGCAAAGCCTTAATGTTAAGTTTTCAGATTTAGTTAGCAGAAGGTGAACTCTATCATTCATGCATGTTTGTGAGTGACTATAGTGGAATCCTTTGTTGCATTGAGATTGTCTTCTCTCTGTAACAAGTCTTCTTTGTCTTCTTTGTATCTTTGTGGTAGTGAGCCCTCTCAGTTGTTAGCCCTATTGCACAGTGAGTCCTTGTTTTGGCAGTAAGCCTTGTTTTACAGGTAGTGAGCCTCTTGTAATCCATTTTTTATATTCTCTATAGTGTGAGTTAATCGTTGTTGTGTTTTTTCCCTTATTGGATTTTCCACATAAATTTGGTGTTATTGTGTTTATGTGTTGGATTTAAGTTTCTGCATTAGCATTTGATGATTAATCATTTAAGAAGTGTTAAGAATTAGTTTTGGTGAATGAATTAAAAGATTAAATTTGTGACAACTGATTCACCCCCCCTCTTAGTTGTCTTTTTCAACAATTGGTATTAGAGAAAGGTTCCTTGGTGAAGAGCTTAATTGCTTGAGGAAGGTCTGGGATGGCTAGAAAATGATTTATGAGTATTTGAGGTTTGATGGAACTAATTATATGCTACATGGAAAGTATTCATTGAACAATATCTAGAGTATTGTGGATATGATAGTGGTTGTTCACATCACATGACTGGTGAAAAAAGTAAGTTTGTTAAGCTTGAAAAATATGATGGAGTCTTGGTTATGTTTGGAGATGATACTGGCACTAAAATATGTGGGATAGGTTCAGTAAGTTTTGATGGAAATAATCATACTGACAATATCTACTATATTAAGGGTTTAAGGCATAATATTTTGAGTGTTGGTTAGATGTGCAGTAAAGGATATGATCTTGTGTTCAAGGATGAGAAGTGTAAGATCCAGAAAGGATCTAGAACATTGATTGTTGTAGGAATGAAATATGAAGGAAATATCTATCAACTTAAGGGTGTTGATAAATGATGCTTTATGACTCAGATTAATAATAGTTGGTTATCACATCAGAGAATGTGTCACATAAATTTTGATAACTTTTCAAGGATTAGTGATGTTCATGCCATGAGATGTTTACCGAGAATTGCAAATCCTATTAATGTTATTTGTAGGAATTATCATTTTGGAAAGCAAGCAAGAAATCATTATAGATCGAAGGAACAATCTACTATCGGACTACTGGATTTAATTCACATAGATCTCTGTGGTCCTACAAGAGTGAGAAGTCTACTTGGTGAAAGGAACTTTATGCTTTTAATTGATGATTATTCTAGATATACATGGATTACATTTCTTAGATAGAAATCAGATGCATTAGATAGATTTAAGACATTCAAAGCTATGGTTGAAAATGAAGTGAACTTGAAGATAAAATACTCAAGGTCTGACAAAGCTGGAGAATTCACCTCCCACGAGTTTAATAAGTTTTGTGAAGTTCATGGAATAAATATACAATTATCTGCTCCAAGAACTCCTTAGTAGAATGGAGTTGTTGAAAGGAAAAACAAGATAGTTCAATAGGCTGCTAGATCAATTATTATTGAGGTTGGTTTACCGGAAGTTTACTAGAAAGAAGCTATTCATGCCATTGTTTATGTATTCAATTGAGTTTAAGCAAGAGAAAACATTACAAAGAATCCCTATGAGCTATGACATGGAAGGATTTGTACTATTAAGCATTTCAAGGTATTGAGAATCAAATATTATATCAGAAGAGATAAAGAAACTTTGGAAAAGTTTGATGCAAGAAGTGATGAATTCATTTTTCTTAGATATTCTACTAATAGCAAGGCATACAAATGTTTCAATAAAATACTGAGAATAATTGTAGAGAGTGCAAATGTCAACATTGATGAGACAATGAAGAATCCTATTGACATTGATGGATATGTATCTCATGAACCTGATTGTATAAGAATTGAAGAGATTTTTGAAGAACAGGAAAGGATGATCAGAATGAAAGAGATGAAGAAGCTCCAATGGTGTCCCCTAAGACACCTATACATGTACAAAAGAATCATTTAGAAAGTCAGATTATTGGTGACAAAACAAAAGGTGTATTGATTAGAAGTAGAGCTATTGAAGTGAATCTATATTTACTATCTGAGATTGAACTGAAGACTATAACTAAATCTTGTAAAGATGAACATTGGATGGAAGATATGAAAGAAGAGCTTATGTAGATTGAGAAGAATAAAAATTGGGAATTGGTCCCAAGACCAGTAAATAAAAACATCATTGGATCGAAGTGGGTATTTAGAAATAAGTTGAATGAGAATGGAGGATGGTTAGAAACAAAGAAAGGCTTGTGTGTAAAGGTTACAAGTAGAAGGCATATATTTTCAAGAATATTTTGCTCTGGTAGCAATAATGGAAGCTGTAAGGATGTTCTTATCATTTTTTGCTCATAAATACTTCAAGGTCTATCAGATGGATGTCAAGTCATCATTTTTGAATGGCGATCTAGAAGAAGAGGTTTACATGAAACAAATCGAAGGACTTCAATTGTCAGATCAGTTGGATATGGTGTGTAGATTGAAGAAATCCTTATATGGATTGAAGCAAGCTCCTAGAGCTTGGTATGCAAGGCTAGATAGGTATTTGATTTAGGAAGGTTTCAACAAAGGTACAACATATAGTAATATGTATTTTAAGATTGAAAATGACAAAATCTTGATTCTAGTTGTGTATGTTGATGACATTATCTTTGGAGGAAATGAAAATATGTGAAAGATGTTTGTGGAAGAGATGCAAAAAGAATTTGAAATGTCTATGTTTGGAGAGATGAATTTCTTTCTTGGGATACAAATTAATCAAATAGAGAAATGAATTTTTATTTCACAGTCTAAGTATGTGAAAGAGATGTTGAAGAAGTTTGGGATGGATGGTTTCAAACTGATGTGTACTCCTATGGTGAATGGCTACAAATTGGGTAAAGATGATGATTCACCTAAGGATGATCAAGGAAAGTATAGATCCATGATTGGTGGACTATTGTATTCGACTAGTACTAGACTAGATATTATGCATGCTATCTATCTTGTGGCTAGATTTCAAGAAGGTCCTACAGAAACACATGTTTCTACTATTAAAAGAATTTTAAGATATTTGAATGGCACTATGGATTATGGGTTATGGTATCCTAAAGATATTGAATTTACACTTAGTGCTTATACAAATGTAGATTGGGCTAGATGTGTAGATGATAGAAAGAGTACAGTGGTGGTGCATTATTTCTTGGTTGCAGATTGGTGGCACGGTTGAGAAAAAAGCAAGATTCAGTCTCTTTGTCTACTACTAAAGCTGAGTATATTGTTGTTGCATCTTGTTGTACACAAGTTTTATGGATGAAACAAATATTGAAAGATATCACAGTGGTATATAAATGATCTTATTTCTATCTTCTATGATAATACTGTTGTGGACACAGAAAAAGTAACCCTTCTACTTTTTCTCATGTTTAGGCCATCCTAGTGGACTTTGGCTTGATTTTTCCTAGATTTAATGTCTTAATGTGGCCAACACATTCACATTAGGTCTTGGACCCTTGGGAATCATTAATAATTCTAGGATGTCTTATAAAAGTGTTGTGAAGTGTTGTAACCCACTTTCACACTTTTCTAGGACCCTTTCATTATAATTTACCTAAATAACCTCTTTTTATTACTTACCAAGTCTTATTTCAAAGTGTTGTAAAGAGTTGTAACAAAATCTCATGCTTTTATAAACTTGTCATCACTAATTCAACATTTTCTTATGTTTAAATGACCTTTTAATGCACTTTTCGGCCCTACTTAAGTGTATTCTTGAGAATATTCCCATTAAATGTCATTAAATACACTTCAATCCCTGACACCTAGTAAAATTTCCCTAGTGAGACCAAGTCACCACTTGGGATGACTTAGTCCCACTAGGCACAAAAATCAAAATAATTTTAATTATCTGGTGGGATTTTATTCTCTTACTCTTGAGGTTAGTCTGTGATGTGTTATTTTTGGGAAATATTAGAAAATAAAGTATAAATTGTGTGATTGATTTTGAAGTGTGATAAATATGAATTAAAAGTAAATCAAACACACCAATGAAATTTTAAATTAAAACATAAAATAAAGAAATGAAATTGCAAACTTCGTTTATGCTTCAAAGACGTTCCATTGTCCTCTATCTCAAGTGTTTTCATTGATTCCAGCTGGTTCTCAGATCTTGGGCTAGGCTCAACAAATGGTCTTCCTAGAGAACGAGATTAAAGACGAATGCATGCAATGCTAAGATATGATTATGCTTATGCTAAACATGATTGCTAAAATGAAAGATTACGAAAATGATATGAATGCTAAAGTTGATAATGACAATGCTAGAATGCAAATAGTCTATAATTTGTATGCATTATAAGTTGTAGGTGTAACCAATACTTGGATTTGCAAGGATATTTATAGAGTTTTCGAAGCATTCTAATTGGTTAATGTGATCAATGGCTGTGAAAATTTTTGGCAGATCGAACAATCAAAGATGGATGAGATTGGAGAGAAAAATAGAAGAAAATAGAAAGCAAGCTTTGTTTCCTTTTTTTGAAAAAGAGATAAGATGAGATGATAAAGATGAATTGTAAAAATCATCTTTTTATGAGATTTTGGAAAGATTTTGAAGAAGATAAATAATGAATTATTAAATTCAATTATTCATTTATTGGTGACATAGAGATTTTTCTTAAAATAGAATATTTACCCAAGATTTGAAGAATAATGGAGGATTTTATAATTAAATTAAATATTTAATTAAATGAAGATATTTAATTAAGCTTTTTAAAAAATGACATGTAAATGAAATTAATTAAATAAAATATTTAATTAATTAGAAGAAAGATTTGAAAAGAAATATTTAAATTTAATTAAATCAAAAAACTTAATTAAATTCAAAAAGTGATAATTAATTAAAATAAATAAAGTGTATTTATTTAATTAATCAAGTAGACATATGCATGTGGAATAATTAAATAAAATTGATTTATTTAATCATGATAGAAGAATAAATTGAATGAACAATATAATTAAATTAAATTTAATCATATGTAGAGGACTTTAGAGAAATTAATTAAATAATAAATATTTAATTAAATGCCAGGATTAATTAGACATGACCAATTTTAGGCATATACATTTTTCCCCTCTTTGAAGTGATGTGTGAAACACATCGCTTCAAAGAAAATATTCCTACTTTTGAAATTTTGATGTGCTTGATTTTGCCCCTTGATCGAGAAATTTTAAATGATATGCCCCTCATCTGACTCTGATATGTTTCTGATTGAAGATTGTTGTCGATATTAATGATGCCCCCTCGGGAGGTAAATTAATGATGATGAGATATTGTTGATTTGATGAGAAAATTTGGATGATAAAAGGGATGTAGTGATTTA
The DNA here is from genome assembly GCA_007258455.2 of Sequoia sempervirens. Taxonomy (NCBI): domain Eukaryota; kingdom Viridiplantae; phylum Streptophyta; class Pinopsida; order Cupressales; family Cupressaceae; genus Sequoia; species Sequoia sempervirens. The sequence goes on along the minus strand of VDFB02193867.1, from coordinate 164,962,729 downwards.
GCTCTTGATAATTGATTAAAAGATGCCCTAGTGAAAAAAAAAAATGCCACCAAAAACCCACTTGGTTGACTCTTAAAAGGTAAAAGGGTAGAAAGGAAATTCTTTTTCACTTGTTGACTTTTAGAAACCTTTTGCTCTGATGGTGACTTGGCATGATGGAGATTCCATATCATCGACATAGATTTGAGCGGTCCTATGGATATCAGCGACCAACTACGTATGGACCACCGGTGAGTCAATTCAGACCTTTTTGTGTCAAATTTTTTCATTTTGAATCAATTTGTGAATGATTTTAGCGCAATTTTAAGTTTTAACTTGTTGTTTTAGCACTTTTAGAAAATAGAATAACACATTCAAGTTTTGTTTTAGCGCATATAGATCATAAAGTAGCGCTTTTAGGTTTTTGATAGAATAGCGCATTTGAAAAATGAAGTAGCGCATCTAGGTTGCATGCAAGAAATTTGGTATAGTAGCGCATATGGCAAACAAATTATCGCATTTAGGGTTGTTTCACATTGAGTAGACAAAACAACGCATTTGATAGGTAAAGTAGTGCATCTAGGGAAATGGCACATATAGGTTTTGGTTTAGTGCTTTTAGACCGTAGAATGTTGCATTTGGGGTTTTAGTGCATATGGGGGAAGCTATAGCGCATTTAGGGTTTTGGCGCTTTTAGGTGATAGAGTAGCGATTTTAGGAAAATTTAGATAGAATGTTGTTCTGATGAAAATAATGATGAATTATATTGCTTCATTGGTCAATAGATAGTAAAATTGTCATGTCATCATGTTGAGAAATTGATTACTTTGCTTCCTAAAATAGAAAAAAAAGAGTAGGTAGCTGATAACTTTGTTTCCAAAAGAATGAAAAACAAAGAGTAGATGAGGAATTCTGATAAATTTGCTTTTTGCGATAGAAAACAAATAGTAGATTTATTTGAGTGAAAACATATTTTCATTCATGATTGAAGTACAAATAGGATGATGATTGTGATTGTCGATAAATTTGCTTCCTGCGATAAAAAAAATAGTAAATGATGATAGAGTAGATTGATTTGATGTGCAAATAGATAGATTTTGTATTGATGGCCTAATATGATTTCCTAAGATAAAATACTTGATATGGGTCACATGATATGATATTTGATATGAGTCTAATTTGTCTCATGATTGATATGGATCTTTTGATATGAATCTGATTGAGGTAGATAGAGTGCTTTGATATGAGTTGATGATATGAATCTGATTGATTGTCCTTGTGATGACCAAAAATAGGAGGTTTTCAAAAACCTCCAGATTAGAGAGCACTTCCCGACGGGTTGGGATAAGATTCAAGATTTGACACCTACTGATGTGTAGTTGATAGTGAGTTTTGGGTTGGAATATTTTTTGTCGATGCCTCCTATTCAAGTCAATAGGGGACTGTTGACCGCATTAGCAGAGAGGTGGTATTCAGAGCATAACACTTTTCATTTGTCGACTGGTGAGCTGACAGTGACCCCAGAGGATGTATACAGGATTTTGGGGATCCCAGTGGTAGGTGCCCTTGTGTTCTATGATCACAAGGAGTTGGGTGGGATAGATTCCCTTAGGAGAGTGTTCATAGATGCACATATAGCAGGGTACTGGGTGCCGTGGGTAGACTTTAGAGGATATCCGGCTTTACCTGCAGTGTTGGGTGCTTTCATTAGAGGCCTCCTTTGTCTGGATCACCAGTCAAAGGGGCTATTAGTTGGATGGGGGGGATCATTGAGAAGATGATAGTTCAGTTAAGGAGATATGCCTGGGGGAGCTGCATGCTAGCTCATTTGTATCATGACCTACATAAGGTGGTATATAGAGGATCATCCAGTTTATCGTGTGGTGTGACTCTTCTCTAGATCTGGGCATGGGACCATATTGTTGTGACTAGACTACTATGTTCGAGGGCTAGGCTGCTAGGCAGGCCATATGTGTATGCCTATTCATTTGCACTTGTCCAGCCCAAGATAGGCAAGGTGGAGTATTGAATATAGACCCTAGACGACATGGATACTGTGATATGGAGGCCTTATACTAATTGTGATGTATGGGACATAGATCCCTTAGACATGCCATTTGTAGGTATACCCCAATTTTTCATAGTCCATATGCCATTTATTATAGAGAGTTTTTTGGCCTTATGAGTACAGAGATAGTTTGGTTTCACACAGGGTATGCCTCAGGGTGTTGCACACTACGGACGGTGCAAGGATGAGCCTAGATGGGGTCCTTGCATTGCTTACTAGGTTGTGTATACTCAGTATATGGAATTACAACCTAAGCTATGGGATCCTAGACCTGATATTATTGATGTTGGCATGTCAGAGTAGTATTCATTTTACTACCACACACACCCATGTCCATGGTTTACATGTCCAGATGAGCCAACACCCATTTTGGTGGCATCGTAACCATAAGTTGGGAGACAGGAGGATGTGGCGAGTGGTGAGTAGGTAGTTGTCAAAGGAGAGGAGGGTAGTGGAGATGGGGAGGAGAGTGGAGAGTAGGAGAGCTCAAATGATGGTGATGAGGATGATGGTGGAGATGGAAGACAAGAGGAACAGAGGTCAGTGCGATAGAGGACTGATATTGTGAGTATTTCTCAGGTATATAGAGGCCGAGGAGTGGGACAGGATGACAGATAGTGATCAGGGTCACCTCATCAGTGCAACATGTGCAGATAGATACACTACAGGCCCAGGTTCAGACTTTGTAGGGACAACAGGTGCAATTCCAGAGCCAGTTGGCTCAGGCTCAGGGTTTGGTAGCATAGCTACAGACATAGCTAGCATAGACACAAGCGCAGGCACAGGCACAAGCATCATCTCCTACCCCAGACCCATAGGTAGCTTAGTTGATGGAAGAGAGTGACTCTTTCCAACGGAGAGCAGTGGAGGTAAAGGGTGTAGCACAGAGACTCATGAGAATTATTGAGAGTGCATCTTTGCAAGAGTCCATTGCAGAGGGCTTTGAGATGGCCAGGGAGGCTGATTACTACCGAGTTTGATATGAGGAGTTGTGTCCTCCTGAGCACAGAGAGCCTTTCCCATGGTCCCACAGTAGGACCGAGAGCATATCACGGACGGTGACAAAGAGCAGAGGGGTCACAGGGCCTCGACATGATCCTGATGCATAGACTAGTGGCAGGCCACCGTCCTTGAGACCATCTCCGTCAGGGAGCTCCGCCAGCCATCCTTGATTGATTGATGCAAGATTATTGATGTATATCATTATTTTGGAACATGTATATTGATTTTGACCATATCTCATGTATCGTTTTTAGAATTTTCTATTTCATTGGACTTTGGACATTTGTATGTATTTTTGATGAGTGATGATATGCATTGGCGATAGTTTTGATGATACGTTGCATTTTTGATGTAATGGTGTGATATGGATTTTGATGTTTGTATGACTAACCATGTGATGCAAGATGATTCATGAGATGATGATAATTTATGATGTGAACTAATGATGTCATGCAGGTGGATGGTAATGATAAAAATGCAATGTGTTAAAATGATATATGATATGAAATGTTAGGAAAATGTTTTGTAAATGATGTGGAAATGTAATGTATGTATGAAATTTTTGTTTTTGGATTTTTCAAATGCAATAAATAATGATGATGTGATGAAAATAGATTTTTATGTTTATGAGATGATTTCATGGATTCATTTATGAAAAATGATATGAAAATGATAAATGCATGCAAAGTAGGATAAATAATAGAATGAAAATGTATGATGATATGAAATGAACATGAGATGAATGAAATGAATATAAAATGATAAATGATAAATGATAATGAAATGAGACGAGATGAAATGATAATGAGATGAAATGATGATGAACATGAAATGATAATGAGATGAAATGTCTATGAAATGATAAAGGATAATAAGGATATGAAAATGATAATGATGTAATGATGAATGAATGATAAGGATATGAAAATAATGATAAGAATAAATGATATGATATGAAAAATGAAATGATGCTAAATGAAATGTCAATGAAAATGTAAATAAATGAAAATGATATGGTAATGATAAAATGATATGATGAATGTTAAGAATATGAAAATGATATGATAAGATGATATGAAATAGATTATGAAACTACGTATAAAATATGATAATGAAATGGTAATAAAGTTGATAAAATGGTATGCAATTGTGTAAAATGAAAATGATAAGTAAGATGTTAATGATATGAAAACAATAGATAATATGAATATGAAAGTGATATGAAAATTCCTAATGCATAAATGAATGATATGAAATGATAAAGGATCGAAATGATATGAGAACGAATGATAAATGCTTAACTATATGATATGTATAAGACCAAAATGAAATGATAATGATTAAAAAGATGATGATACAACAAATGTCTGAATGTCTCCCACAAATAGTCCAAAGAGACATGACAGTCATTGATGTTTTTGTTCAGCCTTTCAAAAATTTGATGCAAATCTAGTATGCAGATATGTGCAGTGATCTAAATGAAATGACACTAAGTGAAATACAACTAAATGAAATGAAATGCAACTAAATTAAACCAAACATTTGTTGAGCCTTTTTTTAGCTTTCTTGAATCATCATAGAGCATTTAAAATGTTGGAAGTATGTACAAGCATCAAAGGAGAAATTAGCACCAATGATGACCTGAATACAACTTTCACGGTTTTTGATATAGCAAGTGAACACAAGCATCAAGGTATAATTGAACCGAGATGACTTGAGCATTTCTTGCATAAAAAAACAAAGAATAACCACTTTTTGATGCAAATGTGGAACTATCATCAATGATACGTTTGCGACATATTTGCACCAAATCGATAGTTAACCTCTAGACAACAGACAAAGAAAAATCATCCTCTTTCCTTGCCACTCTAGTTCAGTACATCATTGAGTGTGCTCTAGAGGGATGATATCAAAAAATCAAACAGCCATTGTTCTAAATGTAAAATTGGTATTCCAATCCTCATTTAGATTTTAGATCATCCAAATATGTGTCATGATATGAATTTTATTGAAAACTGTTGTGATATGGATCAATGATTGGATAGTGGTTCATAGGATTTGATTGTTTGTTTGCATGATTGGATTCTATGTCATTGTCTAGCTATTTTAGTAGAACCTAAAAGTTGAGTGTCCCTAGTGTTTCAACATTTGCCCCAGTATTGACACAACTTGCTGAAATAGATATGTACAATGATCAAGCCATGGTAAGACATTATCGCTCTAGGAAAATGAAGGCAGTATGATGCTGATATGATGTTAGGATGATGGGGGAAAGGATGCATAAAATGAAGACTGAGAAGCTAAGTGCAGAACATGAACTAATAGTGGAGAGCTACAAATAGCATTTGTTTTCCAAATTTTCACTATTTGTTTTTATTGCATATTTCTGATTTCTTTTTGATTTTTTTGTATTTTTCTTGTCAATAGACTGCTTGTTGCTAGGTTTTCACCCTATGACGATTTTCTCTCTTATTTTTATCAAGACTTTTTCTGCTAATTTTGTGATTTCTTTAGGAATTTTTATGTTGTTTTTGTGATTTCTTCAAAACTTTTTCTGTTGTTTTTTTTGTATTTTTTTAGGATTTTTCTGCTATTTTTGTGATTTCTTCAGGACTTTTTATATTGTTTTTGTGTTTTTTTAGGAATTTTTCAAGATAATGATAACCACTTCAAACATAATACTTCTTCAGGTGCATGTTGTTGATGGGTTCATCAAATAGGTCCCCTTCTAGTGTTGAAAGTTTGTATGCTCTTGAATTGTATACTATGATAACTACATACAGACCTAACCAATTTGGTTCAAACTTTCCTTTCTTCTCTTTGACCTGCTAATTCCATGGGTTTTCCTTTAGAACAAGATCACCGACCTGAAAAGTATGTGGTTTGACTCTATGATTGTAGCTGCAAGACATCATCTGGTGATATGCTTTCAAATGATCAGCTGCTCGTTGTCTCTTCTCATCAAAGAGTTCCAGTTCTTGCAGTCAAGAAAATCTATATTCATCATTTGTTATGAGACCTTTTAGTGATACTCTAAGTGAGGGAATCTCAACTTCTAGTGGAAAAATGGCTTCTGCTCCATAGAAAAGAGAAAATGGTGTTGCTCCTGTTGGAGTTCAGATGCTAGTTTTGTAGGCCCATAATGTAGGATTAAGCTGAGCATGCCAATCTTTCCCTGCATCATTCATAGTCTTTTTCAAGATTTTTAGTATTTTTTTGTTCAAGGCCTTTGCTTGGCCATTCCCTTGTGGATAATAAAGTGTTGAATATCTATGTTGGATATGGAATCGCTCACAAAGTTCATCAACATCTTGATTCTTGAATGGTCATCCATTATCTGTGATAATGGAGTTGGGAATGCCATACCAAAAAATGAGATAATCGAGTATGGATGATGAGATTTGTTTGCCAGTAACCTTGGTGAGAGGTACTGCCTCAATCCACTTGGTAAAGTACTATGTTGCTGTGATGATGAATTTGTGTCCATTTGATGATGAAGGATGAATCTTTCCAACTAGATCTAACCCCCATTGAGAGAATGGCCAAGTTGGCATGAACAGTTGAAGTTCTTATGCAAGAGCATGAATGAGATTCCCATGAATCTGACTTCTAGAGCACTTTTTCATGAAAGTGAATGATTCCCTTTCCATAGTCAGCCAGTAGTAACCCATTCTAATCAATTTCTTGGATAAGGTCAGTCCACTCGAATGAGTACCACAAATGCCACCATGAACTTCTTGTAAAGCCTTTTCAGATTCATCACATTCAAGACATCGAAGTAAAGTACCATCAAGACTGCGGCGATAAAGGGTGTTAGTGATAAGAGTATAGAGAGAGGATTGGCGGATAAAATTGCACTTTTGGTTATGAGATAAGTCAGGTTGTAAGATGTCATCTTTTAGGTAGGAATAAATCTTGCCATACCAAGGTGAATCAGATCCTACTAAGTGGCAAATGATTTGGCTTTCAGGTGTGTTACAAGTAGGTGCAAATGATTGTTCCACCAGAAATTCATAGTGAGCCTAATTTTCTGGGAGTTGTAGCAATGATGTGATTGTGGCCATAGCATTGGCTACTTTGTTATCAAGTCTTGGAATCTATATGAACTTGATGTCTATGAAGTACTTCTTGAAATTGCCAACCATTTTCTTATATGGCAACAGTTTGTCATCTTTGGTATGATAATCATCATTGATTTGATTAATGACTAACTGTGAAACACCATAAACTTGTAGTTCTATAATCCTCCATTCCAATGCTATCTTGAGTCTAGTGATTAAAGCTTCATAGTTGGATATGTTATTAGTGCATGGAAATATTAGCCGATATGACCGAGGAATGGTGTTTCCTTGAGGGGTGACAAAGAGTATGCATGCTCCTGATCCATGTTGAGTGAAAGAACCATCAAAGTATAAAGAACAAGATTGTGTTGATTCCACTATGAAGACGTTGGCATCTAGAAATTCAATGTGCATGGGATGCTCTGCTTGTAGTGGTGCTTCAGCTAGTTGATCAGTGATAACTTGTCCTTTGATTGCTTTACGATCAACATAATGGGTGTCAAACTTTCTTAGGATCATAACCCATTTTGCTAACCTTCTTGTCAATGTAGCCTTGCTTAGCAGATACTTGAGTGGATCAATCTTTGCAACAAGATTGATTGTATGAGTTAACATGTAGTGCCCAAAATTTTGCGAGGAAAATACTACTATGAAGCAAACCTTCTCGATAAAAGTGTAGTTGAGTTCATGACTTGTAATTGTTTGACTTATGTAATAAATTGCACATTATTTTCCTGTAGAGCTCTCTTGTGCTAATAATGCCCCTAAAGATGTCTATGTTGTGGCCATATATAAGATTAGGGGTTTGTCTGGATTTTGTGGTACCAGAACTGGTAGATTCATCAGGTACTACTTGATCTATTGAAAGGCCAATTCACACTTGTCATCCTGAAAGGAACATTTTTTTGCAATAGATGTGTGAAACGTAGGATTTTATCTGCCAATTGTGCAATGAACCTTTGTATAGATTGAATTCATCCTTTTAGTGACCTCAACTAACTAATATTCCTTGGCGGAGGCATTTCCATGATTGCTTGCACCTTGGTAGGATATACTTCAATTCATCTTACCGATACTATGTATCCCAAGAGTTTTCCAGATGTGACCCCAAAAACACATTTCTTGGGGTTGAGGTGAACTTTGAACTTTTCCAATCTTGCAAAGATTTCAGATAACACTTCAAGATGTCCTTCTCTTGTGTATGACTTTTCCAATATGTCATCTACATAATCTTCCATGAATGTGTGCATCATGTCATGAAAAATTATAGTCATAGCTCTTTGGTAAGTAGCCCTGATGTTCTTTAGTCTAAAAGGCATGACATTCCAATAGTAAGCCCCAACGTTCTTTAGTCTGAAAGGCATGACATTCCAAAAATAAGTTCCCCATGGACTTGTAAATGTTGTTTTATCCTATTCTTTAGAAGCAATCTTGATTTTGTTGTAACCAGAAAAACCATCCATTAGTGAATACATGGCATGGCAGGTTGTTAGATCAACTATAGTATCAATGCGTGGAAGTGGGAAGTCATCCTTAAGACATGGCTTATCAATATCTCTAAAATTTGTGCACACTCTGACACTTTTTTTAGGCTTGGACACTAGAATGATGTTGGAGATCCATTTTGCATAGTCGATTGATCTTATAAATCCCACATCAAGGAGTTTTCAAAGTTCTTCTTTAACTAGTATTTCAACATGAGGATGCATCTTTATGAGTTTTTGTTTCACCGTTTTAACTCCTGGTTTGATGGAAAAGTGATGCATTATAAGACCAGGATCAAGACCTGGCATGTCTGCATAAGACTAGGAAAATTTGACTTGATTTTTTCTAAGAAATTCCATGAATGCAGGTACTTTATCTATCATTGATGCAGCTTAACTGTAGAATCTTTGGTATTTCTAAAGTTTCAAGATTAACTACTTTTGTAAGCTAAATCAAGATAGGTGATCGCTCATGATAATGCTTTGGGAGAGTGTCAAGTATCCCATCATTAGGTGCCTTAAAAGGGTTTTCACCATCTGATATGCTCTTTGTTTTATCTTTTGTTTGATCTAACACTGCTAGATTATGGTTTTCACCATTAGATCTTTCTTTTTTATTTTTATTTTTGCAGCTAGGAGACTTGACACTCTCTTAATGAAAGACTGTGTCAAAAATCACTAGTGGAACAATCATCTATGGAAAGGAAGTTCACGATAGATTCGTCACTTGGGAACATAGGTAGATCAATAGGTCCAGATGAATCTTAGTCAATGAGATCGGGATGGATCAGTAGTAGTGGGTCATTGAGTTGGATGAGATCAGCTATGGTTAAGGTCATAATAGAGTTTTTTGTAGGATCCAAGGTATGAGGCAAATCAATGATGGTACTGTTATCATGATAATCTTGTTCAATTAAATTTGACTTGGTATCACTAGAATCATAGTCACTTTGTAGTTTAGATTCTTGTGGTTGGGACCTTGACCCTTCTCCTTTGATTAGAGTTGGGGTGTACTTGTGTACCACATCAACCTTTTTTTCCCTCCATAACTCATCATTATGGATAGTTTCCCATTCATATTCACCATAATTTGTGCCAGAATTATTATCCATGAAATTCTGAATTGTTGTCAAACAGGATTCCTTTGTATCTGACCCTTCTTGCAATGTGAGAACAATATCACGCAACTGCTTATATATTACTTCTTTTGAGTTAGTATCATAGCCTAGTCCTATTTTATCTTTTGCAGCAAGTCCTGGAAGGTGAATAGGCTCAACTACTCCTTTTCTCTTTCTAATAGGACCATTACCATCGTAGCCCATCTTTTGCATGAGCGAATATCCTTTACCATATTAATCAGTTGGTAGTTTGATATTAAGAACTATTTCATCTTCATCTTTGTAGAGCCAACTTAAAGCTTCTTTATCCTTAGAATCTTCCATAGGAAATTGTTCTTTGATAAACCATCCATTAAACTTTGTATTTGGCTCTGTTGGTGGTTGTGTTGATGTGGATGCTATGAATATATGTTGTTGTGCAATAGAGGGTTGTCCATGTGACCGAGGTGATATACGTAGATTATAAAGACAGAGAGAGTACTCCTCTACTCCATTGTGATTGAACTGTAGTTTCTTTTCAAAGCTTTTGGTCAATTAACTAATTTGCATATCATCTTTGAGAGAAGTATTAGTATGAGCTTCTTGATTATTGGGAACCAAAGTATCTTGACTAGCTTTGATGTTGGCACAAGTTTGACTACTTGAATTATCAGCTGGTATTGTGATCTCCTGTCCATCATAAGGAAACTTAAGACATTGATGATATGTGGATAGGACAACTTGCATTTTGTGGATCCAAGGATGACCCAACAAGATGTTGTATGCAAGATCATGATCTAACACTTGACATAAAGTATTTTTTATAACAGGTCCCACTCTGACTGGTAGCATGATTAAACCTTTGGATGCTCTTTCCTCATCATCGTAGGCTTTAATAGAAATCTTTCTTCTGGGATCAATGGATTCCTTAGAAAATCCTAAAGCCTGAACTAACTTCATAGTACATATATTCAAACCAACACCTCCACCTATTAGGACGCGTCTGACACGAAACTTGTGGATCATGAATTCTAAGTATAGTGATGAATTATGGAGATGTGTCATGGAAACATCATCTTTTTTGAAGAATGAGAGGCATGTGGGTGAGGAAAAGTGTCCCACCATGGCCTGAAATTGGTCTACATTGAGATCGGTGGATATAGTTGTTTCAACGAAGGCCCTTTCTAGATTTTCCTTATGTGCTGGGAAAATCTTCAGGAGTTCTAAGATAGAAATCTGAGCAGGAGTTTTTCCAAGTTGATTGACTAAGTCATATTGATGTTGAGGTAGGGGCATAGTGGATTTCAAAGAAGCACCCTTTAAGAAAATTTTAGCTTTTTCTCTTGTTGTTGTGTTGACTTCTCTATATTCCATCTTTTGTTTAACTTTAATAACATTGACCCGCTCATCATCAGTGTAGATATGATTGATTATATGATCATTGATATGATTCACACTTTTTCTAGAAGACTCATCTTTTTGATATTTGGGCAAAGGGTTTTGAAATTCTTGGTGGTCTTCACTCGATTGTTGGTGTCCTATTTTGATGGTGTCATTTTCGATTAAATCTTTAATTGCATTCTTCAAGGCTTGAAAATTATTTGTACGATGACCCTTACACTAATGATATTCACAATAGTATGCATCCTTCCATGATGGTGGCTTCACACTAGGTTCAAAGTTACATTGAGGTGGTAGGGTGATAACATGCTTTGCCATCAACTCTTTAAGGGCAGATTCTAGAGATTGACCTAGTGGAGTAAAAGTTCTTCTGTTAGAGAAGAATGAAGATCATTGTGGATTTGTGTTCGAGGCATTTTTGTTGTTATTTCCATGATATCCTTGATTTTTGGTATTCCCTTGATGGGGAGTAGAAGTTTGATTCATGTTATTCCTCAAAGGAGGAGGATTTTTTCCTTGATTTGTGACTGAGTTGAAATTGTTATAGTTATTGTTCTGAGAAGCACTTGAAGCACTAAGAACAAATGGTTTGGTCGAGACATGATTTGCATCTACAAGACCATCATTCACCACATTTTTGTTGTGATTCCAAAACTTAGATTTTTATTGTGGTGATTTGAGGAGCTAGGATTGTCCTTATCAAGTTTGATTATCCCTCTCTGGACTAATGTACTTTCAATTGTGATGGAATTTTCAATCAATTTCTGAAAAGAGGGAGGACAATGAAGATTAAGACGATAGCTCATCTCTTGATCTAAGTTGTTTATGAAAGTGGTGATCTTTTCCTTTTCAAGAACATGACATGGATATCTAGTGAACAATATTCTCCATCTCTGAAGAAATGTAATGAATGGTTCACCAGGTTTCTGTTTAGCCTTATAGAGATCAATCATGGTTATTTGATGTTGTATGTTTTAGGAATATTGTGATATGAACTCATTAATCAATTCCTCAAATGTCTTGATAGGCAGTGTGATTTTTGATAGCCATTCCATAGATTGTCCTCCAAGACTTCTAGGAAACAAATGCATCAAGTATGTGTCCTCATGAGAAAACTCTAAAGTCATATTTTAGAAGTCTCTAATATGATTAATTGGATCCGATTTCCCATTGTAACGATTGAACTTTGGGATTTCACAATGTTTGGGAAATGGGATCATGTTGAGACGTCGATCAAAAGGATAAGGAAAAATGTCATCAAGAGCGTATGCCTTTGTTGTGGATCCTCCTTGTAGATCTTTAATTTTTCATTGTAGTGCTTTAACTTGTTGAGTCAAGGTACTAAGATTAGACAAGGGTGTTTCATCAAGATTACTCTTTATGTTTTTAGTATCAAAATCATGAGGTAATTTAGCTCCTTTGTTAACTAGATATAGAAAATATTTTTCTTTGTTACGCTCGAAGATCTTTTCTAAGGCTTTGTGAAATTTAGGATCTTGTTTGGCCTCTCTGAGACATTCTTCATCTTGTTCATTGTCACTATCTATAGGAGTTTTGCTTCCATCTTTGTTGAAAGGGAACAGATTTTTTTCTCTTTCACCCATGTTGTCATTAAAGAGGGGATTATGACACACTATAAAGGGTATTGCTAGTTTCACCTTCCTCTTGATTTCTTGGGGTATGATCTTCTTGTTGAATATCGTCTTTCAGCTTATTGTATTGAGATCTTATAAAAATAGGCATACGATAATGTTCCTCTAGACTCAAATCATAGTTTGATAAGTGCGAGAATGATGATGTCTTGATCTAATAAGATGAAAATCCTATGATATGATCAAAGACTTTCCTAACCCTTGATTGTGGCTTCCAATGATGAAGGATATTAGAATCCTGTTGGGGAAGTTGAATCAAGAAATCAGAAATTTGTTTGAAAGGTGCACTTTTTAAGATTTGATCCTTGTTTTTGAAGAATGCTAGCCTAATTATATTCACTGAAGGATTTGACTTGGATGTGTTGGAAATTCAATGGAGGTTTGTGGTATGAAATTGAACTCAAGAGGTTGATTGTGATTGTGATGTTGAGATAGAGCTCTTCTCTAGAAATGAGCTCATGAATATAAAGGTTCTACAACGTAATCGCCAGTAAATCCCCTAACAAAATATTGGTACCTATGGAGAAATTTAGAGTAATGGAGCAAGACTTTTAAATTTTTTTATAAAAACTTCCTTCATTGTAAGGCTTTCTTCTAACCTAGATGTTTCTTGGGTTTCTTGATCCTATTGGAAATTGACTTCTTGACAAATTTGGTTGATTTCCACTCTCTAAGCATGAGAGAAATGTCGATATGGTACTGGACTTAGATTTGTCTAAAACAAAAATTCTGGAAAAGTGATAGATGTGCTACTCTGTAACCTATATGCACTACAAAAATAGGTATATGCACCAAAAAAATACTCAAATACACTACAATATGCCTTGGATGCACTGCTTTGTGTCCTATATGCACTACAGAAAATGTTTTCATAATGACTGAAAATTATTCTTAGGATATCCAACGTATGCGCTAAAAATCTTGATGCATGAAAACAGACCCTAAAAGCACTAACTATTCAGTGAATGTGCTAGAATAGACCTTATATGTGCTAAAAGATACCCTAGATGCGCTAAAATAGTTTTTTCAAAGCAGTTTTCTGAACAGTTTAAGCAATTTCAACTAAAAATTTTCATGTTCATTTTGGATGATCTTTTATTTGAATTAGAGTGATTGAAAACACAACAAACACTCTGAAAATAGTTGTTCTTAAGCCCTATACTAAACATCAAGTGTATGCTCAAATTTTTTTTACAAAAAGTGTTTTCATAGGGGTATGTGTAGGATCATCATGGAAAAAACAGGCCCTTAAGTGGCAAAAAAATTAGAAAAATCAGAGTTAGACAACTTGACATAAAAATTTGAATAAGTTATCTATATTATTTCAAAAATATGTAAGAATAGAATCTATAACAAATTGAATGTAGTTTCTAAACTACTAGGTTTATTTAAAAAAGAAAAAATCTATTTGGTGAAAATTTGAAATTTCAATGCAATATTACTTAAATTTCAGGGAAAAAAATAAGTAGGTGCCTCTCTAACCACCCTAACCACAATAAAATGATAATATTTTTTTATCATATTTTATATATATGTAGAGGACTCATGTCTAGATGTGATGCATTTTTTTTGAAATTTTTTTCCAAGTAAATAATTAATTATGAATTTTTCATTACAACTTTAAAAAAAAAAACTCGTATGTCTAACCACCTTAACTTGGTCAAAACTTCATGAAATTCATTTTTTATTTTTTTAATCCTATAGTATGTGAAGCATAGAATGTGACACATGCTTCAGATTCAAAAAATGTGATACCGTTTGAAAGTTATAGATGTTTTTTAATCATCCTATCAATCATGACTTTAGTCATAATTCAAATAGAAAATGAATAATAATTATTTATTAAATTCAAAGTATATCATGATTTATATTGGTGGAAATCTAAGAATCTCCTTTAAAAACCCTTTTTGTTTCATCAATTTTGGGTTAAAAAAAAGTCGTCAACCACATATTCTACACATACCCATCATATTGCCACTTTTTGGCCCATCATGATCCTGCACATAACCATAGGTTTTACACATGACAAACAATTTAGGCAGACTCACTCTTAGTACTCAAGTAGGTCATCCTAATAATCAACAACCCACATCTTAGAACTATGTCGACTCACATAGCCGTGTCACCCCCAAAGGGGCCCCCATGTTTTTGTCTTTTCTAGGTGCATACTCAAAGTGACAGAAGTGGATACTAGATCCCCTGAACAAACGGTCCTTGGAAATTATATGGTGAGTATCTTGGGGGAAAATTCTTCCCTCCCCTTGCACTATGATTATTAGGATGTTCAGAAATTGACATAGTGAGCTACTACACTAGGTTCGTAGTAAGGGTTTCCATTCGGTGTGGCAATAATAAACTCCCTCAGGAGACCTCCCAACCTTTAGAACAAAGGCTTTGGGGATAGTTATCTTGCACACTACCAGAAAAATTGGGTTTCCCCAGATTCACTTTAAATTTTATAGTGGGGTGGAATAGTCTGGCTTTGACTTGAACGTACTTGGGTCGTTCCTCTTGGGTGAGTACTTTTTCCCACAAGAGCAGGCCCTCTATAGGATGTAATAAAGCCTTAAAATTGAATGAATTGAAATGGAAAGTCTGATATTCTGGTCACCTAGTTAAGGGGAGACCGTAGACCTACTGCCACAAACACAGTAGACAATGTTCTTTTTAAAGCCCAAATTACAATGATCTAATCTATGTGAAGATGTTGCTTCACAAAAATAAGTTGTTCAATTTTAACCGCAAAAAATATTGTGTGGTGACTATCCTAGATTGCTTCATTTTAATCCATGTCTACCCTAGGGTTGCTTCTTTTTTAAAACCGGATGTGGCTATCCTAGATTGGTTCCTTTTAAGGCAGAAAATATCCTATCTGTGGGAGGCGTCAGACTCAGAAACTTGTTTAGTTACAACTTGCATGCACTAAAAGAAAACCTATATGCACCACAAAAATAAGTATATGTGCTAAAAAAGATAATATAAGCACTGTAGAAAGTCCTAAATGCGCTGAAAGAACTCCTATATACGCTAAAAGAAATGCAACTTTTATTTTTTTTTACAAAATTTTAATAAGCTGAGTTGATTATATGCGACATTTTGTTCCCTATAATTATCGTTCTATTCCCTAAATGCTCCGAAACACTTCTTGGATGTGCCGAAAGACTGCAAGAGTGCTGAAAGAAACCTTGGATATGCTACAGAAATCCGTGTATGCACTAAAACAGAAATTTTTTCCAAAAATTTGAGTTCCAGAACTCAAAATCCTATCAAAAAACTTGTAGATAAATGTTAAAAATGGGGCAAGGCCCCATAGTGGGTGCCAAAAATGTGTGATCGATTTTAGAGTGTGATAAATATGAATTAAAAGTAAATCAAACTATGTCAACCCTAATCCTAATACCTACAAAACAAAGAGAACAAACACAGTAAGTTAGATATTGCAAGCATGAATAAGGATTCCCCATAAAATCCATTTACAAACTTCAAATTAGGAGAGAAAACAATGAAAAACATAATGAAACAAGAAAATATAGATTCAATCCTAATTAGAATAGCAAACACATGATCCCATGGGGGAATTGGTGCCAATTTGATATGAAAATTGGTCCTTTCCCAATTCCTAAGATGCAAGCTTGATATGTTGATGATGATTGATCCACTTTGTTGATGAAGGATGATAGCTCCAAGCCAAAATCTTCAAAAACCTAACTAAGAACTCAATGGTGATGGATGAAATGGCTAAATATTTTAGCATAATAACTTTGCATAATTTGTGGATGATGAGATGAGGATATGAGCACTTTATTTATAGAATGCCAAGATGGATGAATGTCCAAATTTGAGCAATGTGGGACTAACATTCATCCAATGGCATGATGCCACTTGTTAGTCTATGAATGGATAGAGGATGTGCAAGATTTGGGGATTGTGCCAATAAATGCATATTTTTGTATTTCAAATTTTTTGAAATGACTTGCAAGAGGGAAGGGAAAATGCAATAAATGCCACTTGGCTCAAGGCAAAGGACATGTAAGATGAAGTTATTGCCTTGTTGGATGTACATGTTGACTTAGAATTTTTGAATTCAAATTTGGAGAATATTCCAAAAGATGCCTTGTGAGGAAAATAGAGATTTAATAAATGAATTAAATCTATTTTCATGTGCAACTTGCAAAATTTAGACGATGTGACATGAAAAGAGTTAAATTAATCAAGGGTTAATTAATTTAATAGGAGATTAGATGATGTGACCTATTTGACTCAAATTTATGGATTTATTTAAATCAAATAAGAGAGGAATATGATAAGAGAATAATTAAATAGGGATTTTGACTTATTTAATTAAAAAGAGATGGTGTTAGATTAAATCAAATAAGGATTTAATTTATTTAATTTAATGGATAGACTTTGGAGATTTAATCAAATAAAATTAATTATTTAATTAAATAGGGATATCATATGATTGATTTAATTAACAAAAGAGGTGACTTGATTAGATAAAATGATTTATTTAATTAAGAGAGAGAAATTGATGAATTTAATCAAATAAGGAGATTTGATTAAATGGTTAGACCAAGGGATGATTTAGGATGAAACGATGTTAGTAGTCTAGATCAAGTGCACAATGTCAATCGATATATTTTATGTGTCTACATTTTTTCCCTCTTTGAAGCAATGCACTTGTTGCATTGGTTCAAAGAATAAACGATCTCGATCAAAGCTAATTTTTTTCATTATTTAAAAACCTGCCCAACTACTACCTGGCGAGAGAAAACATGCCATTATAATACCCCCTTGAGAGATTGGACAAAAGTTTCAATTTTTTGGGTGATCTCGCGAAAAAAGAGGACATAGTACCCGAGAGGTCTGAAAACGCTTTGGGAGGATAAAAATGTGTCTAAATGCAATAAAATGATGTAAAATAGGCCTCAACTAGACAAAAATAGGTTCGGGGGTCCAAAACCCTAGCAGGATAGCCAATTAGAGCAAAAAAACTCTAATTTTTAGGCTTAAAAGGGGCCCGAGGGGTCAATTCCAAGTCATTTTCAAACACTTCCAATAGTAACCTTGAGATTTGAGCTCCGACCTCCTAACAATATGGCACAACAACAGCTTCCCCTGCACATTTCTGATCAATTTCAGACGTACCAGTGGCCACCTGGCATTGGGGCACCGGTATGTGACCCTTACTTGAGCTTCATTTTTCATTTATTACTTCATTTAATGCTTTTAAAGGTCAGTTCATCTGTAGTAGTGCTATATAGCACTGCTCAAAAATCAAACTGCTCCACTTGGTGTTAAATAGCGCCATGGTGGTGTAGTTAAGAGTTTAAAAATTCTGATGCTGAGCTAGGGGGTGGCGGGGGGATTTGAAAAGTGCAATGCGGTAGTCCCAATTCTACCCAAAGTGCGCCACTAGATGAGAAATCAAACTAAGACACCTTCACGAGTTGCACTGCTGGAGAATTTTTTTGAACGCGCAACGAAGAACTTTTCAAAAATTTTAACATGGTGACCTTCCTTGATGCAGGACATGACAAGGGAGATCTACTCTCGGGAGCATAGGTCGCGGGATCTAGCTGGCTATTTATGAAACCTAAGCGACAAGAACTAGGATTGACTCTGAATTGTAGGTTTATGGTACATTGCATATGCAACACCCATTCGTACTCACCTAGGGATGCTTTTAGTGCTGGCCAGGAGATGGCACAGTGAGACGTCTTTATTTCACCTTCCCACTGGCAAGGCCACCATCACCTTAGAGGACGTTTGGTGTATTTTGTGATTGTCGATTCATAGTCACTAGGTGATTTTTGAGATGGACGAGAGGCACGAGGCTTGCTACAGAGTCCTCACCACAAATGAGATTGTTTTTTGCGAGGGGTAGATAAAGCTCAAGCGACACAGGATCCTGGAACCTCCCTACCACTAGGTGATTGCATCCATCATCTTGGGTCTCATTGCTCCTAATAGACGAGGCCAATAATTTAGTCCTAACTGGGGATATTGCTGGGAGCGGATGGTTTGAGATAGGCCGGTTCATTTTTTTTTGGGGCCTGTGCTTCTTGCTTCATTATATAGAGACCTCCATGAGTACATGTGCATGGATGGTAGAGCACTCGGAGCAGGGGTGACCCTTCTTCACATTTGGGCATGGGAGCATATTGCTGTACTTTGGCCTCACATCATTTTAGTTCTGACGATGCCAGACAATCCCCTTGTGTGGCGATACAGAGGCGGTGTGTCATTCACACACACTGGTGAGCATGGGATCTCCTACTGGAGGAGGGTTCTTGATGAGATGCAGGTTTTCATTTAGCGACTGTACCTTGGTAGGCCCAGATGGGCCGAAGATGTTGATTAGATGTTCTATTACTGCCAGGACCATTTTATGCAGGGCTGGAGCACACCATGATTGAGAGGTAATTTCCCAGGAGCGTTCAACATCAGTTCAGGGAGCCGCAAGATCACCCTAATGATGATTACGTAGCCATCTTCACCCGCTCCATGACATAGGTTTCATGGGGGCGATATATTCTTGCCTCAAAGGCAGTGGATAGTTTTAGGAATTTGGTAGCTTGGCCATGATCTTATGATCAGGGTCCTGTAGACTTAGGTACAACTCAGGCCTACATGGATTGGTTTCGGCCTCTACTTTAGTTGACTATTCTAGGTGCAGTCTCAAATCTACAAAGAGTTATAGGCAGAGGGGGAGGATGAGGACAGAGGGCTGAGGTCTGACAGGATCAGCCAGTTGTGTTGCTAGTCGAGCCAGGGCAGGGTGATGTACCAATGCCATATTAGCAGCAGGTGCCACTGGGTGTACCACCACGGGGCAAGGATTAGCCTCTGGTGTAGTCGTAGGTACAACCACAAGTATAGGCAGCTAGACAGGTGGATCCTTAGGATGTGCTGATTGCATAGTTACAGGCTTAGGTCTAGGCCGTGATAGCCTAGAGAGATCAAGCTAGGGTCGAGGGAGAGAAGCTCAGGGCCGAGAGGGATTAGGTCATACAACATAGATAGGCTATAGAGCTACAGGCAGCCACAGAGCTAGGCAAGAGACAACAGCTAGAGAGCATGGTAGCCTCCTCCTCCTAGGGTACATTGTTAGTGCGGTCATACAAGGATGTCATCTGAGAAGCTGAGTACTACCGGAGGCATTATCATGAGGCTGTACCTAGAGAAGGATGGGTCCCAAAGTACTCGTAGTAGACTAGCTACAGACCAGCAAAAGGTCACGGTGACAAAGGCGGGGGAAAAATACACAAGGACAGAGCTTGACCAAGATGACATTTTTGTGCCCTATGGGCTCCTTTTTGATAGCCCGATGGGCCTTTTGTACTGATTGACATACATGTACTGTGATCCGATTTATTCTTTGTACTATTTCAGTTGTGTTATTGATGATATATATATATATATGATCCAATGATGATTTTGATGTGATGCAATGTGTACTCTTTATTTATGCATGGATGATTTTACTTCTATATGTTGTGCAATGATGCTTTTATGAATGCATTTATTTCTGATGATGTATGCATTATGATTATGACTAATAGATCTATATTATGTTAACCTATGATATGAAAATGTGATGTGCAATGATGTTGTCTATATGATGATCTATTTTATGTTGATGCAAATGGTGATGTGGTAAGTAATATGAGATCTAATATGCAAAATGATATGGTATATGTGAAATGTTATGTGAATTATGCTTATATATGAATGGATTATGGATGGATGTATGTTTTGTATGTGATGGACTGTTTATGCTTATGTGGAATGATTTATGCAATGACTGATTTATGATGCTATTTATGAGATGATGTAATGATGTAATGTGAATGTGATGGTCATGATATGATGCAAATGAGATGGTTTTATGTAATGCAAACGAGATTATTTTTAAATATGCTTAGAATAACAAATGTTATTATCCTAAACATATTAAATGATGATGTAATTTATGTGATGCATTTTAATATGATACAATGATATGTTAATGCAAAGTGGTATGATGATGCGTAATGTAATATGAATGTAATGTGTGATGATGTTATGATGTTATGCAAGTATGTATGCAAATGAATTATTTCTAATGCTTGTATACCTATTATGTATGATTATGCAAAAATGATCATAAAATTCTTATGTAGAGTTTTATGCGATAATTTATGTGATAGATGTAATGTGATGCAAGGAATGGATGCAATGTAATAAGAATGAATGTGTTTATATAAAAAATGCTTATAATGACATGTTTATATGATGATGGAAATGCAATGCATATGTTCCCTGTATGATATGTTGATGCAATTTTTTAATGATTTGTGGATGTAGGATCGATGACGATGGTGATGATCAACTGTCATAGTACTTTGTTAGTGCAGTGAGCAAGAAGAGAAAAAGTCATTTCAACAAGACACAAGATGATGCAAATTCAAGATGATGATGATGATGATTACTTGCCGAGGAATTGGGATTTTCAAAGGGTCAATTTCCTTATGTTTGATAAGACACATGGTACAATGCATCAAGGTATTCAAAAACTAGGATGTTGTGATACCTAGTGTGATGGACTTTGACTTGACAAGCAGATAGGAGTACCCTTGTTCACACCTGACATACGAAAACCTTGCTAGGGTGCACTTTGGATGTTTCAAACACCTTGGGCCAAAACACAGAAAGGTAAACCTTTCAATGCAATAGTCAACAAGTTGTTCAAAACACCTTCCATACATACCTAACAAAGCAAGTATTCGCCAAGGTTATATTACAAGAACGTCCAACAAGCATAGCAGAAAAAAGATAATAATTGTTGTCCCATTCCTATTTCTCTAAATCCTCTTGTTCAAATATCATCGAGAAGTCCTTGGAATGAGCACAATAAGATAAGTCAAAAGATAAAAGACAAAGTAAAAAAACAAGTTGATGCTCTTCAATACCACTAACAAAAAGAGGATGTGTTTTCTATGGATAAGAACCAAAACTATTGCCAAAAGATAATGCCCATTGTAGGAAGGATTCATCCTAGGACATGTTAGTGGGTGGCAGAATGTCATTTCAATTATCCAAAGCATTCTAAATGATGATTGATATCGGACCAATTGGATGATGAGATACTAATACAAAGAGATGACCAACTTGCTTATGCACTAACTTAGACCTAAGATTTGACGTTTTGAGTTTTCTCTTTCAACCTACTAGACTTGTTTCTAATTGTCTTACCAAAGATTGATGATGATGATTGTTTATTATGAGTGATGTTATTGCGGGTGCAAGCAAGATGAGATGGATGGATTTTTTCAAATATTTGGGTGTTTTTTATCTTTTGCAATGTTTTGAGGCTATTTTTGGTATTTTTGAGGTTTTATGAATGTTTTTATTTTTTGATTTTCCAATGTTTTGGGATTTTCTGAGATTTTGACCAAGAGACTAACCTAAAGACCTATCCTAGGGGCCTCAGGGGCTGATCAATAGATTAGCCTTGCCTACATTATATACGTAGAGACCACGTAGTTCGACTGACGAGTTGGCCAATTTATAGATGATGATATACATGATGAAATGTCAATTTATTATGATGAACTCCTATAGGAATGATCCAAATGTCTTGGGGGGTGATCAAAGATCAATATTGCCTACGTTCAACCTTAGAGATGATGTAGTTTGACAAGACAACCTTGTTTTTGGCCTTTTGATGACTTTTTGACATGTTTTTGGATTTTCTGATGTTTTGATGTTTTTGGATTTTCTGATTTGAGGATTTTAAAGATATAAACGAATTTGATCCAATGAGAACATGCCCCCAACATGATGCAATAGACTACTCCGATAAAGGTAGGACAAACTGACCTTGAGGATGGGCTGAGTAGTACTAGGAGGGATCATGATATGAACACAGGACCAAGCTATGGTGCAGATGTGGGTGTATGAGTGATAGATGGAGATATGGAATGAGATGGATAATGGAAGCACGATGGAAGAAGAACAAGCCAGTAAAGATCCTAGTGGATGGAAAGTGTTTATTTACACAAGGTGCCTGTTTGCCATGTTTTCACCAAGGTACTTGTCCAAAGTGCCACCGAAGTGGTTTTCACTAGAGGACGATTTTTCTCTTTACTGTTTTTCAAACCCTTTTATGATTTTTTTGGACTTTTTTCTTTTTTTGATTTTTTTGTTGTTACCAAGACACCTGTTTGCTAGGTTTTTGCCAAAGTAACCATTTTTTCAGGACATTTTTTTATTTTTTGATTTTTGGTTCTATACCTTGAAAGATTTAGGCATAAAACTTTTTGAGATGAGAGCTATTCATGGGCTTTTGTAGAGGTTCCCCTTCGGGTGTTGATAACTGATATGCCCCTAACTTGTAACTTGTTGTGATAAAAAATGGTCCCAACCAATTGGGTTCAAACTTTCCTTTTATACTTGGGTTTGGGACATTCTTCTGGTTTTCTTTTAACACTAGTTCTCCGACTTGGAAAGTCCTGCTTCTGATTTTCTTATTGTAGCTCCTTTTGAGTCTATTTTGATAGACTTGCAAATGATTCAAAGCATCTATCCATCGCTCATCCAGTAGCTCCAACTCATTTAATCTTGACACTCTGTACTCTTCATCAGTGATGAGGTTTTGTAGTGATATCCTGAGTGATGGGATCTTGATCTCAATGGGAAGTACCACTTCTGATCTATAGACCAAGGAGAAGGGGGTGGTGTTGGTGGGTGTATGGATGCTAGTTCGATAGGCCAGAGGGTGAGATTAAGGTGTAGATGTTAGTCACAACCTACATCATTGACTATTTTCTTGAGGATTTTTAGAATGGTTTTGTTTGTAGCTTCTGCTTGGCCATTGCCTTGGGAATAGTATAGGGTGGAGAAGCGATGTTGGATCTTGAATTTTTTTCACAGGTCATAGACCTCCTGATTCTTGAATGGTGTGCCATTATCTGAGATAATGGCTTGTGGAACACCATATCAGAAAATGAGATAGTTTAGGATGAACTTAGAAATCTACTTCTTAGTTATGTATGTCATGGGTATGGCCTCCACCCACTTAGTAAAGTACTATGTTGCGGTTATGATGAATTTTTGGCCATTAGATGAAGTGGGTGTGATTTTTCCAATGAGACCAAGTCCCCACTGTGAGAAGGGCCATGGTGTGATGATAGGATGAAGCTCTTGAGCTGGAGCATGGATGAGGTCCCCATGTTGCTGACATTGTAGACACTTTCTGGCATGATCATGTGCTTCTCTTTCCATTGTGGGCCAATAATACCCCATCCTTAGCAATTTCTTGGCTATGGTCATTCCACTCGAGTGTAAACCACAGATACCGTTATGTACTTCAGTTAGAGTGGTTAATGCCTCCTCAACATTTAAGCAGTGTAGTAGGGTTCCTTCTATGCTTCTACAATAGAGGGTATCACCTAGGATGACAAATCTGGATGCCTTTTTAACAAAGGTTCATTTTAGTTTTGATGGTAGGTTGGAGGGTATGACTCCTATATGAAGGTATGTGTAAATTTCATGATACCAAGGATCACCAGGACCAACGATTTCACACACATATTCTAATTCTGGTACCTCGAATGCAGGCATGAGAAGCTTCTCAATCAAGAATTCATATTTTGGAACGTTTTGGGGGATGTTAAGTAAGGATCCAATTGTTGCCATGGCATCTGCTGCTCTATTGTTGGTTCTAGGAATCTGTTTGAATGTTATTTCGATGAAGGATTCTTTGAGAGTCTTCACCAATTTCTTGTATGGAGTGAGCTTGTCATCCTTGGTCTGGTATTCATCATTCACTTGATTTATGATCAATTGAGAGTCTTCGTATACTTTGAGAGCTATGATTTTCCACTGCACTACTATTCTGAGACCTATGGTCAAAGCCTCATATTCCGCAATGTTATTGGTGCAAGGAAATTCCAATTTGTAGGACCTTGGTATGCAATCCCCTTGTGGTGTGATAAAGAAGACACTAGCTCCTGATCCATGTTGCGTGTATGAGCCATCGAAGTACAGTTTCCAATGGTTAGATACATTGAGATTAAAAATGGATTCATCTGGAAACTCTAAGACGAGAGGGTTCTCTGAATAGATTGGTGCTTCTACCAATTGATCTATGATGACTTGGCCTTTGATTGCTTTTCGCTCCACATATTCGATGTCGTATTCTGACAGTATCATCACCCATTTTTCCATTCTTCCTGTGAGGAATGCCTTTGATAGTAGATACTTGAGAGGATCAATTTTGGCAATGAGTTTTATTTTATGTGCCAACATGTAATGTCTAAACTTTTGTGATGCAAACACTACTATGAGGCATGCTTTCTCGATGAATGAATAGTTTAGCTCATGCCCAACCATTGTCCTAGTGGTGTAATAAATGGCCCTTTATGTTCTGTTTTCATCGTGCTGAGCCAAGAGAGCTCCAAGGGCTGTTGTTGTTGCTGACACGTATAGAATCAATGGCTTTCTTGGGATTGGTGGCATTAAGACTGGTCGTGTCAGTAGATATTCCTTGATTTTTTTGAATGCCTCTTCACACTTGGTATCCCATTTGTATGCTACTCCCTTGTGGAGTTGGTGAGAGTATGGGTTTTCTTTGTCTGCCAATTGTGCTATGAATCTTCAAATGGATTCGAGTCTACCTTGGAGACCCCTCAATTGTTTTAATGTTTTCAGTGCCTCCATCTTGAGGATTGCTTTTAATTTTGTTGGATCCACCTTGATACCCCTCATTGACACTATATATCCTAGGAGCTTTCTTGATTGTATGCCAAAGATGCACTTCTTTGGATTTTGTCTGACCTGGTACTCCTCCAGTCTGTCAAAGATGGCACTTAGGGTTGCTATGTGATCTTTCATCTTTCTGGAATTAGCTAGAATGTCATCAACATAGTCTGCAACCGTCTTATGGATCATGTCATGGAATATCAATATCATGGCACTTTGATATATTGCTCCTATGTTTCTTAAGTTGAATGGCATCATGTTCCAGTAGTAGTTCTCCCATGGACAAGTGAAAGTTGTTTTATTTTGGTCCTCCTTAGCTATCATGATCTGATTGTACCTTGAGAATCCATCCATTAGTGACAACATCTCATGTCCCAATGTCATGTCTACTATCATGTCAGTGGGAAGTGAGAAGTCATCTTTTGGACATGCCTTGTTCAAATCTCTGAAGTCTATGCAGATTCTAATGTTCCCATTGAGTTTTGAAATAGGTCCTAGGTTTGACACCCATTCTGGATAGTCTATTGGTCAGATCAATCCTACATCTAATAGCTTTTTTAGCTCCATTTTGACTAATAGGGTGATCTAATGATGCATTTTTTGAAGCTTTTGTTTGATAGGCTTTGCTTCTAGATACACTACGAAGTGGTGAACCACAGTCTTTGGATCAAGTCCTGGCATGTAAACATAATTCCATGTGAAGTTTATCTATCTTTCCCTTAGGAAGGATCCTAGGAGCTCTTGCTCTTATGTTAGTAGTGATTCTACGTAGAATGTGATATGCGAGGTCTCCTCTATTCCTAGGTTGACCGGATTGCATTTTTCTGCCAAGACTGCTGCTTTTCTTGATGAATGACTCTTAAAGGAAGATTGAATCCCCCATCCTCAGGTGCCTTAGAGAGGTTTTCACCATTGGATGTGTCCTTTCTATTTACTTTTTTTTGGTCAAAGAGTGCCACAATGTGTTTTTCACTGAAGGACTTGGATATTATTCTTAATTTCTCACTTTTGTGACTGAAGGATTCAATCATTTCCCCATAATAGGCATGTGTATCTAGCTCTATTATGAAGCCTACTTTGTGATCCCCATCTGGAATGTTATCTCAGAGTCCCATGAATTCTGAGAGCACCTCATCATTTTTTATTGTATCAAGAACTGGTGGTCCTCATTGGTCGTAGTCGATGAGTTGGGGATATACTAAGCGAATCTCATGATTTTGGTGGTCAAATTCAAAAGATAGGGTGCTAATCATGCAAAGAGTGGTATCCTCAAATAGCCTAGGTAAGTTAGTCAGGTGATCCTCATCATCACTACTACTATAGACATCGGTTATATCAAATGTAAAGTTATCAATGACTCTACCTGTAGACACTGCTAAGCATAGTTCTACTGGGGTTGGTTGAGGAGGATTATTAATCATTCTAACTGGAGGACTTCAGCCTCGTATGGTTATACTCAGAGTGGTACATCCAAGGCCAATATTTGTTATCGGTCGCATCTTTGGCATGATAGGTATTATAAGCCCATTGTCATTTTTTCCATGTCCTTGATTTTTGTTGTAGCCCATTGCAAGCATCATTTGTAGACCCTTGCTTCTATCATCCATTGGTAAGTTAGCTACTAGTCTTTCATCTTGATATAGCATATGAGATGAGTTACCTCAATAACTTCTCATCCAATATCTCCCCAACCTGTAAAGGTGGGATAGTTTTCAGGAGATGTTCGAGATGTGGAGGCTTCATTTATTTTTGGTCAGCCCTGTGATCTAGGAGATTATGGTAATTCTCCTACCACAAAAGAATTATTAGGGAGCTTGTAGTTTCCATAGTCATTATCTTGGATGATGACCTTAATGTCAGAGATGGTGGGGATGGTGCGAGTGGCGGGTGTCTCTGTCGCATAAGTGGATGTGAGAGTGGCGGGATTGATGTATGGTGTGGATGGGCCCTCATAATTTTTGGGTACTTGGGGGATTTTATAATATTTTGCTTCAAGGATTTTGTAGTATGAGAAAGGTTTGGGATCCCCATGGATGGTAACTTCTTGACCCTTATGTTTGAATTTTACACATTGGTGGAAAGTTGATGCTACTGCTTTCATCACATGAATCCATGGGCGTCCTAGGAGGATGTTATACAGAAAGTCGAGGTCCAAGACCTGACAAGTGGTTTCCATGATGGTAGGCCCTACTTGAATAGGGAGTTTGATTGTTCCTTGAGACACTCTTTCTTGATCATCATATGCTCTTATCATGATACCCTTCCCTTTGTCAATAGAATCTTATGATATTTTCAACTGCTTGATGAGGCTGAGAGAATAGATATTCAAACCCGCACCTCCATCCACCAAGACCCTTTTGATTTTTCTCTTATGTAATATGGCTTCCAAGTGAAGTGCACAATTGTGAGATGGTTGAGCGGGGAAATCTTGGTTAGAGAATGTAAGAAGATTAGGCGTAATGATATTTCTGACCACAGCTTGGAATTGCTCTGCATCAAGATCTGCGGGGACAATTTATGAGGCCAACACTTCTTCAAGGATTTTTCTATGGGAAGATGATATTTTTAGCAACTTCATGATGGATATTTGTACTAGCATTCTTTTGAGTTGATCTAGGACATTGTAGCAATTAGGAACGGATCTAGATGCAGGAACTTTGTTTGGCTGGGATGATCCTACGATGGTAACTTTTTTACCTCTTGTAGTGACTCCATAATCTTCAGCATAGGCACCCTTGATGGTGATGACCATGTAGTTTTCATCTAGGGAGGTGATGACTGTTCATACACATGATTTACATTTGAGTGGGTGCCTTTCCCCTTATCTTTTTTATTGTTATTCCCTTTGTTGCCATGATTAGGCATCAGATTCATGTATATCTTAAGATCTTGGTTTCCTGTAGGTTGTTCCACGTTTATGATTCTTTTATCGATGAGATCTTGAATGATGTTTTTCAATCTCATGCAACTATTCGTGGTATGGTCTTTGATTTTATGGAACTCGCATAGTTGATTCTCATTATACCAAGGAGGTTTTACATCTGGTTCTTGGTAATTCTTAAATGTAGGAGGCTTGATGAGTTTTTTGTCTATCATATTTTTCATTATGTCTTCAAGTGGTTCCCCCAAAGTGGTGTATTTTCACTTGGGATAACTCTTGTTGCATTGGGATGGTCCCCTTTGCTCATTGAGATTATTGATTGTTGGATTGTTGTGTGGTTGTTGTGTTATGTGATGATTGTTTTGGTGTTGGATTTGTATTTGTGGTGAGGGTGTGTTTTGGCGAGGGGCACTAATGACCACCTTGGCATCGATGATACCATCATTAGTAACATTTTTGTTTCTTTCCCACATGCGAGGTTTATCATTATAATTGAAGTGTGGGAAGTTTTTTTGTTGTTTGGGGTATGAGGTTGATCCTGCGGGTTGAGTCATGAGGGCTCGTTCAATGCTAAGCACCTTGGAGATCAACTGATCATATTTGGTGATGCCCTGAACCTTGAGATGAAATGCCAAGAGGTCATCAAGGTTGGCTATAATGGTGCAAACTTGTTGTTCTTCTGGCATGGTCCACTTGCTTCGATTGGCCTTGGATCACCATCATTGTAAAAATGAAGTGAATGATTCACCCTTTCCTTGTTTCAAAGCTGAGAGTTCTTCTAGACTAACATCCATTGCAATGTTGCATGCATAGTTTTTTATGAATGCGTCTATATTTTCTTGGAATGTCCTAATGCCTGAAGGTAGATGAGAGAACCATTCCATAGTGTGGCTTGCCAAACTCCTTGGGAATAGCCACATCAGATGAGTATCATCGTATGTGACTTCTATGCAATGAACCTGGAATTCCCTGATGTGATCTTCAGGGTTTCCCATCCCATGATATTTGTCAAATTTGGGGATCTCAAATCCCTTTGGGAATGGTTACATCACTAGGCTCCTAACAAATGGATAGGGACACAAGTTACTTGGTGTTTTCGTTGTTTTCCCTGATTGAAGATCGAGCACTTGTTGTGAGAGCAACTTGATTTGTATTGTCACATCATTTTGCAAATTAGGGGGTGGGATGAAGGTGTTTTGGGGTGTTTCAATCATGGGTTGGATGAATGAGTTATTTGATATTTTTTTCGATGGTATCTATATGTTCTGCCAAGCTAGGTAGGCTTCCACTTGTTGTTGTATGAACAACACTTGTTGTTGATCTTGTTGTTGTTGCACTAAGATTTGTGCTTGTTGTTGTGCTTGTTGTTGTTCCAACAATGCTTGTTGTTGTTCCAACAACGCTTGTTGTTGGTCTGCCAATTGGGCTACTTCTTGCTGCTCTTGATATTGCTTTATTGCTTGCTGATATGCTTGCAATTGCGATGCTTGTCCTTGTGCAAGAAGTTGTGCTTGTGCTTGTATTGCTTGATATTGGGTGTTTTCCTGAGCTTGAGCTTGTGCTTGCACTGCTTATGCTTGGGCTGTGCTTGTGCCACTTTTTGTTGTAATAGATTTTGTGCTTGAGCATCCTTTTGTGCTTGCAATGCTTGTGCGGCTTGTTGTTGTTGTTGTTGCAGTAAAGCTTGGGCTTGTGTGACTGTTGCACGTGTAGTGCGGCTTGTGCAACTTGGGCAGCTTGCGCAACTTGAGTGGCTTGTTGAGTAGCTAGTTGTACAACTTTTTGTCTTTGCACTTGTTGGAATCCCCTTTGAAAAGCAGCTTGCAATGCCACATTGTATTGGCTTGATGTGGTGGAAGCTAGTGGTGGTGGATTCGGAATGGCATTTTTGGTGAGCGATGATGTCATGTTGGTGTTTTGAGTGATGTATGGTGATGTTGATGTGGTGGTTGGTCCTTGAGAAACCATGCTTTGTGATGTTAGGGGGTTTTTGATGATGTTGTAATTGCTTGTGCATTTGTCGTTTGTTGTTGTGATATCGATGAAAAGTTTTGAGCATTTGGCATAATGCTTTGATTGATATTTGGGATATTGGTTTGATTGATAGTTGGTAGAGGAGGAAGCCCTAAACCAAGGAGTGGTGTGGATAATGATGGCAATGGTGGAAGAGGTGGAAATATGGGGGGTGCAAGTTCTTGTGAAAATGTTGTGGTGTTGAAGATGCCCCCTGGTCTGAACATGTCTCCCTCCTCTTGCAAATTTGTGAGGAGAGAATTTTGAGGTGTCATGTGAAAAAATTATGATGATGGATCATGATGGAACGTGAAAGGAACATTCTTATGTAATGGGTTTTCAAGTATTTTTTGTTCCAAGATGGTATTTGCATCCAAGTTTTGATTATTTACACGGGGGTGTGTTTGAATAGCATTGAGAAATGTATTTCCCTTATTAACATTGGGTTGGGTTGGAGCAAATGATGTCATGATATGTGGAATTTTTTGCATGATGCTTTGGGATGGGGATGTAGATGAGATGGGAATGGTGGATGAGATTGGAGGAAAATATGTCTCCACTATAGTACTCACAACGAAATCTGAAGGTAACTTGGCCCCTTGTTTTGCTAGCTCAAGCATGTATAACAACGGGTTAAGCCTCATCATGATGTTGATGATTTTATGGTTCTCCAGATTTTGGAGCATTTTAGTTATTTCTTCGTGAGACATTCCAAAGGTAAGATCCTCTCCTTGGTTTTCCTCTTGTGGATTTTGCGATGATGAGATGGTCAAAGGATTGCTTGATTCAGAGAGATTCATTTCTATGTTTGTTTGGCTAAGATCACTTGAAGCGGGTGTTTCTTTGTTTTCTTCCATACTCTTCTTGTATTGAGATCTAGTTTGAACCATTAAACAAGGATCAATTTTCAAGAATAGGAGAGATGAATCTCTTGGTTCTTTGAATTGATCTTTACTTTATGTCCAAAGTAGAAAATTTTAGGATATCTTAAGGATTGAAAGGTGGTATGATGATGATGTAAGGGATGGATGATGTGAATGTTTTTTGCTTTTGATAAATCTTGAAGGATATACTAGGCTTTTAAGACTTTCAGATATGTTGTAGATTTTGATTTTGATTTGATTTTGGATTTGGGATTTGTCCTTGATTTTGATTTTGATTTTGATTTCTTTTGATTTTGAACAAAAAGACCCTAAGGTATTGGATGATTATCTAAGGGATAGATTTGTTCAAAGGATGATAATTTGAATATGTGCAGGGAGAAGGATGCATCTACCCACACCTATTCAAACAAGATGATAGTTTCAATAAGCATATGAAGAAGGATTCATCTACATATACCAAGGTAAACAAGATGATTTTGATAACATTGACTAAGCATATGCAAAAGGATGTATCTACACATACCTAGCCAAAGGTGATTTTGATAAAGTTTTCAAGGATTTAGTCTCAATGATTTTGATGATTTTGATTTTGCCAAAAATCCTAGCATTAAGGATGATTTCAAGATTTTCAAAAAGGTGATTGTGAGATGATGTTTGTTTTAATGTTTGAAGGATGGATGAAAAATATTTTGATTTGCTTTGATCCTAAGATGAACCTAAAAAAAACACTTTGTTTTCCTAGACCTAGGTATTGAAGAGCATACAATGCTTCTATAGACCTTTGTAACCAAGAAATGATTCCATTTGAACATACATTTTCAGATCTTGAACCAATGATTTTTGTTTTGAGATTTGGACCTTTTAAGGCTTCAACACATATGAAAGTTCATTTTTCTTTAGCTTTTCTTAATGGATTTATTTTACCAAAACCACTTTCTTCAATTAAGTTTTTCAAACTAAGATGTCCAATGTCTTAGTTTCTTCAAACCCCACAAGATATGTTTTGTGGAAATTCAATGAACTTAAGGCAAGGGTTTTCCTATTGTTTACTTAAGTAGACAAATCGAGATGTAGTCCAATGTTTAGAAACCTCTAAGGATGTAAATCCCAAGGGCAAGCAATAACATATGGATTGAGTCAATTGCATTTGTCTCCAAAAGAGTTTGAACTTTGGATGATGATGTTAAGTGTTTGTTTACAAGATGTTTTCGATTAAGCAATGCATTTTGTAACCCAAGAATAAGTACAACCCTATGGATGTGTAAGACAATATTTGTTGGATTCCCACTTGGACAAGTCCAGCTATGCTTATCTTTATCAAATGGTTAGATTCTTGACCCCACTAGCTCGCCTCCATGACACTCACTTATATGGGGCAGCCAAGCATCAACACCCATGAAACTCCCATGGCATGTTTTCCATTTCTACCTAAAGACTGTAAAAGTGTGGGGTGGCTTCAGAACGACCATTCTTGCACCAACAAATAGATTAAAGGATTTTGGAAAATTGTAGCACATGGGTTTTAATAAGGACTTTCCATTCATGGAGATTGACCCATACGACAAGAGTCCCCTTTCGGATCCATCTTGTCAGAATCAACCGTGTGATATTGGTGTTTACTCCAATACCCACATTTATATCTTAGTTGGAAATACTATTGGCTTTAGAGTGTTACTGGTTGAGTCATTCCCTTGGGTGAGTATTTTTTCCCCAAGGCAAGCCCTCGAGGATAAACAAAAGCAAGTAAAAAAAAAATTCGTACCTTGATCAATCTTTGTTGGCAACAAAGAGAGAGAATGTATGCAATAATGCCCCCACTCACACTCGCACAAGATTTTGTTCAATTTTTAAACCCAAATTGAAGTGTGGAGGTGATTGCTTTATCTCAACCTAAAATCATGAAAAGGCCTTTTGATTCTCAAGATCACTATAAAGTGCAAGAGAAGCGCATATGTCCTTTTTCAAAGAGGTTAGTTCAAGTAAGCCTTCACAAAACAATCTAGCATATGGGTATGTGTAGGATCATGATGGGCCAAAAAGTGGCAATATGATGGGTATGTGGCTGGCGACTTATTTTTTACCCAAAATTGATGAAACCAAAAGGGTTTTTAAAGGAGATTCTCATCTTTCCAATAATAAATTATTCTTTACTTTGAATTTAATAAGTAATTATTATTCATTTTCTATTCAAATTACGACTAAAGTCCTGATTGATAGACTGATTGAAAAACATCTATAGTTTCAAAACGGTATCACATTTTTTTAATCCAAAACATGTGGCACATTATATGCTTCACATAATATAGGATTAAAAAAAGAAAAATTTAATTTCATGAAGTTTTGACCAAGTTAAGGTGGTCAGACATACGAGTTTTTTATATTTTTTAAAAGTTGTAATAAAAAAATCATAATTAATTATTTATATAGAAAAAAATTACAAAAAATATGCATCACATCGGGACATGAGTCCTCTACTTATATATAAAATTTTATAAAAAAATATTATCATTTTATTGTGGTTAGGGTGGTCAGACATACACCTACTTCTTTTTTCCCTGAAATTTAAGTACTACTGCATTGAAATTTCAAATTTTCACCAAATACATTTTTTTTTTAAACAAACCTAGTAGTTTAGAAACTACATTCAATTTGCTACAAATTATATTCTTACATATTTTTGAAATAATATAGATAACTTATTCAAATTTTTATGTCAAGTTGCCTAACTCTAATTTTTCTGATTTTTTTGCCACTTAACGGCCTATTTTTTCTATGATGATCCTGCACATACCCACATGTTCATTTTTGATCCCACAAAGCAATAATGAACCAAAATACAAGTGAGAGATATTTTGTTCAATTGTTATCCAAAGAAACAAACTCTAGTATGAGATATCAAGTTTCCACAATCCATAATCATGAATCAATTTTGCTTCTGGTTTTGATTGTGTTTGAGATGACAAAAAAACTCAAACACAATCAAAACCAGAAGCAAAATTGATTCAAAACTCTAGTATGTTTGTGATCCTAATGTTCATTTTAGCCTTTGCAAGAAATGAAAAGATTCTTTTTAAACCCAAATAAAATTAGTGTCCAAAGAAAGAAGTGATAACAATTTCTTAAAAGTGTTAAGCAAACACTAAAGTGTTCAAAAACACTTTAATTTGATGAAATATCCTCCTCATGCTTCATGCTTCATGCTTCTCCTTTCTTCATTTTAAATTTCCAACCTACAAGGGAGAAAACCAGTTAGATTCTGGAAAATACAGAGATTAAAAGGCAGAAAATAGAAGACAAATTAATCATTAATCAAAAAGCACGTGCTAAAATTTCATTTCCACTTTTTTAATCCCTCCCAGCGGTGCAACCCATGACTACGTTGGAGTTTTATTTCCTAGCTGTGCTCTTAGAGTGCCGCTTACTAGTCAGCATCGCTCTATGTCGGGACAGTGAGCTCAATTGCATCGCAGTTTTGCCCAGCATCACAGTTTGATATTTTTGAAAATTTCTCCAAGTTAAACAGTCAAGCGGCAGAGTTTAGGATTCAAATTTTTTGGGTGGGAAGAGTCTAGCATTGCACTTTGAGTTCCCCGCAGTGCTATATAGCGACGTTGAAGAGTCAGCGGTGCCAAAACAGTGACGCTGAGCTCTCAACGTTGTAATTTTCTATGAATAAGCAAAAATGTAAAAATTTTAGGAAAACGTGATTGAAAATGAGATGCAACCCTCCTTCTAGTGCCAAATGTGTGAATCCCAATCCTAATACCTGTAAAACAAAGAGACGAAACACCTTAAGTTATATATTTCAAGCATGAACAAGGATTCCCCATGAAATCCATTTACAAACTTCAAATTAGGAAAGAAAACAATGAAAAACACAATGAAACAAGAAAATATAGATTCAATCCTCATTAGAATAGCAAACACATGATCCCATGGGGGAATTGGTGCCAATTTGATGTGAAAATTGGCCCTTTCCCAATTCCTAAGATGCAAGCTTGATATGTTGATGATGATTGATCCACTTTGTTGATGAAGGATGAGAGATCCAAGACAAAATATGCAAATACCTAACTAAGAACTCAATGGTGATGGATGGAAATGGATAAATATTTTAGCATAATAACTTTGCATAATTTGTGGATGATGAGATGAGGATATGAGCACTTTATTTATAGAATGCCAAGATGGATGAATGTCCAAATTTGAGCAATGTGGGACTAACATTCATCCAATGGCATGATGCCACTTGTCAGTCTATGAATGGATAGAGGATGTGCAAGATTTGGGGATTGTGCCAATAAATGCATATTTTTGAATTTCAAATTTGTTGAAATGACTTACAAGAGGGAAGGGAAAATGCAATAAATGCCACTTGGCTCAAGGCAAAGGACATGTAAGATGAAGTTATTGCCTTGTTGGATGTACATGTTGACTTAGAATTTTTGAATTCAAATTTGGATAATATTTCAAAAGATGCCTTGTGAGGAAAATAGAGATTCAATAAATGAATTAAATCTATTTTCATGTGTAACTTGCAAAATCTAGAGGATGTGACATGACAAGAATTAAATTAATCTAGGGTTAATTAATTTAATAGGAGATTAGATGATGTGACCTATTTGACTCAAATTTATGGATTTATTTAAATCAAATAAGAGAGGAATATGATAAGAGAGTAATTAAATAAGAATTTTGACTTATTTAATTAAAAAGAGATGGTGTTAGATTAAATCAAATAAGGTTTTAATTTATTTAATTTAATGGATAGACTTTGGAGATTTAATCAAATAAAATTAATTATTTAATTAAATAGGGATAATTAGATTAGATGGATTTATTTATTAACAAAAGAGGTGACTTGATTAGATAAAATGATTTATTTAATTAAGAGAGAGAAATTGATGAATTTAATCAGATAAGGAGATTTGATTAAATGGTTAGAACGAGGGATGATTCAGGATGAAACGATGTTAGTAGTCGGGATTAAGTGCACAATGTCAATCAGTATATTTTACATGTCTACACAAACACACCAATGAAACTTTAAATTAAAACATAAAATAAAGAAATGAAATTGTAAACTCCATTTATGCTTCAAAGACATTCCATTGTCCTCTATCTCCAGTGTTTTTGTTTATTCCAGCTGGCTCTTAGATCTTGGGCTAGGCTCAACAAAAGGTCTTCGTAGAGAATGAGATTAAAGATGAATGCATGCAATGCTAAGATATGATTATGGTTATGCTAAACATGATTGCTAAAATGAAAGATTACGAAAATGCTATGAATGCTAAAGTTGATAATGACAATGCTAGAATGCTAGAATGTTAGAATGCAAGTAATCTATAATCTGTATGCGTTATAAGTTGTAGGTGTAACCAATACTTGGATTTGCAGGGATATTTCTAGAGTTTTCAAAGGATTCTGATTGGTTAATGTGATCAACAACTATGGAAATTCCTGGTAGATTGAACGGTCAAAGATGGATGAGACTAGAGAGAAAAATAGAAGAAAATAGAAAGCAAGCTTTGTTTGCTTTTTTCAAAAAAGAGATAAGATGAGATGATAAAGATGAATTGTAAAAATCATCTTTTTATGAGATTTTGGAAAGATTTTGAAGAAGATAAATAATGAATTATTAAATTCAATTATTCATTTATTGGTGACATGGAGATTTTTCTTAAAATAGAATATTTACCCAAGATTTGAAGAATAGTGGAGGATTTTATAATTAAATAAAATATTTAATTATGATTTGAAAAGATATGGAAGATATTTAATTAAACTTTTTAAGAAATGACATGTAAATGAAATTAATTAAATAAAATATTTAATTAATTAGAAGAAATATTTGAAAAGAAATATTTAAATTTAATTAAATCAAAGACTTAATTAAATTCAAAAAGTGATAATTAATTAAAATAAATAAAGTGTATTTATTTAATTAATCAAGTAGACATATGCATGTGAAATAATTAAATAAAATTGATTTATTTAATCATGAGAGAAGAATAAATTGAATGAACAATATAATTAAATCTAATTTAATCACATGTAGAGGACTTTAGAGAAATTAATCAAATAATAAATATTTAATTAAATGCCAAGATTAATTAGACATGACCAATTTATGCATATACATAAATAAAGGGTTTTTCCTCTCATTTTAACCCCATTCACCTAATTCATCTTCAAGCATCCTAATTCATTATTCAAGAAATTCTCAAGCATTCTAAGCACTCTAAGCATCATCAAGTCATCCATTAGATCACTTCATTGCATATCTTCAAACTTTAGCATCAAGGGTTTGGTGAGTTTGTGGCATTGCATGTTGTTTATTCATCATTCTCTCTTTATTTCATTTCATTATCTAGGGTTTGATTACCAAATCAGCGTTTGACCAAGGAAAACCCCTATTCTCTAACCCTTAACCCTTTTCCCCCTCTTTGCATGTGTGTTTGCAGGTCTTGTATAAAAAATTGTCAAAGAGGTTGGTGTTAAAAAGTGGTCAACAATCTGTCAAGGTCCTGAAAGTCAATAAAGCCCTAATTGAAGCTTGGAGACCTCTTTCAGCCCATTATCTATAGAATCTAATTCAAACACCAAGAATCTCTAATTATTCAAGAGATAACCTCATAAAAAGATGATTTTTACAAGGTCTCTAATGTCAGGTCTTGACAATGCATTAACAACTTAGTGATAAATGTGAAAATGTTGGTAATCACAAAGGGACCTTACTACAAGAAAATACCGAATCTTGAATTTATCAGATCTGGCAATGTAATGATACTTCAATACTAAATATGAGCTAGATAATAAAGAAATAGCGAAAGATTAGGGTTTCAGAAAGATATCTAAGATTAAAACTACTCCTAAGATTAACAATGCAAATGATAAAATACTTGAAATGGACCAATCCCTCATAAACTAATTCTTGCTTAACCCATATGAACTTGCAATCTCACAAAAATAGTGCAATCTTCTAAGGTATTAAAGATTTTTAGATTATGAACATTCATTCAAAACAACCCTATTGCAATGGAAATGAGTAAACCTCCATAATTGAACTAAGCAAAATAAATGTAAGGTCCAGGATGATTTTGCAAAGCAACTAACAATTAGCTAGCTACAAAAAGTATGGACCAGGGATTGTTGCAAACACTTCAAGTACTAAATCATAAACACTTATTAAATCAGATCTAAATCTAAATCTAACATACATCTAATAACCTTAAGCAATTTCAAAATATAGAATCACAAGAACCATGCAAGATAAGTCAACAAAAAAGAGGTCACCAAAAAATCACAATGTCTTCAATTGTATTGAATCACCGAATGACAACAACAATTCCAATGTTCTATGTTACAACATTTGCTCAAAATCGACTAACTTCTAACCCTAATTCTTACTTTACTATCCTAATTGCTTCTAAGCCAAGAACTATCTCTAATGTCTTCTACTACTCTTACAAATGAGGCAAAATGCCATATTTATAGAAAAAACCCAAAGCATGTTGGCCTAATTAGATTTTACAATAACAAAATAGCTCCAAACAAGTCAAGCAAGAGAAATTCAAAATAAGATAAGATATGCATTAAATGCATGAACTCCATCTAGGTCAGTTTTGGATTTCCAATGCAACTCAATCCAATATATCTAGCACCTTGAGAAAAATACCCTCCAGGTTGGCCACAGGTGAAGTAATAAATTCTTTAAATTTCCTTCAATTGAATTAATCTCCTCTAGAGCCTCCTTGATGACCCTGTTAAATTCAGCTTGCACTTAGCAAAAACCACCATCAATAATATCTATTATAACACGAGGATAAAAATTAGCCCATCACCAATAATGTATTCATCATTCAAATAAATTCAAACACACATCAAAATCCCCTTGAAATATCGTTAAAGCACAATTTCTTCACAGTTTGGTATTTCCACCCCTCCGCAGAATCCAGGCTAGAAGGGAATTTTGGGGAAATCCAAGCTAGGCAGATTCTAGCGAAATAAGCACAATAAGAATCCAAAATTCACTCAATTAGCATAATTAATTAAGAAATAGCATGATACATCCTTGAATCATTCAAATCAATCATATAATGTGATATCTCTAACTAATAACTTGTGCTATCCCTTAATTCATTATTTTCAACAAAGTTTTAGAGAAATCCGCTTGAGATGGATTTTCGTGAAAACAATCAACAACCTACAAATTCTGGAAAATGAACAGAAAATAGGAATTTCAGGAAAATATGGAGGGAGCGGAAATCCATGAAGTAGGAAAAACTCTAGATTTTGGGAAAACACAGAGAACAAGGAAAATCGAGAGAATCCGCTAGCAAAGGAAAATCCTGAAACTGAAAGAAAACCCAAACTTCGACGTTTTCCCATGATTTCACTCAAATTGATCAAAAGATCACAAATTTGAGGACTTGGGCTCAAATTCTATCATGAGGATGCTAGGCACCATTAGACTCATCAATCAATAGGAGAAAACAATGACTGGGCCATCAACATTCATAAAACGACAGACCAAAACCAAATCTGGGAATTCAACAAGTAGACAAAATTTTGGGAAAATCTGATCCATGCGGAATTCTGTGAAGGACCGAAATCTTTGGAAAACAGTACAAAACGTCAGCCACCAGGCTTTGAGCAAAATCTGGGAAAATCCGGATGGGGCAGAAAATCCCGAGAAGAGCCAAAAACCTGAAAGGAGTTCAAAACATTAGATTTTCAAAGTACCTCTTAGAAAGGGGGCATATGCATAAATAAGAAAATCATTCAAGCATGCATTAAGGCAACATAACCTCAAAACAAAGGGCTAAAGCATCAAAAATATGAGCAAAAGAGGGTCCCTACTTTCAGTGGGGCGTGTGTATGAAAACTACACAATAGGTTGGAAGTCATTCATTCAAGCTCTCTTATTACTTGCTCTAGTCTTGCATTCTCTTCATCCTTGATAGGAACACTCTTACAACATAAGCCATGCTGGATGGAGGTCCCTCTAGTAGCAACAACTTTCAAGAAATCACTCAATGATGCATCCATGTGCTCTAGAGAGGGTCTAGGTTGATGGGTAACGATATCTCTCTCTCTCTCTCACTTTCATTCCTTACTTGTTCATTTACTATCTCATGGTGTGGGTTCTACTCCTGAGTGGGTTTTACTTTCACCACACTTTGTTTATTGGCTACTATGGAGGTGGGAACACGAAAACGGGGTTCTGACTGAGGCAGGCACTTATACAGTCCCAACCTTTTCCCCTTGTTCTTCTGTGTGTAGGTGCAGAGTGGAGCTTGGAGTGAAGTGTTGAGTATCTAGTAAGAGGTAAGCTATCTCCAAGTCCCCTTGCATTTATCACTAGCCTTCAGATTTATGTTCGTTTATTTCACTCAGAACATTCCAAACCCAAGCTTAGAAGTGGAACCTAGTTCTAACTACTTGAGCTCCTAAGCCCTCTTTTGTTTAGGATGCCAGCCCACTGCCTTGGCATTCTAAAACCACACTATTCTCTTTTGGCCGAGAGCTCACTCATCTAAGGTAGGAATCTCAGGGTTTCACTCTCTCAAGATTTGAAATAACTTTCTCTAAAACACAACTTGGAGTATACTTCCCTATATTTTAATTGACTTACTTATGTTGAGGTGTATAAGGGTAGTTTGTTCCATAGTGATCTCTTGAGAATAAAGAGGCCTATGTGTAGTGAATACCTCTTATATCACATTTTGGTGAACCTCGCATGAATGCATCTGATCTATTTTTGCAATGTCACATGCTTATGGTAATCCCTTTTCTAAAGAAGATTTTGATATGTTGGAAGATACTCTAGATGATTTCTTAGAAGTGCTCTCCCCTATTTGTAAATCTTACAAACAAACTCTCCCCTTGCAAGCTAAGGAGTTGGTAAATGTGGTTGTGGTCTTTGTGGCTCCTTCGAGCCCTAAGAAAATTGTCATTTATGTGACCCTAGCTGAACCATCCCTTAGGGAGAACTATTATGTCTATAGGGTTTCATGTCGTAGTGATCCATCAGACTTATATTTGGGGTTCATGAAAGCTACGGATTGTGCTTCCTATAATGTTGTTGGGCATACATACAATACAAGGAGAAATAAACAAAACCTAGATCAACAACCTTTTGTTCCTACATCACAACCCACTCAAGTTCCTGCTTCTTTACCTCCTTCCCAATCAAGCCTTCCTTTAGAACCGAAGCCTACAATCAAATCCCTAGGTGATTACAATCTTGTCGAACAAGTTTGTGTTACTCTGACTAAAATCTCACTTTGGGACTTGCTTCAGATCACTCTGGTTTACCAAGAGATGTTGGAGGAAGCCTTGAAAAATATTCTCTTGCCTACCTCCACTAGGCCTACAAATGTTAATTTTTTGTTGGCTCATATTCAAGTGGATTCATTGAATATTATGTTCCACCCGCAAGAACTTACACCTTTGGATGTGCAAAAGCAAGTGGATTCCTTGATTATAATTAATGTTAATAATATCGGTATTTGGTGTACTCTCATTAACATTGGTTTCAACCCTCAAAGTTTGCGATATGGACCTATTGCCTAAAATTAAATATGATTCATCTTCACTAGGAACCTCTTCCTTGCATATTTTTGGGTTTGATAACACTGATCGCCAAGCTCTAGGTATGATAATACTACCTTTGTAGCTAGGCCCCATTACCTTACCTACGTTGGTTTATGTGATGCCTAGTTCATTACCGCACAATCTTCTCTTAGGGAGATCCTGAATTCATATTATGGGTGTTGTGACCTCTACCTTACATCATTCTTTGAAGTTCATCTCAAATAATCAAGTGGTTATGGTTAAAACAAATCCAGAAGTTGTTCACCTTTGTCAGTTAGCGGTTGTTAGACGTTCTTCAATTCTATCCACTCTCAATAATTGTATTCCATCCTTAACCGTTGGTGCTATGGCATGTTCTTCATCGATACCCTCTGTGGAAATTGTTCCGAGAGTGAGTGTCAAAAAAATGAATCGCCTAAAGCAGAAGATGCTAAATCTCCCCCGTCTTCCCCTTCATCTTCTCAATCAAATGATTTCCTCGGTGATGATTGGTGCTCCTTGGATTTCTCTAAATTCTTCATTGCAAAATACAAGGCAATCCCTCTCTAGAATAGAATTTCTAGGTACTGTTGACACAAAGGTGGATGATACCCTTGCTCAGTAAGAGAAGTGTGATCTTGTTTTAGAGACCACTCCTTCCTTTGTCCAAGAGAGTAACCTCACTCCTAGAAAGAAGGTTAATGTTAGCGAACTTGGTAAAGGAGGTGGGAATGCTCTCGTAGAGACATTTGAGATTCATTGGTGGAATGAAACACTCTATGTAGATCTGCGACCTCCTGAAGTTCTACAAACTCGTTATGGGTTTGGATATGAACTTTCCTCTTGATATGGCTATCGGCAGAAGGTCCTAGGGTGTATCGAATAAGGAATTCAAGTCCCTATCTAGTTTAAGCCATGACAACGCTATCTGGGTTTGGGATGTTTTGTTGAATAGTTTAACCAAAAACCTTGGTGGAGTGTTAACATGATTTTAGCTGAGCCATTGAGCTTGGTTCATCTTGAGTAGATAGAAGAAAGGGAGCAAGCAAAGAAAGTCCCTTTGGATTTCTTCTCTTTGGACGAAGCACTAGAGGAATTTCTAGGTGCATATTCCCCGTTTCCTCCTTATCATCACAAGAAATGATTCTTGTATCCCCTACATAAACAAGCATACTTTGGAGAATTTGTTTTGAGTATTGATCAGGAACACCCTCTATCTAACTTCGGTGATGAAATTACAATATCTCATCTTGAAGACTCTAGTTCTCTCCTTAATGGAGATAATGTTGAAGTCCCTATGGATCCTAAATCCTTAGAAAAGTTAATCAAGATCAAAAAGTGTCTCTCTTCAAAGGAAGCAAATGAACACTTTGATCTTTTGCACTCTCATCTTGATATATTTGCTTGGGAATATGAGGATATGCTTGGTATTGATGAGTCTATGTGGTTCACAATATCATCCCATGTCCCAACGCCAAGTTTGTTAAGCAAAAATCTGAAAGATCAATCCTAGGGTGGCATTGATGATAAAAATTGAGATAGAGAAGTTGTTGAAAGCAGATTTTATCTGTCTGATTTACTACTCCCCTTAGATTTCAAATATAGTCGTTGTTAGTAAGCTTGATGATCGTATTCACATATGTATTGACTTTTGAAATATTAATAAGCCTTCTCTTAAAGATGATTTTCTATTACCTAATATAGATATTATTGTGGACTCAACCACGGGTCATGCATTGTTATCTTTTATGGATGGCTTATCAAGTTACAATCAGATCCGTTTTAACTCAGATGATCAATAAAAGATAACCTTCACTACCCCTTGGGGTAATTCCTACTATGTGGTCATGCCATTTGGTTTAAAGAATGTGAGAGCAACTTACCAATGGGTGATGACCCTGATATTTCACAATTTTATTAATAAGATCGTAGAAGACTATGTTGATGACATCTTGGAAAAATTGATAACTCATCCGGATCATGTGAAGAACCTTCATCTTATCTTCGAAAGGCTTTGAATTGAAAAAATGAGACTTAATCCCCATAAGTGCATCTTTGGCATGGATTCCAAAAAGCTTATGGGGTTCATAGTTTCTCATCGTGGAATCTAAGTTGACAAAAATAAGATTGATGCCATCGTTAACATGCCTCCACTAAGGAATATCTTCGAGTAGCAAAGTCTACAAGGGAAGATTCAAGCGATTCATAGATGTATAGCTCAGTTGGCTTATGGTACCCTCCCTTTCACTTTTTTATTGAAAAAGGATGTTCACTTCATATGGGATGAGGAGTGTTAGAAATCATTTGAGTCAATCAAATCTTATTTGGCCAATCTTGTCGTATTGATGTTGGCTATGCAAAATAGGCCCTTTTTTCTTTACCTTGTTGCATCATCATATGCTTTGGAAGCTTTGTTGGCTCAGTATGATAACAAAAGGAAAGAGAGAGTGGTCTACTACATTAGTCACGTCCTAGTTGATTACAAAATTGTTATTCCTCCATGGAGAAGCAATGCCTTGCTCTTGTATTTTTTTACACAGAAGTTAAGACACTACCTTCTCCATGCCAAAACACAAGTCATAGTAAAAACAAATCTTTTGATGCATTTTTTCTCTAGCGCTTACCTTGCTAGGAGATTAGTGAAGTTGGTTATGTTTCTCTCTGAGTTTGATATAAATTTTGTTACTCATAAATCAATAAAGGGTCAAGTAGTTGCCAATCAATTGGTAGGCACTCCCTCATCTTGTTCCTTCACTGGGTTGGATTTTTTTCCTGACGAAAATATTTTCACAATTAACTATGACCTTGAATGGAAAATGTATTGCGATGGATCGAGGTGTCAGACTAGTTCTGGAGTGGGTGTAGTCTTGATATCCCTTGAAGGTAAAATAGTCCCTTTATCCTTTCGATTAGATTTTCCTTGTACCAATGACATCACTAAGTACGAAGCTCTTATTGTTGGCTTGCATGTTGCGATTACACTAAGAATCAAAAATCTTCATATACTAGGTGATTATGAGCTTATTGTGAATTAGATTATGGGAACCTATCAAGCTAAACAAAGTAAGTTGTTCTAGTACCAAG
Organism: Sequoia sempervirens; assembly: GCA_007258455.2. Classification (NCBI taxonomy): domain Eukaryota; kingdom Viridiplantae; phylum Streptophyta; class Pinopsida; order Cupressales; family Cupressaceae; genus Sequoia; species Sequoia sempervirens. The sequence continues at coordinate 164,917,798 of VDFB02193867.1, read as the reverse complement.
ACCTTGCTTTGTCCTTGATCAATCAATTTTCCTCTTTCACAATAGATAGTGTCCCTAGGAGAGAAAATAGACATGTCGATGCCATGGTGAGTGCTGCTTCCTTGGTACCTTTAGTAGAGGATACAAAATAATACCACTTCATAGTTCAAGTCCTGCAAACCCCTACAGTTTTTGATCAATTTGAATCCAAGTCTCTTGTGTGTTCTCACACAGACTTGAGAGAATGGTTATCTAATATCTAAAGTTACTTAAAGTCTGGGAACATTATCGGTGATGCAACAAACAATGATCGCACTCATATACAAAAGCTTTCAACATGTTATGTCATCTTATTTGATGTTCTTTATCAAAAATCCTATAACAGCTTGCTTCTCAGGCGTCTCACTAAAGTGGAAATACCTCTTTCCCTTAAGGAAGCCCATTCGGGCTCTGGGGGTGGACATTTTTGTGGTAGATCCTTGGTGAGAAGATTGATACATATGGGGTACTATTGGAAAAAAATGGAACAAGATTCTTTGATTTTTTCAAAAAGTACCTTCAATGTCAACAACACAACCATCTTATTCACCCACCTTCTTGAGAGTTACAAAATCAAACCTCTCCTTGGTCGTTCACAAAATGGGGGTTAGATATCATAGGAAAAATATCACCTCCTTCTTCTAAGAGACATACCTTTATTATTACCGCTATGGATTACTTCACCAAATGGGTCAAAGCAATTCCAATATGATCCACAAACGCTAAAGCTATCTGTATTTTTCTCATAAACAACATTATTTCTCATTTTGGATTGCCTGCTACACTTGTTTCTAAAAATGGTACACCATTCAAGAAAAAGGAAGTAAAGTAATTCTTGGAGAAATTTCATATCCAACATAGGTTTTCTACACCATATTATCCACAGTCCAATGGTCAAGTAGAAGCGTCTAACAAAAATATTGAACTTATTCTTTGTAAAACAGTCAATAAGCATGGTAAGGATTGGCATATTCAATTAATGTACACTTTGTGGGCCTATAACACGAGTGTCCATACAATGATGGGAACAATGCCTTACAACCTCGTGTATGGTGTTGAAGCTATCATGCCTTTGGAGTTGGAAATTTTTTCCTTATGGGTTTCCCTTAAAGGGTTAATTGATGATGAAACCTACTGAGTTAACCACTTGCATCAACTGGAGATGCTCAACAAGCATCATTTACAATACCTCGATCATCTTAAAGCTTATCAACGGTTGTTATCAAGACAATATAATTAGGGTGTGCTTCCTAGGACCTTTAAGCTAGGAGACCTTGTTCTTTGTGAAAACCAATGAAATGTAAATGCGTCACCTAATCAAAGAGGGAAATTTAGTCCTAACTAGTTAGGCCCTTACATTGTGATCTTTGTGTATGGTTCAGGTGCCTATGGATTATAGTCTATGAATGGGACACCTCTAAAAGAGCTCGTTAATGTGATGCATCTTCATCAATACTATGCATAGTGTTCCATGTGTCATCTATGTGGTGTTCTCTCTATGAAAGGGTAGTCACACTACATATATTAATATTATTCATTAACACATTATGAAAAAATTTGTGTTATGAAATAACCACATGTGAGTGTGTGTGATATACATACATGTATTTTTCTATGCTATGTGTCCATGCATCAAATTATATCTTTTAAGGAAATTAGATCATCATTGTATTTAATTAACATACAACCATGTGTGTTTATTAAATCATGTTATTACCTAATGTAAATATATATTCATATGAGCATATAAGATCCATAGCATAAACATACATGAAAATAAAGAGCACACACATCCAAATAAACAATTTCATGATATAAGAATCATATACATACATATATATATATATACACATGCATGTATGTATCAAATGTAATGTACATGTATTGGGACACTACTATAAAAAATGAGTGGCTATTGAATATATGTCTATACAAAAGATCTGAAAGTGTATATGTATTGGTATCTTGCTACAAAAATGATGTACAAAATGATGAGCCCCTATCACTGTGGCACATGGCTCCCAGAGCCCTCTAGCTCTAGTTGCTGATCTAGTACCCTTAGGAGAGGCTGTATGGTGGTCATGGAGTGGGATTAGTGTGAGCATGATATAGACAGATCTGCCCAAATCCCCCTAATCTCTCCCTGTAAAGAGACTATAGTCATCTCCACCTACCTTGGCTCATCCCGTAGGTGTTGAACCTCTTCTAGGGTCATAGTTGTTGGTTGCCCATTGAGGTCATCAAGATGGTTCTAGAGGGAATAACATGCTTGCTCAGTGGTGTCGACCCTCCTCACTATTGCATCTTCCTCATTGAGCACTATTATTAGCTCACTCGATAGCTGGTCATGTTGTCCTTGAATAGTCATCAACTCTGCAGTTAGCAACACGATCTTTATACCCCATTCCTTGTAGGAAATCCTCAAGCATGCTACCGGCTCAAAATTGGGGGCATGTCATCCTATAAATACTGGCTGAAAAGCCTTGAGAACCATCCCCTAGATCAGCACGTCAGGGGCTACCTCTAAAATACATTGAGCCATCAACCCAGTCCATCCTTGTGCATCCTATGGAATCGCAGAGAAAGAAAGAGAAACTAGTATCACATGGCATGTATATCTATCATAAATAGAAAAAATCAAAAGCATGAAAACATAAACAATGTACTATGTATACCTAGATCCCTTGACTGTCATGTAGGATTAGGGCGATGGTCAGTGCTGGGGCCCACACCATCAGAATCAGTGAACACCCCTAGTGACACTAAGGTTGTTGCCACTAGAACAGTAGCAATTGGTGGTGCTAAAGAGATAGGGGTAGCCACAAGGGGGTCAAATCTCCTCTATTGCCTTGATCTCTAAGGAGCTGCCTCCTCCTTGCTAGCTTGGTAGTGCCCTCTTCATGTGTCCTACAAGGGCTAGGGAGGAAAATCCTCTTGTGGACCACAGTCCCCTCTCAGGGCACCCTCATGGAACATAGGAGTAGGATGGTGCCTCTCCCACCACCACACAAAATTAGAAGCTACCCTTAAATTATCCATGGACACTATGGACGGAAAATCTTGATTGAGCTCATCACTATCAAAGGGGACAACATCAGTGATGGTGGGGCGAGGGTGATCCCTAACCCTCTCTGCACTCCTGTAGGCCCAAGTATAAGTGGGCACATCCAATGGAATAGTCTGAGGGCCATGCTGTCACATGACTTGACTCCAATAATATGGCACTATAATGTAGTCACAATGACCTACCAAAAAATGGTCCCATTGTAGGTTCCTCAAATACCTATTGTCATCCACCCATCAAAAAAATGAGTAGGGTCTCCACCAAACCTCATCTTCCACAACAATGTCAAACTGTAGCTATCAAAACTATAGATTGCTGAATCTCCACTAGCCTATCATATTGTACTAGTGGGCCATGGGAATGTGATACGGTCATTGCTGGGGAAAACCAATAGGCTAAGTGCACATGATGTGGGTGAAGGCCCACACCTACAAAAATGTGCACACAGTAAGGCTGCAGTGCTCATAGCGAACATACCGACCTAACTCCTAGTAAAGGTGTGCCAACATGTTGTACCCCAAGGAAAAAACTATTTGATGCTCAACCATCTCTCTGATAGTATGGATGACACCCCTATGTAGGTGCGATCATTTCCTATCTATCATGATACTGAATTCCACAATCATGACCATAACTTGGTGCAACAACTATGCAGTGGTCCTTGCCTGGTTATACTAGTGCATATATATGTGGCCCATGCCGTCACCGATGTCTATCCTCCTTGAGTAGTAGAGGATGTCCTCTCTCTGCTCCCATGCTGATCGGGTATTATCTAGGGCCACCCATTGTCTACGAATGGGTAGTCTGAGAATCCGATAGATGTCCTCAAGCATGATGGTCATCTCCCCACAAGGAAATTGGAAATATGACGTGGTGGCATCCCAGTGCTCCATCAGGGCTGTAAGAATCATCTTGTGGTATCTCATCTTTGGCATGGTGAATACATGTCAGAGACCAACCTGCTTGAGGTATGTAGCCTCACCATCTGTCAAACATTCCCTCTGCTCGTGAATGAGTCGGAATACTTTCCCTCCTGGATGCTCCCAAATCTCTAGGTACTTCTGCGAAAAGTGAATTTTTTTTAAGTCAAAACATTGAATTTCATTATGAAAAAAAAATTACTTAAGACTTAGGCACGTCGTGCATGCGTCCCTGTCTGCCATGGCACCTTGAGCACATGAGTGTGTCCTCAAGATGTTAGCGCGGACTCAGGACCTCGGTGCAGACTATGGATGACAACACATTTTTTGAACACGGGTGCAGAAAAAAGATGCCTAGGCATCTCACTAACTAGAAAAGTGCTAAAAATAAGCTAAGATTCACAAAAAATGAGGCTTAGAGGCCTACCTGGTCCACCTAGCGACCCTCGGTGATGCCCTCACATAGTTGCTCCAACCTTGATGCCTCGTAGTCCCTCTTGCTAGGCATTTTGCTGACTTTTCTCTCACAAAAGTCAATAATTTTCTCGTAGTGAATAGTGAAAATGTTCTTTCTAGGGATGCACCTAGGTATATATAGGCCCCCCCAGAGCCCATTTTTTTCTAGAGTTTGTGGATCCTTGGTTTCTCCTAAATTTACCCCACCAAGATGGGGGAAAACTCAAGAGTGGGCATATAGTCACCTCTTGATCATATTTTTCCTCTGAATCAATGACTTTTTCTTGATCATTCTTCTCTTTGTAGTAGCTTCTTTTGATTTTCTGAGGTTGACCCAAAATTTGAGTTTTATAGGTGGGTATGTGCAGGATCATGATGGGCCAAAAAGTGGCAATATGATGGGTATTTGTAGAGTATGTGGCTGGCAAATTTTTTTTACCCAAAATTGATGAAATAAAAAGGGTTTTAGAGGAGATTCTCAACTTTCCAACAATATAAATTATGCTTTACTTTGAATTTAATAAATAATTATTATTCATTTTCTATTTGAATTACAACTAAAGTCTTTATTGATAGGTTGATTCAAAAACATCTATAGCTTTCAAATGATATCACATTTTTCAATCCAAAATATCGTCACATTCTATGCTTCACATACTATAGGATTAATAAAAGAAAAATTGAATTTCATGAAGTTTGACCAAGTTAAGGTTGTCAAACATATGTATTTTTATATTTTTGAAAAGTTGTAATAAAAAATCATAATTAAATATTTACTTGAAAGAAATTACAAACAATATGCATCACATCCGACATGAGTCCTCTACTTATACATATAAAATATTATAAAAAATATTATCATTTTAATGTGGTTAGGGTGGTTAGGCAGACACCTAATTCTTATTTTTTCTAAAATTTAAGTACTACTGTATTGAAATTTAAAATTTTTACCAAATAATTTTTTTTTTAAAAAATAATAAACCTAGTAGTTTAGAAACTACATTCAATTTTCTACATATTCTATTCTTACATATTTTTGAAATAATATAGATAACTTACTCAAATTTTTAGGTCAAGTTGCCTAACTCTAAGTTTTCTAAATTTTGCCACTTAAGGGCCTATTTTTTCTATGATGATCCTGCACATATCCAGGTTAGAATCTTGAACAAATTTTCACGACCGTTTTGTCACTGCTAGTTGAACTTAGATGCTGGGCGAATCTTCAGTACTAGTTAGCTCGACTTCAGTGGCTTCTGTGGTCCTTTTTTCTTGGCATGAAAATCTGTAAAATTCAAAATTAAGGTGAAATTTTTCTTCCCTACTTTAGTGAGGTTGATTTTTTTCAAAATCGAGCCCACTAAAGTGGGGGAAAAATGTAATATCACAGAATTGCACCTAGGGGAAATTCCACATTTTTGCATTTTTTCCTAACATTTATAACACCTTAGAGCATTAATGACAAAAATACCATGAGTTAGAATTTCACGATTCTAACCCCATGTGGACTTGTGGCAGAGCAATAGAATCCTAACAACACCTTTCCTGAAAATACAGGTCATGGATGCCTGCGTGGTGCATGGACGTCTGTGCGACGTGCTAGCATCCTGGTGGTTTTCTGAGTTTGAAACAAGGAATTTGGAATCCTGACTCTTCTTACACATGTCTTAGCGGTTGGGTTTCAGGTGTAATGGATATTTTCCACCATTGCATGCATTAAAAACCCCTTTCTTTCTCTCATTTGGGGTTGGAAGTTATTCATTCAAGCTCTCTTTTTACTTTCTCCAGTCTTGAGTTCTCTTCATCCTTGATAGTAACACTCTTACAAGCGAAGCCATGCCAGACTGAGGTCCCTCCAAAAACAACAACTCTCAAGCAAGCACTCAACAGTGCATCCATGTACTTTGGAGAGGGTCTAGGCTTGTGGATAATGATCTCTCTCTCTTTCCTTACATGTTCATTTACTATCTCGTGGTGTAGGTTCTACTGTTGAGTGGGTTTTTCTTTCACCACATGCTTTGTTTACTTCATTTACACTCCTTTCCAACTTGGCTATCCATGGAGGTGGGAACACCAAAACTAGGGTCTAAGTGAGGTAGGCCCCTATAAAGCCCCAACCTTTTCCCCTTGTTCTTATGTGTGTAGGTGTAAAGTGGAGCTTGGAGTGAAGTGTTGAGTGTTCAGTAAGAGGTAAGCTCTCTCCAATTCCCCTTGCGTTTATTACTAGCCATCAACTTTTTGTTCATTTATTTCACTCAAAACATTCCAAACCTAAGCTTATAAGTGGAACTTGGTTCTATTTGCTTGAGCTCTTGAGCCCTTTGTTGCTTGGGATGCTAGTGCACCTTTTAGACGATAGCATGCCATGCTAGCAGCCTAAAACCACACTACTATATTTTGGCCAAGAGCTCACTTATCTAAGGTGGGAATCTCAAGGTTTCACTCTCTCAGGATCTGAAATAACTTTATCTGAAACACAACTTGGAGTATACTTCACTATATTTTCATTGACTTACTTATGCTGAGGTGTATAAGGGAAGTTCATTCCCTGGTGATCTCTTGAGAATAAAGAGACCCATGTGCAATGAATCCCTCTTATATCACAAATACAAGTGCAATTAACATTTCAAAGAATCTTGTGATGCACTCGAGGGCGAAGCATATATCTATCAAGTGTGATTTCTTAAGAGAGAAGGTCATGGAGAATGAAGTAAAGCTTAAATATGTTCCAACGAAGGATTATATTGTCGATATTTTGAAAAAGGCTCTTTAGGAGATGTTAAGGGTCATTTCCCCTCCTTTCTTGAACTAGATGCATATGGAGATGCATCAGTCTAGTGGATCTATGGATCTATCTTTCTTCTAGACTCATGTTTTGGTGGCTATGTTTTAGGGGGAGTAGGTAGTATTAGGTGTTATCATTGTGAGTATTATATCTTTCTATGCCAAAGGAGAAATCAATGTAAAATATATTTTTCCTTTTCCATTGATGTCAGAGGGGGAGAGGAAGCATGTGAAAAAGAAGAGGAAGCATGTGAAGAAAAAAAGTTAGCATATAAGATATTGTCTACTAAGGTGGAGAAGCAGAATGATTATTTTTTGGGAAGTGTAATCATAGCTAGTATGGTGTCTTTGATGGTTTTTCAAATCATGTGTTTCCATTAATGACAAAGGGGGATATTTTTGCAAGAATGGGAAGATTGAATGTGTTGTCATTGATGTCAATTGATCAATTGGTTATCAACTAGTTGTTGTTGGTTGTATATGTCAAGGATATTTAGAAAATTGTAGTGAATATATGTTGCAAGTGTTCATTTATGGCTCTAGGTTTTGCTCTGGATTTTCTCCAATGTTCGTGTGGTTTAGATATGTTGATCATGGTTGTTCGAAGATTATATATCCATATTTTTAGCTATTGATTCATTGTACAGTGCGAGTTATGCTCACCAGTTGTGAACTGTGGTTTTTTGTGTTTCTAGTTGAGGTCTAGGAGAAATGTTGTTGGTCTATATTTCTCTTTGATGAATTCTTATGACTTGCAGTTATAGAGTTAAGTTTCCTTGATCATGTTGAAGATAAATTTGGCATATGGAAGATTTGTGCTTAATGGTTCTATGCGTTTTACACTAGTTTGGACGACCTTGTGTGGATTACTACTTTCAAAGTTAGAGAAGTGTGTGTTTGGGTCTCCCTCATTCTAATTCCACCATAGGATGTTTTGGCATTGACCTAATTTGAATTTGAATTTGGATAGTTGAATTTGGATACATTTCAAAGTTGAAGATAGTATAAATATAGAATTACTCAGTGGTGAAAAATATACAAGAGTGAAGAAGAAAGATAAGTGAAAAAGGAAAAGAGCAGCTAGATGTGACATTGATGATATCCAGTGAGTGTGTGTAGTGCAAGTGTGGCAGACTAGTGTGAAGCCTTATTGCTGAGTTTCTGGATGCAGTGAGTAGAAGGTGAACTCTATCATTCATGCATGTGTTGTGAGTGATTGTGGTGGAATCCTTTATTGCATTGAGATTGTCTTCTCTTTGTAACAAGTCTTCTTTGTCTTCTTTGTATCTTTGTGGTAGTGATCCCTCTGAGTTGTTAGTCCTGTTAGAAAGTGTGTCCTTATTCTAGACAATGAGTCCTTGTTTAGGAAGTGAGCCTTGTTTCATAGGTAGTGAGCCTCTTGTAATTAGTTTTTGATATTCTCTATAGTGTGAGTTAATCCTCACCATGGTTTTTCCCTTATTGGGTTTTCCACATAAATCTAGTGTTATTATGTTTATGTGTTGGATTTAAGTTTCTACATTATCATTTGATGATTAATCATTTAAGCAGTGTTAAGAATTAGTTTTGGTGAATGAATTAAAAGATTAAACCTGTGACAACTGATTCATCCCCCCTCTCAGTTGTCTTGTTCAACAAAAGAGACATCACATCATAGAATGTTGTATCAGAGCCATCTCATATATATATAAAATTGAATTTCATGATACAAATCAAAATAAATGTGTAATATCATCAAAATAATATAGAAGAGGCCATCAAAACTCAGCCAATGAATGCATACACATCAAATAATTAGGTTGTACATCCAAAAAGTGTCTACAATCAAAGCCAGTTATCCCTCACTTTGGCGATCACCATGGTGGGAACTTGATGCCTATAGACTAACTGATGGACCTCCTCGGGTCCCACTATGAACCACCCTACTCATCTATGAAAAGTTAGGTTTTTGATGATGCTGAGGACACTCTTTGTAATAACACATCTTGTAGTACACGACCTCCTACATGGCTCTACCATACATCTGTGTTCGGACCATCAACTACCCCTGAGCCTACTATGTGGTAGCCTCTAACTGCTCTTAGCATCCTATCTAATCTACCAAAGTGAGATTGGAATCCTTCTATAATTGATGCTCATGATCAATCTCTCCCCTACCAATTTGTAGCTATTACGATCCTAGTCCCTCTCCTGGGTAACCACCTGTAACTAAGCTATCACCTACTATAGCTGGGTGGTTAGCTATTAAACCTACACTGTTAAAGTTGTAATCTATGCATCACATGGATCAGGTATGAGTGGTGGCAACTGTGGTGACTATTGTGGTGGTTTTTGATCTATGAATAGTATCAATGGAGGCTAACCATCCTACCTCTATTGCTGATCTAGTGCTTGCCATCCTGCCTCTTTCCCTGATTTGGTACCTACCCATCATGTTGACTATGAGGTGGCTTCTTTTTCTACCCTAATCGAGGACCCCTCTATCATCCTCTCCTCGGGTTTGGTGCCATGATTGGATCTATGATCTGAATTAGAGTGTGAACTTGCCAATATGTATCATATGTTGATGTAGTGCCAACATCTTGTGGTCCATCAAAGTAAACCAATGACTACATAACGAATTGGCTGAACTCATCTATGACAACCTGGGGAGGGATTTTTTGACCCTATGTAGTATCTTGAGATGTTCATGCAAATACTACCCTATAATCATCTTGAGGTGTGTCCTACACCTCTCTGAATTGGCGGGCTACCTAATTAGGGAGGTACCGCTCTATCATCCTATGTTCCCTCCCCTGCACATGTCTCATTTGATGGGCGTAAAAGATAAGCTCATCATCATCAATCCATTGATGAGCATGGACCTAAGGCCTCTATCAAAATAAATTCATCTCATCGATCATCCGAATCCAGTGTGAGATACTTGTGATGCTTGTGAATTGAAGCGTAGTTATCACCTTGTATTTGTAGATTGTATTTGTAGATTGTAGGATCATCCCGGTCTATATCCACAAGTGTAATGATTGGACAAAAAATTGAAATGTGATAATAGGCCTAGATGTTGAGTAATGTAACACTAACATCAATGATGTATGCACCACAATATAGTACTTGGTGCATATCATGATACAACGATGCTAGGATGACTAAGCCCTAGGTGTAAATTGGAATATCCTCCATCATATGTTCCCAAATGATTCTCCATTTGATATTGCATCCTCTAGCTTGCCTATCAGGTACCAACACCCATGAAATCAACACACCCATGAAAAATTTCAAATATGGAGCAATCCCATCATAGTAGTGCAAGTCAATATGGCCAATATCAACCTCAAATTGGTCTACCCCAAGCACCTAAAAAATTGCATCACCTCTAGCCTCTATATCATACATAATCCTCTCGTCGTGGATGGGGATCTATAGGATTCACCACACACCCTCGAGGGTCACTATGGCCTCTCTAGTAGGTAAATGAAATGATGATGTCTCACTCTTCCATCGCTTGACCAAAGCTATCATCATAGCCAGGTGTGTGCAAATGATTGGCATCCATGCAACAAACCCAAAACTGATTGCTTCAAGGAAGTACAACACATCATTGGTCAAGTGTCTCACCTGATGCAAAAATATGACATTGATGCTCCTTTGAATGGAGCAGGCGAAGAACCTATTACACTCAAAATGCACACCACATCAAAATTTATTGAAAAACAAAAAATATAAACCCTAAAAAAAGAAAAGGTGAGTCAAAATTTGCAAAGGAAATGCTTTGTTTTTTTGGAAAAGCAATGCTAAAATTAATAGTAATGATATTTCTCAAAGGTGAGTAGGCATTTGAGGGAAGCACCAAACCAAAAGGACTCATGCAACACTCTATTACAAAGGTGTATCAACATCTTAGGGTGACACTTTACCTATTCTAAATCGCGCAATGCTCCACCACAAAGGTGGATTGACATTTTCTGAGTGATGCCCGACCCAAATCAAGCCTTGCAATGCTATCTCACAAGGGTGATGCTCCAACATCAATAGTGACACCAACCTGAGTAAGAGCGATGCAATACAATTCTGCTTTTGACTGACACATTCAAATCTAAAAAATTCATAAAAACATGAAAAGCAAGAAAAGTATCAATTTGTGTACTAGGGGTCCTACATCTAGAGGTCATCAGTACTCGCGAACCCAATCCACATGATGTCTAGGAAGCACATGATCACCCATTTTTTTAGAGTCTCAAAGCAAAATTGCAAGAATTCTATAAGGGTCAATGCACAAATGAATTGAAAATGACCTAAACCCTTCTATTTAGGCTTGAAAATTAGGTTTTTCTGCCCTAATTAAGGAGGGAAACTAGGGTTTTGTGCCTTTTTATTCATTTTACGAACCACGAAGCCTATTTTTGACCATTTTTCAACATATTGAGCATGTGTTACACATCTTGTAGCCTAATTTTTGCAACTAAACCTTTGTTGAATCTTTATTGTGAGCTTGACCCAAAAATTGAAATTTTCACCTGATCTCTTGAGGGGGAAATGTAGTAGCATAATTCCTTCCACTGGGGAAATAGTGGGGATCTAAAAAATTAAAAAAAAATTGAATTTTTATCTTGGTAGTGTCAATGTTTGAACTAATGTAATAAGTACCTCGGTTCAAAGAGGGGGAAAATGTAGACACTTAAATAGTCATGATCGATATTACACATTTGAATCTCATTACTAACATCATTTCTTCCTAAATCACTCATGGTCTAATCATTTAATTAAATAATCTATATTATTTAGTTAAATTCCTCAATTTCTACTATTAATCAAATAATTAATTTTATCAGATTACTCCATCCTCTTCTCACTAAGGTTCATCCCATTTAATTAAATAAATCTAATTATTTAAACAAATTTCATAAATCCCCCACTAACCAAGTTGCACATGAAATTCATTTATTTTAATTACTAATTAACCTATTTTCCCTCACAAAGGCATATTCTTTGAGAATATTCCTTAAACTTGACTTTCCCTCCAAAAGATTTAAAAGCCTATTACAAATCTCTTTAATGCATCTTACAAAGGCATTCAATTCTTCTTACATGTCATCTTATCTCCTGCAAGGGCATTCACTCCTCTTACATCCTCACCAACATTCCCTTGCACCCTCAACCATATTCATTCAATTCTCTTACATTGTCTTACACTCTCACCTACATGCCTTAACTCGTCACTTCTTTCAAAATGTGCTCACACATATCCCCATGGATTTCATTAGCCTTGTGACAAGTGTCACAAGGCTATTGGTTCCCATTTTAGTCCCACATTCCCTAATTTCATCCATTATTCAACCTTTTTTTCCTATAAGTAGAGGCTTTCTTTATTGAATATGAATCCACAACTTCATACATTATTACTCTACTCCAATTCATCACTTAGATATAGACTTTCATCATCATATTGGCTTGAGTTCATCACATTTTGCATAAAAAACCAACATTGTTCATCAAGGATCTTGAAGCTTATCACAATGAATTGGGAAAGGGACACTTTCCACATCAAAGTGACACCAATCCCCCTAAGGGATGGAGGTTTGATCTATTTGGATAGGTTTACATGCTTTTATTTTTTTTTGTTCTTCATGTTTTATTTCATGTTTTTTATCTTTGTATGATTAAGAATTTCATAGGGAATGGTTGTTTGTGCTTGCTAATATGACTAGCCTTGTTTTTTTTGTCTATGTTTAGCTAGGTGCAGATTATCATTCACAATAGGTAGCTAATTGTGATAAGTGTAAGAAATTTATAGGTTAACCTCAACTCATTGCTCTTCCCTTGAAGCCAATAGTGATTGTTGAACACTTTCAATAGTGGGGGTTATATTTTGTAGGTCCAATCAACCCAACTTCAAGTGTTGGTCACACTCATATCTTAATAGGTACAAACTACTTTACTAAGTGGGTTGAAGCAATCCTTATGAGATGTACTACTTTAGAGTTTGTTTGTGATTTCATTAAGGAAAATATTTTGGTAGATTTTGAAGTCCCACAAAAATTGTTAACAAACAATGCAACCTACTTTTCATATTCTGAAGTTGTCCTTTTCTATTATGGAAATGGAATTTCCTTGGCCTAGTCATTTGATTATTTCCCCCACGGTAATGGCCAAGCTAAATCTAGCAATAAGAACTTAGTGTCAATCATGAAGAATCTTGTAGATGAGAATCAAAATAATTGACATAAGAAGTTGTACAAAGCTGTATGGGAAAAAAAAAACACCTAAGAGAGAAATTGGTATGTCCCCTTTTGAATTGGTTTATGACATTGGTTCAACCTTACCTTTTCCATTAGAACTATTAGCTGCAAAGTTATAGATTGTTTTGGAAGAATAGTAATTTTAAAATTTCTTGGAGAAAAGGATCATGCACCTCAATAAGATGGAAGAAAAAATAGAGCATATGGTGGATAATATTACACTTCATCAAGCCCAGGTAAAGAAATTTTTTGATAGGAGAGATATACCCAAGAAACCTTTGAAGTAGCCATCAATACCATTCTAGTTGATATGCTTCTTAAAATTGGAATTTATTCTTCCAAACCTTAGTGGAAAGATTGGAAGTGGTGTCCAAACACCACTTTTAGGAAATAAAAGCCTCGAATTGGGTACCAATGGCTTTTTCCTCATCTTTTGATGGTTAATAGTTTAAACCAGAGATGACACTTATAGTCACCTATTTTAGTTTGGAACCACAGATTCATCAATGTGTGGTTTGTAGTTGTTGAGCCCAAACTTGCTCTTTTTTATTGGTGTATTATTTTCCATGGCTTATCGGTAGGTCCTAGTCTCTTAAGCATGTTTCAATGTTTGTTAAAGCTACTATATGCTCTAATGTGTTAATGCAAATTCAAGTGTAAGCTAATAAATTTACACTTGAACTAGCTCACCTTCTGGAGCTCCTAGACCAATGGAGGAATTCCCCCTATACTATTGCTTCCATCTTACATTCTCCTACTACCTCTTAGGGCCATTTTACCTTATGGGGATTTGATCAAGGCAAGAGTGGCTTTGCTTGGGAGTCTCAAGTAGCTCATTCTTATCCCCCACCTAGAATTGACATCACAATAGTCTATGGTATCACAAATTTTCACCCTCCCCTCCTCCTTAGGCTGCTTTGGAGTGGCCTTTGGGAGTGGCTTCTAGTAGTGGTGCCTTTGGGTATCCCTCTGGTGAAGCTCTTGGTTGGCTACTTCTTGAATCTTCCAAATGGCCCCTGCATTTGGACTTGACAGTTTCTCACACTTTGTAGGAAGAGAAAGACATTGATGATGAGGGATGGGCTCCTCTTGAAATCTCTTTGAATCCTGTTGTTGTAAGGGATAGTCTGGAAGACAAGGACCATCCCCCCTATCCTATCACTAATCTTCCCACTTAAGTGGCTTTGTTATTTATTCATGTCTTTTTTATGTTTCTGGACTGAGCCCATATGACTTTCTATAGTGTGCCTTCTTACCATCCACCCTTTTTTGTGAATATGTGTTTTTTATATACATTAATTGAAACTGACACCTATTCATAAAAAATTCCTTCAAATAACCTATGTAAAAGATAGAAAGTTAAAATATACTAGTCATACTCTTTGTTTTCCATAATTTATTTCTATAATTCCGAAAGACTTACCTAGGCATATAGATCAATTAGACATCATAATTATGAAAAATAAAGATAAAAAAAAAATATCTTCTATGTTAGTATAACATGAACATCTCTTGAAGCATTAGATTACAAGATCAATAATGATCCACACTACAAAATGTGCAATTATATGAATTTACACTATCATGTTTGTCTTCCACCTCTACTGACATATCTAACCTTCTACATAACACAAATTTACATTCAATTTTCATGGACCTTAAATTAACATCCACAAATGATGAAGAAGGTGAATCATTCATCAAGAATTTGGAGCATACATCTTCATTTTTATATTTTATTAGAACTTTGCAATGAATGAAAAACTCGCATTATAGAATGTTATTTTTAACCAATAAATGAGTACAAGAATAGGGAATTATTTGCAATGGCATTTCCCACTCTCTTCCCCATAGTCATAGAAATTTTTGAGTAACAAAGAATTAAAGAGGTTAGTGTACAAGAATGTGCACTTCATCTTATGATATATACCATGATAATAGGCTTGGCCAATACCCACATTTTATATACTTCATACTTAATATGTTGATGTATCATAGAAGCTAGGAAATAGCAGTATTTATCTAAAAGATCCTGGATGATAACCTTCCTACTACATTTGTAAACCTATGCAAGCTATTAAAAGACTTTCTCAATGACAATCTTGCTAGAGGAGAGCTATCTAACATGAAAATTCAAATTGGTTAATGTTGCCTTTATTTTTATCTGTGATACCCATTTCCTTTCAAAATCCCATATTGCTCATTATTTGGCTTTCTAGGTTTTATAGGTCTTCAAGTCTTTCTATGTTGTTAACTGCACCATTCAAGTACTCTAAAATCTTCCATTAATTAGCCATTTTTGCTAAAAGTGGGATTTTTGAGTAGTTTTTGAACTATCATCAAGCCCCAACAAGGTTTTCACAACTACGTTGGTCCTTGATTGGGTTCCCACAACTTTTCTTGTCTTCGGCAAAGCCTTGTCTTCACAATTTTCATAAATATTTCTTAAAAGTTCAAGCCTTAATGAGTCTGTCTTTGAGTTGGTTTTCACAAATTCTTTTGGAGACTTCCATGGTTTTTAAAACCTTTTGATCTCTTAAAAAAGTACATCTTTAAAGATAAAATGATCAAAGAAAGAGAAAAGTGGCTTATTTTCTTAGTTTCAAAACCATTGTTAGGAGTCGACAAGCAACTCACAACCTTGTCAAGCTCTGACACCGAACCAAGAACTTTATGTTTTACGACCAAGAGAAATATGGTAATTTTCTCCTTTATTTTCAAAGGTGTTTTGTGGAGTTGTGACAACCCTGTTGGGTCTCAGAAGGCTCTCATAACCTTGGAGGATCCTAAATCATAACTCATAACTTTAATTTCTCTAATATAAATCTAAGAAGAAAAGAAGAAATATGCTTGAAGCAAAATCCAATTACGGTTTTGAAACCCATGTCATAATTCGACAAGGTTTTGAGAACCTTTCAAAAAATTTACTCTCTTTATTATCAAATGTATTTGAAGTTAGTGCCAAGGAAGCCACCTACCAACATCAATTTCTATCAAAGCTAAGTAAGGTGAAATGAATGCCAAGGTTTATGAAGAGTAAAATACCTTAGAATGTAGGGTGCTGGGCCTAGCTCAATTGGCTAAATCATCCTATTGTAGGCAAGAGGTCACAAGGTCTAGTCTCCCCACCATCCCTATGGTATTGGAGGGCATGTCACACCAATGTCACCAGTCATGTGAAAAAATATTACCAGGTGTACTACAATTTATTGGGAGTGGCTACTCGATTTTGATTCCTATAGTCTTAAAAAAAACTTATAATGTAATTATTTCATGCATTTGCAAACGAAATTAAGGTTTTTTGGAGCTCGAAGAAGTGGAATTATGGTGAAAGTTTCAACTAGATAGGATCATATTCCTTCATAGGGCCATTCTTAGGGGATAATTATATGGGTAAGCATACTCTTAATTTCATAATAATGACTTTCATCACTCGTATTGAAGAAATTACTAGAGTTGAAAATTAATATTTCTTGGGGAGATTCTATCAAAAAATTTCTAGAATTTGGTAGCCAAAATATGAAGCTAGAATCTAAGGATGAAGTATAAATACTTTGGATACAAACACTTATCTAGTTTAACTAGTACCTTGCTCAAGATTGGCAACACTTGACTAGGGCATATAAATTTGAGAGAGTTTTGGGAAAGGGTAAATAATCCAGATAGAGCTCCTATTACCCAAAGGTTGGTTTAGAGTTGTTTATTATAAGTGTTTTCCTTCCCTATAGTCGTGCAATGCATACACCTTGTTATTGAATGCATAAACCATTATGACCCTAAGAACAAGGAAATTAGAACAAGTGATGATAATTTGTTGATAACCCTTGACAAAGCCACTATAAGCAGTTGCTTCAAGCCACCTAAAAGAAAAGTATTTGTAGATTTCAACTTCACATTGTCACAAGGTTGTTTTAGTGAGACGAAAGGATATTACAAAAAAAAATTGCTAGGGAGTGGTTTGCAGTCCCAAAGAAAGGGAAGTCTCAATTACCTAAAAACCTACATAGGTCACACTTCAAGGATGAGATTTTTGATATCATTTTTTTGTTGTATAGATTGAGATTTAATATAAATTCCCATGATTTCAAAGAGTAGATGTTTTTCTTTGTTCAGATAATTTGTGTGAGGACACAATATTTGGATTGGGAAACTCTAATCAGTGATTCAAAATTACATGATGCAAAGTTATTTTATTTGTTAATAAGTCCTATATGTCCTCATATCTCTTTTATGCTTTGGTATGTACTAGAATATCGCTAGGAATAAAACCTATTGATGAATTTGATGATCAAATTAAAATATATAGCTATTACCTTGATTCATAACTGGAAAGGAGCTACCAAAATTAAAAAGGGTGAATGATGTATTCACCATGATGTTATTAAATGAATTGCAAGGTGATCTAAGGCAAATGATTTCTCTCAAGGCCATCAAACTCATAAAAAAAAATGGTATCCACTTCATTTAGTTTATGAGGTTTACTTACATTAGGGTTGGAGGATATGATGGATTGCCCCATAAATTTCCTAAATATGCAAAAGATAAATTCATCCTAATTAAAATTTGTAGATAAAATATGGAGGTAAACAAGAGATGTACTGGAAGGAAGAAGGTAGGTATCCAATTTCCCATTGGTCTCAGATATTACCTATTTAAATCTCAATTAGATGCCCTCAACATTGAGAGGGATATTTTAAAGTTCAACATTTCTACTTATGATATGATATTTCTTTTTGATAGCAAGAATTTTGTGAAGGAAAATTTGCACCTTGGTCCTAGATTTTATCATGTTCCATACATGGAGGAATATTATTATGTCTTCTTTGATGACTATGAGATTAGGAAAAGTTGTTGGATGAGAATGACCTTTAGACAAATTGTCTTGTTTAGATTGGGATGGGATATTGAAGGTGTAGAAGATCATGAAACTAACTTGGTAGACCCAATCCACACCAATCATATACAAATGCAACCTATGGTACGTATTGATTTGATTCTCAAGGAAAAAAAATATCTAGAGACTAGAACTGCAATAATCTTGAAAAGAACACAAATATGGCTTGTTAAGAAGAAAGGTGAAGATTGTAAAGCTCAACCTAGAGGGTGACAAAGAACAGGTGAATAGGTAAGTTTTGGTCAAGTAGAAACTTCTTCATCAATTGCAATGTCACCTCCTACACAACAGATAGCGACACTAGGAGGCAGTGGGGATGGAGAAGAACCATTAAGAAGAGGAAGAGCCCCAAAAAGATATATGGTGATGGCTCTCCAAAGGGTAGTGATTCAGAAGATCAAGTAGAGAGAGAGAAAGAGAAAGAAAAGGAAAAGGGAAATGAACAAGAATAAGAAATTGGGATAATGGAGGTTGATACCTGTGAAGATTAACTGAATCCAACTCAAATTGTGACTGGGAAGAATGCACAAAAAGGTAAATCTCCCACCTCTTTTCCTTTCAATTTGTAGAATATATGAAAGACTCCTCCATTAAAGAGAGCTCTTCAATTCTCAACACCCAAGTCTTCTCAAGCCCTTGGTACTAATCCCTCCCTTTCATGGCTGGAAAACACATGATCCAGGAAAAGTAAAATAGTGCATGTTAGCCTACCAGATGATAATATTGTAGGGAAATTATTGCAAATATATCCTAATTCTAAAAAATTAAAAACTACTTCAAGGATGATGGAAGATAGTAGCTCTAAGAATTTGTTCATATAAATTGCACATCCATCTGCACATAAAGATTAGGTTACTGTAGATAACTATAACATGAAAAAGGTGGATTTGGGACCTCTAAGCACTAATGGAGATGTTCATAACTTCCAAGTGATTGATACAAGGTTAGTGAAGATAATCGAGAAGGATAAGCATGATGAGGATGAATTAAAAGATGTATTAGAGCTGCTCTCTAATTTCCTCTAGTCACTAATGGATCATTTTCCCCAACCTACCAGTCAAGCAATTTCATCCTTTGAACTAAATTTTGCAACTAGAAAAGCAATGGTCAGCAAAGTAATAAAATACAACTATTATTATAGAGTTACTCTAGAATGGATACTAGATGTAAAGGCCAAAGGTATTCCTCTAATTGAAAATTTAAAGAAAGTCCACAATGACTTGATCTTACTGAGGAACTCTATCAAGAATGAGATAGCAAACTGTAAGAAAGAAGAGACTCTTTGGCTACATGCAGATAATGACATTAAGGGAATTTTGGACATAGGTTTAGATAAATTTTTAACTGAGTAGATCATCCCTTCTGTAGATGACCCAAGCTTCATAATGTGGAGGAAGAGTATTGAATGATAGATCTCATTCTTGAAACAAAAAAGACAAGAAAAAGTTGTTAAAAGAGTGCAACTATATCAAAACTAACCTTATTAAAGAATTCTCATATTTTAGTTGTCAACTCAAAAATAATGAGAACTATGATGTATCTATTGTTGAGTAATTAAAAGAAGGTTTGTAGAAAGTGGTCGATACATTATTTGGTGAGAAAGCTTTCGACAAGGACAATTTGAAGAAGTTAGATAGGATTGATTTTTCCTTATCTTGGTATGAGAACTTCCTACTCACCCTTTCTACCAAGATTGACACTCTTCGCAACAATAAGGCCCTCTAGAAACTTAGGACTAAAAATGTTGCCATCCCTCAACACAATGAAATTTTAGTTGTCGCACAAGTGATCAAGGGTTACCAAGCATGTGCAATATCCAATCAACAAGACCAAGCAACAAATGAAGCATTAATGGACCCATTGAATCGTCCACCTTATCAATACACACACATTCTATTTGGATGTTTAGCTTTACAAAAGTTTAACGTGTTAAACTTCATATTTGTGGTTCTTTTAAAGAATCAGTTTCCAAGACTCGTGGGTAGTTACACTTTGTAATGCTTTAAATATGTAATTCAATTACATTTGAAGGGTCCAAAATTTGGATTTCTATTGTTTGTGAGCATTCAAAATTTTAATATGATGCTTAGTATTTTTTTTAACCCTATGAGCTTAGGTAGATGTTGGAATATTTTTTTTTTTGTGAATTTGATATTTCATTGTGTGATATTCATTTCCTTCTAGAGTGAAGTAGAATTTATATCAGAATAGTTTTTTTTTTTCCAAAAGTGGTAGACCACTTATATATATATATATATTTACATATACCTAGTTTAGGTGGACATACTAGCGGGAAAGAACTAGCAAGAAAACCCCCAGTTGTAGTCCAAGTAACTAATTTTACAAAATATGAAAAAGACCAATAAGGTCCCAAAACAGTTGACCAGTTGACCAATTGTCTGATTACAACATTACATCTGATCATACCCTTTTATAGCCAAAAAACCCTAACAAATTTTTTTGATTACAACATTACATCTTATCATACCCTTTTACGACCAAAAAACCCTAAATCATAATAGTTATTTATTT
The DNA here is from genome assembly GCA_007258455.2 of Sequoia sempervirens. NCBI lineage: Eukaryota > Viridiplantae > Streptophyta > Pinopsida > Cupressales > Cupressaceae > Sequoia > Sequoia sempervirens. The sequence goes on along the minus strand of VDFB02193867.1, from coordinate 164,896,897 downwards.
TTTCTTGGTATTTCAATTTTCGTGTTGAAGTTTTGGTGGTAGTTGTTTCAAAACTTTAAAATCCATCTGTTCAAATTGATAATTCAAAAAAAATATTTCTTAGTTCTACTCGCATTTGTATCATGGCTATGAGCAAATGTTAGTTTTCCTTTACTACTTTCTAGTTAAAAATATACCCCTCTTAAATTGTAAACAAAATAAAAAAATTATCACAAAAGGAAGTAATACCTTAATCAAAATTTAGAGGGAAGTTAATCAATAACTTATGCAACTATTTTTTACTTATTTTTCCCCATTTTGGGCAGATTTAGAGTCACAATAATCAAATCTATGAAAGGGACAAATCTGTTAACTACCAGTTTCCTAGTAATGTTTTTCACTTTAAGTGCACTAGATACAAAGTGGCCATATTTGTATAGCATAATTCTAACTCCACCACCTTGAAATCTAAATCAAGCTTAGAAATAGCTCAAGATACAAAAATTAGTTCAAAATCTACACCTTATGGTACTCTACATGCATCACAGGTTCATATATTTTCATGAAGAGGAAGATTCTTAGTGCATATGACTATTTGTATAGGTAAGAAAAAATCTTAATTATTTTAATTAAAAAATCTTATATGTCACTACTATTAATATTTACTTAATAACACTCTCTCATCCTATAGGAAAATGGAATTATAGATTATCTACACATATTCATGTTTCTCTTGGCTCGAACAAGCACCTAACATTAGAAATTTGCAATAGGGTAGCTAGGAATTGATAAACAAAGAAATACTATACATAAATACCTATGTGTTTGTTGGAATCCACATAGCCTTAAAAAATCAAAGTTTTCATCATTCCATATTTGATGAACCTTTCTTGATGGACACAACAATGATTAATGCTACCACCATGTCTATAGAATAGGCTAAGCTTTCCAATCATGTTTAACAACATACAAAATGTACCTTCCTAACATGATTGAAAAGGAAAGGAACATGCGTATCATGCCATTACAAATCCCTCTAGAGCTTGCAAGAAAAATAAACTTTAATAATAAATAAAAATGGAAAACCAAAATTCACACCTACTCATAATGATGATCACCTAAATCTTCACAACCCATTAATCCTTTCCATTTGGAGAGCAAATGTTGATTTTCAATCTATTATTTGGCCCATGCAAATATTAAATTACATTGTAAAATATGAAAACAAATTTGAGCAAAGGACTAAAATATAGCACAACATGTTAACTAACATATCAACGAACATTGACCTTAATAATCCAAAGCCATTTTCATTTCACAAATTCCTCAATGATAACTGATTCATTGGAAAAACATATCCTAGGTCCAATGAATAGATCAATAACATCAACCTTTTCCAAGAACAATGGTGTGAGGAATATAGATCCACAAGGATATGAGGTTGAATTACAACCTAACAGGTGAGTCAACAAAGCCTAGATCTAGATTCCTTTTTTTTGGTGGTGGTAGGGTTGATGGATTGAAAACTTGATGAAATGATGTAACTAGGTAAACTATGAAAATGCAATGTTCTTATATGAATTGTGATAGACTAAAAAAAAAGATAAATTTAAGTTCCAAAAATGTAGAAGGAAGGAACTGATGCACCTGTGATTCAAATTTGAGCTGATTATGGGTGGTCTAGGGTGCAAGGCTGCCCTAGAGTAAGGACCTGGATCTAGAAAATTCTTTCACAAGCCTAAGGTCCCTAGTCTCTATCTTCTTCCTTCTGGGTTCAAGTTTGTTAGATATTTATCTATTGTTGAGATAATGCAAACTCTGTGAGTTGTCAACTTGTAAGGATTTGATGCATGAATGAGAAAATTGTCTTCAATCTTCTTCCAATCCTCTTTAGATCTATAACCTGCATACATGAAAGTATGGGAATGGTGCAGGAGCACCTTTGCAATTTTTGATTTTTCAATGCGTTGTGGAGTCTAGGTTAGGTGTGAGTATTTTCATGGTGTAATAAGGTCAATTTTACCAACATTTGGTTTAATTCAATTTGTTTAGGGTCCTAGAGAAGTAGTGTCAAATATTTTCTAATAATGTTGCAATTTTTGTAAAAGTTGCTTTGTGCATTTTGTCAATTTTTGAGGTAGTTGGAACATGAACAGTCATTCCTTCAAAATTCTATTGTAAACCATTGATATGATGTCAAAACTTGTTTAAAAGGCCTCTCATATCATCGAGGTAGGTTTTCTTATGAAAATTTTGAAGATACAATACAATATTGCTCTATTTTAAGGTGAATTTTTGTGTAAACTTACATTTCTTGAACCTGTACAGGTCCGTACTGAAAGTAATCAATGTGAAACCTATATGATAAGTTGGAGAATTGTTTAAGATTTCATTTGAATCCACTTTCATAAATTTTCATCAAGATTTGTAGGAGATAAATTAGATTTTCTGTAAGTTGTTTGGCTGCTTAGGGTTTTCTAGGGTTTGCTAAAAAATATGGAATTTTAGGCCATTCCACCATAGGATCAATCTATAAATTGGTGGAATGGGACTATTAGGAGTGTTATTTAAGATTATTAGGTTTTTAGGGAAGGGTGATGGTGTTAGAGGTGGATTTTCATGTGCCCTAGCTTGACAAGTTTGATTGTTAAGCATGAAATTACTAGTTTTGGAGTAGGACAACAAAAATTTGGTCTGGTCTCTGAAAACCAATGATGAAATTGTAAGTTTGGTGATTGGTTGAAGGTGTTTGTGAATATTTTCAAGTCTGTTGTGAAGAATATCAAGGACTTACTTTGGAAAATATGCCTAATTAGGCCTATAAATAGTGTTGAAGGGAAAAATTTGGTATGATGTTCCAAAAAAACCCATGGCAAGGGTTTGATATGTTGAATGGTAGAAAATTTGGTTTTTGAATGTGATTGAGACATGTCCCTAAAATACCTTCTTTGGGAGATATAGTTGAATAAATGTGTCTGTTGTGCTATAAGCAAGTAGGTGTATTATTGAAGGAAGGTACCCTAGATTGGGGTTGAGACCTTGAAGAAAAGTTGGAACCTATTTCTCTAAGTCTAATATCACCCTTCCTTGCATCAGGTGGTATTAGATCTTAGGCTGAGATCATTTTCAAGAAAATAAGGATTTGGAAGAAGTAAAGTTGAAAGGTTCTAAGGAAAAGTGTTGAAGATTCCTCCAAAAGGAAATTTAGTTGTTGTTTCTAAGGAATTAAGGGCCATAAGAGAGTCTTAGGAAACCATGGTAGCCAAGATGGAAGCACTAGAGAAGAGAGATAGAAGAGACAAAGGTCTTGCAGAGGAGAGTGACTCTAATGATGTGGAAGAGGGTGAAGAGGAGAACACCCTAGAAGGATCCCAAGGACATATGGATCTAGAAGAGAGGAAATTTCTTCAAGTGCTCAAGGTTGTGAAGGGAGAGACATAAGATGTGAAGATGGGGCTACCTATGTATGGTGGCAAGATAGATGCTGAGGAATTAATTGAATGGATAGATGCCTTAGATAATTATTTTGAATTCAAAGAGATAGTTGAAGATAAGAAGGTCAAGTTATCCAAAACCAAGTTGAAGGGACCAACACTCACATGGTGGAATTACACTCAAGAGGAGAGGACAAAGATGGGCAAGTCCAAGACCAATTATTGGGACAAGATGGTGGAAAAGGTAAAGAGACAGTTCTTACCTATTGATTATGAAATACAAGTGCTTAGGAGACTACAAAATTTGAAGAAAAAAGATTTGAATGTGGCTATGTATACACTAAAGAATTTCATAAAATTAGCATAAGATCAAACCATATTGAAAATGAAAAAGAAAAGGTGGCTAGATACTTAAATGGCTTGAGGTCTACAATACAAGATGAAATTAGCCTTGCCACTCCTAGGACCGTGGAGGAGTGTTTTCAAATAGCCATTAAGGCTAAAGATAAATCAAAAGGAGGAAAAAAATCAATCTAGGGGAAGAGGAAAGAGTTTTAGGGGTAGAGGTAACCCTAGTGGAAGAGGTTCTCAAACAAGACCAAATGAACAAAGAACAAGTCAAGAATCTAGTGGAGAAACAAGAAATTTTAGAGGTAGAAGGCTAGGAGGCAGGGGCATATTTAATGGATAAGGAAGGGGGTATAATACCTTCCCTAGAAGGTGTTATAATTCTAATCAATATGGGCATCCTGCTTGGAAGTGCTCAGAAAAATAGGGTACAAGTTCTCACAGTGGAGAAAGAAGGACACAAATTGTTCATGAAGAAGATGAGGAAAGTGTGAACTCACCATCTCTCTGTGCTACACCTAAAGTGGGAGAGGATTTGATAATTAGAAGAACATTGATTAAAGTTCCAACCACCAAAGAACCCCCTCAAAGGAAAGCTCTATTCAAGACAACATGTAAGACCCAAGGAAAGGTATGTAAAGTCATCATTGAATCTAGTTCAACAGATAATATTGTGTCTTTGGAAATGGTAGAGAAACTTAAGATGAAAAGAATAACTCACCCAAATCCATATAAGATTCCATGGCTCAACAAGGGGCAATAGGTTCTTGTGAATGAGCAGGCTTGGGTAGAGTTCTCCATTGGACCTTATAAAGAAAAAATTATTTGTGACATTGTGCCCATGGATGTGTTCCATCTACTCCTTGGTAGGCCTTGACAATATCACTAGAAGCTCAACATGATGGTTACAAGAATGAATATAAGATTGAGAAGGATGGTGTGACAATCATCTTGGATCCTCTACAATAGGATGAAATTACAATCCATGAAGGTCCTAGTGTGATGGTTGTAAAGGAAAAGGTGTTCTTGAAAGACTTGGAGAAGGAAGAAGTTGGATTTGCAATTGTGGGAAAGCCCATTTCTGATGAAGCAACAGATTAAATAGAGATTCCTGCTGAAGTGCAGACCTTGTTAGATAAGTATGAGTATATAGGGACAAAAGAGTTTCCAAATGTATTACCACCAATTAGTGAAGTAAGTCATCATATTGACTTGATACCAAGTGCAAGTCTATCAAACAAGGAAACATATAAGATGACCCCTCAATAGAGTGAGGAGATCAAAAAGAAGATCCAGAAGTTGTTAGATAAAGGTCTGATAAGAGAAATTCTAAGTCCTTGTGTTGTACCAACAATATTGGTCGCTAAGAAGGATGGAGATTGGAGACTTTGCATTGACTCTAGAGCAATAAATAAGATCACCATAAGGTATTGTTTTCCTATTCCTAGGATGGAAGATCTAATGAATATTTTGGCTAGTGCTAGATACTTTTCAAAGGTAGATTTAAAAATTGGATACCATCAAATCAAAATAAGGGAAGGTGATGAGTGGAAGACTGCCTTTAATACTAATGAAGGCTTATATGAATGGCCAGTGATGCCATTTGGACTATCAAATACCCTTGGTGCATTCATGAGACTAATGAATGAGGTGTTGAAGAGCTTCATAGGCAGATTTGTGGTAGTTTATCTAGATGGCATCCTTGTGTATAGAAAAAAAAGATCACTTGGATCACCTTTACAAGGTCTTGAACAAGCTCAATGAGGAGAAGCTAATGATCAACCTCAAAAAGTGTGAGTTTATGAAGAGGGAACTAATCTATCTTGGGTTTGTGATATCAGAAGGGACTTTGAGGATGGATCCTACAAAATTTGAGGCCATACTCAGTTAACCAATACCTACTTCAATTGGAGAAGTCAAGAGTTTTCATGGACTAGCTAGCTTCTATAGAAAGTTCATCAAGAACTTTAGTCATCTATGTGCACCAATGATTGATACCATCAAAGGAGGGAAGAAGAATCAGTTTTGTTGGATTGCAGATGCAAATAAGAGCTTTTAATACCTAAAGTCAAGAGTGGCACAAATGCCAATCCTTACACTTGATGAAGGCGCAACCCGAGACACATAAAATAACCCACAAACAAGAGAATAATTTTATTATTTAGAAAATGGAGCTTCTTACATGTAGAGGATCTCAAATCCCCAAGTTCTACAACACATGCAAGCTACAGAAAGCTATTGTGAATAACCCTTTCTCAAGAATATGCTGTTTTGTCCCCAAAGCCACCTAAAATTAGAAAACCCGCCCATAAATAGAGTTCTCCTTAGTTTGAGCCAAAACAACATTCAAATTGAGTTTAGGCAGTTTGGCGCCGCGCTCGGCAAACATGAAGTTCAAATTTCAAAAGAGCATTTGTAATGGTATCTTCTATGAAAGCGCCCAACTTCCTGGGCCATAACTTTTGATCCCTAGTTCGATTCGTGGAACCGCTTGAACCGCTGGCGTATCTCGAAGTCAAGAACGCTGCATGAAATTTTCGCCACCTTAGAAAGTTTCGGTGGCTGATCTGGGGTTTCCGCTTTCCCCAAATCCCACTCAAAGCATTTTCAAAAAAATTGTAAAACTAAAACTGCAATATCTTTCAACCCAGGAATAGAAAATAAAAACTGTAAATTGGGAATTTTATTATGATGAAAAGGGTATCCAAAATGTAAAAACATCTAAAAATTGAGAAACTTGAAATTTAACTATTTTTGGGTGATGCAAGATTGCCCTTACACTATTGGATGCTCCTGTACCAACACTACTTGATTTTGACAATTTTTTTACTTTGGAATGCGATGCAAGCGGGTCTACTATAGGGGCAATTTTGAGCCAAGATGGAAAACCAGTAGCCATCTTCAATGAAAAACTAAATGATGCTAAGAGAAGGTACTCCACCTATAATCTTGAACTTTATGCTATGGTTCAATCTCTCGAGAAATGGAGACATTATCTCTTGCCAAAGGAATTTGTGGTATTTACTAACAACCATGCATTAAGTTACTTGAACACTCAAGAAAAATTGAATCAGAGGCACATGAAGTGGATGGAGTACTTGTAGACCTATACCTTCTCAATTAAGCATAAGAAAGGACAAGCAAACAAGGTTGTTGATGCCCTGAGTAGAAGAATTATGTTGGTGCAGGAGATACAACTTCAAAGCATTGGAATAGATTCACTCAAAGGTATGTATGAGCATGATGATGATTTCAAGGAAGCCTACTCTATTTGTAGTTAGTTTCAAGGTAGTTTTCATAGTGAATATGCAAATTGTGTGTTGCAAAATGGATTTTTATTCAAGGGGCCTTAGTTGTTTGTGCCTAAGTGCTCCATGAGAGAAAATTTGGTAAGGGAAAAGCATAGTGGAAGCTTGAGTGGTCACTTTGGGATTGAAAAAAATTTGGAGCAGGTTAAGAGGTTCTACTATTGGCCTAGGTTGGATGTTGATGTTAAAAGGTTTGTAGAAGGATGTAGAATCTATCAAAGGGAAAAAGGGACAAGCTCCAATGCTAGTTTGTATCAACCTTTACCTATTCCTAACTATACATGGGAGTCTATAAGTATGGACTTTGTTTTCGGTCTACCTAAAACACAAAAGGGGAATGATAGTGTCTTTGTGGTTGTACATAGGTTTAGTAAGATGGCACATTTTATTGCATGTAGAAGCATTGATGATGTAACTCATATTGCTGATTTGTTTTTCAAAGAAATTGTAAGGATACATGGATTTCCCTTAAGCATTGTGTCTAATAGAGATTCAAAGTTTATAGGTCATTTTTGCAGGACCTTGTGGAAAAAGTTGGGTACTAAGTTGCAATTTAGTTCAACATACCATCCACAAACGGATGGCCAAACTGAGGTTGTTAACAGATCTCTTGGAAACTTGTTGATATTTCTAACTAAGGAGCATGGTGAGTCATGAGATGTTGTTCTTCCTCAAATAGAGTATGCATACAATGACTCCATAAACAAAAGTAAAGGGAAGAGTCCTTTTGAAGTGGTCTATGGGATGAATCCTAGAGGAAATTATGAGATTAGAGACTTGAGGGAAATGGAGAAAGGGAGCACAATAGGGGAAGATTATGCAATTGCTATGAAAGACATTCATGATCAGGTAAGGGAGAACTTGAATAAGAGTGTAGAGAAATACAAGGAGAAGGTAGATTTGAGGAGGAAAGATGTATAATATAAATTTGGTGATTTGGTGCTTGCACACCTCAAGAAAGAAAGACTTCCAAAGGGAAAATACACTAAACTGATGATGAAAAAGATAGGTCCCTACAAAATAGTGCATAAATTTGGTCAGAATTCCTATGAGATTGAGCTAACCCAAGGTGTTTCCATTTCTCTCATATTCAATGTTGTTGATTTGTATCCTTTTAAGGGTGTTGTGAATGCAGGTGATGTTGTAGGTACTGTTGATGTTGAAGATGATGAATGGGTCAAAGATTTACCTCCTAGCCAACTAATGAAACTTGAATGCATCATAGACACAAGGGAGGTCAAAAGAACAAGAAAGAAGGTATACAATGAGTATTTAGTCAAATGGAAAGATATAAATATTGAGGATTCTCAATGGATGACTGAAGATTAAATTAAGCAGCATGGTACCCTTATTAAAGATCTCATTTCATTTGGAGGATGAAATCTCTTCCTCCCTGGTTGAATGGTGCAGGAGCACCTTTGCAATTTTTGGTTTGTCAATGCATTGTGGAGTCTAGGTTAGGTGTGAGTATTTTCATGGTGCAATAAGGTCAATTTAAGCAACATGTGGTGTAATTCAATTTTTTTAGTGTCCTAGAGAAGTAGTGTCAAAGAGTTGCTAATAATGTTGCATTTTTTGTAAAAGTTGCTTTGTGCATTTTGTCAATTTTTGAGGTAGTTGGAACATGAACGGTCATTCCTTCAAAATTCTATTGTAGAAAATTGATATGATGTCAAAACATGTTTAAAATGCCTCTCATATCATCAAGTCAGGTTGGATTGTGAATTTTTTGAAGATACAATACAATATTGCTCTGTTTTAAGGTGAATTTTTGTGTAAACTTACATTTCTTGAACCTCTACAACTCCATACTGAAAGTAATCAATGTGAAACCTATATGATTAGTTGGATAATTTTTTAATCTTTCATTTGAATCCATTTTTAGAGTTTTTTTTATCAAGATTTGTAGGAGATAAAGTAGATTTTTTGTAGGTTGTTTGGCTGCTTAGGGTTTTCTAGGGTTTGTTGAAAAATATGGAATTTTAGGCCATTCCACCATAGGATAGATCTATAAATTGGTGGAATGGGCCTATTAGGAGTTTGATTTAAGATTATTAGGTTTGTAGGGAAGGGTGATGGTGTTAGAGGTGGATTTAAACGTGCCCTAACTTTAAAAGTTTGATTGTTAAGCATGAAATTACTGGTTTTGGAGTGGGACAACAAAAATTTGGTGTGGTCTATGAGAACCAATGATGAAATTGTAAGTTTGGTGACTGGTTGAAGGTTTTTGTGAAGAGATTCAAGTCTGTTGTGAAGAATATCAAGGACCTCCTTTGGAAAAGAGGCCTAATTAGGCCTAGAAATAGCGTTGAAGGGAAAAATTTGGTATGATTTTTCAAAAAAACCCATGGAAAGGGTTTTATAAGTTGAATGGAAGAAAATTTTGTTTTTGAATGTGATTGAGACATGTCCCTAAAATACATTCTTTGGGAGATATAGTTGAATAAGTGTGTCTATTGTGCTACAAGAAAATGGGTGGATTATTGAAGGAAGGTACCCTAGATTGGGGTTGAGACCTTGAAGACAAGTTGGAACCCATTTTTCTGAGTCTAATATCACCATTCCTTGCATCAGGGAAGCATTGTGCCATATAGGAGCTTTCCTTAGTCAAAACTCGTGTTGGTATTTCTACCTCCATAATTGAAAAATTGATGATAAAAAAGAGCTTATCCTTTTGAGGGATAGATGCTAAATGATAAAAAATGATTAATTAACACTTTTTTGCAACTCACCACTTAGATCTAATCACCTTTATGGACTGAAGTCATACTTATCACCTTCAAGGATCAATTATTATTTGACTTGATTTTATTTGAAGGCCTATAAGTGTTAGTACTCCAAAATGAAATGCATGAAAAAATGAACAAAATTGACATAAAACTTGACATGATGCTTGAATGAAAAAATACTACAATAATTCTAAAAATTATGCTCTTGACTACTCTTGAATGATTTTTGAATTATAATAGTTGCTAATGCATTTCCTTATGATTAAAAATGTAAAAATACTATGTATTTATATGCAATTAATCTAATTTCCCAAAAATTAAATCCCGATATCCAACAATTGAAATTTTAATTTCAAATAATAAATTACCGACATTAACATATTTTAATTTGGAGCCAAAATAGGAAATCTAGGGTACCTTGTGCCCTAGACTGGATTCTTGATTTTTAGGGATCCAAAGTCTTGAGGGAAGAATAATACATGACTACTTTGATTTTCCATATTCTATTTTTTGATAAAATTTTAAAAATGGGCAATTACACACATAATTAAGAAATTAGGAGCATAATTAGGTCCAAGCACATAGGGGGAGAAATTCAACCTAGTGTGAAATTGTCAAGGGTGACAATTTATGATGCTACAATAACATTACTAACCATAATATTAGTACTCAAGAGTCTTGTCACTTTATATTAAAAAAACCCCTCTCAATATCTATAAGGTTTTTTTTTTAATATAAACAAAAAAAATTCCAAAGTGTCCCTATCTAGAATGATGATAATGTTTCAATTTCAAGCTTCATTAATGTATGCATTGCATGACCTTAAAAATTGGAAACAATTTCACTCATTGAAGTAGCATAAAACTAGACATTTTTACAATACCACATGACCAACAAATGGAAACAACATCCAATACCATCTATTTTTTGAGTACTACATTTATTCACTGACATCCCTAGATATCATTATATAGTAAACAAAACAAAGCGTTTGATATCATCATAACACACTCTTCTACTATGGAAATGCAACCATTGGTAAAATGATCATACAAGGACTTGAATGTTCTTTGAAATCACACCTAATAAACAATATTAGCTAGCCTTATTTACAATAGTACCATATGATATATCAACATTATTATTATTGGCTCCAATAGAGTCATAGTTGTAGCATTGTAAATTGTCATCCTTGACAATTCCACACTGTGTGTAGCTCTCCCTTAAGTGCTTGGGCTTAATTATGATTATTAATTACCCTTTTTTGGTCTTCAAAAAATCAAATTAATTTTGAGAAATTAAATTAATTATTTATTTCAGGAGAAAATTAAATTTAAAATAGGTCTAAGGGCACCCTTGTTTGCCTTATTTTGGCCCAAAATTAAATATTTTATTGTCAGCCTCAAATATTTATAGATTTAAAAATTCATTTGCTGGCTTGTCAAAATAATTAATGAGATAAATATTGAAACACATATAAATATGTTCTTTTCTCCATTTGAACACCTAATGAAACTCTTGATTAATCAAGCAATTCGATAAGGCAATCTAGGAAATTCAAGAGAAAAATAAGCAATATTCTACAACAATTTTATCAGTCAAGATAATGTTTGCAATGCATCATCAATTTCATGTTCATGCATAAGTAATATGTTTCATATTTTATGTTTATTATCATTGTAGGTACTAACACTCGGATCCTTAAAAAACTATCAAGTTCTCCTTGTATGAGATGTGGCAAATGAATTCAATCCATCAAGGAATGCATATTTGAATGGTAAGTTACATCATAGTGATTTATCATTCCTTTTTCTCCATTTGTATTTGCCCAACTTGGGGTAAGAACTCTTTATCTAACATCATCATGTACCTGTTTGTGGAGGTGGAAACATCAAAACAGGGTTTGATTAAGGAAAGCCCCTATATGACACAACCCTTCCTCTCTTCTCTTTCTTGCAAGTTATAGGTTTGAAGTGGATTTGAGAAGATTGAAGATCTCAAGGTATCAAAACCTAGATCAAGTATGCACACACCTTCCTTCATAAAACTTGGGCAAGATCAATTATTCGCTAACCAACAAATTTTTGAAGTTGATTCCAACAAAGATGCACCTACAAATTGTGATGCTTAGGTATGCAAATCATGAAAATTAGAAATCTTCCATTTTAGACTATGGTACCTCACCCTAGTACAACCACTTTTTCCTCAAATTTGAATGCCAAGTTACATCATTCCTGCACTCTACTCTTCTATTTTCAATTTTTGTACATTAGTTCTGTGTTTTCAAAACCTATGACAATTTGATGCACTTGCATAGTTTACCTAGTTTACAACCATACATCACACACATCACATCATTTCAATCCATCAACCCATCACAAAACACACAAAGAGGATGAAAATCCTAATCATCCATTTTGGTTCTTGTGCACAATAGCCAAAGTCCCCCAAATGTTAATAATAGAAAGTGTGATTTAGGTTAGTGATTAGCCCTAGATCCCTTTTAACCTCCTTTCAAAAACTTTCAACATGCATGCATCTAATATACATTCTACCCTTTGTATTTTAATATTAAAAGATAAATCATTCATAGGGAAAAATACTAGCAACATGTCAAGAGACCTTGTATATCATTCAATATGTTCTAATTGTTGAGATTAAATTCATTGGGCCAAGATTGTTGGAATGCATTGATAATAGGCTACATGATGTATTTTCAAATCATAATAAAGTTCCATTTGGTGCATATATAGTCATAGTCTTTGGTGATTGAGCTTAACTACCACCAACAAAGGACATTCCTATCTATGCTAAACCATCATATGGAAGAAAACTTTGTTGAAGCTTCAATATAGTAGTGGCATTTAACAAGATTTTCTATCAAAATTGAAACAAACCAACTCAAGTTGCATTTTGTACTCTACTTTCAAATATAAGGAATGCAAAACCAACTCTACTAGACTTGGAGCTTCATATGCCACATTCTAGTTTATATGTTGATCACCTCTTAAGAAAAGATAACTTTTTTCCTCAATACATTTGTTTGCAACAAATGAATTAGTTTCATAACTTAATAAATGTATACTACAATCATTGGGAGTGTCCATTGCAATGCGCAATGTAGAATGCCTAACAATGACATCATGCCCAAATCATGAGTATGATCAACTTGATGCAAAGATTCTCCTCTACATTGACCAACAACTTATGCTACATTCGAATTTGTGAGTAGTAGCAAGTCTTGTAAATGGTGTGCTAGGACAAGTTGAGAAAATTATTCAAAACTAACAAAAAATAACCAAATCTTCCTTTTTCTCTTATAATAGAACTAAAAAAACACATAGGCCCACCTTGTGACCACACCCAATCAAAAAATGTGCCCATCACCTCAATAAGTCGAGGAGGCATTGATGAATTCCTCTTAAAATGACATGGGCCTTAAAAATCCATACACACAATGTTGAACAATTGAAAGAGCAAGAATTAACATTGACAACATTAAGTGCCAAAGACTCACTCACAGCTATATCTAAAGTGTGTTCTCTTGTAGATCTTTGAATATGTCTTGCATTCACATACCAAAGGTATGCACACATGTAAGATAGTTGGTATGAGTTTTCCATAGCGCAATATTTAGCTTTTGGATTCGACTGTGTATGTTTTTTTGTCAAAATCTACAATTGAATCTAAAAACTAAATAAACATGCAATATAGTTCATATGTTGCATTGAGAAAACATGAAGAAGATTGCTTAAGAAAATTATTGAGTGCAAACAGCTAAAAACAAATTATATTTTATATAATTATATATTTCTTAATGATGTAACGTTTTCCTCTTATTTAATAGAATGTATTGTCACAATTATATATACATTAGAATGTATTGTCACAATCATATATACATATTTATGCTAATCACATCTTTGGACATACCCATTACAGACCAAGATGTGATTGCTAATTTGAATTTTTTTAAATATTGTTAAAATAGAAGACTTTCCAATAAAATTAACAGGAATTGCAACCAGCTGTAACAAGAAAGTACTACCTCACTGAGCTTCACGTAAGTCGAGAACTGTGAGCTGTAAAGCATTTTTACAATTGACAGATTATTCATTATGGGACCCTGGTTTTGTAAAAATATGTGGAAGGATGATAAGAATGCAGAGGCAACATAGGTAGATATGGAATCCCAAAAAGTAGAATGATGTCATGATACATGGAATTTTCCAGCCAAACATCAAATAAGATGAGTTCCCTACAGTGATTGAACTTCTACCAAACAATTTCAAGTCTATTTGTTCTCTGCTCTGCACTCGGCCGTGTCTGTAATGGCACACCATGGCCTCTTTGTGATTGCGGCTTCTCTTCTCTGCGTTATCGTCGCTGCAAAGGAATTTCACGGGTACTTCTTATCATCTTCAATGGAAGGAACACAAGATATGATGATTGAAACAAAGGCCTTGTATACTGACATCAGCATGGACGTATTTTCAGCACAAAGGCTGCTCCAGGGTAAGAACAATCCTATAAGCTATGGTAGTCTTATTCCTAATCACACGCCCTGTAATAAAGGATAGCCCTACTATAGCAATTGTGTGTCTAATCTAACCGCTACAAAATGGACTGTACCAAATTCAATAGGTGTGCGCGGGATCTCACCGATCATAAGTAGCAGCACTGGCTCCTCAATATGTTCTTAGTACTTACAAAATGTGAATGCCCAAAATGTTCAATTGGCGTATTTCAACTTGTAGTGAAATGGGTTCCAGTTAATCTTCTCTATTCTGGTATTTGAATTGAGTTGTTAATTAGCAGTAGTTCAAGTTGTAGTTAAATGGGTTTCTGTAATTCTTCTCTGTCCCAGTATTTGAATGTAATTGTTAATTAGCAGTATGAGATTCTCAAACGTTCATGTGTTTGTTGTTCATGTTTTAAGATTGATTAAAGATCCCAAATTACTGTTGAGATCTGGGTTATTGAATTTAAAAGAAAAAATTCAAGAGCTTTAATGACCAGACTTTATATTACCCAATAATGTTGCAAGCTTTGTCATTCAAGCAGCTTGGGTTTCCATGTTCACTCTTCGAAGAACAAATTCTAGGATCGAATTCTGCATTAGAGATGATTAGTTTATAATAATTAATAAATGATTTCATAACATGAAATATGTTTGTATAGCTCTACTCCATCATTATTTTCAGAGAAAGCTAACTCCTGGAAAACACACCTTATGTTATATATGTATATAACATAATATCGTACCCACACATCCCCCATCCCACGCGGTGGACAAAAAGACATTGATAGAGAGATGAAAAGACTTGACGGATTGGTAGGCCCGTGCCATCACATGTCAGACGTCAGAAAATGACACGTGGCCCCGACAGGAAAGTCAAGAAACCTTGTCTATTTTCCACATTTTATTTTGTTTTGGTCTGCCATTTTCTTTATTTTGTTTTGCAGTTTTTTAGGGAGGAAGGTGCGAGCAACAAAATGAGTTATAGGTGGCCATGAGGACGATGAGCGAGCAGCGAAATGATTTACAGGCGGCTATGAGGAGGGACGCACGAGCATGGAGATGGAGTTATAGGCGGAGAAAAGAATGCAGGCAGCAACATCCAAATCCCTAAGGTGAGGAGGCGACGATGGTTGAATGAAGGCGAGCAACAGTTGGTCGAATGCATGCCAGCAACAAGCGAAGACCACCAAATGAACGCGAGCAACAAGAGGTAGGTATATCCACCATTATTTGTTCCATTTCGCTATTTTGTAGGGATTGTGAAGTAGCTGATTGAACTATGAAATGGGTTTTGTTGAATACAAAAAAAATAAAAAATCCTATGAAATGGGTTTTTTCTAAAAATACAAATAAAATATTTTTTTTGGGGGTTTTCGTTGGGAGAAGGGGTATTTGTTAATGTGTTTTTTGTGTCGAGCCTTTTTTAATTTTTGTCTCCTTTCCTGCCATATTCTAGTTTTCCAATTTTGCCAAATTTTGGAATGGACAAAAACCCCAAAAAATGTGGTCTTAGAAACCAAAAACCAAATTTTAGAATGGACAAAAACCCCAAAAAATGTGACATTAGAAACCATTATTTGCAAATAGAAAAATGAGGTGTCAAGAATGTAATGAAATTGGAAAACAGTAGGTATAATGAAACCTGCAAGGCACAGTGTTATAGATTGTTTTGGAGGGTTGGAAAACACATTGTCCCATTTCAGTTAGTTCGATATGAAGAGTTTTATTTTGTTATGCTCCAAGAAAAAATGTCATTTCGCTTTCTTTATCTAATTGGAACAAATAAATTGATCGCATTATTTGCAGAGTTGGAAAACACATTGTCTCCTCTCAGTTGCAGTGGGTTTTACAATACTATATGGGTTTCTTGTTGCTTAACACCTTATATGAAGACAGTGTGTTTTCCAACACTGCAAATAATGTGAGTAGTTATTTGGTTGAATCAGATGAGGAAAGTGAAATGCCATTTCAATCTCATGTTACATACATAGGTGCTTTTTGTCTATGAGTTAACTTTCTCTTGATTGGAACAAATAGATTGCTCGCTTTATTTGCACAATTGGAAAACACAATGTATTTATTTTTGACACCTATGGTTTTGCAACATGGAATGTTACAAAAAAGTATGGATGTCTTCAAAATAACACCTTCCTTCCATTGTGTTTAAATTTCACATGTTTGAAAAGAAAAACTGCACAAAATAATTGCAATTTGGAAAACACAATGTTGGGTTTCAGTTATTTGAATCTCTTTGTTTAAATGTAAAGGGTTGTCTCATGGTGGGTTGCTTGCTTCTTAACACGTACGGTTCTGCAACATTGAATGTTACAAAATAGTATGAAAGTGTTATCCCAAAATCAGATTGCATTGTTGTGTTTAAATAAAATGCTTGCATTATTTCTAGTGTTGGAAAACACACTCTCTTACTTCTTAACATCTATGGTTTTGTAACATGGAATGTTACAAAACAGTATGAATGTCTTCAAAATCACACCTTCCATTGTTGTGCTTAAATAAAATGCTCGCATTATTTGCAATGTTGGGAAACACACCGTCTCCTATCAGTTGTTCCCTCTAATATTGGTATATTATATGAATCGACCTTTAATACTGGTATAGTATACCATTGATTTTTGTGTAGGAGTTAGCTTCTACCCTAATGGTATACTATACCAGTATTAAAGGCTGATTCATATAATATCCCAGTATTGGAGAAGCTAACTCCTAGACAAAAAGCATCAATGTATGTAACATGATATCATACCCCCCATCCCCCATCCCACGCAGTGGACAAAAGACACTGATAGAAAGACTTGATTGATCGGTAGCCCTGTGCCATCACATGTTGAACTTTGGAGAAGGACATGTGGCCCTGATGGGAAAGTGAAGAAACCCTATCTATTTTCCACATTTTATTTTGTTTTGGTTCGCCATTTTCTTCATTTCATTTTGCAGTATTTTGGGAGGGAGGCACGGGCAACGAAATGAGCTACAAGTGGCCATGAGGAGGGACATGCGAGCATTGAAATGGAGTTACAGATGGCCAAACCAATGTGGACATAGAAATGGAATTGTAGTGTTGGAAAACACGGGTATGTGTAGGATCATGATGGGCGAAAAAGTGGCAATATGATGGGTATGTGGCTGATGACTTTTTAAAAACCCAAAATTGATGAAACGAAAAGGGGTTTTAAAGGAGTTTCTCAACTTTCCACCAATATAAATTATTCCTTTCTTTGAATTTAATATGTAATTATTATTCATTTTCTATTCAAATTACAACTAAAATCCTAATTGATAGGTTGATTGAAAAACATCTATAGCTTTCAAATGGTATCACCTTTTTTGAATCCAAAACATGCATCACATTCTATGCTTTACATACTATATGATAAAAAAAACAAAAAATGAATTTCATAAAGTTTTGACCAAGTTAAGGTGGTCAGACATACGAGTTTTTATATTTTTTAAAAGTTGTAATAAAAAATTCATAATTAATTATTTACTTGGAAAAAAATTACAAACAAAGATGCATCACGCCGAGACATGAGTCCTCTACTTATATCTAAAATCTTATAATTTTTTTTTTATCTAAAATCTTATAAATTTTTTTATCATTTTATTGTGGTTAGGGTGGTCAAATAAACACCTACTTCTTATTTTTGCCCTAAAATTTAAGTACTACTGCATTAAAATTTCAAATTCTCACCAAATAGATTTTTTTTTTTAAAAGAAACCCTAGTAGTTTAGAAACTACATTAAATTTTTTACAAATTCTATTTTTACATATTTTTGAAATAATATAGATAACTTATTCAATCTTTTATGTCAAATTTCCTAACTCTAATTTTTCTGAATTTTTGGCCATTTAAGGGCCTATTTTTTCCATGATGATCCTGCACATACCCACACACTGTTTCCTATCAGTTGTTCCCTCTAATACTGGTATATTATATGAATCGGCCTTTAATACTAGTATAGTATATTGTTTTTTTTTGTGTAGGAGTTAGCTTCTCCCCTAATAGTATACTATACCAGTATTAGAGGCCAATTCATATAATAACCAATATTTAGAAAAAAAACACCTATGTATGTAACATGAGATCGTACCCCCATAGTGGTGTCTAAATGTTTTTGAAACATTAGGTGGGTTGTAGGTTTTGTAAATCACATTGTTTTACATCCTAGAATTTTTGAAAACAGTATGTATGTATTAAAAAGCTTGGTGTTATTTAGACCGTAGGAGTGTGGTGATACACACTATTTTCTAGACAACCAGTAAGGTATTTGGCTTCAATGTGTAGAGGGTTTTACAACATTATGTGTGTTGGAGGTTTCATAAATCATGTTGTCAGCTCACCTCCCACTATGTTTTCCAACCTGCAATCATACTATGCATGTATATTTCTAGATCATATTAAGAAATAGAAACACAAATTTTATTCTACGTAAGGCTTGTTATAAGGTGCCTTTTCATTACATTTGTACCGTCTAAATTACATTTATACTATTTTGTTAAATTCTAGGTTTCAAAACATTGGTTTTTTCCTCCAAATCCTACATGTGCATTCCAACCATCAACTTTGAATGTGCAGACATGAAACATAGAGTATTTTCCCCTTTCTTTTTCCAAACTGAAAATGCACACGTCATTTTTCCTTGAATTCCTGTGCTAGAAAAAAATATTTTAAAATGACAACTCATACTCCAATTGTTTGTACTTTCTAAATTACATTCATACTGTTCTATAAAATTCCAAGTTGGAAAACACTAATTTTTTGAAATCTGCAACCCACATAATGTTTTAAAACCCTTTACAAGTAACAACCCAATTGGTTGCTCACCCCTCACCTCAATTTAGTATGTTTTGTGATTGTATTGAGAGCCTTTTGTGAATTAGATAGTAATAATGTAATGGGATTGGAAAACAATGAGTTTTAAGAAATCTGCAATCCACACAGTGTTCTAAAACCCCCTAGATGTAATAGCACAATTGGTAATTCGAGAAATTCGAGCTGACGCACCTATGTACATACAATTGGTTAGAAACCCCTCACCTCAACTCGCTTGGTTGTCTCCCCTGCCTACAATGCCCCTTTTCTCTCCAACGATTCACTTTCAACCTATAGAAGGAGAAAACCCCGAACACAAAGTGTTTTCCAAGAACAATACTTGTTACAATCTAAAACACATGTCTTAATCATATCAACTCCCTTCCCACACGCAGTGAACAGATAGCTTCTAGCACAAGGAAATTTTTTTTTGGCTTAATTCGATGCGATGGGACACCACCTCCTTTCCTTGCTATGGCGTTTCCTTCCTTCTATTAGTTCCATCACTTCTATCATCCGTCTAGCGGGCCCTGCACTATGTCATCTCTTCATGATATGTATGGTACCATGTATGTCATTATGTATGTTTTCATGCATTTTTGTATGTACATAGGTACATTTTGTCAGGAGATTAGTTGTGTTCGTAGAGGGTTTTACAACATTGTGTGGATTGGAGGTTTCATTAATCATGCACTTACCTCCCATGGTGTTTTCCAACGTGCAATCATTCAGAGTTTTAATGGTTGTTGGAAAATAGTGGGTGTTTATAAAATGTTCCCTTTCATTGCATTCCTACTACCTATTTAACCAAAGTTTTCCAAGACATTCCTGCAAGTGCTCTCAACCACGTAACTTTGAATGTAGAGAATGAAATAAATGGAAAACCACATTGTGTTTTCCAACCTGTAAATTATATTGTGCATTTTTTTTAAATGATATGACGAAATTGAATTTCAATTTTTTTCTGTAAGCAATAGTTGCTATAAATTGTGAAGGTGAATGAACTTTAGTACATTTTTATTGTCTACAAACTTTAAGGTTTTCCTTAGAAGAATGTTGTTTATACATACTTTCATGTTGGAAAATAGTATGTGTTATGAAACTTGCAACACAAATGTTGTTCTTAGCTTTGAGAGCGTCTTTCTGATTAGAGAATGCATAATGTTTTGTTTTTAATAAGTTGTTTGCAAAATTTGTCTACCTTTTCACATAGGACTCTCATGTCTCCGTCTAACTGATTCTCTTTTGTGCACTAACATCTTATTCTTCCTTCTTTTCATGTTATGTATGTTTCTATGTATGTTTTTGTGTATGGTTTTATTCATTTTTGTATGTATATAGGTGTGTTTTTTCGACAAAGTAACTACTATTTTTTGGTCAATCAAGGTGATCGACAAGGATTTTGTTGACTTTTTAACCTTTGTTCTTCCAATGATTTGTATTTTTTCTTTCATCTGTACAAGTAATGGTTCAGTTTAAAATATCTTTAAATAGTGGTTACGATACTGATATGTCATTTAGGTGTTCATTGAGATACACATGATATAAACAGAAGTCTGATAGTGGTACGTGGTATCCTTCTTGTTCTATCTTCTATGTGCTTATTGATTATTGTAAGTTATGGCCTCTTTCATATGTTAGGAGAGATGAGTCTTTTATATATCTGAAATGAATGTTCAGTGCTTCACAGTTCTTGTAGAATGGCAGAATGATAGATATAATTGCTGATATATACTACTAGTGTTAGTGATAGGTTATATTGGAAATTAAATTCCCAATGTATAGTTTAATATGTTTGTTTATTGCTTGTGCAAGCTGGCATTTTGCACTCACCACAACATATAAATTGTATATTGGTGAAATTTGGAATAAAAAGAATTCTTTGTAGCACCAAATGTCTTTAATTTTCCAATTTAATCTATCGCTAACACTTGTCTTCCTTCCATGTGGTTGATATATTTGAGGAAAATATTTTGAAGAAAACAAGTGAAGGTGGATTGAGAAGGACAAATTTGGAGACATGAAGCTTTTTCACTAAATGCAGGTGATTCTAGTTATCATAGCTTGAATTGCAAGTGTACGGGTCAGTTAAACTTCCAAAATTTATTCTACATTAAGAAGTTGTGATATTTTTATAGATGAGATGCTTAGTGTGGCGAATGCAAAGAATATCTAGTTGATTTTTTTTATTCTGCATAAACAGAAACAACTATGCATTCCATATGAAAACCATACATGCAAACAAGTCATTTTATTTTTCCATCAATGAAAACCCTTTTTCTTTAACCAATAGTCGTTCAATGATTTTTAGAAAACATAGAAAAAATGCAACTATCTACATTAAAAAACAACATAAACACACCTGCAACTCCATTTCAAAGCTCGTGTTGGTTCACCCGCCTCCTGCTTGCAACTCCATTTCAATGCATGTGTTGTTTTGGCCACCTGTAACTCCATTTCAATGCTTGCACCTCCCTCCTCATGGCTGCCTGTAACTCATTTCGCTGCTCATACCTCCCTCCCCAAAAAATTGCAAAATGAAATGAAGAAAATGGCAGACCAAAACAAAATAAAATGTGGAAAATAGTTAGGGTTTCGTGACTTTCCCGTCGGGGGCACACATCCTTTTCTAACATTCGACATGTGAAAACACAAGGCTACTGATCCATCAAGTCTTTTCGTCTTTCCGTCGGTGTCTTTTTGTCCACTGCGTGGGATGGGGGATGTGGGGGTACGATATTATGTTATATACATATATAACATAAGGTGCATTTTTTCTAGGAGTTAGCTTTCTCCAACTCCTAGAGAAAAAACACCTATGTACACACAAAAACACATGAAAACATACATACTGACATACATCATAACATACATAACATGAAGAGACGCTGTAGTTTGGGGCCCGCCAGATGGATGATAGAAGTGACAAAACCAACAATGGAAGGAAACATCACGGTTAATATGTAAGAAGTACTATTATTGGAAAACATACTGTGTTGTGGGTTTTCACATTTTCTAGGTTGAAAGTGAAAGGTTGGAGAGCAATTGGGGGAGATGAAAAACCAATGGAATTGAGGTGAAAGGTTTGTAACCGATTGAGTTGTCACTTGTAAAGGGTTTTAAAACATTGTGTGGATTGCATATTTCAAAAAACTAGTGTTTTGCGACCTAGAATTTTACACAACAGTATGAATATTCGTCTTGAAAAGTTTTTGTTATTTAGATTGTAGGAATGAAATGAAAGGCACCATTTTTTAAAACCTAGTGTTTCCAACAACGATTAAAACTTTGTATGATTGCTGGTTGGAAAATATAGTGGGATGTGAGAGCATGATTTATGAAACCTTCAACCCACACAATGTTGTAAAACCCTGTATGAACATAGCTAATCTCCTAAAAAAAAACACCTATGTACATACAAAAATGCATAAAAATATACATAACATGAGGAGATGGCATTGTGTGGGGCCAGCCAAGGCGGATGATAAAAGTGATGAAACTAGTAGACGAGAAGAAACGTCATGGCCAGGAAAGCGAGGAGGTGTCCTCTTGCATCAAATTGCACTGGCATTTTTTTTCCTTGTGCAAGAAGCTATCCATTCAATGCGGGAGGGAAGGGTGTTGATGTGATCATTAAGACATGCATTTTAGATTATAATGGAGTATGTGTAGGATCATCATGGAAAAAATAGGCCCTTAAGTGGCAAAAAATTTAAAAAAATCAGAGTTAGGAAACTTAACGTAAAAGTTTGAATAAGTTATCTATATTATATCAAAAATATGTAAGAATAGAATCTATAGAAAATTGAATGTAGTTTCTAAACTACTAGGTTTTAAATCTATTTGGTGAAAATTTGAAATTTCAATGGAGTGGTACTTAAATTCGAGGGAAAAAATAAGAAGTAGGTGTCTTCAACCACCCTAACCACAATAAAATGATATATTTTTTTATAATATTTTAGATATAAATAGAGGACTCATGCCCCAATGTGATGCATATTTTTTGTAATTTTTTTCTGATTAAATAATTAATTATGATTTTTTTTACAAATTTTTAAAAAATATAAAAACTCATATGTTTGACCACCTTAACTTGGTCAAAACTTCATGAAATTCAATTTTTCTTTTTTTAATCCTATAGTATGCGAAGCATAGAATGTGATGCATGTTTTGGATTCAAAAAATGTGATATCATTTGAAAGTTATAGATGTTTTTCAATTAACCTATTAATGAGGACTTTATTCCTAATTTGAATAGAAAATGAATAATAATTAATTATTAAATTCAAAGTAAAGCAAAATTTATATCGATGAAAAGTTGAGAATCTCCTTTAAAAACCCTTTTCATTTCATCAATTTTGGGTAAAAAAATAGTTGTCAGCCACATACCCATCATATTGCCACTTTTTGGCCCATCCTGATCCTGCACATACCCAACAAGTATTGTTCTTGGAAAACACTCTATGTTATGGGTTTTCTCATTCTGTAGGGAGTTGCAGGTTAGGGATATATAAGACTATCCAAATTCACCTGAGGGGTGAATAATCAATTGTGTTGTTACTTGTAAAGGGTTTGAAAATAGTATTTGGGTTGCAGGGTAAATAATACCCAATGTTTTTGAACCTACAATTACACATAGACAGTATGAATGCAATGAAAAAGTTTTGGTTACTTACACTGTGAGAAACCAATTGGTTGGTGACACCTCAGTTGATTTTGGATACTTTTATGTATCCCCCACTGACAATTATATTGACAATTTGAATGTTTTCAACAATCCTTACTTTTAGAAAACATTTCATTTCAATATTGTCATAGGTTTGGAACATAAAATGCACATAAGAGTTGCAGGATGAAAAACAAACAGGGTTGTGACTCACTTCTGAATTCTTGTTCAATGAGCACTTTTTGTTATGCAGACTATAACAAAACAATGTTTTGAAGTTCACCTTCATATTTTATGACAACCCTTACTTTCAACGAACATTCCATTTCAATATTTGTTCATATGTTTGGAACACAAAATGCACATAATAGTTGCAGGATGGAAAACATAGAGGGTTGTGACTCACTTCTTAATTCTTGTTCAATGACCACTTTCTATTATATAGACTTTGACAATAATCATTTGGCTGTGTGTTTATAATGTGTATTCTATTTATGTTAATATGAAATATACCAGAAGACAATGCCACCTAAAGTCTCATTGTTTATGGTAGCTTGCTTATAAATGAAAGAAAAATGTTGACATTTAAATTTTTTGAGGTTGACTATTTTTCTCATCATGGATACTTTCAAATGAATAGTCATATTAAATGCTATTTGTAATAGTAAAAATGACATTTCACTATCTTCATATGATTGCAAGGAAAAAAAATGCTCACATTATTTTCAGTGTTGGAAAACACACTGTCTCTTGTCAATTATTTGCTTGTCAAAAGTTTTTGTTTCCTACCCACCAAGAATGTAAGGAAGTCTACCTTAAAATTTGGTTTCTTATGATTCAAAAACTATATTCTTGCTTACAGGAGATAGTGCAATAAATTCTGGAACTTTAACTGTTTCGTAACACTTGCAACTTTTTTACATATTACAGGAAACCGTAGATGCATACTTCGAAGGGGAAATTTGAAGAAAGCGGGAAAAAGGGTAATATTGAAATATGCTTTTTAATGTGTATTTTGATATTTTCAATGAATTGGTTGCATGTATTTGAATTTGATGTGACGTTTACATTCCTGGAATTAGAGGGCAAGGATGGACAAGGAAGTGGTGGGCACGAGCAAGTTAGTGTCCATTTGGGACAAGAAAATGTGCCTTGACAGGGTAGCAAGAAGAAAGGGTGCCTGTGGAGGAGATCATGCACTTTCCCTTTTAAAGTATGCATTTGTGGTTGGCTGTAATATGTATCGTTCTAGTCGCTTTTTGCTCTGATTTTAGAGTGTCTGTGATTTCATTTAGAAAATTTCATTTTTGTTACCAATATGCTGATTTTGATGAACAAGGAAGTGGCAGGTGTGAAGAAATGTCAGTAATGAGATCAAGGCACGATTTTATTAATTTTTGACAATACCTTGCTCAGTTTCTCAATTTTCTTCAACTTCTGTGAAAGAAGCGAAAAAACTAGGCGTCGATTATTAGCGACGTTTCTTGGTCTATCTGATTTTGAATTGTATTTCTCCTCCAAAGGCTCATATAAATGTGTTACAAAAGTTGTCTACATTTTCAGATAAGACTTTCATCTCTCCCCCTACTGATTCTCTTTCTCTATGCTTAGATTTGATGTTGCCTTTTCCTTATATCCATAGATGTTAATTGTTGAACATAGTCATTTATATTCATGGGTTTCTTATAGGTTGAAGGTGTTGAAAGTGCAATGGTTGAAGTAGAGGCTTCCCCGAACCCTCGTGCAAGTGAAATTGCCCCACCATCAGTGCCAAGGACTTAAAGAAGCCTATAAGATTTTATCTAACTATCTCCTGAATTGCACATAAAAGGCACTCTAGGAGAGGATGACAAAGGTTAACAATATTCATTTTCCATTCGGTCTTTGATCATGTAATTATTGAACAATTATGGTGTGGAATTATATTATCTTTGATCATGCAATTATTGAACAATTATGGTGTGGAATTACATTATCTTTGATCATGTAATTATTGATCAATTATTCTGTGGAATTATAGTACTTTGGTATGTTTGAAGACTATGGTCTTCTGCCAATAGTGGCATTGTGAGATTGTTAAGTTGTATAGTTAATCTTGCCATGAAGGCTCCAATCCCTTTGGGGTTTAGGGGATGAGGTCGCCCATTTGTTACCTCACTGGTTCATAGCTCTGGGTCAAAAGTATTTACTCCTCTTAATTTTAAAAAACTGTGAGACAATGTTCTTTCAGATTTCATGTAAAATTTCATTATAAACAATATCAAATGCCATCAAATAATGGTAGGAAATGCCACCTTAAGTCTTATTATTTATGTCAAACTCACAAATCCATGTAAGCACATGCAACTAGCACTTTCTATTATGTAGACTATAGCAAAATAATGTATTCAACTTGAGCAAGTCATAATTTTTAACAACCCTTACTTTCAACAAAACACTCCATTCGAATATCTATTCATATGTTTTGAACACAAAATTCACATATTAGTTGCACGATGGGAAACACACTGGGTTCTGAGAAGTAGTTGCAATATGGAAAACATAGTGGCTTGTGACTCACTTCTTGTGTCTTGTTTAATGAGTGCTTTCTTTTATGCAGACTATAATGAAACACTATTTTCAACTTGACCTTCGTATTTTTTTAAAAACCCTTACATTTAGCAAAACACTCCATTCAAATATATGTTCATATGTTTCAAACACAAAATGCACATATTAGTTGCACGATGGGAAACACACTGGGTTCTAAGAAGTAGTTGTAGGATGGAAAACATAGTGGCTTGTGACTCACTTCTCATGTCTTGTTCAATGAGTGCTTTCTTTTATGTAGACTATAATGAAACACTATTTTCAACTTCACCTTCGTATTTAAAAAAAAACCCCTTACTTTCAGCAAAACACTCCATTCGAATATTTTTTCATATGTTTCAAACACAAAATGCGCATATTAGTTGCACGATGGGAAACACATTGGCTTTTGAGAAGTAGTTGCAGGATCGAAAACACAGTGGCTTGTGACTCACTTCTCATGTCTTGTTCAATGAGCACTTTCTTTTATGTAGGCTGTAACAAAACACTGTTTTGAACTTCACCTTCATATTTTTTTAAAAACTCTTAATTTCAGAAAAACACTCCATTCAAATATATGTTCATATGTTTTGAACACAAAATGCACATATTAGTTACACGATGGGAAACACACTGGCTTTTGAGAAGTAGTTGCAGGATGGAAAACATAGTGGCTTGTGACTCACTTCTCGTGTCTTCTTTAATGAGCACTTTCTTTTATGCAAACTATAACGAAACATTGTTTTGAACTTCACCTTGGTATTTTTTTAAAAACTCTTACTTTTAGGAAAGCACTCCATTCAAATATGTGTTCATATGTTTCAAACACAAAATGAACATATTAGTTGCATAATGGGAAACACATTGGGTTCAGAGAAGTAGTTGCAGGATGGAAAACATAGTGGCTTGTGACTCACTTCTTGTGTCTTGTTCAATGAGCGCTTTCTTTTATGCATACTGCAACGAAACACTATTTTGAACTTCACCTTCGTATTTAAAAAAAAACCCTTACTTTCAACAAAACATTGCATTCAAATATCTATTCATATGTTTCAAACACAAAATGCACATATTAGTTGCACGATGGGAAACACACTGGGTTCTGAGAAGTAGTTGCGAGATGGAAAACATAGTGGCTTGTGACTCACTTCTCGTGTCTTGTTCAATGAGTACTTTCTTTTATGTAGATTGTAACAAAACACTATTTTCAACTTCACCTTTGTATTTTTTTTTTAAATCATTACTTTAAGAAAAATAGTCCATTCAAATATTTGTTCATATGTTTCAAACAAAAAATGCACATATTAGTTGGCACGATGGGAAACACACTAGGTTTTGAGAAGTAGTTGCAGGATGGAAAACATAGTGGCTTGTGACTCACTTCTCGTGTCTTCTTCAATGAGTGCTTTCTTTTATGTAGACTGTAATGAAACAATGTTTTTAAATTTCAACTTCACCTTCGTATTTTTTTAAAAACCCTTACTTTCTACAAAACACTCCATTTGAATATTTGTTCATATGTTTCAAACACAAAATGCACATATTAGTTGCACGATGGGAAACACATTGGGTTTTCAGAAATAGTTGTAGGATGGAAAACATAGTGTCTTGTGACTCACTTCTCATGTCTTCTTCAAAGAGCACTTTCTTTTAAGCAGACTATAATGAAACACTATTTTCAACTTCACCTTCACATTTTAAAAAAAACCATTACTTTTAGCAAAACACTCCATTTGAATATCTATTCATATGTTTCAAACGCAAAATGCACATATTAGTTGCACGATGGAAAACACACTGGGTTCTAAGAAGTAGTTGTAGGATGGAAAACACAGTGGCTTGTGACTCACTTCTCCAGTATTGTTCAAAGGGGCAATTGTTACTCCTGTATGTAGATATCCTATTTCAAGTGGGAGCTTTCATGTTTGTTCCGTATCCACTACTACATTACACAAATTCCCTCCTCCACCAACCTCCAATGCAACTATTGTTGTGGCATCTTAAAATTTTATCAGTTGTGCAACAAGACCTTTCACTTTTGACCTATTAGTTGTGTGACAACACCTTCCATTGCTATCTTTGTTTTATGAAATTCCTATCTTTTAGATTGAAGCTCTCTCCAAATAGAATTAAGGTCCTCTTCTTTTCATTGTGACAACTACTTCTTGTGTTTTAATTCCTTTTCTAAGTGGTTAATTTTAGTGTTCACTTTTTCTGCTCCACTTTGAGCATTTCCAGCTATTGTTTTTGCAGTGTGTTTATGATTAGAGTATGTAGATGTTTCTTTTCACAAGCTCGTTAGGGAACTTGTCTTCCTTTTCAGAGAAGACTTTCATGCCTCCACCCAACTGATTGTATTTTTTTGCACTTAGATCTGATATTTCCTTTTCCTTTTCATCCATTTCTAGTTGTATTTGTTCCATGGAATTTCTAACTTCAAGAATTCTTTCCTTCCTTCATTTGTTCAACCCCACTTATAGCATCATCTCTCTCTTTCTCTGCTTGCACAAATTCATATGCAATCAAAAAAAATCAATCTGCTCTAAAAATAGTTGGAAAGAAGTAGACCAAAGTAAATGAGATAGATAATGTTTTGATTGAAGAGGTTGTTCCCGCTCCTGACAAGTGAAGGAAGGAGCACGTGCAGTATGGGTAAGGGGAAAATGGAAATGCAGAAGGGGATTAACTCTAAAGGTTTTCTATTGCATACAAATTTGTGCAAGCAGATAAAGAGAGAGAGATGATGCTATAAGTGGGGTTGAACAAATGAAGGAAGGAAAGCATTCTTGAAGTTGGCAATTCCATGGAACAAATACAACTGGAAATGGATGAAAAGGAAAAGTAAATATCAAATCTAAGTGCAAACAAAGACAATTAGTTGGGTGAAGGCATGAAAGTCTTATCCAAAAAGGAGGACAAGTTCCCTAATGAGCTTGTGAAAAGAAACATCTGCATACTCTAATCATAAACACACTACAAAAACAATAGCTAGAAATGCTCAAAGTGGAGCAAAACAAGTGAACACTAAAATTTACCACTTAGAAAAGGAATTATTAAAACACAAGAAGAAGTTGTCATGGTGAAAAGAAGAGGACCTTAATGCTGCTCGAAGAGAGCTGCAATCTAAAAGATAGGAATTTCATAAAAAAAAGACAGCAATGGAAGGTGTTGTCACACAATTGATAGGTCAAAAGTGAAAGGCCTTGTTGCACAACTGATAAAATTTTAAGATGCCACAACAATAGCTGCATTGGAGGTTGGTGGAGGAGGTAATTTGTGTAATGCGATAGTGGATACAAAACAAATAGGAAATATTCCACTTGAAATAGGATATCTACATATAGGAGTAACAATTATCCCTTTAAACAAAATCCAATCCCATACCATTTCCTCCACAACTCAACAATCACCAGCCAAATTGTTGAGCATTGGAAATGCAAGGATGCCACTATCTCTTCTTCCATGTATGAAGATGGAATTGAACTACACATGCCATTTGTATTTCCTAGTGCACGAGTTTGCAACAATTCAGATGATGCAAAGGGGACGTCAGCCAAGTGCTCTTCCTATTGGCCAAAGTGAATGGTGAGGAGGTGAATAGTACACTTGGGGGCAAGACTTTTCCATCCGTATGATACATTATTGATTATCCTATTTCCACTTAGGCATCATATTCCTTCATTTATATTCCATGCTGCCTACTTTATCCATCCACGTTCCTTTGATCTTGCATAAAGTATTGGGCCAAAATACCAAGAAATTGAATCTAATGCATGCTTTACACCATGTGTTTCTTCCATCCTCCATATCACATGTCGTCCATGTCTTGTTTCCTTTCATGTCCATTTATCTTCCATATCCATGTCATGTCATTATAACTTGTCATATCTCTTACCATGGGGGCATGTTATTACTTTGACATGCCATCTTTGGAGTCCTCCATAGGTCCTCTATTTCTCCTTTGTTTAAGAGTAAACATTTCGGGTTTCCTTGTCATTCGATCCGTCCACCCATAGCATTCCATACTTTGATCCATCTATCTTAATCCTCCATATAAGGTGTATCCTTACATGTCCTATCATTTACCCATATCATTGATCCCTATCCATCCATATGTCCTTTGGTTTTCAGCTTGACTAAGGAATAACATCTTGTTTATCATTATCATTTAAAATCTTATTTATCATTGCGTTATCATTGTTATGACTAAAACATTTAAAAAAACCATAAAATATTTAACATACTAAAACATTCGGCTTTATTGAGTCACAACCCACTATGTTTTCCATCCTACAACTATTTTGTGCACTGGTCCTTATCATATGCATTAGCATATGCATTTTTTCATTATCATGAATTTATCATTTTCATACTGCATGCATGACAACTTGTGCTTTATCTTAACTCTTGTCTCTTGTATCCATCAATATCATTATATTTTTATATCTTTTCTTTTGTTGTGACATTCCAAGGAAGCTTGAGGATCTCTACACCTTGTTGTGTATGAAGGAGAGTGAGGAATGGGGCATGCATTTTTCTTATGTGTATGTATCAAGTCAGTCCACCCTATGATGATTACAAAAAGTATAACCAATAACAAAGGGGGAATCATTCCAATCTATGATGAAATAAATGATCACTTCATATCCTTTCCATTCCATTCATTTCCATATCCAACCTTCCATATCCTTTCCTCTCATATCAAAAACATTTCATAAACCATTTATATGCTTTCCTTGCATCACATCAACGCATTGCATTCCTTTCTTCTTTGGATCCACCTAGGTCATTCATATTTCTATATCTTACATTTCATTTTCTACCTACAACTCAAAAATGATGAATTGTTAGCATTTCCATTCCATTCATTTGCATATCCAGCCTTCCATATCCTTTCCACCCATATCAAATACTTTTTGTAAGCCATTTCTATGCCTTGCTTGCATCTAATCAATGTGTCACATTCATTTCTTTGTTGTACCCACCTAGGTCATTCATATTTTTAAATATCACATATCTTTATCTATGTACAACTCGAACATACCTTCCTATATCATAACAACATTCACACCATGCCATACGAAGAACAATATGAAGGAATTATCAAGGTTATGTAATCAAAGATTGAGGGCTTTGAAGATAAATATCATAACATAAAGTTGTATTGAAGGGGTTTTAAAAAAAAGTATTTTGTAAGACCTATTTTATGGACAGCCACAGGTATCACTGGTTCCTCTCTCTTATTCTTAAGGAATTTTTTTTCTTGCTTAAGTTTTTGAGTTTCCTTTTGTTTTGTTTGTCGGTTCTTAAGAAGAAAATAAATCTTGTTTTTATCTTTCATATTCTTTGTTATTCTTCGATGTAAATTTGTGAAACCCTCTTTGGAACCTTCTTATGAGTACTTGACTTGGCTATGATTAGTTTCTTTTAATTTAGTTCTTTAAACAAGTAATGATATAGCTTAAAGGTTTACATAACAGTTGCATCATGGAAAACATAGTGGGTTGTTGTTGACTTATTATTTTTCAATAGTGTAAGAAAAGAATGTATTGAAGTTCACCCTATTGTTTTATGACAACCCTTAGTTTCAAGAAAACAATGCATTTGAATATTTGTTCATATGTTTGGAACAAAAAAATTACATAAGAATTGCATCATGGAAAACACAGTGGGTTGTAGCTCGCCTCTTATTTTTCTGCAGACTATAAGAAAAGAATGTTTTGAAGTTCACCTTCTTGTTTTATGAAAACCCTTAGTTTCAAAACAATAGTCCATTTCAATATATGTTCATATGTTTAGAAAAAAAAAGGTTACATAACAGTTGCATCATGGAAAACACAGTGGGTTGTGCCTCACTTCTTATTTTTCTACAGACTGTAAGTGTAGACACGTAAAATGTACTGATTGACATTGGACATCTGATCTTGTCCACTAACATCACTTCATCTTGAATCATCCTTTAGTCTAACCATTTAATCGAATGCCTTTATTTGATTAAATTCATTAATATTCCTCTATTAATTAAATAAATAAGTTATCTAATTAAGTCATCCTTTCTCGATAATTAAGTTAACCAGTCTGATCTAATTATCCCCATTTAATTAAATAATTAATTTTATTTGATTAAATCTCTAAAGCCTATCTATTAAATTAAATAAATTAAAACCTTATTTAGTTTAATTTAACATCATCTCTTTTAATTAAATAAATCAAAAGTCCTTATTTAATTAACCCTTCATCATAGTTTATTTAAATAAATCCACAAATTTAAGTCAAATAGGTCACATCATTTAATCCCTTCATTAAATTAATTAGCCTTGATTAATTTAATCTCTTCTCATGTCCCATCCTCCATCTTTTGCCACTTACACATGAAAATAGAGTTATTTGATTTATTAAATCTCTATTTTCTTCAACAATGCATCTTTTAAGGAATATTCCTCAAGTTTGAATTCAAAATACAAGTGGAATTTGTCCTTCCAACAAGGAATTTACTCCACCTAAAAAGTCATTTTTCCTTGAGCCAAGTGGCATTCAATGCACCTTCTTTCCCTCTTACATGTCATTTCAACAATTTCAAAATTCAAATATATGCATTTATTGACACATTCTTCAAAACTTGCACATCCTCCATCCATTCACATGTTGACAAGTGGCACTTTTCCATTGGATGAAATTTAGTCCCAAATTGATCCATTTTGTACATCTCTTCAACTTGACATTCTATAAATAAGAGGCTAATCTCCTCATTTTATCATCCACAATTTGAGTAAACTTACTATGCTCAAATATTTAGCAATCTTCATCCATATTTTTGAATTTGTAGCTAGGTTATGTAGATTTTCATCTTGGAGCATTCATCACTCTTCATCAAAGTGGATCACAATCTTTATCAAATCATCAAAGCTAGCATTGGAGTTGGGAAAGGGCTAATTTTTACATCAAATTGGCACCAATTCCCCCATGGGATCAAGAGTTTGCATTGATTTCAATAGTATTTAGCTTATTTTCTTGTTCTTTCATTTCATTCTTGTTTTATTCCCTATTTAAAGCTTTGCTAATGGATTTCATGGGGAATCCTTGTTCTTACTTGCGTATGATCTCTTAATGTGTTTGTTTATTGTGCTTTGCAGGTATTTGGATTGGGGTTCCACATTTTGGCGCTAGGAGGGAAATATCATTTCCTAATCATGTTTTTGTCAAAAATTCCACATTTTTCTTTGTCTACAGGAAAACATTTCCGCTGGAAGCTCAACGTCGCTGTTCAGCACCCCTGGTTCTCCAGCATCGCTATATGGAACCGCTGAAACTCCAAACTGCGATGCTCCTATTTTCTTGCCCTGAATTTTGAATTCTAAATTGCGTCGTTGAACTAATCAGACCTGCAAGAATCTCTCAAAAATACAAATTATACCACTGGCCAAAAGGGCGACACATTTATGCTCACTGGTCTAGTTGCAGAGTGACATTGACTGGCAAGCAACACTATACAACACCGCTGGTGAAATCAAACTGCAACGCCTTCATGGATTGCACCACTGGAGGGGAGTATGAAGTGAAATTTTATTTATAACACATGCTTCTTTTTAAATTATGGTCCTTTTGTCTGTTTTCTGCCTTTTTGACCTTTGTTTTGTAGAATATAACTAATTTTTCTTGTATGTTGGATCGATCAAAGACGAAAAGGAAAAGAAGCATGATGGTGTCATTTCACAAAAAAAAGTGTTTTTAAACACTCTAGTGTTTGTTGAACACTCTTGGAAGATTCATTATTCCTCTTAGAGAAAAAATTGTCATCTTTTTATGCTTAGGACTTACTAATTTCATTTGGGCTTTAAAAATAACCTTTTGGATTCTTGTTATAAAAAGGCTTAAAAAGAACATTAGGATTCAAATTGACTAAAGTTTGTTTTGGGATTAAAAAATTGAACAAGGAAAATTGTCACACTTACTTTGGTGCCTTAAAACAAATTCACTTTTGCTTTGAGGATTTAAAATAAACCAGTGTTTGCATTGTTTTGCAATTACGTACACAAAGTAATATCATCAAAAGACGTATGTGCTTCTCTCATGCCTCACGGTGATCTTGAGAATCAAAAGGCTTTTGGTGACATTAAGTTGCATAAATAATTTCCCATACACACTTCATTTTGGGTTTAAAATTGAACAAACCGTGCGAGTGTGAGTAAATATATTGCATGTGTTTTCCCTTTGTTTCTAAATGAAGGTTGATCGAACTATGAATACATTTACTCACTATTGTTTATCTTAGAGGGCCTACCTTGGGGAAAAAGTACTCACCCAAGGGAATGACTCAACCGGTAACACTCTAAACCTAAGAGTATTTCCAGTTGGGATATAAATGTGGGCATTGGAATAAATGCCAGTATCAGGTGGTTGGCTCTAACAACAAGGGCATCAATGGTCTCTCACCACGTTGGGTCAACTCCTATGAATGGAAAGTCTAAAGTAAAACCCTTGTTTTAGAATTTCCAAAATTTTTGATCTATTTGTTGGTGCAAGAATGGTCGTTCCGAAGCCGCCACACACTTTTATGGTCTTTTAGTAGAAATGGAAAGCATGCCATGGGAGTTTCATGGGTGTTGATGCTTGGCTGCCCTGTATAAGTGAGTGTCATGGAGGGGAGCCAATGGGGTCCAACATCTAACCATTCACTAAAGATAAGCATAGCTAGACTTGTCCAAGTGGGGACTCAACAAATATTGTCTTTCATATACATAGGATTATGCTTGTTCTTGGTTATAAAACACTTTTCTTGTTCTAAAACATTTGAAAACAAAAATTTAACATCATCAAAATTTCAAACCCTTTAGGAGGCAAATACAATTGACCAAATTCATGTGTTATTGCTTGCCCTTGGGATTTGCATCCTTAGAGGTTTCTAAACACTTGGATCTACATCTCAATTTTCCTAATAAAGATAAACAATAGGTAACCCTTGCCTTGAATTCATCAAAATTCCACATAACATACTTTGTGGGATTCAAAGAAATTAAGACACGGGACATCTAGTTTGAAAACCTAATTAAAAGAAGTGTTTGTAGTAAAACAAAGTCACTAAGCAAAGATAACAAAATTGGCTTTCATATGTGTTGAAACCTCATGATTTCTAAGAAAGTCAAAATCCCAAAACGAAAGTCCTCGAGTCAAAGTTCAAAATTTAGGAGCCACACTCGAAAATTCATCAAGAAATACATTAGGAAGTGCAATCAAAATCTTGCAACATATCAAGATAAGAAAAAAATTCGCAAGGTTCTATAGACTCATTCCTTTGAACAATCTGGAAATGTATGCTCAATTTGAACCACTTCTTAGTTATAGATGTCCTTAGAAGTATCGTATGTTCTTCAATACTAAGGTCTAGTAAACAAAGCATATTTTTAGGTACATCCTAGGATCAAAATCAAACCGTCACTCATCTTCGAACATCAAAAACCAAAAACATCTCATTATCAACTCTTCAAAAATCTTGGAAAAATCCTTCATGTTAAACTTTGGGAAAATCATTTTAAAACAATCCAAAAATCACCTTGTTTGATTGAATGTGTGTAGATGCATCCTTCTCCACATATTTGATCAAATTATCAAATTTTTTGAACAAATTCATCCCTTGATAAACATCCAACATCTTGGGATCTAAGAGTTCATTATCAAAATCATCTTGTTTGGATAGGAGTGTTTAGATGAGTCCTTCTTGTGAACGATTTAACTCTAGGACAACATCCAACTTCTTAGAGTTTATGAGTTCACCAAAATCTGAAACCAAAACAAATGAATCCCAAATCAAGTCCTAAAGTTTAACATACCCTTTGATATTTTCTTAAAAGAGTTCCAATCATCCATCAAACATCCATCTTATATCCATATCATTATCACCCTTTGATCCTTAAAACATCCTAAAATTTCTCTTTTGTACTTAAAGATATATCAATCCAAATAATTAGAGATTCATCTCCTATATTCTCCAAAATTGATCCCTATTTTATGGTGTAGACTCGATCTCAACACAAGAAGAACATGGAAGCCAACAAAGAAACACCCGCTTCAAGTGACCTAAGTCAAACAAACTCCGAAATGAATCTCGTTGAATCAAGCAATCCTTTGAATTTCTCTTATCCTCACAAAATCCACAAGAGGAAAACCAAGAAGAAGATCTTACCTTTGGGATGTCACATGAGGAAATCACCGAAATGGTCCAAAATTCAGAGAACCATAAGATCATCAATATCATGATGAGGCTCAACCCTTCACTATACATGCTCAAACTAGCAAAACAAGGGGCAAACTACCTTCTAATTTCAATGTGGGTTCTATAGTGGAACCATCTTTAGAGGTCATGCCTCCAATTTCATCCAACTCCCCATCTCATCTACACCCCCATCCAAAGCATCACTCAAAACATCCTACAAATCACATCTTTTTCTCCAACTCAACATAATGTTAATAAGGGAAGTACATTTCTTAATGCCATTCAAACACACCCCCTTGTCAATAATCAAGACTTGGATGCAAACAACATTTTGGAACAAAACATACCCCAAAATCCATTACATAAGTATTCCCCTCTCACTTTCCATGATCCTAATGATCCATCATCATCATCCTTTCGCACAACACCCCAAACTTCTCTCCCCATAACTTCACAAGGAGAGGGTGACATATTCGTACCAGGGGGCATTTTTGACATTGCACCATTTTCTCAAGAGATCACATCCCTCACATTTTCACCTCTTCCACCATTGCCACCATTATCCACACCACTACTTGGCTTGGGGCTTCCACCTTTACCAAATATCAATTAAAATCAAACCAACATCCTGAACATCAATCAAAACATCATGCCAAACTCTCAAAACTTGTCATTGACATCACAAAAAAAGATGACAACTACACAAGCAGTAAAAACATCATCAAGCCCCCTAATATCTCAAAGCATAGTCTCTCAAGGAACAACCACATCAATCACACCATCCACCACTCAAATCACCAACACGACATCACCTCCCATCACCACAACAAGCACCATTCTGAATCCACCACCACCCCCACCACCACCAAGCTCCAATATATCAAGCCAATAAAACATGGCATTACAAGCAGTTCAACAAGCTGCTTATCAAAAGGCATTCCTACAAGTACAAAAAAAAAAAGCCACGCAACTAGCTGCTCAACAAGCCACTCAAGCTGTGCAAGTTGCTCAAGCAGCCCAAGCCACATTACAAGCATAAAAGGCTGCTCAAGCCCAAATCTTATTGCAACAAGCGGCACAAGCACAAGTACAAGAACAAGCTCAAGCTCAAGCTCAGGTGCATGCCCAATATCAAGCACAACAAGCACAGTATCTTGCACAAAAACAAGTAGCACAACTACAAGCATATTAGAAAGCGATAAAACAATACCAAGATTAGAAAGAAGTAGCCCAATTAGCAGCCCAACAACAAGCACAACAACAGGCTCAACAACAAGACCAACAACAAGCGTTGTTCATACAACAACAAGTGCAAGCACACATGGCTCAATAGAATGTGAAAATACCATGAACGATTCCACCTATCAAACCCACCAGTGAACCACCTCAGAACACTTTCATCCCACCTCCTAATCTGCAAAATGATGTGACAACACAAATCAGGTTGCTCTCGTAACAAGTGCTTGACCTTCAATCATGGAAAACCACAAGAACATCTAGTAACTTGTGTCCTTATTCATTCAATAGGAACCTTATGATGAAACCATTCCTGAAGGGAGTTGAGATCCCCAAGTTTGATAAGTATCGTGGGACAGAAAACCTTGAAGATCACATCAGGGAATTCTAGGTTCATTGCATGGAAGTTGTGTATGATGATGCCTATCTGATGTAGCTATTTCCTAGGATTTTGGCTAGCCATGCCATGGAATGGTTCTCTTGCCTACCCATAGGCATTAGGACATTCCAATAAATCATAGACACATTCATCAAAAACTACGCATGCAATATTGCCATGGATGTTAGTCTAGAGGAGCTCTTAGCTTTGAAACAAGGTAAGAATGAATCATTCGCTTCATTCCTACAATGATGGTGATCCAAGGCCAATCAGAGTAAATAGGTCATGCCCGAGGAACAACAAGTATGTACTATCATATCCAACCTTGATGGCCTCTTGCATTCCATCTCAAGGTCCAAGGGATCACCACATACGACTAGTTGATTTTCAAGGCACTCAACATCAAATGTGCCCTTATGACAAAACTTGGAGGATCAACTTCATATCTTGAACAACAGAACAATTTCCCACCCACCAATTACAATGACAAACCTCGCACATGGGAAGGAAACAAAAATGTTACCAATGATGGTGTCGTCAATGCAAAATTTGTTATTAGTGCCCCTCGGAAAAACACATCCACACCACAACAAAAATCCAAAACCATCATTAAGCAAACACAACAACACAACAACCAAGCAACCAAGCAATCAATAATGTCAATGACCAAAGAGGACCTCCCCAACGAAACAAGAAATTCACCAAATGAAATTACATTGCTCTTGGGGAACCACTTGAATTCATCATGAAGAAATTACTAAACAAAAACCTCATCAAGATTCCCACCTACAAGAACTACCAAGAACCATACGTTAAACCTCCTTAGTACAACAAAAATCAGCTCTGTGAATTCCACAAAATCAAACGTCACACCACTAACAACTGCATGAGACTAAAGAACATAGTCCAAGACCTTATTGATCAAAGGATTATAAATGTGGAACAACCAACAGGCAATCAAAATATCAAAATATACACAAATCCGATGCCTAACCATAACAATAAAGGGAACAATAACACTGATAAGGGGAAAGGCACCTTCAAAAATGTGAATCATGTGTATGAAATTATTGTCGCTTCCCTAGATGAATATTGCACAGTAATCACTATCAAAGGAGCCCAAGCCGATTATGGAGTCACCACAAGAGTGGAAAAGGTACTATCACAGGATCATCTCAACCAAATGGAACTTTCATGTCCAATTCAAGATTTGTTCCTAATGGTTACAATATCCTTGACTAGCTAAAAATAACGCCAACACAAATCTCCATCATGGAGTTATTAAAATCTTGTCCACCCACAAGAAAATCCTTGAGGAAGCATTGGCTTCATCCACCGTCCCTGCAGATCTTGATGAGGAAAAATTCCAAGCTATGGTTAGAAATATCATCATTCCAAACCTCCTTACCTTCTCTGATCAAGACTTTCCCACTCAACCATCTCATAACTGTGCACTCCACTTAGAGGTTCTAGTACAAAAAAATAAAGTCAAGCGAGTCTTGTTGGATGAAGGTGCAGGCTTGAATATTTTTTCCCTCAAGCTTATTAAGTAGTTAAAAATCTCAAAGGATTCCATCAAAAAAGGAAAGGGTATTACAATCAGAGCATATGATGATCAGAAAGAGTGTCCCAAGGAACAATCAAAATCCCTATTCAAGTAGGGCCAACTATCATGCAAACCACCTGTCAGGTCCTAGACCTCCACTTACCCTATAACATTCTTCTAGGACGTCCATGGATTCATGTAATGCAAGCGGTAGCATCAACTTTCCATCAATGTTTCAAATTCACATATGAAGGACAAGAGGTCACCATCCATGGAGATCCTGAACCATTCTCCTACTACAAGAACCTTGAGGAAAAATACTACAAAATCTCTCAAGTGCCTAAAAATGATGAAGGCCCATCAACACCATACATTGATCCAGCCACTCTCGCATCCACTTCTGCGATAGAGACACCAGCTCCACTCCTACGATCCCCACCATCTCTAATATCACACTCATCATTGAGGATAATGGTTGCAAAAACTACATGACTCCCAAAAATGATTTTGTGGTAGGAGAGTTACCACAATCTCCTAGATCACAAGGACGTCTGCAATCAAATGAAGCCTCCACATCTCAAACATCTCCTAAAGTCTATCCCAACTTTATAAGTTGGGGATATCTTGGTCAAGAAGTCATAGAGGAGGACCCATCTCATCTCCTATACCAAGATGATAGGCCAACAACCAATCTACCAATGGGTGATAGAAGCAAAGGTTTGCAAATGATGCTCGCAATGGGCTATGATAGAAACCAGAGAGTTGGAAAAAATGACAATGAGATTATAATACCTATCATTCTAGAGATGTGAATGAGAAATATTGGCCTTATACGTGGCTGAAGTCCTCCCATTAGAAAGGTTAATAATCCTCCTCAGCTATTCACAACCGAACTTCTGTTACCCATATCTATAAGTCACGTCTTAGACAACTTCATATTTGACATAACTAACATCTGTAGTAGTAGTGATGATGAGGATCCAATAACCAACCTACCTAGTATTTTTGAGGATACCACCCTTCTCATGATTAGCACCTTACCCTTTGAATCTGACCATCAAAATCATGAAATCCGCCTAGTTTACCCCCAACTCATCGATTATGACCAACAAGGACCACCAGTTCTTGACACATTAAAAAATGATGAGATGTTCTTAGAATTCATGGGACTCTGGGATAACATTCCATTTGTGGATCATAAAGTAGTGTTCATCATTAAGCTAGATACACAAGCATATTATGGGGAAATGATTGAATCCCTCAATTTTAAAAGTGAGAAATTAAGAATAATATCTAAGTCCTTGAGTGAAAACCACACTATGGAACTCTTCGAAATGAAAAAAGTAAAAAGAAAGGACGCATCCAATGGTGAAAACCTCTCTGATTGACCTAAGGATGGGGGATTCAATCTTCCTTTTAGAACTGTTCATTAAGAAAAATCAGCAGTCCTAGTAGAAAAGTGAAATCCAGTTAATCTAGGAATAGAGGAGACCTCGCACATCACATTCTCTATAGAATCATTATTGTCAGAGGAACAAGATCTCTTAGCGGCCTTCTTGAGAGAGAGACAGGTAAAATTTTCATGGAGCTATGCTGACATGCCAGGGCTCGATCCATAAATTGTAGTTCATCACCTAGCAATATACTTTGAAACAAAGCCCATTAGACAAAAGATCAAGAAAATGCACCCTTAGATCACCCTAATAGTTAAAATGGAACTAAAGAAGCTATTGGATGTAGGATTCATTCAACCAATAGACTATCCAAAATGGGTGTCAAACCTGGTTCTTGTCTCAAAACCCGATGGGGGCATCAAAATCTGCACAGACTTCAGGGACTTAAACAAAACATGTCTAAAAGATAATTTCCCATTTCCCAACATTGACATGATCATAGACATGATGGTAGGACACGAAATGCTTTCCTTTATGGATGGTTTCTCGGGATACAACCAGATAATGATTGCTAAAGAAGACCAACATAAAATGAATTCCACTTGTCCATGGGGGACTTACTGCTGGAATATGATGCCATTCGGCTTGAAGAATGCAGGAGTAACATACCAAAGAGCCATGACCTTAATGTTCCACAACATGATCCATAAAATTTTTGAAGATTATTTCAATGAAATACTAACCAAATCCAGAAAGAGAAAGGATCACATAGCAACCTTAAGTGCCATTTTTGACAGGCTAGAGGAATACAAGTTTCAATTAAATCCAAAGAAGTGCGTCTTTGACATACAATTAGGGAAGTTGCTAAGATACATAGTGTCAATGAGAGGAATTAAGGTAGACCATGCTAAGGTAAAAGTAATCCTTGAGATGGAGGCACCCAAAACATTGAAACAATTAAGAGGTCTCCAAGGTAGGCTTCAGTCCATCTAAAGGTTCATAGCACAACTGGTAGATAAATAGAATCCATACTCTCACCTACTTCACAAGGGAGTAGTGTACAAGTGGGATAACAAGTGTGAAGAAGCCTTCAATAAGATCAAAGAATATCTTCTTACATCACCCATCCTAATGCCACCAATCCCAAGAAATCCATTAATTCTCTGTGTCAACAACAAAAGCAACCCTTGGAGATCTCCTAACTCAGCACGACGAAAATGGGATAGAAAGGGGCATATATTATATCAGTAGGAAAATGGTTGGAAATGAGTTAAACTAGTTATTCATTGGAAAAGCATGTTTACCAGTAGTGTTCACTTCACAGAAATTCAGACATTACATGCTGGCACACAAAATAAAGCTCATCGCCAAAATTGACCCTCTCAAGTACCTACTCTCAAAGGAAATGCTCACTGGAATGATGGCTAAATGGGTTATGATACTATTAGAGTATGATATTGAATACGTGGAGAGAAAATCAATTAAAGGCCAAGTCATCATAGATCAGCTTGCAGAAGCACCAATCTATTCAGAGAATCCTCTCATCTCAAAGTTTCTAGATGAATCCATCTTCAACCTCAACATAGCAGACCACTGGAAACTTTACTTCAATGGCTCATACATGCAACATAGATCAGGAGCCAGTGTCTTCTTTATCACCCCACAAGGGGATGGCATACCAAGGTCCTATAAATTGGCGTTTCCCTACACTAATAACATTGCAGAATATGAGGCTTTAACCATAGGTCTTAGAATAGTAGTGCAGTGGCACATCATGGCTCTTAGAGTATATGGAGACTCTCAGCTAATAATAAACCAAGTGAATAGTGAGTACCAAACTAAGGATGATAAGCTCACTCCATACAAGAAACTAGTGGAGACTCTCAAGGAATCCTTTAACGAAATCACATTTGAAAAGATACCCAGAGCCAACAACAGAGTAGCAGACACCATGGCAATGATTGGATCCCTACTGGAAATTCCTTGCAACATTCTAAAACATGAATTTTTGGTAGAGAAGCTTCTCATGCCCGCATTCGAGGTACCAAAATTGGAATTTGTGTGTGAAATCGTTGGTCCCGGTGATCCCTAGTACCATGAAATTTATACCTACCTCCGAATAGGCATCATACCTACTGACTTACCCTCAACCTTAAAATGAACCTTTGTCAAAAAGGCATCTTGATTCGTCATCCTAGGAGATACCCTATATCGTAGGAGCATAGAAGGAACCTTATTACACTATTTAAATGCTGAGGAGGCATTGATCGATTTAATTGAAGTACATAATAGTATATGTGGTTCACACTCGAGTGGAATGACCCCAGCCGAGAAATTGCTGAGGATGGGGTATTATTGGCCTACAATGGAAAGAGAGGCACATGACTATGTTAGAAGGTGTCTACAATGTCAACAACATGGGAACCTCATCCATGCTCCAGCTCAAGAACTTCATCCCATCATCACACCATGGCCTGTTTCATAGTGGGGACTCGATCTCATTGGAAAAATCACTGCCACTTCATCTAATGGCCACATGTTGATCATAACAACCACTGAGTACTTTACCAAGTGGGTGGAAGCCATACCTATGACATATATAATCAAGAAGTAGATATCAAAGTTCATCCTAAACTATCTCATTTTCCGCTATGGTGTCCCACAAGCCATTATCTCAGATAATGGGACACCATTCAAGAATCAGGATGCCCGCAACTTGTGTGAAAAATTAAAAATCCAACATCGCTTCTCCACCCCATACTATCCCCAAGGCAATGGCCAAGCATAGGCCACAAATAAAACCATTTTATAGATCCTCAAGAAAATAGTCAATGGCGCAGGTCATGACTAGCATCTGCAAATCAATCCCACCCTTTGGGCCTACTGAACCAGCATCCGCACACCCATCGGTGCCACCCCTTCTCCCTGGTCTATGGATCAAAAGTAGTACTCCCCATTGAGATCAAGCTCCCATCACTAATAATATCACTACAAAACCTCATCACATATGAGGAGTACCGAGTATCAAGACTGATTGAGCTGGAGCTACTAGATTAATGGCGTATAGACACTTTAAATCATTTGCAAG
This sequence comes from Sequoia sempervirens, assembly GCA_007258455.2. NCBI lineage: Eukaryota > Viridiplantae > Streptophyta > Pinopsida > Cupressales > Cupressaceae > Sequoia > Sequoia sempervirens. Next base: position 164,852,658 of record VDFB02193867.1, on the reverse strand, counting down.
TATATCAAAACAAACTCAAGAGGAGCTATAACAATAAAATCAGAAGCAGGACTTTCAAAGTCAGAGAACTGGTACTAAAGGAGAATCAGAAGAACGTACCAAATCCAAACAAGAAAGGAAACTTTGAACCCAACTGGTTGGGACCATTTGTTATCACAATGAACTATAAGTCAGGGGAATATCAGTTATTAACACCTAAAGGGGAACCTCTGCAAGAGCCCATGAATAGCTCTCATCTCAAAAAAAATTATGCCTAATCTTTCAAGGTATAGAACCAAAAAAATCAAAAAATTAGAAAATGTCCTGAAAAAAATGTTACTTTGATGAAAACCTAGCAAACAGTGGTCTTGGTGACAACAAAAAATATCAAAAAGCAAAAAATCCAAAAAAATCAGAAAAAGGATAAAAAAACAGTAAAGAGAAAAATCATCCTTTGATGAAAACCACTTCGGTGGCACTTTGGACAAGTACCTTGGTGAAAACCTGGAAAACAAGCACCTTGTGTAAATAAGCACTCTCCATCCACTAGGATCTCTATGGCTTGTTCTGCATCATCCATCCATTACATTCCCATCATCATCACATTAAGATCTCCATCCATCACCCATCCATTTGACATCTGCATCATAGCTTGGTCCTGTGTTCATTCATGATCCCTCCTAGTACTACTTGACCCATTCTTAGGTTTAGTTTGTCCCACCTTTATCGAAGTAGTTTATTGAATCACACTGGGGGAATGTTGTCATCGGATTAGATTCGTGTATATTCTTGAAGTCCTAAAATTAGAAAATCTAAAAACATACAAAAATTACCAAAATCCAAAAACATTCAAAACATATCAAAATCCCAAAAATAGGTCAAAAAGTCAATCAAAAAAGCCAAAAAACAAATTCGTCTTGTCGAACTATGAGTCTCTGAGCCTTGAACGTAGGAAAAGTTGATCTTTGACCATCCCCCAAGACACGTAGGTTAATCCTTTAGGAGTCCATCATAATAAACTAACATTTCATCATGTATATCCTCATCTGTAAATCTGTGAAGTCGTTAGTCGAACTACATGGTCTCTGCATGTATAACGTAGGAAAGGCTAATCTGTTGATAAGCCCCCGAGGCCCCTAGGATAGGTCCTAAGGTTAGTCTCTTGGTCAAAATATTAGAAAACCCCAAAACATTGGAAAATCGAAAATCAAAACATTTGTAAAATCTTGAAAAATACCAAAAACAACATTAAAACATTGCAAAACTCTAAAAACATCCAAATATTTGAAAAAATCCATCTGTCTCATCTCACTTGCACCCACAATAACATCACTCATAATAAAAAATCGTCATCCTCAACCTTTGGTGAAACAATTGGAAACAAGTCTAGCAGGAGAAAAAGTGAAAACTCAAAATGTCAAGTCTCAGGTCTAAGTCAGTACATAAACAAGTTGGTCAACTCTTTGTGTTGATAGCCCATCATCCAATCAGTCCCATTTCAATCATCTGATAACATCATGCCCTAGGATGTATCCTTCCTACAATGGGAATTATTTATCAGAAAGAACAATGTGGATAAATGAAATGACGTGCCTCCATCCACTAAGATGTCCTAGGATGTATCCTTCCTACAATGGGCATTATCTTTTGGAAATAGTTTTGATTCTTATCTTTGTACACACATTCTCTTTTGGTTAGCGGTATTGAAGAACATCAGCTTGTTTGTTTACTTTATCTTTGTCTTTTGACTTATCTTATTGTGCTCATTCCAAGGACCTCTCAATGATATCCAAATAGAGGATTTAGAGAAATAGGAATGGGGCAATGATCATTATCTTTTGTCTGTTGTGCTTGTTGGACATTCTTGTAAAATAACATGGTGAATACTTGCTTTGTTAGAAATGTATGGAAGATGTTTTGGACAACTTGTTGACTATTGCATTGATAGGTTATACCTTTCCGTGTTTTGGTCAGAGATGTTTGAAACTTCTAAAGTGCATCTAGCAAGGTTTTTGTATGTTAGGTGTGAATAAGAATACTCCTATCTTTTTTTCAAGTCAAAGTCCATCACACTAGGTACAACGCCATCCTGGTTCTCTATACCTTGATGCATCATACCACATGTATTATCAAACATAAGGAAATTGGCCCTTTGGAAATCCTAACTCCTCGGCAAGTAGTCATCATCATTTGCATATTCATCATCCTATGTCTTGTTGAAATGTCTCTTCTTTCATCCCTTCTTGCTCTTCACACTAACAAGGTACAATGACAGTTAGTCACCATCATCATCGTCGTCGATCCTACATCCATAAATCGTTAGCATATTGCATAAACATATCATAAAGAAAACATATGCATTGCACCTCCATATAAATATGTTATTATAAGAATTTTTCATAAATAGGTACGTCCACTTTTTCATCACATTACATCCATTTTTTCCATCATATTGCATTCATCGCATAAACCATCGCATAACATTCATTTGCATGAAACATTTCATAAATCATCTCATATTACCATCTACCATATAATCAAACATAATAGGTACAAGAACATTATAGATAATCCATTGCATTATAAGCATACATATTCACATCACATAAACATCATAAAGTCATCTCTCACATTACATTCATTTTGCATAACATAAAGCATCACCATACCACTTTGCATTAACATATCATTTCATATATTACATCATATCACAATAAATGCATCACATACATTACATTATCATCTAACATATTTAGGATAATATATATTTGTTATTTTTAAAAATAATCTCATCATCAAGGTATATCATATAGGGTATGACCATTGCATTCACATTGCATCATACATAATCATAAAAACATACATATCATCCATCAATCATCCATATCATATAGAACATCTCATAAATAACCACATCACAATCATTTTTGCATTTCATTGCATAAATCATTCCATACCATTATAAACATTCAAATCATAATAGGAAGATAAAAATCCATTACATTAAAAGTGTACATCCATCCATAATCATTTTTAATAATGATTCACATGTCATTTCACATATACACCATAAATCATATCCATATCATTTTGCATATTACATTGAATCCATCTCATATCACATATCATATCATTTGCATCAACATACATAAATCATCATATATATTACATCATCATCAAAATGTACATATCACATATCATATAAATCCATTTGCATATCATATATTAACAACATAATATTGATCTATTAATAATGCAAACATCATCAGAAAGAAATGCATCCATATATACATCGTATAATACCATAACATTATTGCATAGCATATAGAAATAGAACCATCCATAAATGCATAAATAAATGATACGCATCACATCATATCAACATCATCATCTCATATATATCATCATTGGGTAATTGTCATAGTACAAAATAATCAGATCACTGTACATGTGTGTCAATAAGTACAAAAAGGCCCAAAGGGCTATCAAAAAGGAGCCCATATGGCATGAAAGAATATCATCTCGATCAAAATGAGGCCTATCCATCCTATCTGTTACCCTCACCTCTGTAACCATGACCCTCTATTGGTCTGTGGCTAGTCCATTGCAAGAAATATGGGGCCCACTCTATTCTGGGTATAGACTGATGATAATGCAGGTGACAATAGTCGGTCTCCTGGATAGCCTCCCTATAAGAACAAAGAGACACTATGCTCTGAGAGGAGGAGGCTGCCATGCTCTCCAACTACTATCTCTGACCCATCTTTGTAGCTGTCTGTAGCTCTGTAGCCTACCTCTGCAAAATAGCCTGGTCTCTCTCGACCCTGGCCTAATCCCTCTCTGTCGTCAAGGTTTGAACCTAAGCTTGCAGCTATGCAATCAGTGCATCTTGAGGATCTAGCTACCCTGTTGGCTATGCTCGTGTGGGGCACGTGAGGCTGATCCTCACCCTTAGCTCATGGTGGTGCATCTTCCTGATCCTACTGCCTGGCTGGCACCTACTCCTAGTCTTGCATCTAAACATCAGCCTGGACCAACTGAACTGGAACCTTGACTGGCTGATCCTCCTGCACACCATCTCTTCATCCTCGTCCTCCCCCTCTACCACTCAATCTTCACTGAGTGGAGGGTGCTCCTAGAACTATTAATTGCACGGGTGGCTGAAACCAATCTCCGTAGGCCTGTGTCAAGCCTGGATCTGCAGGTTCCTGATCATATACCCAAGGTTGGGCCACCAATTGTCTAAAGTTGTCTACTACCTCAGAGGCAGAAATGTATCGCCCCCACAAACCCTGTGATATAATGCAGGAAAATATTGCCACATAGTCATCATCTGGCCGGTCCTGTGCCTCATTGAACTAATGTTGAATGTGCCCGGGTAGGTATCTCTCCACCATCGTATGCTCCCACCCCTGCATAAAGCGGTCCTGACGGGAAAAGAAGATCTCCTATGCATTGTCGGCCCATCAAGGGCAACCAAGGTATGGGTGCCATGTAAAAACCTCATCTCATCCAAGACCCTCCTCAAGTGAGGAATCCCGTGCTCACCCGTGTGTGTAAAGGACACACCACCTCTGTAATGCCACATTAGGGGATCATCAGGCCTCATCGACACTGTAACGACTCGTAGCCGGAGAATAATGACATGCTCCCACACTCACACATGAAGAAGTGTAACACTTGCTCTGAGTTCTCTTCCATTGAGGTAGATGTACTCATGTAAGTCCCTGTAGAGCGAGTCTAGAAGAACAGGCCCCCAAGAAAAATGAAATGGCATGTCACGCATCACCATCCACTCTTAGCAGAGCCCCCAGCAGAGACTGAAATATCGACCTCTTCGATTTGGGGCAATGAGACCTGAAATAATTTCCGCAACCACCAAGCGAAAGGGAGAGGTTAGGGCCCTGTGACACTCTAACTCTATTTGACCCTCACAGTAGATAACATCCTCCATAGTAAGGATTGTATGATAGGCATCCTGTCCAACATCCATATCATGAATACTATGTCACCCATGTATCGACAACCTAAGGATTTGCCACACATCCTCTAGGGTGATGGTAACCTTGCTAGTAGGAAGGTGGAAGGACAAGGTCTCACTGTGCCATCTCTCGGCAAGCGCTGACATCATCTCAAGGTGGGTACACATGGGTGTTGAATATGCAATGTACCACAATCCCATGTCTCGCAGCCGATCCTGCTCCTTGTCACTAAGGTCTCATAGGTAACCAAAAATCTCCTGCGATCTATGCTCCCAAGAATAGAGCTCCCTTGCCGCGTCCTGCATCAGGAAAGGTCACCATGTTAAAATTTTTGAGAATTTTCCTTTAGAATGTCCAAAAAGCCACCCCAACATCGCTACCTGTGAAGGCATCATAGTTTGAATTTCAAACTGCGACGCTGAAGTGCTAAACTCTAAAAATACACTGCCATGGTGTACTTTTTTAAAAAGTGGAGTAGTTTGCAAAAAACCTAGCCCAAAAGTCCACCGCCGCATCGGACTTTGAAGTACCCCCGCTAGAGGTAACATAGGTGTTAGAGTTTAAAGTTTGTTTCCAAACTCCAAACTCCACCGCCGTAGTGCACTTTAATGATGGTGGGTTAGTTTGACCTACCAAGCGGTGCATTTTTTTTTTTTGAGTGGTGCTATATAGTGCCGCTATGGAGGAGCTAAGTTTTAAAGCATTTAATGAACATGAAAAATGAAAAACAAGGCTCAAGTAATGATCACTTATCAGTGCCCCAATGCTGGAGGTCACTGGTATATCCTGCTAGGGTTTTGAACTTTTCAACTTGTGTTCATCTGGTTGAGACCTATTTTACATCGTTTTATTGTGTTTAGACACGTTTTTGGCCTCCTCGAGCTTTTTTGGACCTATCGGGCACCTTGTCCTCTTTTTTCACGAGATCACCCAAAAATCAAAATTTTTGTCCAATCTCTTGAAGGGGTAGTATAGTGGCATGTTTTCTCTCACCAGGCAGTAGTGGGGCAAGATTTTGAAAACAATTTTTTTTGGCTTTGATTGAGATCATTTATTCTTTGAATCAACGAAACGAGTGCATTGCTTCAAAGAGGGGAAAAATGTAGACACATAAAATGTACTAATTGACATTGGACATCTGATCCTAACCACTGACATTGCTTCATCCTAAATCATCCTTTAGTCTAACCATTTAATCAAATGCCTTTATTTGATTGAATTCATTAATATTCATCTCTTAATTAAATAAATTAGTTATCTAATTAAGTCATCCTTTCTCGATAATTAAATTAACTAGTCTGATCTAATTATTCCCATTTAATTAAATAATTAATTCTATTTGATTAAATCTCTAAATTCTATCTATTAAATTAAATAAATTAAAACCTTATTTAGTTTAATATAACATCATCTATTTTAATTAAATAAATCAAAAGTCCTTATTTAAGTAACCTTTCATCATATTCTTCTCATATTTGATTTAAATAAATCCAAAAATTTAAGTCAAATAGGTCACATTATTTAATCCCTTCATTAAATTAATTAGCCTTGATTAATTTAATCTCTTCTCATGTCCCATCCTCCATCTTTTTCCACTTGCACATGAAAATAGATTTATTTGATTTATTAAATCTCTATTTTCTTCAACAAGGCATCTTTTAAGGAATATTCCTCAAGTTTGAATTCAAAATCCAAGTGGACTTTGTCCTTCCAACAAGGCATTTACTCCACCTACAAAGTCCTTTTTCCTTGAGCCAAGTGGCATTCAATGCACCTTCTTTCCCTCTTACATGTCATTTCAACAATTTCAAAATTCAAATATATGCATTTATTGACACATTCTTCAAACTCTTACATCCTCCATCCATTCACATGTTGACAAGTGGCACTTTTCCATTGGATAAAATTTAGTCCCACATTGCTCCATTTTGGACATCTCTTCAACTTGACATTCTATAAATAAGAGGCTAATCTCCTCATTTTATCATCCACAATTTGAGTAAACTTACTATGCTCAAATATTTAGCAATCTTCATCAATATTTTCGAATTTGTAGCTAGGTTATGCAGATTTTCATCTTTGAGCACTCATCACTCTTTATCAAAGTGGATCACAATCTTTATCAAATCATCAAAGCTAGCATTGGAGTTGGGAAAGGGCCAATTTTCACATAAAATTGGCACCAATTCCCCCATGGGATCAAGAGTTTGCATTGCTTTCAATAGGATTTAGCTTATTTTCTTGTTCTTTCATTTCATTCTTGTTTTATTTCCTATTTAAAGCTTTGCTAATGGATTTCATGGGGAATCCTTGTTCTTACTTCATATGATCTCTTAATGTGTTTTTTTATTGTGCTTTGCAAGTATTTGGATTGGGTTTCTACATTAAGAAAAAAATGTTTTTAAGTTCATCTTCTTGTTTTATGAAAACCCTTAGTTTCAACAAAATAGTCCATTTCAATATTTGTTCATATGTTTCAAACACAAAAGTTACATAACAGTTGCATCATGGAAAACACAGTGGGTTTTGCCTCACTTCTTATTTTTGTGCAAACTATAAGAAAAGAATGTTTTGAAGTTCACCTTCTTGTTTTATGACAACCCTTAGTTTCAACAAAATAGTCCATTTCAATATCCGTTCATATGTTTCAAACACAAAAAAATGCACATAAGAGTTGCGGGATGGAAAACACACTGGGTTGTGATTCACTTCTCAATTCTTCTTCACTGACCACTTTTTGGTATGCACACTATAACAAAACAATGTTTTCAACTTGACCTTCATATTTTTTAACAACCCTTACTTTCAATAAGCATGGTAATAATATCTTTTCATACGTTTGGAGCACAAAATGCACATAATATTTGCATAATGGAAAACACACAGGGTTGTGATTGATAAGTATGTGCAGGATCATGATGGGCCAAAAAGTGGCAATATGATGGGTATTGTAGGGTATGTGGCTAGCGACATTTTTTTTACCCAAAATTGATGAAACGAAAAGGGTTTTTAAAGGAGATTCTTAGATTTCAACCAATATAAATTATGCTTTTGAATTTAATAAATAATTATTATTCATTTTCTATTTGAATTATGACTAAAGTCCTGATTGATAGGCTGATTGAAAAACATCTATATATTTCAAATGATCACATTTTTTTAATCTAAAACATGTGTCACATTCGATGTTTTGCATACTATAGGATTAAAAAAAGAATTTCATGAAGTTTTGACCAAGTTAAGGTGGTCGGACATACAATTTTTTATATTTTTTAAAAGTTGTAATAAAAATTCATAATTAATTATTTACTTGGAAAAAAATTACAAAAAAAATGCATCACATCCGAACATGAGTCCTCTACTTATATCTAAAATCTTATAAAAAATATTATCATTTTATTTTGGTTAGGGTGGTCAGACAGACAACTACTTATTTTTCCTGAAATTTTACTATTGCATTGAATTTTCAAATTTTCACCAAATAGATTTTAAAAAAATTAAAATAAACCTAGTAGTTTAGAAACTACATTCAATTTTCTACAAAGTCTATTCTTACATATTTTTGAAATAATATAGATAACTTATTCAAATTTTTACATCAAGTTGCCTAACTCTGATTTTTCTAAATTTTTTGCCACTTAAGGGCCTATTTTTTCCATGATGATCCTGCACATACCCTGGCTTGTCAATTTTTCTTGAATGATCACTTTATTTTATGTAGACTGTAACAAAATAATGTTTTGAAGTTCACCATCATATTTTCACTCTTCTTTCATTAAACCACTCAAATATGTTTCCCTCAAGATTCTTTGACTCTTCCTTTATTAAACCACTCAAATTCACTTGTTCTCACCCTTTAACAACTAGGGTTTTGTTCCCCATCACAAAAATGACCTTTCCAAACTTTTCAAACCTTATAAACACAAAAAATACTCTCACTCACATCAGGACTAGCCTGCCTTATGTTATTCTTAGACAATTTCTCCTAGTTACCAACTGTTGCCTTATTCTTAAGGCCCATAATTCACTGTTTCAATAGGACAGTGTGGAGAAACCCTTGTAAATTCTCTTCCAATCTTAATTCATGCTACCTACCCCTACTCCTAACTTAGTTAGGCTCATTCCACCAAGAAACAATTAATACAAAAAGCTGGAATGGCCTATCAATCCATTTTAACAATCAAACCCTTAACACGTATTTTTGTGGTCACTTGAAGGAAATGGTGTGTTAAATTCACACAACACCCCCAAAACAAATGAAAACAAATTTGAAATGAAGATAACACATATGATTACTGTTCTAGATGCAAATCAGTTCAATGGTAGTGTGTATGGAACCGTACCAGGTCTGAAAACTTAGAATTTAGTAGAAAATAACAAGAAACATAAGAAATTTAATTGAGTTTCTTATCTAAAGCCTTCAACAAACTCCTACAATGAGATCACCACATATTTAGACCTCAAATGACACCTTCCAACACCTAAAAATTTGTTTACAACTACTTGACCCTTGGCATTCGATGATTTTACATTTTTGCATTTTTACAAAATTGTCTTGACAACATTTTATCAAATTTGCAACATTTCTCCTAATAACCACATAATGACTCAAAACCACACAAAAAATTATAAAGGGCCTCACATGACCTTATTTAATATTATTGTGACTCTATCTACCTATCTAGATTCTTTTCATTAAATTGAGCAACAAGGTGCTCTGCACCAAGATTGCAGCTCTCTCTGAACAACATTAAGGTCCTCTTCTTTTCACCGTGACAACTTCTTGTGTTTTAATTCCTTTTATAAGTGGTTAATTACTATATTTCAATATGGGCATTTCAAGGTGAAGAACATCAGACATATGTAATGCAATATCACAGGTACACTTAACAAGGTATGAACAAGAAAGAACTTTTTAGTAGATAAAGGTCATGAACATTGAACCAATAGTAGGACAATCACCACAACATTTAAGTAAACCTATGGTCAACACTCTCTTTTCCATTATCAATTTTATTCCCAATTTCATCAATGAATAACTTCGTCAACCTATAGATCATGCTGTTAGCCATAACTTTGATCCATGATTTCCATTTCTTTCATCAATGAATTCCATATATTTGATCCATGAAGAACTTCATCAACCTGCACATCCATGAATTCTATATCTTTGATTGGCTATTTTGAGCTTGACAACCTTCATCAAGAATGAGGAGGCTTGGGTTGTGTAAAAGTAGGTTTCCAATATGCTTAGCCTCTTTAGGAAGGCTTGGATTTGTGTCACAAGTTAGCCATAGAAAAATATTGTAGCCAATAACAAGCACACTTTTTTGTCTATGCCATTCAGGAAGCATCACCAAACACCTCAAATTTTTCAATTTTTTTTCCCATGATCTGGTTGCTCTTAGCCGGTTTTATAATCTCGTCATATTCATAGTTAGAATGAATTTCATTCACAAAGGTCATTGATTTGTTTAGCATGTAAACTGGAATCTCAATACTCCACTTCTTGAACTATCTTTCCCAAGGGAAAAGCATGTTTTTTGGAGCAATAATCAAAGGCTTGCTTAAACCCTTATAGAAATCTTATAAGTAGGCATTTGATTATTGCTCCAAAAAACACGCTTTTCCCTTGGGAAGGAGAGTTCAAGAAGTGGAGTATTGACATTTTAGTTTACATGCTAAATAGATCAATGACCTTTGTGAATGAAATTCATTCCAATTGTGAATATGAAGAGATTATAAAACTAGCTAAAAGCAACTAGATCATGGGAAGAAAATGAAAAATTTGAGGCATTTAGTGATGCTTTGTGAGTGGCATAGAAGAAAAAGTGTGCTTGTTATTGGCTACAATATTTTTGTATACCTAACTTGTGAGACAAATATGAGACTTCCTGAAGAGGAAAAGCATATTGGAAACCTTCTTTTATAGAGCCCAAGTCTCCTTGTTCTTGATCAAGTTCATCAAGCTTGAAATAGCCGATCAAAGAAATGGAATTCATGCAAAAAAGTTTAATTGAAAACTGTACATTATAGTGTGAAGAACTCTTTTCCACAATAACTTCAAAAAAATTTCACCACATGTTATCTGGTAAGGCCAAATTTTGTCAATTGCTACTTGGGTAATGGGTATGTGCAGGATCATCATGGAAAAAATAGGCCCTTAAGTGGCGAAAAATTAAAAAAAAATCAGAGTTAGAAAACTTGACATAAAAATTTGAATAAGTTATCTATATTATTTCAAAAATATGTAAGAATAGAATTTGTAGCAAATTGAATGTAGTTTCTAAACTACTAGGTTTTTAAAAAAATAAAATAAATCTATTTGGTGAAAATTTGAAATTTCAATGTAGTAGTACTTAAATTTTAAGGAAAAAAATAAGAAGTAGATGTCTATTTGACCACCCTAACCACAATAAAATTATAATATTTTTATAATATTTTATATATAAGTAGAGGACTCATGTCTTGATGTGATGCATATTTTTTTGTAATTTTTTTCCAAGTAAATAATTAATTATGAATTTTTTATTACAACTTTTAAAAAATATAAAAAATTGTATGTCTAACCACCTTAACTTGGTCAAAATTTCATGAAATTAAATTTTCCTTTTTGTAATCCTATAGTATGAAAAGCATAGAATGTGATGCATATTTTAGATTCAAATAATGTGATACCATTTGAAAGCTATAGATGTTTTTCAATCAGCCTATCAATCAGGAATTTAGTCATAATTCAAATAGAAAATGAATAATAATAATTTATTAAATTCAAAGTAAAGCATAATTTATATTGGTGGAAAGTTGAGAATGTCCTTTAAAAACCCTTTTTGTTTCATCAATTTTGGGTAAAAAAAAGTCATCATCCACATGGGCCATCATATCACTTACATATCACCACTTTTTGGCCCATCATGATCCTACACATACCCTAATAAAAAATTGAAATCTATCCTCGACACCCACTCAAGTTATGGCTAACAATAGGATCCACGCGTTGAGGAAATTCTTCATGGATGAAATTGGGATTAAAATTTATAATGGAAAAGAGAGTGTTGACCATAGGTTTACTTAAATGTTGTGGTGACTATCCTACTATTGGTTCAACATTCATGAACTTTATCTACTGAAATGTTCTTGCTCATTCATACCTTGTTAATTGTACCTGTGATATTGCATTGCATATGTCTAATGTTATTCACCTTGAAATGTCCATACTGAAATACAATAATAAATAGTAATAAAGTAATTAGAGTAATACAAAATACTTTCGATAAACACTGATCAAGAGTAATACAAAATAATTTACAAACCCTGTGTTTTACAACATCGTGTGTTTTAGAATATGTAGTTTTATAAAACAATAGTCAATAATTAAATAGTAATAAATAGTAATAAAGAGTGATAAAAAATACATTAAAAAACAGTAATAAACAATGTAATACAAAATCTCATTCATTCAACTGTAGTGTTTCAAAAGAGTAATACAAAATCAAATTCAAAGTTTTAGTTTCCATTTTTCATTTAACAAGTCTTTCGACATCCTAATCAGATTCACTCTTTACATTTTTTGTCTTTACTTTTGTTCCCTCATTGGAATGGCAGGGGCACCCTATGCCAAGGCATTAAATAACCCTTTCATCATTTGACGGAACTGGTGTGGGGTGGTCAAGCAATGCGCGTAGGGCAAGATACATCTCCCATATGTCCTCTTATATGTGTGGCTCAACAACATGACCATGCAATCGCATTGCTTGGTAAAAAAAATGATCACCCTGATGCTATATGGCACTCCTAAATGTTTGTTGTAGACACCTCATATCTAAGGATGATTGAGGCAATGAATGTGGGAAGATGCCATCAATGAGGTAGACACCCTGATCAACATCATATCTTTCTAATGCTTCCTCAAGCTAAACGTGATTGACCACATGTCTCCAAACATACTTTGCACAAAAAATTTGAACTTGAATATGGTTTGTTAGTAGGTCCATGTAATTTGATAGGTAACCGCATGCCACATCAGCCTCAGAATATGGGAGTACATGTTCGGTGGGCTCAGGAAATCTACCAATCTTGTGAATCATATCCTCCATCATACGACAATTGAATTTGAAGGAACGATGTAGCCTCTTCATAATAAAGGGGATACAATTGTCTTCCTCATTATCATGGGGAAGTTTCCCAATGTGAATTCTTAAGTTCAACATTTTTGGTTGTGTTGTCAAAAAATAAGGGAAAAATAGTTAGTAACAAATAACACTGCAAGCATCTAGAAAAAAATTGATATTTACTTCCAACTACTAATTCATGAACTACTCCACAACATAAATAAACATCACAAGACATTTATGAAAAGAAAATCTTGTAGTTAGATGAATATTGTTTGTAAAACTACATATTGGAAAACATAGGGTGTTACAAAAAACTACAACCCACTAACTCTTGAAATGTGTTCCTTTCTAGATTGTGATATAGTTTTGAAACTCATCCATAAACAAAAAAACTTCATTACCAAATGTTTGTCCCTTTATCATTTGAAAGTATTCAATACATTCAAAACTCTATCCCTTGGGAGGTTGGAAAACACACTGTGGGATGTTAAAATGCACTGAATATTTGTAGGTTGGAAAAAATAGTGTGGGATGTCAGTACATGCTTTTATGAATCTCCCACTTGAAATAAGACATGTACATACATGAGTAATGAGAGTAACGATTATCCCTTTCAACAAATCCAAGCCCATACTATTTCCTCCTATGCCATTTGTATTTTCTAGCACATGCATTTGCAACAATTCAGATGCTACAAAGGGGACTTTTTTCAGTGAAGTGCTCTTCCTATTGGCTGAAGTGAATGGAAAGAAGGTGAATGGTATGTGCTTGGTTTTTTTCAAAGGGATAATTGTTACTCATGTATGTACATGTCCTATTTCAAGTGGGAGATTCATAAAAGTATGTATTGACATCCCACACTGTGTTTTCCAACCTGTAAATATTCAGTGCATTTTGATTTACCATCATATCACAATTTTGAAACCCACATTTTAGTCCACCAAAGAGTTGTAATAATGTTTTTAGGTGAGTTTCATGAAATTCTCAATGTCTAAAAAACATAAGAGTTTCATTGGAACCATACTATCTACGTATAATGGCAAGTTGGAAAACACTGCATGATATACAATGTACAACCCACTGTGTTTTCAATAGGGTTAAAATGTATAAAGTCTATTATTGCCTTCAAACCCTACATACAATGTTGGGTATCGACTCAAAGCTGAGTTCTTTTCATTTTGCTTGGGTAAAGTTTTTATTATCTCAGATCTGTAACTTAATCCATGTTGGCATTATGGTTAGTTATTGTCAAGCTTCATTCATATGATTACAATTGTTGGTTTGCATTGTGTCAAGTGTTAGTTGTTCCTATCATGGTTCAATTTTGTTTTATCATTTGGGAACACAAGTTATACTTTCAAATATCTTTATGATATACTATTATCTTAGGACAACATGCATTTTTTCAAGGAAGCATTGATGAAAATTTGTTAAAAACATTTCAGTTTTGTAACTATTACCTCTTAAGGGACATTTAGAGAAGAAAGTTACTTTTTTAGTTTGAAAAGATACTTGAGTTTAGTAATCCATAACATTATGTATATATATATATCCTTCCATGTATTCTTTTGAAAAGATGGTGAGCAAAAATGAAGTATTATTCTCAGTTTTAAAATGGCATTTCATTGATTCATATTTGAAAGTTATTTGGATAGCACATTCAGTGCTTTGTGAAAACAATCAATTATGTTTTACTTAAACTTCTTCATTTGAATCTTGAGTGATGTGAGATTAGAAGATGTTGTAAAAGAAACAGAAGTGATACTGTGTGTATCATTAAAACATTGATTGAAAATGTTGATATATAGCCAATGAAGCATTGTAAACAAGTTCTGAGATTAAGCTAGTGAGGCAATTTTTGAGTGGTTTTTCTACCCCAATAGGGTTTTCCACTCAAGAAAAATAGGGTGTTATAGTCTCATTCATGTTTTATGGTTGTGAAGGTTTTTTAATTGCTTTAATATTACTTATCTTAGTGTAATGATTGTATTCAATTCATGAATATGTTAATCATTGAAATATAAAGAGCATATATTGTTCAAATTCATTAAAGGAAAAAAATTATCTAAGACATTGACTAAAATACTACTTTCGTATTAATGAAGTTTGTTAAGTTGGTTTTAAATGAATTTCGTCCTGATATCATATTTGTTTCATTATTTTTTGTCTAATTTATTAATTTTACTGATATTTTAATGAGTAGTTGTTACAATGACAATCCATTTTGCAACAGCTACAATATCGATTGTCATGGCATTCCATCACCATGCAGCCAAATCTCTTTGAGGAATTTTATGAAACAGTTCACTATGCTACCACAATTTTCATTCATGTCTAAGAAATAAATCTACCAAAAAATTCATTGCCTTGCTTTTATGGCTAAAATCCTAAAATAGGCTCTTTTGAACAAGCTACACATGCTTGCAAAAAATCTATCAAAGCATAATAGTAAATATGAATTCTCCTGGCTTTGAACACCATGGCTAAATAGTAAATATCAATTTTTGAAAAAATGTATCCAAGCATAATTGAAAATATGGATTGTCATTACATTCCACCACCATCATCTTCAAATGCCATGACAAGCCATAGAAAAAAATAGAAACAATTCATTGCCTACTCTATGGCTTGTCATGGAATTCCAATCACCATGGTGTTGCAATTCCATGACAATCCATATTTACTATTATGCTTTCATACTAAACATTAGATGTTTTCCAACAAGCATATACACGCACAATAGGATTCCAAGTTGGAAAACACAGTGAGAACCCATGGATAAGCAATCATACACATAAAAATTTAATTTCCTTGTCTATGGCTTGTCATGGCATTCCAATCACCATGGTGTTGCAATTCCATAACAATCCATATTTACTATCATGCTTTCATAGTAAACACTCGATGTTTTCCAACAAGCATATACATGCACAATACGATTGGAAGTTGGAAAAAAAAGTGTGAGGTTAGTTTATGTCTGTCAAAACATAGTGGCAACCCATAGATAATCATACACAAAAATAGTTCATTACCTTGTCTATGTAGATCGACCTTTATATAGTATTGTCCACCTTATGTTGAAGAGTATGCAATCAACCAATCAAGTTGACTAAGATCTGTTCATGGCATCTATCATTGTCCTAATGCAATTCATATCCATCGTAAATTGAAAAATTTATAGTGTACAAAGTAGAAAATTTGATCTCCTAGGACCTAAAATAATACCCTTATGATACTAGTCACAAAAAAAACCATTAACTTTGTGTTATGCCTTAGGTTGGAGATGTCATACACTAAGCCTCCATGATTCTTGTTCAGAACTGCAAGTTTGCTTAGACTGAACCTACTTGGATAATTCTTTGTTGTATTGAGGGATGTTTCAACAAATCCTATTATCAATGCTGCAAGGAAATACATCATACTATGAACCATGCGACTGATCAATTGAATATCAAAGCTGATACAAGAACCTATGTATTTGAATGCTTGAATTGGTTACTATTCAATTGGGACTGTTTCAATCCCATTTGGTATGTGACAGATTTATTGTTCTTTCTATTGTCATTTTTCCCTTCTTTGGAGGGCTAATATGTATCTTAATTTGATGGCTGCTATCTAGCTATATAGTTATGGCTATTATTTGAGAATAGCCATGGTTCTCTATATTTTTCTCAATAGCTTTAATTCAATAAAAAAATAAAAAATTGTGCTATGCACTTGTTCAAATAGACAACTTTTTCCAATGAAAATTATGTAACTTTAGAATCAAACATACAGAATTAAGAAATGTAGTAATATGTATTATGGAAATTCTACAACATAAATCCATTAAGTCAGTACTACAACAACCCAAACCTGATATCAAGTTGACCTTCCATCAAACAATTTCATAAGAAGTTATGTCCTTAATCATAACCACAATTATACTCTACTTCACCATTGTACCATCCATATCACAAGAAACTCATTTCTATGCCAAAAGATAAAACAAGGTTATCATATATGACAAAGAAAAATGGAACTTATATTTTAGGGATTCCTTCTGTCAGGCTATGGAAAGCTACTTTTCCTGCCATGTAAAACAATGCCATAATTGGGAATCAGTAGCATGTAATGTATAAAATAGTCAATATTTATTCTAGTGTATACCCTCGCACATGGACATATTGGATATTTGTATTAAGTTGAAGATTATAAATACTTGTAGATTAACCTAGTTTGAGTTTAGCATGCCTTTAAAATCAAGCTCCATATCGATACAACAAAACAAGTATATTATAAGTGTTGATGTCAAACTTGCATATTTGTATTCCTGATTTACAAATTTCTTTGGCTAACCCCATAAAATGACATATTTATTTCAAAATACTAATCATTTCATTCTAATGCAAGAAATGAATCAGAATACTGAAGACAATATTTGAATCTTACCTAGGAGGATATGGGTTGCTTCCCAATCCTCAACCCATAAAGTTCTAGAGTTATCACAAAAATCTAATAATAATACTAATCTTGTCATTGTAATGCAAGCAATAAAACAAACAATAAAAATGGTCTCTCAATATTACCTGATCACTATGGGTTACCTTGTAGTCTGCAACCCCCAAAAAAGAAAAAAAATGCAATAGAACAAAAACATTCAAGTGCAAAATAGAGAATACACTTCTAACAATGATTATGATATGATGCATGGAAGCTTACATAGCACAATGTGAAATGGATTCTTGTTGTTAGCTTTAATGAAATCATAGACCATAAAATATCTACAACACTCTAAAGTAAATGGTAAAATACATATAAGATCATGGATAGTGTGATTGCAAGTTGGAAAACACAGTGTGAGGTGAGTATATGTCTGCCAAAACACAATGGCATGCCCTATATAAGAAATCATACATAGAAATAGTTCACAAGAAATCTCATTCCAATCACCATGGTGTTCGAATGCCATGACATTCTAGATCTACTAATATGCTTTGATAGAAAACACATAATTTTTTCCAACAACCATTTACATGCATAGTGATTGGAAGTTGGAAAACACAGTGCAAGGTGACTATATGTCTCCCAAAACACAGTGGCATGGCATAGATAAGCAAACATACATACAAATAGTTCATTTCCTTTTCTATGGCTTGTCATGTCATCCCAATCACCATGGTGTTGCAACACCATCACAATCCAAATCTACTATTATGCTTTCATAGAAAACACACAATATTTTCCAACAACCATATACATGCATAGTGTGCTTGCAAGTTGGAAAACACAGTGTGAGGTGAGTATATGTCTACCAAAACACAATGGAAAACCATACATAAGGAATCATACTTGCAAATAATTTATTGCCTTGTCTATGGCTTGTCACCACATTTCCTTGAGATAGTTTTCAAACTGTTCACTACCCTCTCTCTGTTGTTGCTTACTATTATGCTTACTAATATGCTTTCATAGACAAGGCAATGAGTTGTTTCAAAAAATGCCTCAAAAAAATGTGGCCTCTTGGAATGCCATGACAAACAAATACAATTTGCAGTTGTAATTATCACTCCAATATGAATGAAATGGAAAACATGAGGTGTTTATAAAAATGTAACCCACATCACAACATACCCAAACCCTCATGCATGTTTATAAAACAATGCCTTTCATTACATTCCTAAGGTCTAAATAACAAAAGCTTGTAAAGACATTCATTTTGTTTTCTAAAATTCTAAGATGCAAAACACTGGGTTTTACAAAACCCTAAACCCACTTAAAGTTTGAACAAAATTTACAAACAAAAACCCTCATTACATTTTAAACCCCTTTACCACTAACAACCCAAATCATTACAAAACCCTCAACTCACTTTTTGTAGTCTCCCCTTGCTCTGCAACCTTTCACTTGCAACTCAATGGGTGTTCTAATAACAAAATATTTTAACAAAAATGCAACTTTAAATCCACATTTCATTACATTCCCACGGTTTTAACAACACATCAAACAATACAAAAATGCATGAAAAAATATATAAAATTCATCAACATTGCACACAATTGGTTAGAAACACCTCATCTCAAATCACTTGGTCCTCTCCCCTGCCTGTGGTGCACCCTTTCTCTCCAATGTTTTGATTTCAACCTGCAAAATGAGAATACCCAAAGCACAGTGGGTTTTCCAAGTGAACAGTACCCAACAATTTAAACTGCAGCACCGCCCATCCACACCTCCCTTCCTGTGCTAACGGTTACCTTCTCACAGAATGAAAAAAATGGCGGCATATTATTAGCGATTGACACCTCATCGCTTCCTATGCCCTTTCCTTCCGTTGTCATTTCCATCACTTATGTCATCCATTTGGTAGGCCTTGTGTAGTGTTGTCTCTTCATGTTATGTATGGTACCATGTATGTTGTTATGTATTTTTTCATGTATTTTTGTATGTACATAGGTGCTTTATGTCTAGGAGTTAGCTAGCTCCATTATTTTCACCACTCCCATGTTTCTCTAAAATATTGATATATACAGTGCATAACCTATTCTTTATTAACTTTCTCATTACTGATTTTCAAACCATTCTCAAGGGATGTACTATACTTTTATATAGAAAGAGTTACTTATAGAAATTCAAAAGTAACATTTCAATCTGTATGCCTATATCTATTTTCATAATATTATTATATAATGAAAAGTTCCATACTCTTATATTAGATTGGTTAGTTCCACAATCTTTATGTTCTCATGGGCATGCACTTACACATACTTTCAATACATTTATTCTCATCCTTACATTATTTGTTCACATTTCTACACATCTATTTCATTATTAGATCACATTTTCATGCATCCATTGTTAATCTTAAGATATCACACTACCCATATTAGCTCAATCTTGTGATGTGTAGGTTTGAAAATGAATTATGCATGACTAACTCAAAAGTAAAAAAAATTAAAATTAAAATTGGTGACTCACACCCTTTTTTACTAGCCTTGGAGCACTAAATCAACACACATTTTTACAACTATTTATTTTCTTGGTATTTAAAGACATCTATTTTCACATTTAAACACATCTACATATTATCTTAGAGAATTCAAGCAAATGACAAGGAACATTTGAAATGAAAAATTAGAATGAATGTATTTGCATTACAATTAACACCCAGACCACTTTCATGCTTGGTTGTTCTTTATTGACATTTTCCAAGGCCATAAAGCTACTTTTCACAAGGTTGACTAAGGAGATCTTGACCCTTGCAATTTAGTAACTTATCTAAGGTGTTTTTAAATACCATCAGTCCTTTCAAATTTTAAGACTTCAATGATTGGCATAAAATATGTCATAAAATTTTTCAATTGGCTAGATCTTTATACATTATCCCACTTTTTGTGGATCTCAAGTTTGATAGTGCGAGATGTAGATTCAACCTACACAAAATAAATCTATTAAATTCTTGAGCCAACAAGAAGATGAAGAACATTAATTTTTGAGCATGATCTAATCGGATCTATACCACATCAACATATTTACTTGTTGTTGCTCCAAAATTTAACTACTTTTACCCTCTCACATTTCAATTATCAATTCCTAGTTCTTCTAAACTAATTAAATATAGGTTATTTTGTGTTTTCTTTATGTTCATATATTTAATTATCCTAGACTTCTATAAAATGGTTATTTTTACTCATACACATTTTAGTGAACTTGTCTAATCTTGAAACCTCTAGAGCTTGACATCAAAATTATATCTTCATTTCTTCTATTATTTCAAACCTATTTTTCTTTATCATTTTTAAGATCTTAGTAGGGTGTGGGTTCCTAATTATTGCTACTTCATTGATATATGGGTTTCTATGTTATTATGTGATTAAATTATACACCCTACCCACCATTGGTTCCATCCTTAGTGTTTCATTTATAGATTTGGCATATGAATCACTTCTAAATTTTTTAATGTAAGAACCATTTATATATTATATTTTTCTATCTCTCTTGCCATATTAACTTATTTAAATTTTATGAACTACTTGGAATCCTATTATTCCTTTGAGAGGTTCTTGTCTAAATACCACTAAGGTTTACAACCCTAATGATTATGAGTTATTTTTGTTGCTTATATTGAGATTCATTTGAAGGATCAACAAGATAATGATCATGATGCTCATGTGGATTGGCAAGATATTATACAAGAGATTGCTAGTTAAGTTAATGTTAATAATCCTATGTAACTAGTGGCTATGAGTTAGAACATGTTTATCAACACGCCATGTGATTAGAGCTCTTACAAACTATTGGTGTTAAGATTGAATCATCTACCTCCCCTTCTTATTCGGCTATATCTAGTTCTACCATTATTCCATCTCATAGTGTTACTTCTTTTGAGACATTATAATGATCATACCTCCTTCACCTTCATTCCTATTTATGCATTATCCCCTAATTATATACCTCTCATAGTACCCATCTCCCATATGATGTTTTACACATCCATCCCTTTCTCACCCATTAATACCCAACCCACTATATCCACCACTCCTCTCAGATTTTCCATCTGCACTATTGCTATTCAAGTTATGATCATTCATCATTGCATTCCTATACCATTTCACATGCACATTCCTCACTACATTTCTTTCTTCTTCCAAAAAGGATTTATAAATTCATTTCCCCTTATATTTCTCACACCAATCTAATCATAACAATAATTTCACCCTTATACCTTCTAATCTTAATTTATATTTATTCCTCACATCTAGTACATATGCACTTAAATATGAAAAATACATTGAAAGTTGACAAGAAAATGAATATAAGACCTATTAGATAATATTATAATGAATTTAAGGATTATATCATGTAAATAATTAATATTTTTAATATTTACAAAAACAACTACTTATGGGTTTCATGGCACCTCACTTTGAGATGTATAATGGAAAAGGTGGCACAAACACAAAGTTAAGAGACTTTGTTGCAACACTATCTTAAGTAACCACAAAAAAATTAACACTTAAGATTAGAAGGTAGATAATAGATAACAATATTTTCTATGTTAATATAGTAGGGCACACCATCCTATGTTTTATCTTTGCAAGGTAAAATATAGTTGAAAAAATCCATAGCCAACTAAAAATGGGGTGCATGTATGGTATCCCAATCATGTTCTTGGAAGAATAAATATCTCTTTTGGACTTGGTTACATCATTTTGGTAGATTATTCTCATCTGGAGTTTCACCCATAGAAATACATCTCCTCATTTGTGATGGACATGGACACCATCTCAGTCTTAGCATAATTTAATATTCTAGATCTATTAGCATTAGACATCTAGCTTTGTCTACCCATATTATCCATAAGCTTTGGTAATTAGATGTAATGTTGTTTGCACCATTCAAGATATACATAGAAGATGTGAGGTCCAAATATATTGTAAAAGATCTCCATGATCAAATAAAAAGTAATTACTATCTAAACCTCATAATAAAGCTTTTAGGTTTTCCAAAGTACATTTTATAATATCAAAGTAGAATTTCAAAGGATAGAATTTTCCCACTAAATAAAAATTTAATTACAAATAATGTGATATCAAGTTAAATAATCTTTCTTGAAAAAGAAAAAGAAAAAGAAAAAGAGGTGATAGGAATTGAAAATATATTAAGGTTGGTAGGATATCAAAAGGCCAAAATGCAATAATATTTAGAAAAAATAGTAGAGTTACATTCATTAAGATGTAGTGTTGATAATGAACAATTTATCAATACTATTAAAAGATGTGAATAAAATAATGAGTTCAACTACCAATGTGAGCTACACACAAGAAATAGTTATTTTAGATGATGGAATGGGCTTGTTGATATAGGTGAAATTAGTAGATTGAGTTAACAAAGGAACCACTAACCAAAAATTATAAATTATTGATAAAAAATGTGAAGTGTTGTTAATTCCTTCACTCTTCTCTCTATCTATTTTTTTATCTTGATGATGGATCATGGAGTTTGTGTTAGAATTATCATGTATTAGCTAATAATTAATTAATCTTTAATTGATTATTAGTCTAATTTATTCTCATGTACTTAAGCTAAAATTATGAGTTCTTTATTCAGTTAACTAAGTGATTTTCTGTTAAATAATGTGAGAAATTATTAGGGTTGCTCCTATATAGCACTCAATCCTCATTGTAATTAACTCTTGAGCTTTAATATCTTTTTGATAGTCTGTTTCTTCTGTACCTTTTTCTTCTTGATGAATATTTCACATATTGTTTGTAGATCTCTTGTGTGGAAGGTGTCTTTGTTCGTTGTTTGATCCTAGGGATTGTGTTTTTCATAATTCTAACATGGTATTAGAACCTTGATTTATTGGACCCCTTCTCAATTTATGAGGTTTTTTTCTTCAAGAAGGTTTATAGGCTTCAAATCTGGAATCCCCTTTGCTTTTTTTTGTAAATTTTGGAGGTGTGTGATTTTTAGGTACATTTTGGCATGGAAAGGACCTCACCATCAAATTCAAAGTTGTCGAGAGAGTTTGATTTGGCTTTTGTTGGGCCTGATTTGGAATCCTGAGGTCAGATTTGTGAGGGTTTGAAGCAGTTGTTTTTTTCTTAGATCTAGAGGATAGCTACAAATTTCATGCATTTTGGTGTGAAAGGACATTTTCATTGCATTCAGTGGGCCGATTCCATGGATTTTGACTATAATTTTTTCCCTATTTCGGCGTCGAGAGCATCTAAGGAAAAAAAATATTACACAGGGCCTGTACGACCTTCGTATGGCCCCATGCATGAAAAAGGTAATAAAAAAATTAAAAAGGGCCAAAAGAGGTTGACTTTTTATTTTTTAAATTTCTTTTTTAAAATTTAAAAAAAAATTTAAAAAAAAAAGTTGTGGGAAGGTTTTTTTTTTGGGAGAATCAAATTCTTGTGAGCCCTTCCCATACCTAACGCAAGTCATTAATATCCGCATCAGCCTCCTCAAAAATTGCATTGATGACGCCTTGTATATGTCGACCAATAGTTTTTTTTTAATCTTCGATAGTTTTTTATGAAATCTGAATTCTTTCCTTTTCCAGCGGATGGGAAATATTTTTGGCAATTAATTTTTTCTAGCCTATTTACCCTTTTTTGGCACTGATGTCATTATTCTAACCACCATCGATTTTTGCTAGTGAGTTCAACAAAAATGAAGGCATGAAATATTTTGAGGTTAAAAAGAATATTTTTTCAACTATATTTTGCAAGGAATCCATATTTTTTGGCTACCAAAGGGAATATTCCATTGATGTCATGCTGATGTCAACGATACAGACTATACCTTTGGCCTTTGTGACCCCTCTTTGTGCTCTAAAGGGATTTTTTTTCTTTTTTTCATAACCTGGGTGTACAATGTTGTTTTTTGGAAAATGAGATATCATCAAAAAGTTGGTTCCACCAAATTTCTAGTGGTGTGGGTCTCATCACATGTTTTTGTTGTTAGTACATTCTATAGCCTGTTGAAGTCAGAGGTGTTATTTTTAGTCCTAAGATCATAACTCTTGAAAAGTTTCTTCATTTTTCATAATTCCAATAGTGTTGGAATCATCTTTCAGGGCTCTTTAGTTCCATCCATGCAATTTTTCCAGATTACTCTCTAGGTACATTTTGTTCAAGTTTTTGTATTTTCGCACTTTGGTGAATTACTTTGATGTCTTAGCTCCTAGAAACCTTTCATTTGCATGGGATGACTCTTTTTTGGTTGTTTTATATATGTGTTTACAATATTCTGTCATATTTGGGAATTGTATACATCTTTATCATGCACATTCTCTTTTTTAGATGCACTGACATAAAGTGGCATTTTGGTGTATACTTTTTGGGATTTTGTACATCCTATTGTGCCTTTTGTATTCACACTATGATATAAAGTGCCATGTGGGGTTGATGTTTTCCTTTGGTTTTCCATCACACCTTTGTCAAGTGAGTGTCCCTTCCATGACAATAGTGAATCCTAGTGATTCTTTCCTCATGCATGTGTGCCTTAGTTTGCACACCCTTTTATTTGTAGGTTGTTTCTCCTGCATGCACTTCTTGGTTTCACACAGTTTCAACATACCTGTCAAGGTTCTCCCTTTTCAGCATTGTGGGGGGTTTCTACTGTTGGTGCCAATGCTTCCTTGGTTTTGTGGTTTGACTGATCTACATATCTAACTCTTGTTCCTATGTACTTTTGGATGCAACATGCATTAGCAGTTGGTTACATGAATTTCAGTGAGATGGATCATATACCATATGGAAACTCTTGCATTCCTATTTCTAGAGGTTCTTCATTTTAGCACTATATCAATCATCATTCGATAATAGTTTACAACTTCTTTGTGCTTCAACGATGTTCTACATGTTCCTATTTTTTAGGAATTTGTTTAGTTGGAGGCTTCTCATTCCTTCACACCTTGATTTGGAGGATTTTTCAGCCATTCATTCACCTTTATCTTTTTTGGAGAGGAGTTTTCTCCCACAGGGTTTTTCTCCTTTTCTCTAATTGTGAGAGATTCTTTTGTTTGTACATGGGTACCTCACCGAGCCTTATTTGTTGGGACCTATCATGCATTCTCTTTTTTAGGGTTTTTAGCTACTCCCTAAGTTCATCTTAAGGGGGTTGTTAGAGTTATCATACATTAGCTAATAATTAATTAATCTTTAGTTGATTATTAGTCTAATTTATTCTCATGCACTTAAGCTAAAATTAGGAGTTCTTTATTCAATTAACTAAGTTTTTTTCTATTAATGGGAGCAATTATTAGAGTTGCTCCTATATAACACTCAATCCTCATTGTAATTAACTCTCAAGGTTTCATATCTTTTTGATAGTCTCTTGCTTCTGTAGCTTTTTCTTCTCGAGGAATATTTCACATATTGTTTGTAGATGTCTTGCATGGAAGGTGTCTTTTTTTGTTGTTTGATCTCATGGCTCATGTTTTTCACAATTTTAACAGTTTGATCTAAAACATTGATGTTAAAAAATAACACATAGTTTAAATCCAAAAATCTCAACAATCTAATACTATTTATGTAGATAATAAATTCAAGGAAATTAGAGATTTGGATGGTAATAAAATACTAGATCTTGGTAGTTAATATCAACTCAATATTCTAAAAACCATTTATATTTTAAAGTTAATGAAGTATCAAACTAGTATGAGATGCACATAAGATACAAAAAAAATAGATGGTCCATTAAATAAATTTAAAAATAGAATAATTAAAATAGCTCAAAGATGCATAATATTTTAAATGATGATATAATAAATATAGTTAGGTAATCTCGTGTATCCTTACAATAGACAAATATAATAATGAATGAGTAGAAATAAGCAAGGAAAAGAGAAAATGAAGAAATAAAATCAAGGAAAAAGGAGTAGATAAAGGTAAAAGAATTTAATGAAGCATAAAAAATTAAATGAGATAATGGTATAAACTTTAAATATAATTAAAGAGGAAAAAGAGAAAAGATGTTTAATCTACACTAGGGGTCTTCTGTTTTAATACCACCTAATATAGTAGAACACACATATCACATCCACATATGCAATATAAATAATTTTAAAATGTTATAATAGTTTTATTAGTTACAGTTTGTAGTAGCATACAACTTTCTTTCTTTAATAAAATTGAGTTATAGGGATCTACACCAATTCCTATATCCTATCTCCTAACTCATAGGGAGGCTTCTCATAATCTTCCTATAATTACATAAAATCCATTATTCAATTATTATGGGTGTAAAATGTTTTCTAAATTATGTTAAACAAAATTTTATTTTCCCTTTTCTCTACCAATAGGGCTCCATTTCATTTCTTATCTTTCCCTCTATTAAATAAACCTGATCAATCCTCTCTCATGAACAAAAACCAAAACACCCATACAAATATGTTGAAAGAAAACCAATGCACTAAGGGGGGTGAATCAATGTATACAATTTTTCCTAGGTTAAAAAAATAGACAAGATTTAAGATTCCACAGAAATATCACACACAAAGAAGACACCAGATATACATGAAAAACCTAGAATGGAAAAATCACAGTGGGAAAATTTGCATGAGTCTACTACTAAAATCCAACCTCACAATTAAAGATATTACATATACTTTCTAAGCACCCACCACTTATAGGTACATTAACACCCAAGGTAGTGTTTTGAGGCACCAACCTCTTGGTACACTGCACACGAAAGACAATGTTTTGAGGCACCAACCTCCTAGTACACTGCACACCTAATTGAGCACCAACTCAATCTTTCTAAGGCACCAACCTCTACAACATTATAAGTTCATGTATGCAAATGTTGGTTCTTCTTCAACTTGAGAATGCACCTTTTTATTTCATTAATTTGCACTACTTCCTTTTCTATACAATTCTCTCTCTTCACACATTCTCTATCATCACATTGACAACATTTTTCTCTCCAACAATATGATCCATTACTAACTTGAAAAATAAATTCAATTCAATAATCCGTGTGTAATCAAATGATCTACATTAATGTATCCACTACTTACATTATATGACATGATTCTATATTCAACACCCACTCACACCTTCATTCTGATAGTGAAAACAACTATTTCCATTGTTACATAAACCCAAACCACATCCTTGGCCTTTGAAACCATCGTATTAATGATTTGTTAGAAAAAATAATTAAATTAGCTTCCACATTGTAACTGCTCATCAAATTCTATCTTATAGAAATAGCCATTTTCCACTTTGAATATTGACCATTGATCCTCCCTTTGTCATCATGATCTAATGGAGCACATTAATATACATCAACTTTAAAACATGGGCATCAAATATTCACCATTGATCTTCATTATAATAATATTCATTGTGCTAACATCATAAAGGACATATGTAGTATCCCATGGTTCCACATTTCCTAGCACTAGGTCCCACCAATCTTCCATGGAATGCCAAAAATACTCTATTTGTCTCACTAAGGTAACATTACATGTATTTGGGTTTCAACCATTGGCCTTACCCTTTACCTTTTACCATCCTTGAAGATGCCTTCACATTTTGGGTTTCAACCATCATCCTTCCCCGTTACCTCTTTCCTCACTTCTCAATAAAGGATTAAGCCATATTTGAGTTGTGATCCTCGAATCCTTTGCTAAATCTTACTCCTACGGGTATCATCCTTCAGGATTTTATCATACCCTTTGACTTAATTTCGCAATAAGGCATAGGCCTTCACACTGACCTTTTATGGTCGACTTCAAGTATCAACCTTTGGGATTCCCTCATTTGTCTTTCTTAACTTTTTGATAAGGTGTAAACCGTAACATTGACCCATGATCCCTGAAACCCTTTTGGGTATTAGTGCTCGGGTTTCCTCCATACTTCTTACTTAACTTAATGTTAAGGCATAAGACTTCCTGCCAATGTTCGATGCCCGACACCATCCAAACTTCACTCTTTCTATATTAATTTATTTGAGCATTTAGTATAAAGTAGGATCAAATTGCAAAGTCTGAAAAACTTTAGTACGATGTAATCCTTGATCTGGAACCCCAAAACTCGACTAAAATTTACACAGTCTAACTCCTTTTCTTGTAGCATGTGATATAAGAAAAGCCTGAGGCTCGAAGTCTGAAGCAATGTTAACTTAACATTTCTAGTATGTGCTATAAGGAAAGTATGACTCTCAAAGTCTAAAACTACATTGAACTTCACTCAAACACTCTAACTCTTTTCTTTCTTCTTGCAAGCAGTATAAGGTAAGCTCGATGCCCAAAGTCCAAACTTTGACAACTCTTCAAGACTTGCACTGCAACTTCAAAAAATATTTTTGAGCTAATCCATGGAAATAAATGATCAAAATGATTACCCTTTGAAATTAATAAAAATAATTCAAATAGTCTCCCCTTTTACATCATTGATGGCAACACTTTGGAAAATTTGAAACACTAAAATATGAATGACAAAACTATTCATCTAACACCACAACATGCTCCCTGTGACTCCAACAACACTCCAACATCTTCCTTTCATACCGCATCATCTTCCTTGCATGTTGCATACCAATTTCACTACTAGTATTTTCTTCATTCTCCCCCTTTGACATCAATTAGAAAGGGAGTAATAGAAGAACTCTCCCTAAGGACTAGCATCCTATAGAGTAACTAGAGATCCAGAGTTAAAGATGTATTCTGATATGCTCTCCCTAGATGAATATATTTTGTATTCATGTAGAAATAGGAGAGGGAACAACTCCTAATTTCTCCCAGAGTTGTTCAAATGACTCCTTTAGAAGGGGTTTTGTGAAAATATTTGCCAGTTGATCTTTTCTAACAGCATATTCTAATTTGACTTCTTGTGCAACAACTTTTTCCCTAAGAAAATAATATTTAATAGTTATGTGCTTGGTTCTAGAATGCATCGTAGGATTCTTAATGTAAACACCTAAATTTGGGCACTTAATTTATCCAAATTTATCCCTTTTATCTAAACATCCTCTTATTTGCATTAATTAAGTAATATCACTATTATTTAATTAATACCTTCTAAAGTTCTTCTAATCCCTAAGGTGTCTAGTTAAATAATTAAATACCTTACTCTTCACTCCCCCCTTTCATCAAATAAATTAAATAAATATGACATTTATTTAATTCCTCACATGTCACATCCTTTTCTTAATCTTAATCAACCTCCTAATCTCTTCATTAGGGATGTGCACATGCCTAATCCTTGATTAGGATGTGTCACATCCTCCAAATTTTTCAAGTTGAATTTTAATCCTTATTAACCACTAATCATCTTCTAATTACTGATTAGTTAAGCCTAATCAATACCTTGGTCAACACTCCCCATCCCCCAAGGAATTTTTAATTCCTTTTTATTCATCCAAGACTCCTCTCTTCCCCATGTGAATTTTTAATTCACATTTATTCCTCCAAGGACTCTTCTCTTCCCCATGCAAGTTCTAGAACATTTGACTTATCACATCACTCACATGTGTCAAAATCCTACCTTTTTAGGAACCTTGTCTTATCCACTAGATTCTTCCAATCATTGTGAATTTTAAATTCACTTTTATTCCTCCAAGGAATCTTCTCTTTCCCATGTGATCATTGAGTGGTCACATCAAGGTACTTGCAAGTACCTCCATCACATGTCCTTCTTCCACCTCACTTACACCTCATCACATCCTTGGCCACTTCACATTCCACATGTCAAGATGTGAGGGCTTGTGAGTCCTCAACTCACCATAGCCCTTCATCTTAGCCATGGTGGCTCAATCTTGACCATTGAGTTCTCTAGAGAATTCAATTACCTCTATAAATACCCCCTCTTCTAATGCATTTGGAAGACTTAGCCATGTGCACCTTTAAGCTACTAAATTGCCCACTCACTTACAAGCACCATCCTTCATTTTCCACTAGAATTAGCATCATAGTTTAATTACATTTTTCCATTGTAGCTTCATCAAAAATACCATTATCTTGCATCCATATTGTCCATCTTGCATCCACCCCTTCATTTCATAGCCATCCAAGGAGCACACAAATCTACAATATAAAGGACCAACCAAGGAGCAACATAGAAAGGTATAATATTTATCTTATTGTTATCTTTTGTTTGTGTTTTCTTCCTTAGGCTAATCATTTGAAGTGATTCTTGTGTTTTACTTCTTGCATTTTAGTTATTTTGCACACTTAGATTAGAGTAAGACACTAGGCTCACATTTCTGGCACGCTAGGTGGGAACCACAAATGGGTTCCATCTTTTCATGATTGTTGTTGTTTAAGTTCTGTGAAGGTTCAAGTCACAGAGGGGTGGACTTGCCCAAATAACTACTGCAATGGGGAAAACTTGCCCAAGGGACTGCTCTAGAGGGGCAAAATTTCCCAAAGGACTAGTTTTTCTAAGCATTGTTTGCTAACCGTGTGCTACAAAAGGGTGAAATTTCCCAAAGGACTAGTTTTTCTAAGCATTGTTTGCTAATTATGTGCTACAGAAGGGCGAAATTTCCCAAAGAACTAGTTTTTCTAAGCTTTGTTTACTAACTGTGTGTTGTAGAAGGGTGACCTTTCCCACCTTGAACTGTGTTGTTTTACATTGTTTGCTAATTGTGTGCTACAAAAGGGTGACCTTTCCCACCCTGAACTGAGTTGTTTCACTTTGTGTGCTAACTATGTGCTATAGAAGGGAAACCTTTCCCACTTTGAACTGTGCTATTTCACATTGTTTGCTAACTGTGTGCTATAGAAGGGTGACCTTGCCCACCTTGAACTGTGCTTTTTCTGCTATTTCCTAATAGTTTTCTACAAAAGGGTGAACTTTCCCAAAGAACTGCTATAGAAGGGTGAAATTTCCCAAAGAACTACTGCAAAAGGGTGAACTTTCTCAAAGAGTTGTTGTAGAGGGGTGACCTGGCCCTATAGAGGGGTGAACTTGCTAAAAGCAGAACATTTTGGGAGCTAAAACGGTCGTTTTAGCTTCGTTTTTGCTTTAGTTTTTTTATGTTTTTAGATTCTAACCCCATAAAATTGTCTGTTGCGAGGCTATTTTTGTTTTTTTCTAACATTTATGTAGTTTATTTCATGATTGACGAAGAATGGAGGATAAAACAACTAACATTTGCTTGCAGAGCAATCCTTTTACTTAGCTTTCCTTGCTTTTTTCCTTAATCTAGAAATATAGTTTAACTAGGGGGAAGTAAAATTCATTGTTTTCTCTATCTATAAGTCTATTTTTTGTGTTACCCAAGGGGGAATTAGCTGTTCACGCTTTCCCCTTGCACTTCGTGTGAGCCTTGGGAGTAGCTAAAAATGATTAGTGCCTTCTTTTTAGCAAGACCTACTTGGGGATTTCATCACCCCAAGGGACGATCCAAATGATGCATACCGGTGGGGTATAGAAAGGGGGGAGAGCCAAAGTTGTACCCCAATCTAGTCATGTCATGTCTAGCAGAGTGTTGATGCTAGGGTGATACCTAGTTAGACATGAAGAGTTGGTCTGAGCCTTTTAGTATCTCGCTGGGGTTCCTGACTCATGCTTGTGATGGGATGGTGTTCACGGCTGTGCCTCACATACCAAGAGTATATCGAGGACTCCCTAGAATCCTTGTGCATCCTAGATTAAGAACCTTGTTGGACATACCCTTAAACACTAATCATAGGTTTGTACTTGTTTGAAGTGTCTTCTCGTGGGAAACTAGTAAAATTTTTGACAAGTCAATCTTTTAACTTATCATTTCTTATATCTTAAGTCCTTGCCATAGTCATTTCCATCCAAGTCAAGTCCCTATTTTCTATAGAGGGGTGAAATTTCCCAAAGAGCTATTGCAAAAGGGTGAACTTTCCCAAAGAGCTATTGTAGAAGGGCGAACTTGCCCCCAAAATAGTCAATCTCACATCCATTCATCCTTTCCAAGCATCCCTTCATTTTCCCCGCATATTCGTCCATCCTTTCTAACTCTCTATTTCTCGAGTATCCATGTTTTCTGTAGAAGGGAAAACTTGCCCAAAGAACTATTGCAAAAGGTCAAACTTTCCCAAAGAGTTGTTGTAGAAGGGAAAAATTGCCCACAGAACTATTGTAGAATGGTGAGCTTGCCCACTAGAGGGGTGAAGTTTCCCCCACAACAATCAATTTCACATCCATTCATCATTTCCAAGAATCCATTCATTTGTCTAGCATATCCGTTCATCCTTTCTAACTCTTAGTTTCCTGAGTATCCTAGTTTTTTGGAGAAAGGTGAACTTTCCCAAAGAGCTATTGCAAAAGGGTGAACTTGCCCAAAGTGCTATTGCAGAAGGGTGAACTTTCCCAAAGAATTGCTACAAAAGGGTGACCTTGCCCACCAGAGGGGCAAAATTTCCCCCAAAACAATCAATTTCACATCTATTCATCCTTTCCAAGCCTCCATTCATCCATTATGAGTGCTCATTCATCCATTATGAACCTTCATTTACTCATTTCAACTTATTGTTCATCCTTTTCGATCATCCATTCACTCATTTCGAGTAATTGTTCATCCATTCCAAACCTCCATCTCCTCATTTCAAGAGTCATTTGTCCATTCCAAGTCATCGTTTACTTGCTCCAAGTGATCATTACTCCTTGCCATAGTCATTTTCATACAAGTTAAGTCCCAATTTTTTGAAGGGAAAAATTTCCCAAAGAACTGCTGTAGAAGGGAAAACCTCCCCAAAGAGCTATTGTAGAAGGGCGAACTTTCCCAAAGAACTGCTGTAGAAGGGTGAGCTTACCCAAGGAATTGTTGCAGAAGGGTGACCTTGCCCTCCAGAACCCTGTAGAAGGGCAAAGCTACTCTCTAGAACCCTATAGAAGGGAAAACCTACCCTCCAAAACCTTACCAAAGGGTGAACCTGCCCTGCAAAACCTTGCAAAAGGGCAAACCTGACTCCCAAACAGTTATTTTCAACCTCCATTCAGTCATTCTGACCATCCGTTCGCCTATTCTGATCATCCATATTCTCATTCTGAGTAGTTGTCTCCCCTTCCTAGCACTAGTCTCATCATTTTGAGAATCCATTTCTTCATTCTAAGCGCCCATTTGCTCGTTCTAATACTCTGTTTCCCTATTCTAATACATTTTTCACTCGTAGTCAACATCCGAATCTATCCACATTCTACCAAAATCAATCATATTGATACATCACCCTCAAGCATCTCTAGGTTACACATCCCTTATCATTTCCTCAATCCAAATCTTCTAAACTTTGTTCCAAGTTAATATCCAAATTGACCTAGGTCTCTAAATCTGATCGTCATCATCAACATCTTTTTAGGATTGTCATCTATCCTAAGTTAGTTAATCATTGTCATTGGCCCAATCAATCCACTTTCAATCTCAAGGTGGATTCAATGCCACAATCATCCATTTATCCTTTAATTCAATCAATCAATATCCTAAGTCACCTAGGGTAATCTTTGAACTTGGTTTAGAATCCATTCCATCATCCTATCCAATCCATTATTTTATCTTATCAATCGTCTCCTTGATCGATCTTATATAATCTAATCCAATTACATCCCTATCCAATCACCTCTGACCCAATCAATTTTCTTCCATCTCGAGGTAGATTTGGTGCCATAATCATCCTTTGATAATCAACTCCAATCATCAGAATCAATCCCATCACATCATCCAATCATCCCAATCTGGCTTTAATCTAATCCCAACCTGAGCTTAACCAAAATCCTAATCTGAGCTTTAATCTATCTTCATCCAAGATCTTTGGATATCGAAACAAATCTTAAGATCCCTCCTTCAATCTTTTTCTAATCCATTCTTTTATCCTTTCATCACCTTTTCTTTCTTTCTAATCATCTGTTCTCATCTTTCTAATCCATATAGATTTAATCCAACATCATCAATCCTTCATCAATTTAACCAACAATAGTAATAAAGGGAAACCCTAATCATGTTGGCGATGATAACAAGAGTCTTGTTGATCAAGAGATATATGATATTGATTCCCTTGATGCTATCATTGCTAGTAATCTTTCCCCAATCATTTTCCAAAATCCAATCCCCCTTCTGATCTATCCCATTACATTTTCATCCACACATAATAATGCTCCTTATGCCACCTTTGACAAGGGATATCCATTATCTTCTTTTCCCACATCTCCATCATATCATCCCTCTACATCATCTTCTTATTTGACATCCATGAATTCTTATCCCAATCCAATATGCCAACACCCCTATTATAATCTTCCATCCACATCCTCCTATCTCAATCCTTCATCCACATATGCCCTCTATCTTAATCCTCCATACCAGTCTGCTCATCCTAATCCAACTTCCACATATTCCTAGCCTAATCCAACATCCACATCTACCTATCCTAATCCAACATCCACATCCTTTTGTCCTAATACACCACCCACATCCTCTTGTCCTAATATACCACCCACATCCATTTGTCCTAATCCACCGTCCATATCCTCTTCTCCTAATTCATCATTACAATATCCCTACCTTAACCCTCCATCCAATCCTAGTCCTCCATCTACTCCTAGTCCTACATCCAATCCCATTCCCCCATCTAATCCCAATCCTCCACCAATCTCCAATCCTTCATCCACTCCTACCTCACCATCTAAACCTAGAATATTCAATTTTATCACTCCAGAAGTTCTCCAAGGACTTATGACAAAGAAAACATCCCTAACTCCACCACTTGAAATTGTGGAACCATGTCATCCCAATCCTTCATCCATGGTCACTAATAATGAGACCCCTCTCCATCCCACACCTATCATTGATGCTAACACCCCTAGTACCACTAAAACCATTGAAACCATCACATCCTCTGAATCCACTGAACCCCCATCTACTACTCTGAGATCTGTTGAGCCCATCAAAGATAACCAAATCCTATCCACTCCTCCTACACCTATATCCTCCCAATCCATCACAGATCCAAAAATTCAATCCACTCCTCTAAATCCTAGTATCACCAAAATCCCCTCTCATGAACTTCATGAATCCTCCATCCTTCCATCTCACCTACTTGAAGAGCCCATCCAACATGCCTCCATTATCATGTCTCCTGCACATGATGAGTCATTCCAAGAGCTTGATCCAAAGCATACCACATCCATTCTTCTACATCAAGATCCTTCCATCCCCTCTAGTCCACCTCAAGATCATAGTCCTCCATCCACTCCATCTCATGACCCCCTTGACATTGAAAATTCCACCACTCCATCTCCATCGCATGATCTCTTATCACCTACTGTCACAAATCTAGATCCTATCATATCACCTAATCCCTCTGTTGATACCACCCATCCAGAGGCTGCTATCCCCTCATCTCCATCTGATTATCCTCCACCATCACCTAACCATGCCATCCCCACAACACTTTTATATCCCCTTGGTACTCTCACATTCTTCCATGGTGGTATCATTGCAGAAGGAAAACAAAGCATATATACCACCCATAATCCTCTGCCTAATAATGGACTCACATCATTCTTCCAAAATAACAAGAATCCTACCATAGATCAAATGCTCAAGAGTATGAACTATTAAGGAAAAGGTTTATGCCTTCATGAGCAAGGTATTTTAGAGGCCATCCAAGTCAAAGAGAATGATTACACATGTGGTCTTGGTTATACTTCTCAAGACTCACAATCCAAAATTTTTGGTACAACCTCTACTCATCCTCGACAAGTATTCTCCAAAAGCATAAGAGGCTCTTCCCATCGCTCCACCAAATCATTCATTTCCATCCCCCCTCCTCTATCATATCACTACAAAATAACCATCCATATTCCTCCATCTACTCCATCCATTTTAGGTCCTTACATCCCTCCATCCACCATCTTCCATCCTTCATCTACCATCACGCATCCTCTAGGTACTAAGTCCATTTTGGGCCATCATATCCCAAAATCACCTCCTCCATCTCGTCCTATTCATCCTTTCATCCATCCAACACCTATCCATGTCACCCATCATAAAAATCCCACTCTTATATCCCCTAATCAAGATCAACAAAGGCACGTACCCATGCATCCCCTGTCCACATATCATCCTCAAAATCCAACCTCCATTACTCCATTCATGTTTCCTCCACACCACTCATCTCATCATACCCATCCCATTGCTACTAAAAGCACTTTGGATACCAAAGTAAAAATGAATACATCTAAACATCCACATGAATCTAAAGCTCCCCATGTCCCCTCTAAAAGACATGGTGAAGAAAAGAAGAATCAAATCCAAAATACAAATTAAATCCATAGGTTGCAAAGGCCCACCAAAATAAAGATCAAAACCATGTGGATCCCAAAGAAAAAAGATGCAATACCTTCAAATGAAAAATATATAACAACATCAAAAGTTCCTAATCCAAAAGCTAATCATACACCCCTTTCATCTCCTAAATCTGTTTTGGGTCCTCATGTCCCAAAATTCACTATCCCATCTTCTCCATTATCCCTGCATTCTCCATCCATTAATCCTCCTATCACTTCACATCCATTGCCCTATGTACTGATGTTGGTCCTGAACTCATCACCCCATCGCACACCTACCTCATCATTTCATCCATACACTTTCCAACATCCCATCCATTATCCCACATATCTTCCCATTCAAATCTCCTTAATTCATCCTCTTGCATAATCTATCTATCCTAATAAGATTGTACCAACATCTAACAATCACTTCACACATGGGCTCTTAATACCTTGTATGGAACTTGATGCTTGAATTCTTCATCCATATCCTTATCATGTATCTTCCCCTTATCCATCTCCATCTGCATGCTATCCAAAAAATTGAAAAATCTAGAAGAGTCAAAAGAAAAAAAAGAAAAAAAAAAGTAAAGATAAATAATTCATCCAATGGTGAAAATTGGCAAACAAGCACCTTGGATAAGTACCATGATGAAAACTTGGCAAATAGGCTTCATGCATAAATCCTGATCTATCCTTTTCAACACTTGGGGGCAGCTTCTTGATGTGCATTCCCTCCATCCGCTATGCTTCCTGCTATGCTTCCCACTATGCACCAATCTTCCTCCTATACATCCTCTTCATTCATCCCCTCCATCCCACCTATCTTCCAAATCCTACCATCATATCCCATTTATCTCCGTATCCTTCTTTTGATCTTGATCAAAATAGGGGCACCTATCTATGCATTCTTTGGACACCTCTTGGTAAACATTCCATTCATCCATGCTTTATCGCATTCCTTAGTCACCCATCCTATCCTCCTCTAGTTATCTCATTTATCTTCCCATCCACTCATCTTGCGTCCCTCCTTCCTCATGACACACAACATATTTAGAGTGGGAGCACTTATCTCCCTTTGTGACATAGTCCTTGGAGACATCATCCATCATAGCATCCCTTTCATCTCCCCATCCTTATCTTCCTATCCATCATAGCATCCCTTTCGTCTCCTCATTCTTATCATCCAAATGATCCCTTTCATCTACCCATCCTACTCTTCATATTCACCCATATTTCTCTTCTTATCTATTCATCCCTATCCTCATCCCATCTTCTAATCCCTTGGTATCTAGCTATAGGCCACTCCCCATGAAATCCAATGTCATCTATCTCATCATCGTCACTCTTGCATCCTTTGTGCATCTTTCCAATCTCCTATCGCTTCTCATCATTCATCTCTCCACTGTATCATTCTCCCACTTCATTTTGATGATTTGGATAACTATCCCATCCCTAAGCTTTGTGTGATCACCCTCATCCTATCCCATCCAATAAGTCTATCTTTTATTATCATATCAGTCCCATCATCTTATCCACTTATCTAGGATATCTCATCATCCTTTATCCATCGTTTGTTTTCAGTCCCTTGTCGAACTACATTGCCCCTACACTTTCACGTAGGCCAGGTTGATCATTTTTATATACCCCTAGGGATTTTGTATGTCCTATATTAGTCATCCATTGAGGTCTTCATTGTCCTCTTTCTACTCTTATCCACAGTTAGTCATCAGTCTTTTATTGAACTACAAGGGCTCTATGATTTTACGTAGGCAAGGATAATCTCTAATCGGCCCCCGAGCCCCTTGGTCTTTAGGGTGTGTTAGTCTTGTGTCTTGTATCTCACGTTGTGTTTCATGTCATCAAGCTATGCCTTTATTTTTCTGGTTCTTCATAAATGAGCTTCACTAGTATCATCAAATCCAATTGGTTTTGGAATATCCTGTGTCATATCAATCTTTTAGTTTAGTATATATCTTTGGTCTCAACAGGATGCATCCTTCCTAATAGACCTCATCAACCCCATCCATCCTTTTGATCCTATGGCAAAGGATGTTTGAATTTGATTGTGATCTTTTGCTACTTTTGGATTTTGTTTATCATTTGAGCTCCCTATAATCACTTGTTAGGGCCACCATGATCCATCATATTATGGTATGTTTTGACTAGTCAACATAGGGGCATATCTTGATCTTTTTCTTTTTTTTGTTGTCTTCTTTGTTGTCCCACATAGTACCCACCAAGATCCTCATTGTCTTGTGTTACGCTGGGGCATCCTTTTGTGCTTGTGGTTATCCCAATACATGGCCCGACCAAGGTCTTCACGACTTTTGGATATTGGGATATCCTTCTTGTTTGTTGTGTTTTTTTTATGCATTAGACACTAATTGGCCTTGGTTATTCATACCCTGGCACCTAGTGTCTTATGCTATAGCAAAAATTAGTTCTCCAAAGATGGAAAATTTTATTAGGATTGCATTTCATTTTCCATTCCATCGTCTTGCATGTATCCCCCATCCTCTCATCTATCGCAATCCCGTCCCATCCATTCATCCTTCATCACTCTCCCTCCCATATCCATCCAGTATCTTATCATCATCTCTTCTATATTCTTGGAATAATATAGATTGGTTATTCTAAGCATCTTGTCCCCCATCATTTTTATTCCTTTCATCTGTCTCCCATCTCAATCCAATCCTCATCCATTCAATCTAGCAAAAATCATTTAATCACATCCTTGGTCTTTCCCCCAGCCTTGTTACAAGCCTCGATCCAAACATCCTCATCTTCATCCTCATCATTGGGAGGTATCCTTCCCTATCCTTTGGTGTTGTTTTGGGATGTATCCTTCCCTCATCAATAACTATTTTTATCAAGATGAATCCTTCCCTATCCTCATGTTTTTTTGGGATATATCCTTCCCTCAACACTTTCATCATCATCATCGGGATGTATTCTCCCCATCCTCATGTTGTTTTAGGATATATCATTCCCTCATTGACAACACCCCATCTATCATCAACCCATTTCAGCTTGTAGCTTGATTGGGGCAACATCACTTTTGTCCTTAAATCCATTTGTGCTTCCCAATCTCCCATCACTTATCATCTCTTTTTTATCCATCACTTTGCATCCTCTTTCTCATATACCTCTTGTATCACCTCATCCATTTTGAGAGAACACCCATGTTCTCTTGAACCCACATGTCCTCTCAAGGGGGAATCCTCCATCCGTAACCTTCATCTTCACTCCCATCATCTTTCTACATAGTCACTCCTTTGATGACTGGGGCATCTTTCCCAATCTAACCATCTTCTTTCGGTTTTTATGTTTTAATATTCTTTGAAATGATGCTACTTCATAACACCGTCTCAAAGAGGGGAAAAATGTAGACACCTAAATTTGGACACTTAATTTATCCAAATTTATCCCTTTTCATCTAAACATCCTCTTATTTGCATTAATTAAGTAATATCACTATTATTTAATTAATACCTTCTAAATTTCTTCTAATATCTAAGGTATCTAGTTAAATAATTAAATACCTTACTCTTCAATTCCCCCCTTTCATCAAATGAATTAAATAAATATGAAATTTATTTAATTCCTCACATGTCACATCATTTTCTTAATCTTAATCAACTTCCTAATCTCTTCATTAGGGATGTGCACATACCTAATCCTTGATTAGGATGTGTCACATCCTCCAAAATTTTCAAGTTGGATTTTAATCCTTATTAACCACTAATTATCTTCTAATTATTGATCAGTTAATCCTAATCAGTACCTTGGTCAACACTCCCCATCCCCCAAGGAATTTTTAATTCCTTTTTATTCATCCAGGACTCCTCTCTTCCCCATGTGAATTTTTATTTCACATTTATTCCTCCAAGGACCCTTCTCTTCCCCATGCAAGTTCTAGAACATTTGACTTGTCACATCACTCACATGTGCCAAAGTCTTCTAAAACCTTTGACTTGTCACATCACTCATATGTGTCAAAATACTACCTTTTTGGGAACCTTGTCTTATCCACTAGATTCTTCCAATCATTGTGAATTTTAAATTCACTTTTATTCCTCCAAGGAATCTTCTCTTCCCCATGTGATCATTGAGTGGTCACATCAAGGTACTTGCAAGTACCTCCATCACATGTCCTTCCACCTCACCTACACCTCATCATATCCTTGGCCACTTCACATTCCACATGTCAAGATGTGAGGGCTTGTGAGTCCTCAATTCACCATATCCCTTCATCTTGGCCATGGTGGCTTAATCTTGACCATTGAATTCTCTAGAGAATTTAATTACCTCTATAAATATCCCCTCTTCTAATGCATTTGGAAGACTTAGTTATTTGCACCCTTATGCTACCAAATTTCCCACTTACTTGCAAGCATTATCCTTCATTTTCCACTAGCATTAGCATCATAGTTTAATTTCATTTTTCCATTCTAGCTTCATCAAAAATCCCATTATCTTGCATCCATATTGTCCATCTTACATCCACCCCTTCATTTCATAGCCATACAAGGAGCACACAAATCTACAATATCAAGGGCCAACCAAGGAGCAACACAAAAGGTATAATATTTATCTTATTGAACTTATCTTTTCTTTGTGTTTTCTTACTTAGGTTAATCGTTTGAAGTGATTCTTGTGTTTTCCTTCTTGCATTTTAGTTATTTTGCATAGTTAGAATAGAGTAAAACACTAGGCTCACACTTAGAGATATTTATTGTACTATTATTATTGCAACAAATACTAATTGGACCATCAAATTTTTCCTTAATATATTACAGTGTTTGTTTCATCCACATCATCTGAGTACAAAAAGATATATAACCATTATGCTTAGCTTCAGCAGTTGAAAAACAAATTGAATATTTTTTTATACTTAAACATGCTACCAATTTATCTCCTAGAAAGAAGGCACCACTACTAGTGATCTTTATGTCATCCACACAAGCAATCCAATTTACATCAATGTATGTAGTTAAAGTGAAATCATTACCAAAAATATACCATAGACAATATTCCAGTGTACTCTTCAAGTATCTAAAAATCCTCTTCATAGATTTAACATGTATCCTTAGGAGAATCTTGAAATTTAGCAACCATGCAAACAATTTGCATGATATCAGGCCTTGTTGTAGTAAGATATAAAAGGATTCCAATCCTGGATTTTTAATAATGATCAATCTAATAATTAAGAATCATCATATTTTCTAAGTTTACATCCTGTTATCATTGGTGTACTAACAGGCTTATAATCTTCCATCTTGAATTTCTTCAAAATTTCCCTCACATACTTAGTCTAAGAAATGAAAATTCTTGTATCTGACCAATTGACTTGTAAACCAAAAAAAAATGTTAATTTTCTGAGCATGGACATATCAAACTCTTTTTGCATTGTATTAGCAAAATCTTTGCACATTTCACCATGCAATTGTTACCAACAATGGTATCATCAACATAGACAATAACGACCATTATATGTTCACCTTCACATTTGAAATGAAAATTACTATTAGAAATACCTTTCTTATACCCTTGTTGTTGGAGATATTTATCCAACCTAGAATACCAAGTCATAGGGTCTTGTTTTAAACCATAGAGCCTTTTTCAATATATATACATAATCTATGTTTTTAATCACAATAAACCCTTCAAGTTTCTCCATATAAAATTCCTCATCTAGATAACTATTGAGAAATACATATTTTACATCCATCTAATATACTTTGAATTTTTTATAAAACGAATATGCAAGAAACATTCTAATAGCTTCAAGTCTAGCTACAAGTACAAATGTCTCATCAAAATGTATACCCTCAACTTGAGCATAACCCTTATAGACTAATCTAGTGTTGTTTCTTGTTATCTTCCCATCTTCATTCAATTTGTTTCTAAATACCCATTTTGAGCATATAAAATTCTTATCAACAGGCATAGGGACAAGTTCCAAAGTCCGATTTTTCTCCATTTGACTAATTTCTTCTTTCATGGCTTCAATCCAACTTTCATGTTTATTAGCTTCTTCATAAGATTTAGGATCTATTTTAGATAGTAAAGAATAGTTTACCTATTCTTGTTGACCAAGATTTCTTCTTGTCATGACACTATTAGTTTTGTTTCCAAGAATTTTTGGTGCCTTTGGAGTAGTGACTGATTTCTCTTCTTCATCAGCATCAGTTTCCTCTTGTGACTATTATTTTGTAGATTCTTCTTTTTTCTCCATAAATAGGGACTTTTGAATACATGTCATCTTTGTGGAACAACTAAGAGTAATCTTCATCCACTCTGACTTTTACACTTTTAACTATCTTGTATAACCTTTTATTGTAGCACTTATAAGCTTTTCTCGTAGTGGAATAACCCATAAATATTCATTCATCTGATCTTGTCTCAAATTTACTCAAAGTGTTTTCATACCTTTTTATAAAACGTCTACTTTCAAATATTTTCAAATATTTCACAAATGTAGGTCTTCCTTTTTATAATTCATATGGAGTCTTATCATGATTTACTCTTAACTATGCTCTATTAAGGATGTAAATAGTAGTATGAACTTCTTCCCTCCAATTTTTATTAGGTAATTTGGCTTCATTAAACACTGTTATAGCAATCTCCCAAAGAATTTTTTTCTTTCTCTCAACAACTCCATTTTGTTGAAGTGTTCTAGCTTTAGAGAAATGCTTTCTAATTCTGCATTTTTCACAATACTTATCAAATTCATGAGAGGTAAATTATCCACCTTTGTTAGAACTTAAACATTTAATCCTTGAACCAATATCATTCTCAATCATAGCTCTAAATTTTTTGAATCTTTATAAAGCTTGAGATTTATCTTTAAGAAAAGTTACCCATGTCATTCTTGAATAATCATCTATTAACAACTTCAAATACCTTTCTCCATTGATGCTTCTAGTTCTTGTTGGACAACAAAAATCTATATGTATCTCCAGGGGCTTTAAAGTTGAATATTCTTTGGTCTTGAATATGATCCTAGTT
Organism: Sequoia sempervirens; assembly: GCA_007258455.2. Lineage (NCBI taxonomy): Eukaryota > Viridiplantae > Streptophyta > Pinopsida > Cupressales > Cupressaceae > Sequoia > Sequoia sempervirens. The sequence goes on along the minus strand of VDFB02193867.1, from coordinate 164,808,828 downwards.
TATTTTCCTTCAAGGAATTATTTATAAAATGTGTCTGCATGTTTTCCAATACTGGGCATATGCTTGACTACATTATTCTTGTTGAATTTCACAAGATGGTGAAAGTTAATGTGATCTATCCTTTTTTGCCACAACCAATTTTCATCAGTTTTTCCTATCAAACATCTCCCACCTCTCACCTCATTCTGATAGTATAGATTACTACTTGTTCTTCTTGTTTCAACAACAAGTCTACCAAAGCTAACATTCCTTATCTCACATCCATTAGCATTAAATAACAAATTGTGCCCTTTTCACACATCTGGCTAACACTAAGCAAGTTATGTTTTAATTCCTCTACATACAACTCATATTGATCATTTTTTTTACCATCTATGCATAGGGTATATGTAGGATCATTATGGGAAAATAGGCCCTTAAGTGGCAATAAAATTCAAAAAAATCAGAGTTAGGAAACTTGACATAAAAAATTGAATAAGTTATCTATATTATTGCAAAAATGTGTAATAATAAAATCTTTAGCAAATTGAATGTATTTTTTAAAATACTAGGTTTATTTTAAGAAAAAAAATATATATTTGGTGAAAATTTAAAATTTCAATGTAGTAGCACTTAAATTTTAGGGAAAAATAAAGAAGTAGGTGTTTTTCTGACCACACTAACCACAATAAAATGATAATATTTTTTTATAATATTATAGATATAAGTAGAGGACTCATGTGCCAATGTGATGCATATTTTTTTGTAATTTTTTTCCAAGTAAATAATTAATTATGATTTTTTATTACAACTTTTAAAAATATAAAAAATGAATGTCGACCACTTAACTTGGTCAAAACTTCAAGAAATTCATTTTTTTCTTCTTAATCCTATAGTATGCAAAGCGTAGAATGTGACACATGTTTCAGATTCAAAAAATGTGATACTGTTTGAAAACTATAGATGGTTTTCAATCAGCCTATCAATTAGGACTTTAGTCATATTTCAAATAGAAAATGAAGAATAATTATTTGTTAAATTCAAAGTAAAACATAATTTATATTGTTGGAAATCTAATAATTTCCTTAAAAAACCCTTTTCATTTCATCAATTTTGGGTAAAAAAAAGTCATCAGGCACATACCCTACATATACCCATCATATCGCCTCTTTTTGGCCCATCATGATCCTAAACATACCCCATAGCGTACCTTTTCCAGTTATCCTAGCAATAGTGTTATCACCAAACTTGACTGTATCACCATTCCATTTCTCCAAACTAGTGAATTTTCTCTTATCCCCACTCATATGACTAGATCAACTATTGTCAACCAAGCATGGATTATCTTGTCCTTTGGCATGAAAGGTTGCTTGAACTATCATTGATTCTTAATTCTTCATTTTAGACTTCTTCTCTCTCCAATACCTCTTTCGATTTTTCTACTTTTCCTCAAGACTTAGTGCAAATTATTTCTTCTATGTAGGGGGTGGAAATTACTTCTTTTGTCTTGCATGATCATGAGAAAATCCATTTTTCTTAGGAGAAAAGTAAATATCCTTTTCTCCTATCTAGGAGGTTGTATAGACTTCTACAAAACTTAGCAATGTTCGTGATTGTTATTAAAGTTATAACATACACCACTTAGAGCACTTAGAGAAGCAAAATGATTCTCTATTACAAAATTATGTCTATCATACAGGTCAAGGGTGTAATCTTACAATCTATATCTTTATCCCCATACTCATTACATGAAAAACAATAACCAATTTATTTTTAAAGATCATTTTCATTAGTTGTGGGTATAATGAAGAAATTTTATATCCGAGGAGTCTTTCCAGAAGGGAGAATATTTAATTTCATAAGTTAGATGATCCAAAGGAACATTTTTAGAGATGGTTTCCTTGGGGATTATGTCAAGGGGCTAAAGCTAGCTACCCAGTAAGAATTTTTCATCAAAGGATCCATGTATGGATGCATGGAAAAGCTTCATATTGCCAAGGGGATTTAAAACTTAAATTAAAGGTGGAACTCAATACTTAATACAAACTTGCATATGAATCCATCATGATATTTATATGCTAGCTAGAAATTATTTTTAAAAAGAAAAAAAGATGGATTATTTTATTTCTTCGAGTAGATATTCATCAAAACCAAGAAAGAGGGGATGTTTTGTTTCCCCTAGATTCAAATGTAATAGAATTTGATTGGGTAAAAATGAGGCATATGTTGCTAAAATTTAATGTACTTAAAATATTAAATATTGATGCAATATGGGCCCTTGATTCAAAATATAATATCTATAAAATGTTATGCCTATTTTATTGCAAAGGAGAGAGAGAATACTAGAAATTGTTAAGCAAGTAATGATGAAAAATTAATATAGTTAGATCATTGATTTGGCAAAATTTTGTGTTAAGTTTGAAGGTTTTATGGTTTCTTATTTCTTCTTCTTAGATGTTAGTTTTAGTTCATTTGTAATGATGCTAAAATGTTATAGATATTGGATGAATCTTTTTCTCATACCATTTGGGGTTTGTTGATTGTAAATCATAATGCATGGTTAGTTTGAGCCTTTTAATGCAATGGTTCAACTATGAGTATTTTTTCATATCACACAAGTTATTGGGTACATGGATAGATGTCTGTAGTATGAAAATATTTCATTATTCCTTTGAAGATTGCACCATTTCTGTGGTGTTATAGACTTGATCTTGATTAAGCAGGAATAGGTTTGATGGGTATTTTTTATATACAAACTAGCCATTATTATGATTGATATTAGGTGTTAGTTTTAGAATTAGGATCTCTTTAAACCCTCTATCTTTTGATCTTTTTATAGATCTAGGTTAGTTTTAGGAAAGAAAGCATCACAAAATTTTAATATTTGATGAGTTATAGTTACTTTCAGATCGTAGATAAAAACACAACTAGGGTTTCAACTAGTCAAATTTTACCAACCCCTAGTCTTAGAAGTTTCTAAATCTTTTTTGAACCATAACTGCCATTTTTGAAACTATCATATCACATCGAACCATTAATTTTGTAAACAAATATTTTGGCTCCCAAGGACTTTCTTGCATTTCTAGGGTTTTTCACCTAAAAGGAGAAAGATGGGCCAAAATGGGAAATGTCTACACTCAAATTCAATGCAAGGATGGATGAAGTATGCCTAGATATGATCTCTAAATGCAATAAATTGATAAAATATATGAATTATTAATGCAATACCTAATGAATGCAAGTTGTTTGAAAACACAATGATGTATGTAAAATAACATAAGAATGCAAGTAAACAATAACAAAATTAAACATAGATGAAGAGGTGCACCTGGAAACTGAAATGTGATGTGGAGAGGCTCTGGAATCCTATAGAATTGACTGGAAAAGCTGACTGGGAAACTTATACCAAGTTGGGTGACTTAGTCCTGTTTTAGAGAGATTCTCCTAGAACAAGTTTCTGCCAAATGGGTACTCAGAAATGTAAAAATCCCTTTTTAGAACTGGTAGTGGGACTAATTCACTATAGATGGTGACTTAGTCCACCTGGGAATCTTGGGAAATTCAGGACAATAATCAATAGCTTTCGGTCTACATTTCCCTTCCTGATAGGTGTCCGTTTAGATTCTACAGAAAATGGGTTGAAAGAGGTCTCCAAGCTTCAATTAGGGCTTTGTTGACTTTGATGACTTCAATGGATTGACAACACCTTTTTAACACTTTCCTCTTTGACAAATCTGTATACAAGACCTAAAAACACACATATAAAGAGGGGAAAATGGGTTAAGGGTTAGAGAATAGGGGTTTTCCTTGGTCAAACCTCGATTTGGTAATCAAACCCTAGAAAATAAAATAAAATAAAGAGAGAATGTTGAATGAACAATATGCAATGTTACAAACTCACCAAACCCTAGATGTTGAAATTTGAAGATATGCAATAAGATGCTCTAATGGATGCTTGATTATTCCTTTTGAATTATGAATGAAAGTGAACTAATGTGTGAATGAATGAACTAGACTAATTGGTGGTGAAAATGAGAGGAAAACCCTTTATTTATACTTGATTTTGTGAAATTTCCAAAAAATAACACATCATAGGCTGACCTTAAGGTTAGGAGAATAATATCCTACCATAATTTTGAAATAATTTTGATTTTTGTGCCTAGTGGGACTAAGTCGCCCCAGGTGGTGACTTAGTCCCACAAAGGAAATTTTACCAGGTTTCAGGAATTAAATTGCATTTAATAATGTTTAATAGGAATATTCTAAAAAATGCACTTAAGTTTGGTCGGAAAGTGCATTAAGGGGTCATTTAAACATAAGAAAGGGTTGAATTAGTGATGACAAGTCTAGAAAAGTGTGTGAGTTTATTATGACTCTTTACAAAATTTTGAAATAAGACTTGGTAAGTGATAAAAAGGGGTTATTTAGGTGAATTATAATGAAAGGGTCCTAGAAAAGTGTGAAAGTGGGTTACAACACTTCACAACACTTTTACAAGACATCCTAGAATTCTTAATGATTCTCAAGGGTGCAAGACCTAATGTTAATGTGTTGGCCACATTAAAACATTAAATCTAGGAAAAATAAAGCCAAAATCAACTAGGAGGGCATAAACATGAGAAAAAGTAGAAGGGTTACTTTTTTCATGTCCACAAAGTTATCTTTGCATAGTAAAGACCTAACATCCAAAGCCTTGGGGTTTATTTTTGAAGGAAGTTTCCTTACAAGAGAAATAGAGAAATTTGTGTTTTATCTGTGTTATGCAGTGCAAAAACACTTATCAACACTTCACATATCTACTTAGAGAGGTGGAAGAGATTTGAATTTATTACTGTAGAAATCCAAATTTGACCACCCCCATATGGTCAAATCCACCTCTTTTATCCGCCTATTTCATTAATATTAATTAAATAACTTATTTAATTAATGTTTCCCCTTTCCCTGAGGTTCCTAAAGTATTTAATTTTATAATTAAATACTTTACATTTCATCCTTCTTCTCTAAATTAAATAAATAAATCAATTTATTTAATTTAGTCATTTGGCCTTTATGAATTTAAATCAATTTTAAATTCCCCCTTTTTCTCCCTCCTTGTCACATCCTCTATAACCTTCTTCTAATCTAGATTAGTTTACTTAATTCATGATTAGGATGTGCACACCTTTAATTAGAATTAATGTCACATCCTCCATATTCTCCCACTTTCCTCTAATCCTTCATTAATCTTCTTAATCACCTGTTTGTACAACCTTAATCTAATCACATGTCATCTTTGGCATGTCCTTCAAGTCAACCTTTCATAAGTGCTTTCCCTTTTAAGCCTTGACCTCTTCCCCATGTGAATTTAAAATTCAAATTTATTCATTCAATGCATTTCTCTTCCCCATGCAACTTGTTGGGAAATTCTAAATTCTCTCACTTGTCACATTAGTCACATGGAACAAAGGCTTCCTTTATAAGGGCCTTGTCTTATCAACAAGGTACTTTTTAGCTTCCTTTATAAGGACCTTGTCTTATCCACAATTGGCTTCTCATCATGTGAATTTAAAATTCACACTTATTCTACCAACCAATTTTCCCTCCCAATCATGTGAATTTAAAATTCACATTTATTCCTCCAACAACTTCTCTCTTCCCCATGATGATGTGTGAGGAATTCTAAAATTCCTCACATGTCAACATCCTTCCCACATAGGGACGAAATGTTCCTTTTTGAGGAAATCTTCTCCCCATCCTAAGGTACTTGCAAGTACCTCCACCTTACATTCATTTTTCCAATTCATTTGTCCTTGTAACACCTCATTCTCCACAAGGCAAGATGTGAGGGCTTGTGAGTCCTCAACTCACCATAACCCTTCATCTTGTACATGTTGGAAAAATATTGATCGTCCAATTCTCTAGAGATTATTCCCTTAAAATTGATGATTTTCTCTCATTCAAACATAACTTGCATTCTCATTTTCAAGTTGAAGCACTCATACTCTAAAAAAATAAATTCATTTTGCACTCAGAACCTCCATTGTTGAATCTCCAAGCTTCCATTTGCATGCATTTTACTCACTTATCAAAATACCCAAGTTCACTATTGCATCCTTCATAGAGTATACATTATTTTTCATGTCATTTTAGATCATTTTCCATCAAGGAGCACATATTCATCAACAATCAAAGGGCCAAACAAGAAGACCCCTTGAGCAAGGTATAAATCTGGTTTTATCTTTATTTTTATCAAGTTAACTTAGGCTAATCATTGAGGTGTTGAAGTGTTGTTTTCTCCTTTGCATCTTTCTATTTTGCATCTTTTAGGTTAGGTAAATAATGTTGCTCACATTTCTGGCACTCCCAGTGGGACCCACAAATGGGTCTTTTTGCTTTCACGTTTGTTGTTGTTTAATATCTTGTAGGTTTAGGTTACATAGAGGCGACTTCGCAACAAACAGGGGTGACCTTTCCCTAAATAGGGGTGACCCTACCCTAGGATAGGTGACCCTACCCCGAGATAGGTGACCCCAACCTAAACAGAGGTGGTTCTTCCCTTGGAGAATCACCCATCTGAGAAACAGTATCAAATTTTCCTCCCTATTTTTTGAACAGAGGTGACCCTGCCCTGAACAAGGGTGAACCTATCCTAATAGGTGTGAACCTTCCCTAATAGGCGTGATCCCAACCCAAATAGAGGTGTCTGTGAGGTAAAAATAGTGACATAACTTCATTTCTAGGTTTTTTTTCTATCCTTTTGATTAATACTGACCCCCTGACTTGTCTTGTTGGTGATTGTGCTAGTTTTTACTAACACTCATGTAGCTATTTCACACTTGATGAAGACCAAAGATCAAAAATTCTAGCATGTTTGTTGTAGGATGAACAAGCAAAGTGCATTAGTTAGTTTTTCTTTTGTTTCCATAATAGTTAGGCACATAGTTTTAAGTAGGGGGAGTCAATATATTGTGTGATTTGCTTGTCAAATAAGCTATTGATGTATCCAATCCGCTTGCACCATTTGGTGATCTTGGGTGAAGATAAATTGTAGCTTACTTAGTCCTTTGTGTTTCCCAAGGGGCACTACATCGTTCAAGCTTTCCCCTTGCACTTCGTGTGAGCCTAGAGAGTAGCCGAAAATGGTTAGTGTTCTCTTTTTAGCAGTACCTACTTGGAAATTTCATCACCCCAAGGGATGATCCCAACCACGTGTATCGGTGGGGTGTATAGAAGGGGGAGAGCCAAAGTTGTACCCCAATTTAGTCACTTCGTGTCTGGTGGAGTGTCAAAGCTAGGGTGATACCTAGATAAGACGTGAAGAGTTGGTCCAAGCCTTCAATACCTCACTAGGGTTCCTGACTCACACCTATGATAGACTGGTGTTCACGATTGTGCCTCACATACCAAGCGTATATCGATGACTCCCTAGTTTTCCTTGTTCAGCCTATTTAGTGGACCATGTTGGCCATACCCTCTTCACTAATATTAGGTTTGTGCTATTTGAACTGTCTTTTCTATACAAAACTAGTGAATTTATATTTAGTCAAGTCAACCTTACCTTTTGCTTATTGTTTGCTATGCTTTTAGTCCTTTTCCATAGTCATTTTCATCCAAGTCAAGTTCAGGTCTATTGATAGGGGTGACCTCGCCCTAAATAGGGGTGACCTTTCCCTTAACAGGGGTGACCTTTCCCTCAACAAGGGGGACCTTGCCTTCTGTCTCAATCATTTTCCATCTTGTTTTTGTTAGAATTTCCCATCTTTCGCTGAATAGGTGACCTTGCCCTCAACAAGGGCGACACTGCCTTGAATAGGGGCAACCTTTCCCTAAACAAGGGCGATTCTACCCTCTTCTTGAGTCACTGATAGTTAAATAACCCATCAAATTCACCTGTTTCATCAAGAGGGGTGACCCTAACCTTAAGTTGGGAGACCTTACCCCATACTTGGGTGATTTTACACTCTAAACAGTTAGTCTCACCTACTATTTGGTCATTTTTCCAGTCTATTCCCCTGTTCCAAGCATTCATTTTCCCATTTTGAGCATCTGTTCCTTGTTTCGTCCATCCATTTTCCCATTCTAAGCATTCATTTCACCATTCTGAGTATGCATTTTCCCATTCCGAGCACTCATTTCCTCATTTCAAGCATCTGTTTCCTTGTTTTGAGCATCCGTTTCCTCATTCTGAGCATTCATTTTCCCATTTTGAGTATCCATTTTTCCATTTTGAGCATCCATTTCCTCATTATGAGCATCTGTTTCTTCGTTCTGGGCATCTGTTTCCTCATTTTGAGTGTCCATTGGCCTGTTCTGAGTGTCCGTTTGCCCATTCTAATACCCTATTTACTTTTTTTGAAGGTCTGTTCACCCATTTTGTTAGTTTTTTTTACCCTTTTCTGATTTAGACAAGTCCAAAAACTAGTTGGGTGACCTTGACCTTCAGATAGGTGACCCTAACCTTCAGATAAGTGATCCTAACCTTCAGATAGGTGACCCTGACCTTCAGATAGGTGATCATGACCTTCAAAGAGGCGACCTTGACCTTCAGTTAGGTGACCCTGACCTTTAGATAGATGACCTTGACCTTTAGATAGGCGACCTTGACCTTCAGATAGGCGACCTTGACCTTAAGTTAGGTGACCTTGCACCATAGTTGGGCGATCCTACACCTTAGTTGGGCAACCTTGCATTGTTATCTAGCCATTTAGCATCTTTTGTTCACCCATAATTTGTAACTACATTCTTCAAATGTCATCCGTTCATCATCTAAATGATATAGGTACATCATAAAACATCACTAGATTACATATCCCCCATCATTTTCTCAATCCAAATCCTCTGAACTTCACCTGAAGTTATTATCCAAATTGATTTAGGTGTCTGAATCGATCGTCATCCTACAACATCTACTTAGGATTATCATCTATCCTAAGTCAGTCAGTCATCATTCAACCCAATCAATCCACTTCCATCTCAAGTTAGATTCAATTTTGCAATCATCTATCTATCCTTAATCCAATCAATCAACCTCTTAAGTTACCTAGGGTGATCTTTGAACCTGGTTTAGAATCCCTTTTATTATCCAATCTCATCCAATCATCCAATCTTAGCAATCATTTTGTCAATCAATCTTATCCAATATAATCCAATCTAATTTAACCTCATCCTTATCTAATCATCCAATCAACTGAATGATTATCCAATGAAATCAATCCTCCAATCATCATAGAGTCTAGCATCATCTTAGATCACATAGTAGCTCTGCACTTTCATGCCCATTCAGACTTGATCACAAGCCAACAAGAAAATGGTAGAACAATAAGGCCAAGGTTCCCATATGAATATCCCACAATATCCCAACAATGTTGCAAATATCACACAAGATCCCAACAACAGTGCAAATATCCCTCAAGATCCCCATAATGTTGCTTTTTCACAATCCAATACTGACATTCAAAATACCTCACCGCCCAGAGATGAAAACATGGTCAATCAACCCGAAGTCACTGTTGATGAATATCTAAGAAATCCAACTAATTTTGAAATGATGGATCTTCTCAATGAATGTGGGGATAATATTCTCACTACTCTGATCATGAAAGGATTCAAACCATCACCCGATTTTGATATGTCATAGTATACTAGTACCCAGTCTCTTCTTGCATCACAAGATCTGCAAGCCTCACAAAATGTTCCAGGAAATTTGTATGTTCCCGAAGGTGCACCTATAGCCAATTGGTATCACCTTGAGTTTGGAAACATTGTGATACATCAAGTCACTAGTTATCCTCATCTCCCATCCATAGCCTCTATGACACCACTTGATCCTAATGACCCCTATGCCTATGGAATGCTACAAAACATCCCATCTGCTCCACCATTCTCACCTTAGCATCCTAGTCAACCATCCATCAACAATGGGGACACTCCAATCCTTGCATTAATGCCATCTCCAAAACTTTCACCCACTAGAAATCTACCAACACCACCTCAAGGTAACATCCCATCATTTCAATAGCCTCTCGTCAATCCTCATCAATCCATTGTGATGCAAGCACCACCACAACACACTGTTATCCCTTCACAAGTGTCTCCATAACATACCCCTACCATTTTTGTTTCATCTCAACCACCTCATCAACAACCTCCACAATAGAACGTCACAATCCTACAGAAAAATGTTACCATTCCACAACAAAACATTTTGATTCCTCAACAACACACTACTGTTCCTACACAACACCCACATCAAGTCACACAAATGGAATTGCAACTACTACAACTACCCCATGGTTCTTCTATAGCAATCCCACAACATCATATCCCATCTCTCCCATCTTATCAACAACCACCCCAACATACACATGTTCCCACACAGACGCAACATAATCCTCTCAAACATATCTCTACCATCTGTCCAAGATGTATACCACTTATGCCACTACATTAAGTTCTAATCCAAATATTCACATAGCCACTTAGAATCCACCATGGAGTCAACCACCTCCTTACACTAATCCTCTGCAATCACAAACAAATCCATACCAATAGTCATCTAACCAACAACCACCTCCATATGTCACACAACAACCCAACGTTGCATATAATTACCAATCCAATTCATACTACGCTCAACAACAACCTTCATATCAACAGGGTGCTCAATCCACCTCCTACTATCAACAACAATTGCCTTACCATCAAGGGGCTTCCATGTCATCATTCTACCAAGCTACTACACAATATCAGTAGGGAACTCCATCCATTTCATATTATCAATAGTAGCCACTATACCAACAAGCAGCTTCCACCTTCTACCATCATCCTCCTATCCACCTTACGCCAATCCCCAATCCTCTTATGCCAATCAATACCAGAAAATGCCTACATACACACCTCAACCCACTTATGATCCAACTACATCGAGACCATCCTCATCATATCAACACTATCCTCCATACAATTAGCCTAGTTCATCCAATCTGACTCCTGTGTTGCCTATCAATAAAGATCTAGAAGAAGTCAAAGCTGTGTTAAAGGACTTACAATTAGGGATAGGAAAAAAATAATTCAAGTTTGAAGATATTTTTCCTTACCCGTTTGATCCTTCAATCTCACTAGTTCCTTTCCCAAAGCATTTTGAAATGCCAAAATTTAATAAGTATAAAGGAACCAAAGATCCCAAGGCTTACCTTCAAGAGTTTTATGCCCACTATCAAGAAGTCATGCATAATGATAATTACCTCATGAGATTGTTTCCTAGGAGTTTACAAGGAATAGCTCTTGACTGGTTCATGGGTCTTGAGAAGGGATTTATCAAGTCCTTTGCATAGCTTTTTGAGGAGTTCATCTCCCACTTCTTTAATCTGGAGAAGGATATTGACATGTTAGATCTCCTAAAGGAAAAGCAGCATGAGGGAGAAACCTTTGCGAGCTATCTTCAAAGATGGCGAGCCCTAGCTAGTCTAATGAAGTCCCCGCTAAGGGAAAAGGATATGGTCACCTTGTTCATTGAAAAGTCTCATCCAGATATGGCTCACAACTTTAGACTCCACTCTGACACAACCTTCATAGCAATAGTGGAGAAAGGTCCTATTCTTGAGAGGGTCCTTATCACTAAAGGGCTAGTCAAAATCTTTAACTCCAATAAGGAGAAGTCATCCAGGGATAAGCCTTGTTATTGGAACAAAACAAAAAACACTGTCAATGATGGTGTCACTAACACCAAAAACATCCAAGTGGATAATGCTTCACAGAAGCTACAATATCCTCCTTAGTATTCAAACCCTCATGCTATATCATTGTCATAGGGGGAACCTCATCCCAACCAACAATCCAATCAAAATAACCAAGGGAATGACCAATGCCAATTCACTCAACTAGGGGAACCCCTAAGTGTCGTGATTAATAGGCTTCTTCAAGAAAATTACCCAATTACATATCCTATGACCAAGCCACCTGATGAATCCAAGCCTAAACTAGCTTGGTTTAAAGAAAATGAATATTGTGAGTTCCACAAGATTAAAGGGCATATATTGAATAAGTGTCAAAGTTTGAAAACATATATCCAGGATCTCATAGATCGGGGTGACATACATGTGGATGCCAACACAGTACCTTTGTCCAATGCTCAATTGTAGATATATCAAAATGATTTCCCTAAGCATAACCATGGTCCTAGCACATCAAACTCAAACCCAGGACCTAGCAATAACAAAAATCAAAATAACAACACTAATAACATTAGTTACAAAAATGTGGCACTTAACTATGAAGGCCTCATCATGCACATCAAACAAGTGGAACCACGTGTATCTATGATATGCGTAAAAGGAAAGGATCTAAAATGTGTTGTTACCACCCATCAAACCCACATCATAGTCCCTAGAGCCTTTGCATCCACCCAGCTGCAACCTGTGAGTTCTCAATACAACATTCTTGACCATCTAAGAAAGGATTCAGCACAGATATACATTCTGGACTTGCTTAAGTCTTCTCCCGCACACCAATAAATTGTAAATAAGGTCTTATAGGACACCCAAGTTCCTAATGACATAGACCCTACTCAATTTCAAGCATTGGTAGGACACCTCTTAGCAACCTATCAACTAGGTTTCAGCCAAAATGACATACCCAACATTGAATCTAATCATAACCGTCCCCTCCATCTATAGGTCTTGGTAAATCATCACAAAGTAAAGAGGGTCTTGGTAGATAATGGTTCTACTCTGAACCTTTGTACATTGAAATTCATAAAATAGGTGGGATACACCTATGCTGATTTAAGTAATCAAGTTATCACAATCAAGGTGTATGGTAATGCAGAGCATGATTCTGAAGGAACAATATGTTTTCTGATCCAGGTTGGTCTAGTTGTGCAATACACTACATGTCACATCCTTGATCTATAACTCCCCTATAACCTCCTCCTCGACCATCCATGGATTCACACCATGCAAGCCATTCCATCGACATAGCATCAATGTCTAAAATTCCCATTCAATGGGGTAGAAGTTACCATACACGCGGATCCCCAACCATTTGAATATTGTTGCTCATTAGAAGCTTCTTTTCCTCATTCCCACTATTGCCCTAGAGTGAAAGTGGGACCACCACAGACATCATCATCCCACTCATCTACCACTGCAATAGCCACCACTTCATCCACTCCATCATCCACATTGGATTCCACCCTTACGAAAGTCTAGATCATTGACAAAGGATGTGGCAAATATGAAATATGCACAACCTTGAACGTGGAAAATATACCACCCTCACCACACACATATGACCAACCTTCTCAGTCTACACTGGAACCAAAAGACAAGACTATCACTTTGAGCTCCAAGAATGTGGGAACTAGTACTTACCACTCTCTTGGGTTAAGACAAGACACACCATAAGATGGCATAAGCCAATGGGTTTACCATGAGGAACCTGACCCCTCTCCTCCTTTGAAATAATATTTATAGGATAACTATCCTTGGCCCTCTAAGTTTGTAGAAAAGTACAATTATTAGGGGGGAGGCCTTGGCATGGAAGATCAAGCAAGGAAACACCATATTGAGGCCACAATAATACCAAGATACTTAGGCTTGGGTCATGATACCAAACAAAAGGGACCTATAGCATCATCTAGTGCCTCCAACAATGTCAGTGAGTGCAATGGTCTCCTTGAAGACATACCAGAGGAAGAATCCATCATACATGCATATGATGATGTAGATCACACTGACCTTTCTTCCATGTTTGACTGCTTATACATTTACTCAATTAGCCTATCCTTTAAACATCTTGAACTCATAGACTGGGACCTACATGGTAGCGCACCTATCGTCACCTTTCCCTTAGTAGATCAACATGTACATCTTATGGGATTGGGGGAAGATGAACACCCTAACTACAAAAGTGAAAAGAAGCAAAATTAAAAAGGGTTACTTAGCGAAAACCTCCCTGAGGTGCTTCTTGATCTAGGAAAAGTAAAAAAAAAAGGGTGTATCTGATAGTGAAAACCTCAATGAGGTGCTAGAAGATGGGGATGTTCATCTTCCCCTTGTAGGAACTCAACTTTCTAAATGATCATCCATCCTAACATAGGAAATAAATTTGGGAACTAAACGGGATCCAAAAATTACATATGTAGCCAAAGCACTGTCAGAGGAAGAATATTCTGCCATCACCAAGCTTCTTAAAGAAGGCATCAGCAACTTCGCATGGAAATATTTAGACATACCAGGCCTTGATCCTGCTTTAGTAGTACATCACCTAGACATACATCTTGACACCAAACCTATCAAGAAAAAGATTTAGAAAATGCACCCCCAAGTAGCTCTAGTGGTTAAGAAAGAATTGGAGAAGCTATTGGATGCTGGATTCATAAGACCTATTGACTATTTAGAATGGATCTCAAATGTAGTTCCTGTAGCCAATCCAAACAAAGCTATTAGAGTTTGTACAGATTTTGATGACCTCAACAAGGCTTGTCCTAAAGATGATTTTCCTTTGCCAAAAATTGACATGTTGGTTGATCTCACTGCAGGGAACGAGATGCTTTCTCTCATAGATGGCTTCTCCAGATACAATCAGATCAAAAATTTTCCTAAAGATCAACATAAAATTTCCTTCACTATACCTTGGGGCACGTTCTATTATAATGTCATGCCCTTCGGTGTCAAAAATGTAGGGGCAACCTACAAGTGAGCTATGACTGTTATCTTCCATGACCTCATCCACATAATAATGGAGGATTATGTTGATTATTTACTAGGGAAATCAAGAACAAGGGAAGAACATCTTGTGGTCCTCAAGAAGATCTTTGAGCATCTAGAGCAGTATAAGCTCAGGCTAAATCGTAAGAAATGGGTCTTTGGGGTCACATTAGGAAAACTATTAGGCTTTATTGTCTCCCGAAGAGGTATAGAAGTCGATCCAGAAAAAGTCAAGGCAATCATGGATATGCCTCTGCCACAAATCTCAAATATCTAAGGAGGCTTCAGGGTAAGTTACAATCCATTCAACGGTTCATTTCTCAATTAGCTGACAAGTGTCAGTCATTCACTCATCTCTTGAAGAAAGATACTACTTTTAAGTGAAATCAACAGTGTCAACTCAACTTTGACAAGATCAAAGAGTATTTAGCTCACCCACCAATCCTTATGCCACCAATTCTAGGTAAACCCCTCCTACTATATATTTTTGCTACTTTAGTGGCACTAGAGGCATTGTTGGCACAACATGATGACTCATCAAAGGAAAGAAGCATCTATTACATCATCCAAACCCTCGTTGGTTATGAGCTCAATTATTCCCTAATGGAGAAAGATTGCCTAGCCATGGTCTTCAGTTCCCAAAAACTCCAACATTACATGCTCAGTCATCCAATAAATCTCATCTTCAAAGTCGATCCACTCAAATATATGTTATCCCAAACAATTCTAACTGGCACATGGCTAAGTGGGTCATGTTGTTAAGTGAATTTGATATAGAATGTGTGGATCAGAAAGCTATTAAGGGACAAGTGATAGTTGATTAGTTGGCAAATGCTCCCCTGGTGGATGCCTATCCTCTGACAACATAATTTCCTGATGAAGGAGTCTTCACAGTAATAGAATCAGCCATGTGGACACTGTACTTTGATGGGTCATACACACATAATGGATCGGGGGTAGGAATCTTGCTCATCATCCGCTAGGGTGATTATATACCAAAGTCATTAAGGTTGGATTTTTCGTGCACAAACAACATATCTGAATATGAAGCTCTTCTTAATGGCCTTAGAATTCCAATCCAATGGCATATTACCCACTTTAGAGTCTTTGGTGATTCTCAATTAATCATCAAATAGGTCAATGATGAGTTTCTCACAAAAGATGATAAGCTACTACCTTATAAATAGATGGTTGATGACTTAAAAAATTATTTCACTTTCATCTAGTTTGATCAAATTCCAAGAGTCTAGAACAAAGCAGCGGATGCCATGGCTACCATTGGTTCGTTAATTGACATGCCCAAAGACAAAAAAAAAGTGTGAGTTGCTCATTGAACAACTCTTAATCCTGTAATACGATATCACAGAAAGTGAAATGGTGTGTGACATTGTAGGTCCCATGTCAACTTGGTACCATGATATCTACACCTACCTTCACGACAACATGCTACCTCCTAATCTCACACAAAACCAACGTTAATATTTTATCTAATGTACGTCCCGCTACACCATCATAGGTGATACACTTTATCAATGTGGGTATGATGGAACCCTCCTTCGGTGTTTGAATGAAACTAAAGCCCACACTGCATTAATGGAAGTACATAGTGGTGTATGTGGGGCCCACTCAAATTGCATGGCCCTGGCTAAGAGAATTCTCAGAGTAGGATACTACTGCCCTACATTAGAACATGATTCTTGTGAATTCATCAAGAAGTACCTACCTTGTCAACAACACACAAATTTGATACATGCTCGAACACAGGATCTACAACCTCTTGTAGCACCATGGCCCTTCTCTCAGTGGGGTTTCAACCTAATCAGCAAGATCTATCCCCATCCTCCAATGGCCATAACTTCATCATCAATACAACTGAGTGCTTCACCAAGTGGGTGGAAGCAATGCCACTCTCACAAATCACAAGTACTCATATTTCTAAATTCATCCTCTTCCATATTCTTTGCAGATATGGAATACCATCCACCATCATTTCCAATAACGGAAATCCATTCAAGAACCAAGCCATGCAATACCTTTACGACATGTTCCACATCCAACATCATTGGTCTATGCCTTATGACCCCTAGGGTAATGGTCAGGCCAAAGCCACCAACAAAACCCTCATCAAAATCCTTAAAAAGGTGGTCAATAATAGGGGTCAAGATTGGCACCTTCACATCCATCTTTCCCTTTGGGTGTATTGCACTTCCATCCACACCCCTACTGAAGCCACCCCATTTTCTATCATTTATGGTGCCGAGGCCATCTTTCTGATTGAGGAAGAAACCCCATCATTGAGAATCTCCTTGAAGAATCTTATCAGCGATGAAGGTGCTCGAGTTGCCAAACTCAACCAGTTAGAAATCCTCAATGAAAGACGGATCAAAGCGTATGACCATCTCCAGGAATATTATAATTTTTTGAAAAGAAGCTACAACAAGAAGTTATATCCTCGCTAGTTCAACATTGGTGATCTAGTCCTCAAGGAGAATCAACGTACTCAACAAGATCAAGATAAGAAAGGAAAATTTGAAGCAAATTGGCTAGGTCCTTATGCCATCACATCCAAATATGGATTAGGGTCATAAAGACTTGCTATGCCTAAAGGAGAACCCCCAGAGGAGCCCATTAATATCATGCACCTAAAAAGGTTCTACACTTAAGTCAGTTAAGGTATCCTATCCTGCAAAAATAAAAAAATACAAAAAAGGTAAAAAAGTTATCAAAAATACAAAATTTTTAGAAAAATCAGAAAAAATCCAAAAATACTAAAGAGAAATAATTTGTCCTATGGTGAAAACCACCCTTGGTTGCACGTTGGAAAAGTATGTTTGGTAAAAACCTGGTCACAAGCGCCATTTGTAAAAAGCTTAACCATTATCTACCTTGCATCCTAGTTACTTTATGCTTCCATCCATTCTGATCTCATATCCTATCATCATATCGATCCCATCGTTTCATTCACATTCGTCATCTGATCACTTGGTATATTTTTGTTGAGCATCAAAGGATCTTCATCTGCTACCCATCATCCTAATATTTTATCCTAATCTAAGCTTATGTCATCAGTCTTGTTGTTTGGTTAGTCCTTCACGTCATCTAGGATCCTTCATCATGTCGGTCTTCATTTAGATCCCATTAGGTCATGTCGGCCTTTTTGGTCTTTGTCAAACTATGTTGCCCCTGCGCTTTCACGTAGGCAAGGCTAATCATTGGATCTGCCCCTAGGGCATTTTTTCCATCCAATTTCGGTCATCCATCATGGTCTCCATTGTCCCCTTTATGCTCTTGTCTCTAGTCAGTCATTGGTCATTTTCAAACTATGTTGCCCCTGTGCTTTCACGTAGGAAAGGTCAATCATTTGATCCACCCCTAAGGTTTTCTCATGTCTATCTTTGTCATTTTTTTTCCAAATGTTGGTCATCTCCATTAGTCCTCTTTCTTCTTTTATCCATGGTCTTTTCTTGAATTACGAGGGCTTTGTGCTTTCACATAGGAAAGGCTAATCTATGATTAGCCCCTGAGCCCCTAGGTCATTAGGGTGTGTCGGTCTTGTGTCTCGTGTGTCATGTCATCAAGTATGGAAAACCTCATCGACCCCATCCATCCTCTTGATCCTATGGAAAAGGACATTTTGAAATTGATTGTGATATTTTGATACTTTTGGCTTTTGTTTATCATTTGAGCTCCCTAACACAACTTGTCAAGGCCGCCATGATCTATCATATTATGGTGTGTTTTGATAAGTTAACATAGGGCCATATCTTGATCTTTTTGCTTTTTTGTTGTCTTCTGGGTTGTCCCACATGGTACCCACCAAGATCCCTAAGTTCTTGTGTTACGTTGGGGCATCCCTTTGTGCTTGTGGTTATCCCAATGCCTGGCTCGACCAAAGTATTCACAATTTTGGGGTGTTGGGATAACCTTCTTGTCTGTTGAGTTTTTTTTATGCATTGGATGCTAATTTTTCCTTGATTTACATACCCCGACACCTAGTGTCTTATGCTATAGGAAAAATTAGTGCTTCAAAAAATTGAAAATTGTATTAGGATTGCATTTCATGATCAATTCCATTACATTCCATTCATACTTGACCTATGACTTATGATTTTGGTTGTGCAAACATTTACCTGCCATCTTCCATTCTTCTCAGGTTACCTAAGGTTATTGACAGGTGCAGTTTCACACCCATCTTCCCTTAATTTTCTAATTATTACAAGGAAAGTACTTGCCATCAAACCAACAACATGCCTACCGTTTATCCTCGTCACTATGCAATTCCTTATTGATACTCATGTTCATGATATGTTTCATTCCATGTTAGGACATTTCAATCACATATCACACACCTTTATTTTGTATAAGCTAAAGCAAGCATGATCGTAAACAAAGTCCATTTACCATCCACATTACATTTTATTTATCTATTAGTTTTTGTAAGGAATTTAATTGTAACTCAAGTCACATTATAGGTTCATTGCATTCCATCTCATATGCATTACAATCTCATATTTCTTTTAGGTTTTTTAGATCAATCATATTTTGTTATTCTAATCATCTTAAATTTATTTCATTGTCCATTCATTAATCCATATCATTAACACATTGCATACATAGCAACCTGCATCACAAAATTTTGAGATCCATATCCATAGCATTTAAAGTCATAAATCAACCATCACATCCTACATCATACATGTTAGTCATCATATATACCATCTATCTCATCCATGTAAGAATAAACATACATCATCTCACAAGGATCATCCATAATAAAATCATAAACATACACACATGCATAAATGAAATCATCCATCATATATACATCACATAGTGTCAATAATGGCTGTCGCATATCATATATAAAAATAAAAATACAATTTCCATAATAATGTCCATGATATAACCAAAATACACATCCATCACATATATCATTAAATAAAGTAAAAATACAAGGCTCTAGATCAACTCTAATCTATGTTGCTTTGTACTGTACATCCATTATGTGCCTATCAAAATCTGGTATCCTGTCACCTGTCCTCTCCCCTCTCTACTGTGAGCTACCCACATTTGATCTCTGAGGTGAGTATGGCACTCCCCTTTTGCGTGTAGGAGTCTCTCTCCATCTACTGTATCTATGGGTACATATCCCTTCTCACTGGGATGGGGCTGACATCTATAGCCTTGCTCGAATGTAGGGAGGTACCCATCGCTCCTCTGGCACTATTGTATAGTAGGATACCATATAATAGCTGGCCTCTCGCATGTACTCATCCTACTCCGCCGCTTGATATATGACTATGTCTTGATCTCCCCTATATTTTTCCCAGGATCCACATATGGATCTTTGCTCATGCGACCATGCATCCTATGCCAACCTTAGTTGATCTATCTCTACCCCCATCCATGGCACCTGCTTTGTGGCCTTGTCCCTCTCAGCTTGCATAGCCTATATTTGTGCCTACAATCTCTGCACCTATGCCCTTGTCACACCACCCTCACCCTGTACTGTCTATGCCTGAGCTTGTACTACATCTCTCTCTCCCTCTCTACAACTTGTGCCTATGCCAATGTTGCGTCCCTCTCCCTCTGTAGGGTCTACACCTATATCTGTGTCGCATCCCTCTCACTTTGCAAGATCTACACCTATATCTATGATGTGTCCCTCTCATACTGTAGGGTCCGCACCTATGTATGTCTTGTGTCCCTCTCTACCTACAAGATCTAGATTTGGGCCCTGATAGTATCCTTCCTCTCCCGCATCATCCCCATGTCTCCCACTATCTACTCTACTACCTCAGCTCTATGATGGAGCTCGTCTCGCTCCTATCTTAGCAAATTCCTCTCTCTCAATAGCCCCTCCACCTATATCCTAAAATCATCCATGTCCTTCTCTCCCTTTGCCATGGTCCCTATTGGTACCTACTCTATCACTCCTCCAGGCTCTTGTTGTCCCCTTGACTATAGTATAGTCACCACTGCCTCTATCCTATCTTGCTCCCATCTCGCAACCACCACCTCTTCATGATCCCTAGATACCTCTACCTATAGCTAGCTCACCTCAGCCTACAACCCATCCCTCTCTACTTGTATCTCCTCCATGTGTCGTGATGCCACGTCGACTAAGTCCCCAAAATCCCTCTCGCCCTTTGCCTAGACTATGGCAACCTCTACTTGCAACATGCTCACCTCTACCTCTAGTATGCATCTGACCACCTCTTTATCTCTTAGTCTCTTCTCGACGATTTGTAATCTCACCACGGTCTCTTTCAATAGTATAGCTAGATCCTCTACTATTTTTGGTACCATGGCCAATGGAGGAATATCATGAACATCCATATCCATCCCCTGTACCTCTACCTCGTCTCTCCCATTTATCCCTCCCACCCTTGCCTCATCTCCCTCATCCATCATCTCCACCTCTACCTCATCTCTCTCATGCTCTACCATGATCTCCACCCGAGCTCTCCTCTGCAGTCTCCCCCTCCTCACCCTCTCCTACTGCCCTATAGCCCCAACCTCTCCCTATCCTCTATCATACTGACTTACAACCCTTGCCTCCACCCATGCCTCATATCTCTTATCCATCATCTCCACCTCTGCCTCAATCTCCACCTGAGCTCTCCCCCACTGTCTCCTCCTCCTCGTCACCTTCTCCTGCTGCCCTACATCCTGAACCTCCCCCTGTCCTCTCTCCTACTATCTTGCTACTCTAGTTTCCTCCTAGGCTCCCCTCTATTGTCCCCTCCTCCCCCTCTCCTCTAGCCTGCTAATCATAGCTCATCCTCTAGCCTGAACCCTAATGCCTCTATAATTGGCTCCTCTGGAGTAATCCATGGGGGTTGGTGATGGGTATGCCATGTAGCATATCAAACTGTCACTCCCACCTCTAGTTCCCCCCTATCCTACCTAGGTAGGGTACCAACTGTAATGTCTCCCAATGCTCTCTCGCAAACCTCAGTGAAATTGGCTCTCCCCATGGCCGCTCCCACGAGTTTTGTCAGAATCTCTATGGGCCACACAAAAATTCCTATGTAAGCCCAAACTATCTGGTCACCCTGTCTGGCCTATGTGCCTCCATAGTACGTGGCTCCCTCCTAACTATGTAGCACCTGGTGCAGAAATAGCCTCTATGTCTCTCCTCATCCCTCCTTCATCTAGAAAACCGCCATGTCATGTATGACCTCCACACTATATGCTCCTCCTCTAGGTCATCCAGTGTCCTCCATCTATCTAGATCCCCAAAGGCCCCATAGTGCCACACCCAACTGTACTTTTCCCCATACTAGTAAGTTATTGGTGTTGTCCCATCCTTGAAACCTGCTCTCACCACTCTTGGCCTGGCAACACTATTGTGCTCCTAGACCCATACATGTAGCAGTGTCACCTGTGTCATACTGAGTGCCTCTCAATAACACACATGATGCATGTCTCTATAGATCTCCACTAGTATGCATGTACGCCATGCAAACTCCTCCTCTCTCCCCTCGATGATATGTTAGATCACCTCCATGTAGCTCAGGTTGTAGAAATGACCACTCTGGTCTAGTAACAACAATCCACTAATCAACTCACATAGGTATAGTGGTAGAGGTGGCACCCCCAATGCTAGACATTTTCTTACATCCAACCTCTGCCTCTGCACATGAAGGTCATCTTGTCCAAACCACACCCATAGGGTATGATCCAACTCTGCTCCCTCTGATGTCATCACACTCACTAGGAAGCATGCTATAGGCAACCTTAGTATCTTCCATACATCCTCCAGCATCACAATCATCTCCCTTGTCAGGAGATGGAAATTTGAAGTCTCTAAACTCCAAACCTCAATAAGGGCTGTCAACATCACCCGATGAGCTCTAATGGTAGGGTATCCTGATAAATGTAGAAGCCCCACCAATGGCATAGCCTCATGGTCCACTTTGTTCATAGCTACTATCATCTCCTCTAGCACCTCTGATCACTTCTTGCATGTCCACAAACTGTCGAACCATTGCAACTATACAACATCACATGTCAGTCATCTTATCTTTTCTCTCATCTCCTCCTATTTTCCATTTCTTGGCCCCAGGTTATCTTTTCACTAATTTCTCCCCCCCTTTCTAGAAAAAATTACCTAATTTTCCTAGTATGGTTTTATTTTTCTCCCCCCTCTCCCTTGTCAACCCCTTAGGCAAGCCCACCCTGGTCATGGGCGAGCCCACCTAGGAGGCGGGCGAAGCCGCCCCAGCCCACAGGCGAGCTCACCCTAGTTGCAGGTGAGCCCACCCAGAAGGTGGGAGAACCCACCCTGGCTTGCAGGTGAGCCCGCCTCGGCTGCGGGCGAGCCTCCTTGGAGGTGGGCAAACTCGCCTAGCACGTGGGAAAACTCACCCAGCACACGGGCGAACCCATCCTGGAGGTGGGAAATCCCGCCCAGAAGGCAAGCAAACCTGCCCTTAGATGGGTAGCTGTGCTAGGGCAGGGTCTCCCCTATCCTAGGTTGGGTCACCCCTCTTGGGGTAGGATCGCCCTGTTCGGGGCGGGGTCACCCTCTCTTTATTGGGCAATGGGCAAGGTCGGTGGGGTTTCCCCTTTATTGGGCAAGGTTGCCCCTCTGTTGGGCAAGGTCGCCCATCTCCCACAAATAGATTTTTTGGGAGGATTTGTCAGATCCCAAGGCAAATCCACCCTCCCCTTTTGTCCCTTTTCCCTTTTTTTGGCATCTCTTTTTATTTTTCTGGGTGTATTTACCCTCTAATTGGGAAAATTCACCTCCCTTTCCCTTGCCTCTAATAGGAAATTTTGCCTACCCCCTAGGTGATATCAAAATTTTTTTTCCAACCTATTTTTCTAAACTACCCCAATCCCAAAACCCACATTTTCAAAAAGCATCAAACTCCAACATTATATCAAAAAATGCTTAAAATCACAAAGAGGGTTTTGAACATAATTTGGCGTAGAACCATGCACTCGTGGAAGAAACATCGTACCTCGTCCCCCTAGTGGATGATGTCATCATCCACATCGTCCAGAATCCTCGTCTCCTCATCTCCTTCCTCTCCTCTTCTCTCTCTCTCTCACTTAATTGCCAGGTGTGCAAATGAGGAATAGTAATTTCTAAAATTACTATATATAACCTTTTTAAGTGAAGGGTATTTTTACCCTTTATTTAAACCTCTTATAATTCAATTAATCCTCGAACTTCCCAAAGCCACCATTGGAAAACCATGTGTCCATTTGACTCCATTCAAAAGCCAATCTTTATGGTGTTTTGAGCTCTATCCAACTATACCTTGCATTTCCTCATATCAAAAAGTCATCTGGGGCCCCCTTTTTTTCCCCAACCACCCTCTTGAGGGGGCATACCCTACCATTTTCCTCCATTCCTCTATCATGGTCATTCCCCTATAAGATTAGGGAATCTCCTTTCATTTCCCTCCATTTGGGTAGCTCACACAACTTCTCCCATGCTAGGGCATCATTTTCTAGTTGCTTCCTCTATAGATTCATCTACATTTTATTTTTCTTCGAAACACTGTTATTCTAACAATATTTCAAAGAGGGGAAAAATGTAGACATCCAAACTTGACCACTCCCATATGGTCAAATCCACCTCTTTTATCTACCTATTTCATTAATATTAATTAAATAACTTATTTAATTAATTTTTCCCCTTTCCCTAAGGTTCCTAAAGTATTTAATTTTATAATTAAATACTTTATCTTTCATCCTTCTTCTCTAAATTAAATAAATAAATCAATTTATTTAATTTAGTCATTTAACCTTTTTGAATTTAAATCAATTTTAAATTCCTCATTTTTCTCTCTCCTTGTCACATCCTCCATAACATTCTTCTAATCTGGATTAGTTTAATTAATCCATGATTAGGATGTGCACACCTTTAATTAGAATTAATGTCACATCCTCCATATTCTCCCACTTGCCTCTAATCCTTCATTAATCTTCTTAATCACTTGTTTGCACAACCTTAATCTAATCACATGTCATCTTTGACATGTCCTTCAAGTCAACCTTTCATAAGTGCTTTCTCTTTTAAGCCTTGACCTCTTCCCCATGTGAATTTAAAATTCACATTTATTCATTCAATGCATTTCTCTTCCTCATGCAACTTGTTGGGAAATTCTAAATTCTCTCACTTGTCACATCAGTCACATGGGACAAAGGCTTCCTTTATAAGGGCCTTGTCTTATCCACAAGGTACTTTTTAGCTACATTTATAAGGACCTTATCTTATCCACAAGGTGCTTCTCATCATGTAAATTTAAAATTCACATTTATTCTCCCAACCATTTTTCCCTTCCAATCATGTGAATTTAAAATTCACATTTATTCCTCCAACAACTTCTCTCTTCCCCATGATGATGTGTGAGGAATTCTAAAATTCCTCACATGTCAATATCCTTTCCACATAGGGACAAGAAGTTCCATTTTGAGAAAATCCTCTCCCCATCCCAAGGTACTTGCAAGTACCTCCACCTCACATGTCCTTTTTGCAACTCATTTGTCCTTGTAACACCTCATCCTCCACATGGCAAGATGTGAGGGCTTGTGAGTCCTCAACTCAGCATAACCCTTCATCTTACCCATGTGGGAAAAATCTTGACCGTCCAATTCTTTAGAGATTCTTCTCTTAAAATGGAAGATTTTATCTCATTCAAACATAACCTACATTCTCATTTTCAAGCTCAAACACTCATACTCTAAAAAAAATATTTGCATTTTGCACTCACAACCTCCATTGTTGAATCTCCAAGCTTCCATTTGCATGCATTTTACTCACTTATCAATATACCCAACTTCACCATTGCATGCTTCATAGAGTCTACATCATTTTGCATGTCATTTTAGATAATTTTACATCAAGGAGCACATATTCATCAACAATCAAAGGGCCAACCAAGAAGAGCACTTGAGAAAGGTATAAATCTAGTTTTATCTTTATTTTTTTCAAGTTATCTTAGGCTAATCACTGAGGTGTTGAAGTGTTGTTTTCTCCTTTGCATCTTTCTAGTTTGCATCTTTTAGGTTAGGTAAATAACACTACTCACAATTACAACTTGGCAATGGATGAAAAAATCATGTTATAGAATGATCATCTATTTATTTTTCACCAATCAATAAGTACACATCTAGGGAGTTATTTACAATGGAATTTCCCACTCTCACATTACTATGCCACATGCATAGTAATGCTCAAGTAAAAAAACAATGGAAGAGGTTGATCTACATGAATATGAACTTCATCTTATGAGATGTACCATGATAATAGGCTTGATGAACACTTATATCTCATATACTTCATACTTATTATGTTGACGCATCATAGAAGCTAGCCAACAACATTAGTATTTTTCTAAAATATTTTGGATGGTAACCTTCATACTACAATTGCATACCTATGTGAAATATTAAAATAATTTCTTGATGAAAATGTTGTATATTAGTTCATATACTATATCTTGAACCTTCATGGAACAAGGTCCTTTTGGAAAAGTATTGAGTAGAGCTATTTGACATGAAGATTTAAATTGGTTTCTATACAGAAGGGGGATCCACTGCTCACAAGTCTCTTTCTTTCTAAGAGAATTTGAGGGAACAAACTACCCTAAACTACCTCATATTTCACTAAATAGGACTAGAAGGCAGAATGAAGAAATTGCAAAGAATAGCGTGAAGGAAAAATATTAGATAAACTGATCAGATAGATAGCTTTAGAAATTGAAAGAGCAAGATACCAAGATCTCTATTATAGAAGGAGAAACTCTCAGCCAAAAAGATGACAACATAAGATTAGGATTCCAATGCAACATGCTAGAGTCTGAGAGGCATACTAGTGTCCTATACAGACAAAACACTAAACCGTCAAACTTAAATACTATCAACCCACTAACTAACTCAAATATGAGATCCATTTATTCAAATAAATTAACAAAAAATAGGAAATACAAGAAATAAACAAAGGAATGGAGAACCAAATTACAATAGGTCATGCACTTGAGATCTTCCTCCAAGCTTTGGTTAGACAACCTGCACACAAGATGAATAAGAAAAAAATGTTGGGGCTATTTCGAGGCTTTTCACAGTCAAAACCCTGTTTTGGTGTTCCCACCTCCACGAAAAACTAGATAAAGAAAAGTGGACAAAATAAACAAATAAAAAGTGATAAAAGAAAATATCACTCAAGGAGGAGAATTTGTATCATAAGATAGAAAATTATTAAGTTATCTATTTTCAAATAGACAAGAAGCAAGAGAGTGTTACCAATAATCTGTGATACCCTCTTGACTTGATAGACACACCGTTGAATGCTTGCAAGAGAGATTTGGTTGTTGGAGAGACCTTAGTCTAGTAGAGCTTTGCTATAAAAGCAAGATTGAGAAGAGAATGGAGTGAAAGCAAGAGAGAGAGAAGTTAGAATGAGAGAGCCCCAAAATGAGAGAAAAAGAGAGAGTTTTGTGTTGTTGCATAGGCAAGAGGAGTCGTTACTCTCAAAACCTGACCTTAGATACACGTGTCATCAATTAAAGAATCTAAGATTCCTCATTTCAAACTCAAAAAATGCAGGGATGCTAGAACATCTCATATGCATCCAACTCGTTATTTTTCAAGAAATGAGGTAGCAAACTATTGTCACTTTATCATTGGTCCTCATAGAGTTGAAATCAAAAAAATTTGACCCATAAAAGTCTTGTCATAAATGCGAATAGGTGCAATAAATGGGTATGTGCTCATGATGGGCCAAAAAGTGGCAATATTATGGGTATTTGTAGGGTGGCTAATGACTTTTTACCCAAAAATTGATGAAACGAAAAGGGTTTTTAGAGGAGATTCTTAGATTTCCACCAATATAAATTATGCTTTAATTTGAATGTAATAAATAATTATTATTTATTTTCTATTAGAATTACGACTAAAGTCCCCGATCGATATGTTGATTGAAAAACATTTATAACTTTTGAGCGGTATAACATTTTGAATCCAAAACATGCCACATTCTATGCTTCACATACTATAGGATTAAAAAATAAAAAATAAATTTCATGAAGTTTTGACCAAGTTAAGGTGGTCGACATACGAGTTTTTATATTTTTTAAAATTTGTAATAAAAATTCATAATTAATTATTTACTTGGAAACAAATTACAAAAAATATGCATCACATCCGGACATGAGTCCTCTACTTATATATAAAATCTTATAACAAAATATTATCATTTTATTATGGTTAGGGTGGTCGACATACACCTACTTGTTATTTTTCCCAAATTTAAGTACTCATCAATTCAAATTTTCACCAAATAGATTTATTTATTTTAAATAAACCTAGTAGTTTAGAAAAATACATTCAATTTTCTTCAAATTCTATTCTTACATATTTTTAAATAATATAGATAACTTATTCAAATTTTTATGTCAAGTTGCCTAACACGATTTTTGAATTTTTTGCCACTTAAGGGCTTTTTTCCATGATGATCTGCACATACCCAAATATGGGGTCAAATGTGCAAATGTGAAATTGGCCCCATGGTGCAATTTTACGACATTATATTTCCCCCCCACTTTAGTAGGCTCAATTTTGGGAAAAATTGACCACACTAAAGTAGAGAAGAGAACACACAAAGTAAAAACAAAAATTTTATGAGTTTGCATGCCAAAAGGATATTGTAGAGGCCATAGAGATTGATAAGGAAGGCACTGATGATGATCCTAACAATTGAACTTAGTGAAATATTATAGCATATGATGTGAAAGCTCGTGCAAAATTTTGTTCTACAAAACTCAAATTTTAGGTCTGTACGAAAATTGAAAGAAGCTACCAAGGCAAGAAGAATGTTCAAGAAAAATTTAGTGGTTTAGAAGAAAGATATGATGAATGGGTGAGTATATTCCCCCTCCTAGTTTTACCCCCAACTTGGTGGGGTAAAATTGAGAAAAATAGTGGGACCATTATCACTAAGAAATTTTTCCCCTGAGAGCCTATATATACCCAAATGGGCCCTGAGGATCATTTTCACAATTCACTACAAAAGTTTTTCTATATTTTGTGAGAGAAAAGCCAATAAAATTCCACATGAATGAGATCAGACATAGCTCAAGATCGACAAGCTATGATAGGAAGTTTCTGAGGGCCATGAGGTTGCTTAGGTGAGTTTGAAAATCTCAATTTTTATGCATTTTAAGGAATTTTTTAATAAGTTTTTTATATTTAGAGGAGCACAAGTGTCCCTCTAGCATGTCAGTGTCCTACCTACGTGCTAGAGGCCTTAGGCTACATTGGAGTCTACCTAGTGCACTGGCATCCAACCAACCATTAATGTCATACCTTAGATGTGGATGAAATGTGTAGACATCTATGTGACACGCCTACATCTCTGAGGCATACTTAATCTTTTTTATGCAAAACATGGTTCTAACTTAAAATTTGTTTCCCATCTTTGCAAGATCATCCAGAGATCGAGGAGAAGCTTGACAAACAGGTGTTACAAATGATACACGATTAAGCACAACACATGGTAGAGGAGTAGCAACATCTATGATGATTCAACCTCTAGTATGTATATATCATGCTAGAGATGTTATTTGATGATCACATGCTCATGGCCTTGATGGAGTGGTGGGATTCCTTTAGCTACCAATGAGTGAGATGAAGATCACCCTAGAGGATGTATATTGCATCACTGGCCTCACCATCCATGGACAATAGGTGACCCTAGATGATACATGATTTAATCACGAGTGTCCAGAGAGTGTTTGATACTGTATAGCATGCCCAAATGGTAGTGATGAGACTGAGCACATCTACATCCTCTTGTTCAAGTAGGGCAGCATGGTGGTCCCCTTGTGTGGTAAGTGATAGTCGTCACATTGGCCATGCACATCACCATGGATGGGTGGGTCTCTCACCTTCATGTGGGGCTCATCCATACTATTAGGGTGATGGATGATCACTAGACAGTCTTCATATGGGTTTGTAACATGCTCACATACCTGTACCATGAGTTGGGTAGGTTCATACACTATAATTATGCAAGCCTCACCACATGCACCCTACTATAGGTGTTGGCATTCACTCACATCACATGCACATGAATAGATAGGTATCCCCAAGTGAGGGACTACACAATTCCCATGGCTCACTAGTACAAGCTTATGTAGTAGTGGAAGCATGAAGATTTGCAATTTTGGCACTTATAGTTTGATACTTTGTGGATCAGCCAAATCTGATGGTGACCATATAAATGGTTTAGATGGGTAGATAACCACAGGTACCTAAGGAACCTACAATGCATCCATTTTTTATTAGGTTGCATGAATTATATTATTATTCCCTCCTATTGGTGGAGGGTCATGAGGTAGTTTGGTATTATTCAGACTATCCCTCCCATTGTCTCGTCCTATACATGATATGTGAGGAGTGCTACATGGTCAAGAAATCATCGACATATGACCATTACCAACATCATCCCCTAAGATGATGAGGCAGATGATTAGGACCAATCTCAAGTGCATCTCGTAGATGACGTAAGCATCATTCACAACTTTCAAACATGGTGGATGGTGCACTAACCTACATCAGTTTTTCTAGTGGATTCCACTAGAGGTTTCTAGTGTACAAGATGATTTGATGTCAGTGCGGTGAGGAGGAGACAAGGGAAGAGAGCAATATCAAAGTGAGGATCTAGGCATAATGGAGGTTAGGTTGAGGTAGCGATGAAGGATGTCTTTTGCTTTGACTGCCATCCTAGTCTCAGTAGCAGTGCCAATAGCATTTGTTGATACAATAACAACCCTAGAAGCACTAGTAGTAGCATTTTTCATGGGGGGCATAGGACCGAGCATCGCTCCTCCCCCTGACCCACACTAGTAGATGGGGGACTTAGGTATGAGAGTTGTATATACAATTCTATTTCAGTAATTTAGTTTCATCTCATGTATATATAATGTATGCCCTAGTTTATATACATATGTATGATGTGGTATTGATGAATCCACTCCTTCCATGGTTGTAGTGGACACATAGGGATGGATTGACCTCATCACATAGTCCATATGGGAGGTGGTCCCCATCATGTAGATCCAAGGGACCGTCCTAGAGGCATATCAACTAGTTTTAGTGAGGTGAAATTCCCTCCTTTTCGATCTAGTTGTGCATCTAAGGATGACCTACAAGGAGTCATAGGTTGAGGTTGTATAGAGGACCACTAATGTTACTACCATCATGGGATAGAGGGATCAACTATCAATGGACCTATAGATCATGCTCTCTAAGAGACATGAGGTGAGGAAGAAAGCTAAGAGTGTCGAGGAGGCACGTGATGATATTTAGAGCCAACTCAATGACCTCAAAGGGCAAGCAACAATTGTGATGCCAACGGGTGATCCACAACTACAAGAGGCCTTGAGGAGAGCTAAGCCATAGATTTCCTCCCTATAGGGAGAGGTTAGAGGGTTATAGGCAATGGTATCAATCTCCTAATCACACATATCTTGGTCTATCTCTACCATCTAGCCTCGGGCATGTACACCACCACTAGGACCAGAGGGCTTAGGAAGGAATGCACTGGGGGCTAGATGCCCATTTTGATGTATATCAATTTTGTAGTGATGATACATATGATTTGAGTAGCATTATTTATTATAGGAATTTGATACACATATACAGTTGCCACTATATTTGTATGAAAGTGGTGTGATACATGTACATGAGATTTTGATTCTAGAATTATGGTGTTTATTATTTTATATGTATGTTTTTTACTTTCATTTATAATTAGGTGATGGATGTTTTACTTATGGATGTTTGTTTAGATTAGATGCTATCATGATCTAATAAACATACATGGTTGTATTTTAATTAAATACATTGATGATATAAATTCCTAACCAAAAGATGTAATGTAATGCATGGATACACAACATAGTAAAACACATGTATGTATTCCTCTCTCTCTCACACACACAATCACATCATAACACAAATATAATAATATGTTGATGAAGGGATCCCAATAAATGATAAGTTACAATCTACAAAGGATGAGCATTACACACATGACATAGAGACACTACACATAGTATCGACAAAGGTGCATCACATTAACAAGTTATTTTAGAGGCTTCCCATCCATAGATGAAAATCCATAAGCACCAAGACCATACACAAAGATGACAATATAAGGAACTAACCAATTAGGACTAATTTTCCCCTTTGATCATGTGCCACGTTTACATTTCTTTGATTCTCATAAAGAACTAGGTCACCTACCTTAAAAGTTCTAGGAAGAACACCTTGATGATACTATCTAGATATAGATCATTGATAAGCTTTAAGATGGTCGAGGGCCTACAATCAATGCTCATTGAGCAGCTCAAGCTAATGCAAATGATTAGAGTGAAAAGTTTCATCATGAATTAACCCTTTAAGGGAAACTCGCAAAGAGAAAATTTCCAACTCCAAAGGCATGATAGCTTTAGCGCCATTCACAAAAGGCATCATTCCCATCACCATACAAATGCTTGTGTAGTAGGCCCATAAAGCATATGTTAACTGAGTATGCCAAACTTTACCATGTTTATTTACCATTTTCTAAAGAATGAGCTCAAGGGTTTTATTGGATGCTTCAACATGGCCATTGGACTAAGAATAGTAAGGTGTAGAGAATCTATGTTGAATATGAAACTTCTCTAGGAATTGATTCACCTCTTTTGTTCTTAAATGGTGTACCATTATCGAAAACAGAGGTAAAAGGAAATATGAAGAAAGCAATGATATTGTTTAGAAGAAAGCTATAGATGGATTCAATGTTCATGGATCGAAGTGGAATATGTTGTGTGTTCTCAAAACACACCCCAAGACTATAAGACTTTGGGACCCAAGTGAAAAAATAGTAACTCTTATGGCATGAGCTAGCAAGTTGAAAGGATCACCAGAAGTGAAAAAGTTAAGAGAATTTTTTTATTGAAGAGTACTAGGTAATGTAAGTGTTTTTGTGTACTAGATACCGAGAATTGGAAATGTTTGAAATGAAAAAGGTTGTGCAAATATTAAGTGGAGTGTTCCAGTCCAAAATTTGGATTCTGGTAAAAAGGACATTCTAGCAAAACTGAAGTCCAGGGAAAGTTCATGGGTAAAGCTGAATACCGGGTATTGGGTATCAGGAAGCAATTTGAACTATTTTTTTTGAAATCTTAAGGATATATAATGATTCTAATAGTTCAATAATTTGGTATATGTAAGGAATAATTATGCAAGGATTTATGATATTCTTGAAAGCATGTTATTATGAGATTTATATATTGACATTTGAATAATGGTTTTATTTACATGAGATGTTCATAAATGTTTTATTTTTTAAAAGTGATTTAATGTATGGAATTTGTGATTGCATGAGAAGTAGATTGTGATGCAAAATTAGGGTATGGATGGTCAGGAAAATTGTATTTGCAAACAAATATGATGATGTTTCCAAGTTCAATGATGCACTTTAAAAGCTCATGCTGGAATAGAGTTTGTTGCAAAGATGTGTCAGATACTAGAATCCCGAGACATTGGAGTTCAAGCATTAGACAAAGAAGTGTACCTATTCCGAGGGTGGCTCATTCCTGGAATATTCAAATTGAGAAACAACCTGAAGTGTAGGGGAAAAACTTCCACTTGATCACTTTGATTTTGTGTGATGTTCCTACATTTTTTTTGAGCGGTTTTGTTTGGTTCCAAGAAGGAACCTTGATGATTAAACATTAAAGCCCGAAGAGATTCAATGTGCAATTGGATTTGACTTTCATTGACTTTGATTGCAATTATCCTATAGGTCACTATATTCCATGTGCCTTGATGCAATTAGTTCCTTGGATTTCCTCTCATGTATTTATCTTATCCTTTTTGTGTCGTGTGTTCTATAAAATGCTAGAGGATCTTTCTTTTTTAGTGAAGTTCAGAATTTGTGGATGTCGGAAGAGATAAAAATTCTTTTAGTTTTGTTCTTTTTTCCTCTTTTTTGAATCATTCCGTCATAAAAATTTGTATGCACATAGAAATTGATTAATATCATATCCAATTAGATAGCTACCTATCTCATGAATCTGTTGTTATTGGTTTTGTTAGTTCAGCCAAACAAGACTGTATGCTGCATTGTTTAGGGGTGCATACAAAATCTACTCTTTAAAAGCTCTCATAGTTTTATATGTAGTTGTGAAGCAATCTGGTGAAGTATAGAGGGGTTTGCTTTGTTTTAGTTAATTCTTTGGGGTATGCATGGAGAATAATCGGGATAACATTTTAATTTTTAGAATTTTTATGCTTTATTTTAGAATAAATGTTTAAATTCCTTGAAAATGTTCCAAGATAAATAAGTGAATGGATAGAAATTTGTTGAAAATATTTCATTTCCTATAAAATTGTTGAATGCTTAATGCTAAATCTACTTAAGTGATAGCAAATAAATGGTTGATTTTCATGGAATATTATTTCAAATCTTCAAATTTCATGATATTTGTTATTAAGTTCCAATTTAAAACTAAGTATCTAATAGATTTGATTCTAAACAACCGCATTCCTTTTGAGATTAACAACAATATCACATTATACCTGAAAGTGAACCTAGTACAATCAAGACCTAATTATTGGAGACTTGGGATTGAATTGAAGCCAATCTTTTCCCTGTTAAAGCATAATCCCCTTTTAGGTCGCCTTCGTTCCATATCTTTCAAGAAAGATAGGCTCTTTGCGGTTTACCTATGAAGAATTTATTCACCCTATTGCTGTGAGTAAAATCATCGTCAACAGGAATTGGCACTAGAAGGAGGGCCATCTTTGAATTTTTTTCCTTATCTTTGAATTGGAGGGCATATATTTGAATTTTATATTAGTTCTAAGTTTGGAAGGAAGCTTGTAAATTGAAATTGAGTGCAAGCTGGTTTTTTTGTATGGAAGTTGGTAAACTTTTGAAAAATTTTAACTAGAGATTATATCCTTTGAGTTTATTCACCTTTGGTAGAGTCACTGAATGTAGAATTCATGATACACTTGATCACAGTGAACTTGAGTGTGAATTTTTTTAACTAGGGTAAGCTTGGCCATGTGTAAAGTGATTCCATTAATAGAAGAAGTTCTAACTGTCAGACAAAAAGAACTATTAGCGAGAAAAAAAATTTAACCCTAGTGGAATTGGGAACATTAGAAAATTAATTGATACATCAAGTTAGTTTGAAAATTGCAATTATTATAAAGAAAATCCTAACATTTCGCAGTTAAATAGGCAAGAATGTTGAGATTTAGAGACATCATATCAAAAATGAGGAAATAATATTGATGAGTCATCATTCTCCTTATACGTGGAAAACACAAATGAGGAAAATGAGCGGGAAAATCGAGTGGGAGATGTGTGTAATTTGCTCCAAGTTGAAAATTCACAAGTTAAAAAAAGGAAATTTCCCTGATTTAATGCAAGATATAGAGTATCAAACTTTTACTTTTTCTCTTTAATAACAATATAAATTCTGATACATCTTTGTCTAACAAGGTGCAAAGTGAAGGCAGGACCAAATGAAGATTTCATGAGGAGAAAGTTGAGAAATAGACACAGTCATTCATGGAAATGAACCAGAGATGGAAGAAGGTAGAGTATGGATGCATCAAACAAAGTGTGTGCAATTGACCATTAATAAGGTCATTTTCATACATATGAGCCAAGTCATTAGTAAGCACACCTTTGAATTTATGATTATTAAATGTAGAAAATTTAGAATAATTCATTGTTATAGTAGAGTGATTGAAATTTTTCTGAATAAATTTAAGGATAAGCCTGGTGTAATTCATACCAAAACAATAATGGAAATAGTCATAGAAACTTTAAAAAAATGTTTTTTTAAGGTTAATTGCTTGTTAGATTAGAAATTTAGTTAGTTAGGGTTAGTTGGATTTTTGTAGGGTTTGTTGTGTTTCATTTTCTTTTCTTTATTTATTTTTCTTTCATCTAGCCTCTGCATTAGCAAATTTTGCTTAAATTATCTTACACATGAGAGTTAATTCAAAAATTTGTAAAAATTAACTGTGAAATGCAAAAAAAAAAGATAAAACCATACACAATAAAACACGCTTTAAGATGTACTAAAATTTATATATGTGTGTGTGTGTGTGTATCACGTATATACATGAGATATTGAAATTATTGCTTCAAAAGGATCAAAAAGCCAAAAAGAGTGAGCAAAGCTACAGGTAGTAATAGCTATTCGGTCAATATGGGACACCTCATCTATCAAGGGAAAATACCCTATGTAGGTGAGTTCCTGATGAACTTGAAAGTTACGAATATGGAGGTCAATGAGGAAAGGCCATAGTGGAACCACTTCCCCATGTTCTAGGAACTAAGGAATATCATCCATGCAAGGGATTCCGATGGTCGGGTGAGAAACAGATAAAATAGTATCTAGATTCTCCAAATATTCAGGCCTTACTATCAAATTGGTAGCCAAGCAAACATCTTCAACACATAACCCAATATCCAGAAGTGATGCTACAAAATGAGAAGCCATGTTAGAGTAAAAGCGAAAGGAGCAGATGGATTCAACATACTTTTCCCCAAGAACTAAGCACAGATTTGGTAAAGTGAAACTAGAATTTCGAATGAAGAAAACCTTTTCAAGCCTTTGCGGTGTGGTACTTCCAAGGAAAACATTCTGGCGATGGGAACAACTTAAGAAAATTGGAGTATCCATGGCCTAGAAGCAAGAGAATAAAAAAATTAAAAACTGATAACAAGAGAAGAAAGCTAAGAAAAGTGTGGAGAATTCAAGAAGAAAGGAATAATTTATAGAAATACATGAGGAAGTTGCGATACATAGTTGCCTCAAGTGAAGTCTTGGAAATCGTAAGCAAGGTGGCAATCAGACAATTATCTTTAGAGTGGAATGTTAAATCAAATTAATTCTTTGCACATAGTTGGTGATAAATTGCTTCAAATTTGAGCAGTACAAAGATTGTGAATCAAGTTGAAGATTTTGAAGGGTGGTCATTTCATATTATTTTTCTGAGCCATATTAATTATGGAGGTGCTTGTGTGTGGAGTAGAAATGAAAATGAAGCCAGTAAGGCAACACATGTCATCACCCAGGTAAGTTGAAAGGAATAATACTTGCAAAATAAGGTGTCTGAATTTAATGTAGAATAATGTGATCATGCTTCAATGTAAACATGACATTTCTGATCCATTAATGAGGTGCAATGCCGTCAAATTGGGAGTGGTAGCGAGGCTATGTGCAGGATCATCATGGAAAAAATAGGCCCTTAAGTGGCAAAAAAATCAGAAAAATTAGAGTTCGCAACTTGCGTAAAAATTTGAAAAGTTATCTATATTTTAAAAAATATGTAAGAATAGAATCTATAGTAAATTGAATGTAGTTTCTAAACTACTAGGTTTTTTAAAAAAATAAAATCTATTTATTGAAAATTTGATACTTCAATGCAAGAGTACTTAAATTTTAGGGAAAAAAATAAATAGAAGTGTGTCGTCTAATCACCCTAATCATAATAAAATGATAATATTATTTTATAATATTTTAGACATAAGTAGAGGACTCATGTCTAGATGTGATGCATATTTTTTGTAATTTTTTTCAAGTAAATAATTAATTATGATTTTTTTATTACAACTTTTAAAAAATGAAAAACATGTCTAACCACCTTAACTTGATCAAAACTTCATGAAATTCAATTTTTATTTTTAATCCTATAGTATGCAAAGCACATAATGTGATGCATGTTTTGGATTCCAAAAATGTGATACTGTTTGAAAGCTATAGATGTTTTTCAATCAGCCTATCAATTAGGACTTTAGTATTAATTCAAATAGAAAATGAATAATAATTATTTATTAAATTCAAAGTAAAGCATAATTCATATTGGTGGAAATTTGAGAATATCATTTAAAACCCCTTTTAATTTCATCAATTTTGGGTAAAAGTCACCACACATACCCTACAAATACTCATCCTATTGCCACATTTTGGCCCATCATGATCCTACACATACCCCCAAGTATTTAGTAGTTGCCATTGAATTTAATTGGAAAGGGTGGTAACTAATGTTTTTAAATTTAGATTTAAATAAATGGTGATTAAATTGTTCGTTGCTAAATTTTAATTTATGCATATTTTTTAACACATTCTAAGTCACAGTTAGCTAGGATTTGGCATAAAATAGTAAAATTTAGCTGGGAATATGCACCAACAAGGAGTTATTAAATATTTTTTGGGAAATGGTGAATTGATGAACGGATTTTCATTGAATGAAAATTCAAAAGGTAACCTTCAATACCTCTATAATTCCCAACCTAATAGCAGGCTTCATTACTTGCAAGTTGAAAAATGAGCTATCATTGAAATATCAAAAGAAAAAATGAGCTATTATTGCAATATCTATATAAAAAAATTCAACTCTTTAGGCTATCCAAATAACTCTACCAAGGCTATAGACAATTGGCTGGTAGTAGAGCTATGTTTGGGGGGAATTACGGAGATAACCTTTTCAAGGCTATGGACGCTAAACTGGGAGCAATGCTCTATCCCTGGTTGGTTTTGGAGGATTACCATATTATGTAGTTCAATGTCAATGAACTGGTTCTTTTCACTAAATTCCAAAAACTAGAATTAATCAGAGCACACACGGATGTTTCCAGTGGAGTTTTACTTTTTATGCTAGAATCTAGGTAAAGGTGAAGGTTATTATTTTAAAATATGTATAAATTATAATTTACAACTGGTGATTTAATTTCAAGTTTGGTTTAAATTTGGTTTTATTGGTTGCAAGTTGTTATGTGTTCAAACAACACGCCCCAAGACTATAAGACTTGGGGACCCAAGTGAAAAAATAGTAAATCTTATGGCATGAGCTAGCAAGTTGAGAGGATCACCGGAAGCAAAAAAGTTAAGAGAAATTTTTGATTAAAAAGTAGTTCATAATGTAAGTGTTTTCGGGCACCGGATACTAGAAAATGAAAACGTTTGAAAGGAAAAAGGTGGTACAAATATTAAGTGGAGTGTTTCGGTCCAATATTTGGAGTCCGGTAAAACTAAAGTCTGGGGAAAGTTCATGGGTAAAGCTGAATATCGAGTACCAGGAAGCAATTTGAACTAAATTTTTTGAAATCTTAAGGATATATAATGATTCCAATAGTCCAGTAATCTGGTATATGTAGGAATAATTATGCAAGGATTTATGGTATGCTTGAAAGTGTGTTATTATGAGATTTATATACTGGCATTTGAATAATGGTTTTATTTACATGAAATGTTCATAAATGTTTTATTTTTTTTAAAGGGATTTAATGTATGGAATTTGTGATTGTAGGAGATGCAAATTGTGATGCAAAATTTGGGTATGGACGGTCAGGAAAATTGTATTTGCAAAAAAATATGATGATGTTGCAAGACTCAATGATGCACTTTAAAAGCTCATACTGGAATAGAGTTCATGATGTGCTAGATACCAGGATCTTAGGACGCTAGAGTTCAAACATGAGGCAAAGAAGTGTACCTATTCTAGGGGTGGATCATTCCTGGAATGTTCAAATTGAGGAAGAACCTGAAAGTGTAGGGGTGTAACTTCCCTCTAATCACTCTAATTTTTTGGGAAGTTCCTACATTTTGTTTGGGCGGATTTGGTTGGTTCCAAGGAACCCTGATGATTAAAGATTAAAACCCGAAGAACTTCAATGTGCAATTGGTGTTGAATTTAATTGAATTTGATTGCAATTCTCCTATAGGTCATTATATTCCATGTTCCTTGATGTGATTGGTCCCTTGGATTTCCTCTCATGTATTTATATTATCCTTTCTATTCCTTGTGTTCTATAAAAGGCCAAAGGATCTTTCTTTTTTAGTGAAGTTCAAAGAAGAGATAAAAATTCTTTAAGTTTTGTTCTTTTTTCCTATTTTCTGAATCATTCTAGCGTACAACTTTGTATGTACGTAGACATTGATTAATATTGAATCCAATTAGATAGCTACCTATCTCACAAATCTTTTGTAGCTAGTTTTGTTAGTTCAACTAAACAAGACTATATTCTGCACCGTTTAAGGGTGCATATAGAACCTACTCGGTGTCCAAATTAAAACCCCTCTCTTTAAAAGCTCACACCTTTTTATATGTATCTGTGAAGCAATCTGGTGAAGTATAAAGTGGTTTTCTCTATTTTAGTTAATTCTTTGGGGCATGCATGGAGAATAACCAGGAGAAAATTTTAATTTTTAGTATTTTTATGCTTTATTTTAGAAAAGATGTTTAAATTCCTTGAAAATGTTCCAAAAAAAAAAGTGATTGGATGGAAATTTGTTGAAAATATTTCATTTCCTATAAAATTGTTGAATGCTTAATGCTAAATCTACTTAAGTGATAGCAAAGAAATGGTTTATGTTCGTGAAATATTATTTCAAATCTTCAAATTTCATGATATTTTTTCTTAAGTTCCAATTTAAAACTCAGTATCTAATACATATGATTCTAAACAACCGCATTCCCTTTGAGATTAACAACAATAGCACATTATACCCGAGAGTGAACCTAATACAATCAAGACCTGATTATCAGAGACTTGGGATTGAACTAAAGAAATTATTTTTCCTATTAAAGGAGAATCCCCTTTTAGGTTGTAGGTTCATTCCATATCTTTCAAGAAGGATAGGCTCTTTGCGGCTTACCTATGAAGAATTTATTCACCCTGTTTTTGTGAGTAAAATCATCATTAATAGAATAGATTCAACCCATTTCATGAAGTAATCCATAGCGATGATGATAAAGAGATGGCCTTTAGAAGGAGGTGAAAAATGAAGAAAAAAAGGGAGCTAATCATAGGGATTTATTGTAGTGATTTTATGAATGGCCAAGGAGAGGTCTGATTCTAAATCTCTTGAGAAAGTGTGTGAATAAGATGACTATGTTGTTGACATTGCAGACACTTCTTGATAAAAGAGAAGGAATCTTGTTCCATCATTTGCCAAAATTATCCCATGTGGATCAATTTTGTACTAGGGATTTACCACTAAAATGTCCACCCCCAAAACCCAAATGGGATTCCTTAAGGGAAAGGGGTATTTTCTCTTTAGTGAGGTAATGAAGGAGAAGACCATTGTAGTATTTTTGATAAAGGACATTTGATAGTACAACATAGTGGATTGAAAGTTTTCATATTTGAGTGTGATTGTTATTTTTCATACTTTTAGGAAAATTTATGGAATCTTCAATAGTTGTAAATGTTAGAGTACCATTCCTTTGAGTCTACGTTAGTACACATGAGAGCATTAGATTTAGGTTGATTGGAAACAATGGGAGAGTAAATACTGTGAACCAAACAGTGGTATTCTTCTATGTCCTTATCTAAGGGTACTAGGGAGGCAGTCTCACCATGGCATCCGCATGTCAGTTTTCTCTCTTGGAACACTGTCTATTGTGAAAGAAGAGAATTGACCAAGTAAGGAAAAAGGAAAATCTTGATACTGAGACAATTTACTTTTCTTAACTTGATATTTCCCCATAATTTGATTCATAATAAGTTTAAAGTCACCATGTATGCAGAGATGTTTTATGTTTAAGGTAATCGTGACACACAAGCCAACAATAAGGGATTCGTACTCAAGGATATTATTAGTGTAGTTAATTTCTAATCGAAAAGAGAGGGGGAATAGCATACCCTTGGGTGCAATTAAAACTGCACCCACCTCATAGCTATTCTAACATCTCTATTCATCAAAATACATCTCCCATACAAGAATGTGACTAATTGCAAAGATATCTTCATTGAGAAATAGGTCTAGACCATGAAAGGAGCGAGGTGAGGGAGCGTCTGCTAATTGATCAACAACCACTTGACACTTTATCAATTTTTGAGTCACAAAATTTATGTCAAACTCAGAGAGAAACATCACCCACTTCACCAAACTTCTAGCAAGATCTGTTCTAGTGAATAATTTCTTTAGAAGATCACTTTTTAAAATGACATAAGTTTCAACATGAAGAAGGTAATTCCCTAGCTTCTGTGTTGCAAAGACGAGAGTGAGACATTATTTCTCTATAGTGGAATAATTATTCTCATAATAAACAAGGACAAAAATAATGTAATAGACCACCCTCTCTCTACCATCATCATTGTACTGAGTGAGCAAAGCCTCTAAATAATTATGTGATGCCATGATATAAAGTAGAAAGGGTCTATCTTGGATAGCTAGCATTAGGACAAGGGGATTGGCTAGATAACTCTTGATTGACTCAAAATACTTTTGGAACTCATCATCCCATATGAAGAAATTATATTTCTTCAACAATCATGTGAAATGAAGGGTATGGTTAGCTAACTGAGATATGAATCTACAAATTTCTTGAATCTTCCCTTGCAAATTTTGCAATTGAGAGATGTTTCTAGGTGGAGGCATGTTAACAATTGTACTGATCTTATTTGTGTCAACCTTGATTCCACAATGAGAAACTATA
This sequence comes from Sequoia sempervirens, assembly GCA_007258455.2. NCBI lineage: Eukaryota > Viridiplantae > Streptophyta > Pinopsida > Cupressales > Cupressaceae > Sequoia > Sequoia sempervirens. Next base: position 164,766,679 of record VDFB02193867.1, on the reverse strand, counting down.
AATCATAAAAGTTTTCTCTCATTTATGCTGAAGAAACACTTAAGAGGATTTAGCCTCATCTTATAGAGTTAGAGCCTTTCAAAGATAAGATAGAGGTTCCCTACATGATCTTGGCAAGTTATAAATTTTTCCAAGATGTCATCATCGTAGTCTTCCAAGATTTTGTGAATGAAATTATGAAAGATTAGGATCATCACATGTTGGTAAGTCATGCCTGTATTCTTTAACCCAAATGACGTGACCACATAGAAAAAGGTACCCCAAGGGGTAGAAGATTGTCTTATATTGATCTTTTGGGTTAATATGAATCTAGTTATAGCCTAAGAAGCCATCCATGAAGGAGAATAAGGCATGGCTTGAAGTTGAGTCTACAATCATATCGATATTAGGAAATAAAAAATCATCCTTAAGAGAAGCCCTATTAAGATCATGGGATTCAATGCACACATCAATATGTCCAAGTTTGCTAACAACAACAATATTCAAGATCCAAGGAAAATATTTGATAGCATGTATAAAATATAGCTTTAGTAACTTCTCTATCTCCGTCTTAACCAACAATGCAAACTTGGGATTCATCTTTCGGATCTTTTATTTCACAGGATTTGCATCGAGACATAGGATGATATTGTGGACCACTATGGACTCATCAATACTAGGCATATCTAGCGAAGGTATCTAGATATAACAATGTAATAGATCAGAGTGTTCCTTAACTTCTTTTGGAGAAAGGTACTTCCCAATCTTAATCACCTTTTCAAAATATTTAGGATCCATGAAAAATTGAGTAGTATCCCCCTTGAGGAGAGGAATATGATCTTCATGGTGAGGTATAGGAACATCATCATCTATGTTAGATACAAATCCTCCTCATCCATATTCAAGAAAAACTCTCCAAAGTACTCTTGTTTGTGCAAGTGGTACGAGAATCATCGCTTATGGTGAAAGGGAGGCAAGTGGGAGCAGGCACCTAAGAATTCTTTAGTCCTTTCTTTGAAGGGAGACATCTAGAGGTTCAACTTCATAAGATCCTACTTTATCCTTGATCAATTTAGGATAGACTAAATTGAGATGTTCAACTGAAATCATATTAACACTCCACCATGGTTTTTCATAGCTTGTTTAGGAGTGCACCCTAGTACAAAGTGATGCTTACAAGGCCTAGCTTGGATAGGAACCTGAATTCCTTGTTTGGTATGCCAAAGACCTTTATGCCTGTAGCCATATTTAGAACTGAGCTTATATCTAGGGCCATAACATGATATTTGATGAATCTATATGAATATAAGCCATCAACATATTAACATCTGGTGGCCAAGAAAGTGGTAAAGAATTAGGAACCAAAATAGTTGGATATGTATGTACAAAATATTGTTGATTCAAATCTATTGATTTCTTCTAGTGTTATGTGTGTGCCATGGCATTGTAAGAAGAAGAATGTAGCTTTTAAAAACCTTGTATACAAATCTATTGGGTCATTATGATATGGGACCCCATGGGTGGAATGAATTATCTTAGATAAAGGGCTAGCTAGAGTCAAGTAAACAATGGGTCTTTTAGGCTTTTTAGGAGCCACTGTGACTATAATAATGTTCACTGATTTTTGAACTTGCAAAGAGGAAATAAATTTTTAGGATAAAGAAGTTTTCTTAGGATATCTATGGATAGGAGAAGATGCTTCTAAGAAATCATCTAGAGCATCATCTAGCATATTGAAATCTTCCTTAAATTTTTTTTTATCATAAATATTAAAACATTACAAAAAAATATTCGACATGTTCACATTAGTGTAGCATTGAAAAAAGTAACCATTTTTCATGCTTAGTTTGGGAATTAATAATTAATGCTAAAATGCACTTAAATTGTACCTTATTTAGGTTTTTGTAAAGTGTTCTCTTACATTTTCACACTAATCTATGGTTTCATTTATTAATCGAGCTTAATTGGCCCTTTATTTCAAATCTAAGCCTTATTAATTCCATCTTTCAAGGATCAATCCCAACACCCATTAAGGATATTGCATGACATTTAACTTGGAAAAGTTGGAGTCCTAGAGATTTGTGCTAGGACCCATTCACCACTATTGGTGAATGGGTCTTCCTAACAAAGGACACCCCTTTCTTGGCATATTTGAAATGGGTGTTTGATGTTATTTCATCCCCTCGAAGCTTGGTCCTAGGAAATTGTAATAGGACCTATTCACACAAGGTTGCTAATTGGCCCTCCTCACTTACGACCCCCCCTTTTTGAATTTATTTCTAGCAAGATTTTAATGATTTTCAATCCTAGATTTGATGTCAGCTTGGATTATTTAAATTTCATGATTAATTATTAGATTTAGTATAAATATAAGGTTAATTCACATTCTTTCACCTAAGAAATTTTATGTGACTTCATGTGATCAAGAGCAAGAGCATTATAGAGAATTTCAAATGAATTGAAGGGAATATTAGTGAAGTTTTATCGCAGCAATTCAAGAATATCATATCATGATATTGAAGGCAAAGTGTATCAAACATGTGCTTGAGCTAGTATGTTGATGTAGTATTGAAGATCCATTTGCAAGCATTGTTTTACATCCAATTCAAGATCTAGATCTACATTCATGTTACTTTGTAGATTTACATTCCAAGACATTTTCCAAGATATAAAAATTTCATGTTTCATGTTTCATGCTTCTATTTCATTATTTCATCATAAGGTTTAATTACCTAAAAGGGGTTTGACCAAGGAATACCCCTATCCTCTAACAATTAACAAGTTTTTCTCCTCTTTGATGTGTGTTTGCAGGTTCATAGGTTGTAAATCAAGTGGATCGCAAGATTTGGAGAAAATTTGTCAAATTTTTCAAGTTGCAAAGTTGTCATCTACATTGTAAGAATACAAAAACAAGGCTACACAATTTCTTTCAAGTTTTTGGGAGATGCACATCGAGGATCTGGAAGTGCAGACATCAAGGAACAAAACCCAAATCTCAATTTTTAGAACCCTAATAGGGACCTATTCACTAGTAAAGGTCAATGAGTCATCTATGACCTAAAAACAAGAAGTTTTCAACAAGGTACACTTTGTTTTAGCCTCTCAAAACTCCCCTCATTGTTACTATAATAGTTAGGAATAATTAATGTTGGTTATTTATGCATTTTTGCCTTCAAAATTGAATGAAACACCCCCTAGAAAAATTAGTGGTTTGTCATCTTTTCCATTCATCTTGGTGATTCACCCTATTTTTCTATGTTTCATTTTGGTGAACTTGAGTTTTGAACATTCTAACTTCTGCTTTGGGGTGCATTTAAACCTTAGATCTTAGTTTTACAATAGTTTGTATTAGGTTTACACTAGTTGCATTACATTTAGGGTTCTTTAAAATTGCTTTAGTTTTCATTGCATATAGGGGTTTAAATTTGCATTCTTGCATTGTTTAAATCTAAAAAATTCAAAAATTTGCATGCATATTACATTGATTTTGCATAGTGTTTGCATATTAGTGTACTTTTCATCATTCATATTCAAAAAATTGAGTTAAAATTGCATTTTAAAAAGTGTCATATAGGTCATCATTTACCCTTCATTTCACTTGCATTAGGTCATAAAATTTTGGAAATTTCTACTACAAGAGTTATAGTTTGAAATTGGGCAGAAAAAACACATAAAACAACTTAAAATTTATAGTTTTCACCTTTTTAAAACCCTGATCTATGACCCATTCGACCCTACTGGCGAATGAGTCCCTAATCTGACTAGGCCTACATTTTCTAGCATATGAAACTCATTAAAAAACATTTAAAAAATTGTCATCTAGGACCCATTCATGCCTATTGGTGAATGAGTCCCTAATTAGGTCATGATTTGCATTTTTTGGGGTTTGAAATCTTTTTTTAGGCTTTTGTTTGCTGCTATTACATTTATGTTTTAGTTTTTTGATTTTTTGTTTCATTAAATTCATTAAATCTAGCTTAATTTGCTTCATTTAATGCATTGTAAAACTTCAATATTTCATTTACAACATTTCATTTTTAGTTTGGACCATAGTGTAATTAGTAAATTTCCTTGTTTAGAAAATGAAAATTGCATAGTTTACATTTTCATGATAGCATGTCTTCTTTTCAAGCATTTAGTGTCTTGTAATGTTGTAGAATTGCACCTAGGGGTAATTCAACTTTTTTGCACTTTTTCCTAGCATTTATGACACCTTAGAGAACTAATGGAAAAAAACCAATGAGTCATAATTTTGTGATTTTGACCTTAGTGGACCAGTGGCAGAGAAATAGAAGCCTAATGACACATTTACTGAAAATCTAGGCCTTGGACACCTACATGGTGTGCTAGCATCCTGGTGGTTTTATGAGTTTGAAATGGGGAATCTCAAATCTTGACTCTCTTAACACGTGTCCTAGCAGTTATACTTTAGATTAAACAACTTTTTTTTCCCCTTGTATGCAAAAAAAAATACCTCTTTTTCTCTCATTTGGGGGTTCAAGCCATTCAATCAAGCTCTCTCTACATTTTTCCATCCTTAAGTTCTCTTCATTCTTGATAGCAACATTCTCACAAGTGAAGCCATGTTGGTCTAAGGTCCTTCCAATAGCTACAGCTCTCAAGCAAGTGCTCAACAATGAATCTGTGTGCTCCTGGGAGAGTTTAGGCCTATGGGCAATACTCTCTCTCACTCTCTTCTCCTTGCTTGTTTATTTTTTACTTAGTGGTGAGGGTTCTACTCCTAGAGTGGATTTTTCTTTCACCACATGCTTTGTCCTTTTCATTTACACTCCTTTCCAACATGATTGTCTATGGAGGTGGGAACAACCTTTTCCCCTTGTTTTTCTATGTGTAGGATGCAAAGTGGAGCTTGGAGTGAAGACTCAGTCATCTAGTTGAAGGTAAGTTTTCTCCAAGTTCTCTTTGTGCTTTCTTTAAATTTTATGTTATTTGTTCGATCATTTTGTCTAGTAGACCTTAGGTCCAAGTAAAGAAGTGAAACCTTCTTCTACCTGCATAATCTCTTGAGCTTTCTATTGCTTACAATGCCAATGTGCCATTCGGATGACAATGTGTCATGCTAGTGTCTTGAATTCACATTGTTGTCTTTTGGCTGAGAGCTCCTCTATTTGAGGCATAAATCTAGAAGTTTCACTCTCTCAGGATACAAAGTGGTCTCCCTTGAATTACTATATTGTGCACATTTCTTTATCATTTCTCTGATATGTTTATGCTGAGGTGGATAAGGAAAGTTCATTCCCTAGTGATCTCTTGAGAATGAAGAGACCCATGTGTAGTGAATCCATCTTATCTCACATTTTGGTGAACCTAACATTAAACATGTTGGATCTATCTCTACAATGTTTCTATGTCTACGATAACACCTTTTCTAAGGAATATTTTGATATGTTGGATGATGCTCTACATGACTTCTTGAAAGCACTCTCCCCTATCTGTAAATCTCTTGAGGAAACTTCCTCTCCATAGGCTAGAGAGTCAGTAAATGTAGTTGTGGTCTTTGTGGCTCCTCAAATTCCTAAGAAACCCATCATTTATGTGACCCTAGCTGACTCGTATTCTTGGGAGGATTGTTCTGTCTATGGGATTTCATGTCATAGTAATTCATTGGACCTCTACTCAAGGTTTTTAAAAGACATGGAATCCACTTCCTATAATGTTGTTGGGAACACATATAATACAGGAAGAAACAAATAGAACTTGGATCAACAACCCTTTGTTCCTACATCTCAACCCACTCAAGTTCCTACTTCTTTACTGCCTTCTCAACCAAGCCTTCCTTCAACACCTAAACTTGCAATCAAAGTACTTGGTGATTATGGTCTTGTCGAGAAACTTCGTATTACTCTAGCTAAGATCTCACTTTGGGACCTACTTTGGACTGCTTCAGTTTATCAAGAGATTCTTCAAGAATCCTTACAAAAGATCCTCTTTTCTGCCTCCACTAGGCCTATGGATGTTAATGTGTCATTGGCGCATATTCAAGTGGAATTTTTGAATATTGCATTTCATCCACAAGAACTCCCACCTCCAGATGTGTAGAAGCAAGCAGACCCTTTGATGATTATAATTAATGTAAATAATATTTTCATTAGGCATACTCTTGTTGACATTGGTTTGGGTCTCAATTTCTGCAGTATTGACCTAGTACATAAGATTAAATTTGAGTCATCTTCTTTAGTAGCTTCTTCTTTATACATTTGTGGGTTTGATAATGTTGGCCATTAAGCTCTAGGAACAATAATGTTTCCTTTGTAGCTAGGTTATTTTACCTTACCTACCTTGGTTTATGTGATTCTTGGTCCTATACCTTACAATATTCTCTTGGGGAGACCCTAGATTCATGCTATGGGTGTTGTAACCTCTACTTTATACCATTCCTTAAAGTTTATCACAAATATTCAGGTGGTCACAGTTAAAGCAGATCTATAAACTTTTCATCTTTGTGAGCTAGTGACTGTCGAATGAGCTTTAGTTGTATCCACTCTTAAGAATTGTACTCCATCCTTAACCACTAATGCTATAGTGTGTTCCTCAACAATACCCTTCATGGAAGTTGTCCTTGGAGTGAATGTTGTTAGAGATGAACCACCTAAAGAAGAAAGTCCTAATTCTTCCTCATCTTCTCCCCCTTCCTCTAAGTCAAATGCTTTCCTTGGTGATTATTGGGGCTCCTTGGAATTCTCTGAATTCTTTATTGTAGAATATAGGGCGAGTCCCTCTTGTATAAAGTTTTTGAATGCCTCTGATGTGAAGATGGGAAATTCTCCCATTAAGGAAGAGAACTATGATCCCATCTAGGAGATGAGCCCTTCCTTTACTAAGAAGTGTAATTTTTCACTCTTGCTAAGGAGGTCAATGTTTGTGAACCTAGTGAAGAAGGTGGGAGTTCTCTTGTACAAACATTCGATGTTCATTGGTGGAATGAAACACTCTACGTAGAGTCACCGCCTCCTGAATTTTTTCAAACTCATTATGGTTTTGGATATGAAATTTCTTCTCAGTGCAGGTATGGGTAGAAAGGCCTAGGGCATATCAAACAAGGAATCCAAGTCCCTATCCAGTTTAAACCGTGAAAGCACTATCTGGGTTGGCATGCTCTATTGAACAGTCTAAACAAAAACCTTGGTGGAGTGTTAACATGATTTTAGTCAAACCACTGAGTTTGGTCCATCCTGAATTGATCAAGGATAGGGAGTAGGCAGAGAAAATACCTTTAGATTTCTTCTCTTTGGATGAAGCACTTGAGGAATTCCTAGATTCCTATTCCTCATTTCCTTTGTTTCATCACAAGAGATGGTTCTCGTATCGCTTGCATAAATAAGCGTACTTTAGAGAATTTGTCTTGAGTATTGACGAGGAGGCACCTCTATCCAAAGTTGGTAAGGATGTTCTAATATCACATTTTGAAGATCATAGTTCTCTCCTTAAAGGAGATACTACTAAAATATCTATGGATCCTAAGTCCTTTGAAAAAGTAATTAAGATTGGGAAGTGTCTCTCTTCGGAAGAAGTAGATGTACACCGATCTCCTACATTCTCATCCTGATATCTTTGCTTGGAAATGTGAGGATATGTCTGGTATTGATGAGTCATTATGGTCTATAATATCATCCTATTTCCTAATTCCAAGCTAGTTAAACAAAAAATTTGAAAGACCAATCCCAGGGTGGTGTTGATGGTTAAGATTGAGATAAAGAAGTTGTTGAAAGTAGGATTTATCCATTCGATTGACTAATCCCCTTGGATCTCGAATATTGTTGTTGTTAGTAAACCTGATGGTCGTATTCGTATATGCATTGAATTTTGTGATCTTAATAAGGCTTCTCTCAAGGATGAATTTCCATTACCTAATATAGATATGATTGTAGATTTGATTGTAGTCCATGCATTGCTATCTTTTAAATTTGGTTTCTCGGTTTACAATCAAATCTATATTAATCCAGAGGATCAGTATAAGAGAACCTTCACTACCCCTTGGGGTAATTTTTGTTATGTTGTCATGCCTTTTGGGTTAAAGAATGCAAGAGTAACTTACCAATGGGCGATGACCCAGATATTCCACAATTTTATTCATAAGATCTTAGAAGATTATGTTGATGACATCTTGGAAAAATCAATAACTCATCAGGATCATGTAAAGAACATTTGCCTTATCTTTGAAAGGATTTGAATCTATAAGACGAGACTCAATCCCCATAAGTGCATCTTTGGTGTGGATATCAAAAAACTTTTGGGATTTATAGTCTCTCATCGTGGGATCAAAGTTGACATGAATAAAATTGATGCCATTGTTAACATGCCTCCACCCAGGAATATTATTGAACTAAAAAGCTTACAAGGGAAAATTCAGGTGATTTGTAGTATATATCTCAATTGGCCGATCACACCCTTCCTTTCAGTCATCTATTGAAGAAAGATGTTCACTTCATAAGAGATGAAGAGTTCCACAAATATTTTGAGTCAATCAAAGCCTATTTGACAAATCCTCCTATATTGATGCCAGCTATGCAAGATAACCCTTTTTGCTTTACCTTCTAGCATCATCATATGCCTTGGTGGCTTTGTTGGCTCAATATGATGATGTTGGGAAAGAGAGAGTAGTCTACTACATTAGCCATGTCCTAGTTGACTATGAAACCCATTATTCCTCCATGGAGAAACAATGTCTTGCTCTTGTCTTTACTATATAGAAGTTAATGCATTATCTTCTCTGTACTGAAATGCATGTCATTGTGAAGACTGACCTTTTAAATCATCTTGTAGATACATAAAATTGGTCATATCTAATTAATCCTGGCATTTAATTAAATATTTATTATTTAATTAATTTTTCTAAAGTCTTCTACATATGATTAAATTTAATTAATTTAATTATATTGTTCATTCAATTTATTCTTCTATCATAATTAAATAAATCAATTTTATTTAATTATTTCACATTCAAATGTCCACTTGATTAATTAAATAAATACATTTTATTTATTTAAATTAATTATCACTTTTTGAATTTAATTAAGTCTTTTTGATTTAATTAAATTTAAATATTTCTTTTCAAATATTTCTTCTAGTTAATTAAATATCTTGTTTAATTAATTTCATTTACATACCATTTCTTAAAATTTTAATTAAATATCTTTATTTAATTGAATATCTTCCATATCTTTTCAAAATTCTATTTAATTATGAAATCTTCCATTATTCTTCAAATCTAGGGTAAATATTCTATTTTAAGAAAAAAAACCTTTGTATCATCCATAAATAAATAATTGAATTCAATAATTCATTATTTATCTTCTTCAAAAAATTTCCATAATCTCACAAAAAGATGATTTTTACAATTCATCTTTATTATGTTATCTTACCTCTTTTATAGAAAAGAAAACAAAATCTTGCTTTTTGTTTTCTTCTATTTTTCTTTAGTATTATCCATCCTCAACCGTTCGATCTGTTAGGAATTTTCACAATCGTTGATCATATCAACCAATTAGAAGCTTTTGAAAAACTCTATAAATAGCACAACCAATCCAAGTAATGGTTACAACACACAATGGATGAATTAGAGATTAATTGTATTCTAGCATTATAGCATTCTAGCATTATTATTATAGTTTTATTATTCATAGCATCATTATAATCAGTCATCTTAGCAATCATGTTTTAGAATAATCATGTCTTAGTTTAGCATTACATGCATTTCATATTCAATCTCATTCTCTAGGAAGACTGTTTGTTGAGCCTAGCATACAATTTGAGAGCCAGCTAGAATCAATGAAAATACTAGAGATAGAGGATGATAGGACGGCATCAATAACATGATACTGAGTTTGCAATCTTTATTATTTTCATATTCTATTTTTGATATAATGTCTTTTTGGTGTGCTTGATTCATTGGTTTTTGCATATTTAACATGCACAAAATTGACCACACATTATTGGCGCCCACCGTGGGGCCTTGCCCTATTTTTAATATTTATCTACAGGTTTTCTAACAGGTTTTCACATTCTAGAATTCAAATTTTTGACAAAAATTTCCATTTTAGCGCATACGAGGATTTCTTAAGCGCATCCACAAGTTTTTAAAGCGCATTCGTGGTTCCTTTTAGCACTTTCACAGGCACTTCGATGCATCCAGGAACTATTTAGGCGAATCCAGAAAATATTTCAGCACATCTATAGGATAGAATGGCACATATACCCAACTTAGTTTGTCTAAAAACAAAAAAACAAAAAATTAGTTGCATTCTATTTTAGCGCATTTAGGAGTTTTAGTAGCACATTTGGAACTTTTTGTGGTGCATTTATGATCTGTTATGGCACATTAACTTGTTTTTGTTATGCATATGTGGATCTTTTTGCGCATACAGGTTGTAACTAAACAGGTTTCTGAGTCTGACGCCTTCTGCAGACAAAACCTTTTTTTGGCTTAAAAAGAACCAATCTAGGATAGTCACAACTAGTTTTAAAAGGAAGCAACCCTAGGATAGACATGGATTTAAAATAAAGCAATATAGGATAGTCACCACACACTTATTTTGCAGTTAAAATGAATTCCGTGCTTTCTATGAAGCAAAATCTTCACATAGTTTAGATCATTGTGATTTGAGTTTTTAAAAAGAACAGTGTCTACTGTGTTTGTGGCAATAGGTCTATGCTCTCCCCTTAACTAGGTGACTAGAATACTAGAATTGCCTTTTACATTCATGCAATTTTACTACTTTATTACATCCTGTAGAGGGCCTACTCTTGTGGGAAAAAGTACTCACCCAAGAGGAACGACTCAAGTGGGTTCAAGCCAAACCCAGGCTATTCTGCCCCACTATAAAATTTAAAGCAAATCAGGGGAAATCCATTTTTTCCGGTAGTGTGCAAGATAACCATCCACAAAGCCTTTGTTCTAAAGGTTGGGAGGTCTCTTGAGGGAGTTTTTTATTTCTACACCGAATGGAAACCCTTACTATGAACCTAGTGTAGTATCTAGCTGAAGTCAGTTTCCAAAAATCATAATAATCACAGTGCAAGGGAGGGAAGAATCTACCCCTAAGATACTCACCATATAACTGCCAAGGATCGTTTGCTCAGGGGATCTAGTATCCACTTCCGTCACTCTGAGTATGCACCTAGAAAAGACAAAAACGCGGGCGCCCCTTTGGGGGTGACACGATTGTGTGAGTTGACATAGTTCTAAGATGTGGGTTGTTAATTATTATGATGACCTAACTGAGTACTAAGAGTGAGTCTGCTTGAACTTTTTGTCATGTGTAAAACCTGTGAAAACACTTTTTGAAAAACAATTTTGAAACATACACTTAATGTTTAGTATAGGACTTAAAAACAACTGTTTTTAAGGTGTTTTCTATGTTTTCAATCACACTAATTTAGATAAAAGATCATCTGAAATGAACATGTCTAATTTCAAATGAAAACTATTCTCAACTGTTCAGAAAAATATTTGGGAAAAACCTATTTTAATGCATCTAGGGTATATTCTGGTGCATATAAGGTCTGATCTAGTGCATTCATTGGTTAAATCAACACTTTTAGGGTCTGTTTTAGTGCATTGAGTCTTTTAGCACATATGCTAGCTATTCTAAAAATAAAATTTTTTGGTTACTATCAAAAACATTTTCTGAAGTGCATATACGATATAGATTAGCACATCTAGGACATATTGAATCACATTTGACCATTTCTTTGGCACATATCCCTATTTCTAAAGTGCATATAGGCAACAAAAAAGTGCATCTATCATTTTTTTATTGAATCATTATTTTTGACAGATCTGAGCTTATAGCACTCTCGGTCCAGTAACATATTAACATTTTCTCTCATGCTTAGGGAGTGGAAATCTACTAATTTTTTAAGAAGTCAATTTCCAATAGAATTAGGAAACCCAAGAAACCTCTAAGTTACAAGAAAATCTTACAACTAAGGAATTTTTTATACAAGAGTCAAAATGTCTTGCTCCATTATCACAAGTTTCTCCATAGATACCAAGATTTTTTCAGAGGATTTACTGATGAGTACACTATGGACCCTCTAGATTCATGAGCCTATTTTCAAAGAAGAGCCCTCTCTCAATGACACAATCACAATCAGGCTCTTGATCTCAACTATATACCACAACCTTCTATCAAATATTCGACACATCCTAGTCAAATACTTCAGTGAGTTGAAATAGGCTATATGATATATTGACCATTCTTCAAAAACAAGGATCAAATCCTACAAGTGCACCTTTCATCACAAACTTCTAAATTCTTGGTTCAACTTCTCCCAACACGATTCTGACATCCTTTATCATTGGAAGCCACAACCACGAATTAGGAAAACATAGTTTTGATCATATCATAAGAGTTTCATCTTATCAAATTAAAATATCATCTTTGATTGCACTCATCAAACTATGATCTAAGTTTAGGAGAACATCTTGAAATCATATGCCTATTTTTACACGATCACAATACAATAAACTGAAGGAAGATATTCAACAAGAAGATGATACCTCAACAACACAAAAGGAAGGTGAAAATAGTGATCCCCTTTATAGTTTGAGTCAAAATCCCCTTTTTTAAGACAACATGGTTGAAGGAACAAAAGATCCCTTTACATCCAATAGTGATTTGAGAAAAACCCTTGAGGATAGTGAGGATGAACAAGAAGAAGAACATCACCTTAAAGAACTTGAACAAGATCCTAAATTTCTAAGAGTAGTAGAAAGGATCATAGCATGAGACAAAAAAAAATATTTACTATATCTGGCCGACAAAGGAGCTAAACTACCTCATGACTTTAATACTGAGAACATAAAGAGTAATCCTGATGAAACACCCTTATCTAGTCTTAGTGCCTTGACTCAACATGTTAAAACATTAGAAGGGAAAATTAAAGATCTAGAAGGGGGAGACACAACAAAGAAATATGCTCTTGATGATATTTGTCCATATCCTTTTGGTCGATTTCTCAACATGATTTCATTTCCTAAGCATTGTGAAATTCCAAAGTTTGATCATTATAATGGAAAATCGGATCCCATTGACCATATTAGAGACTTTTGAAACATGACTTTAGAATTCGCTCATGAGGATACATACTTAATACATTTGTTCCCACGAAGTCTTGGGGGCCAATCTATGGAATGGTTATCAAAAATTACACCGCCTGTCAAAAAATCTAAGGAATTGATCAACGAGTTCATCTCTCAATATTCCTATAACATAGTACACCAAATCACAATGATTGATCTATGCAAGGCTAAGCAAAAACCTGGTGAACCATTCATTAGATTTCTTCAGAGATGGAGAAGATTGTTCACTAGATATCCACATCATGTTCCTGAAAAGGAAAAGATCACTACATTCATAAATAGCTTGGATCAAGAAATGAGTTATCATCTAAATCTTCATTGTCCTCCCTCTTTTCAGAAAATGATTGATAATGCATTAGTCCAGATGGGGATAATCAAACTTGATAAAAATAATCCTAGCTGCTCAAATCACCACAATGACAAATCTAAGTTTTGGACTCACAACAAGAATGTGGTGAATGATGGTGTTGTAGATGCACATCATGTCTCACCTAAACCAGTTGTTCTTAGTGTTCCTCGCAACAACAACTACAACAATTTCAACTTAGTTATGAATCAAGGAAACAATCCTCCTCCTCTTAGGAATAACCAAAATATGACTTTTGTTCCAAATCAAAGTAATACCAACAACCAAGGGTATCATGAAAACAACAAAAATAATACCTTAGGAAATACATCAAACATGAATCCACAATGTTCTTCATTTTTTTCCAACAGAAGAACTTTTACTCCATTAGGGCAATCTCTGGAATTTTTCCTTAAAGACTTGATGGCAAAGAATGTTATTACCCTACCGCCTCAACATAACTTTGAACCCAGTGTGAAGACACCATCATGGAATGATGCATACTATTTTGAATATCATAGATGTAAAGGCCATCATACGAATAATTGCCAAGCCTTAAAGAATGCTATTCAAGATTTAATCGACAAAGACATTGTCACAATAGAAGGAAACCAACAATCAAATGAAGACCACCAAGCATTTCAAAATCCTTTGCCCAACTATCAAAAGGGTGAGTCTTCTAGAAAGAATGTGAATCATATCGATGAGCATATAATCAATCATATCTACACTAATGACAAGCGGGTTAATGTTATAAAAGTCAAAGAGAAAGTGGAGTATCGAGAAGTTGACGTAACAACAAGGGCACAAGCTAAAGTTGTCCTAAAAGTCACTCCTTCAAAATACATTATGCCACCACCTCCACATCAATATGATTTAATCAATCAACTTGGAAAAACTTCTGCTCAGATCACTATCTTAGAACTTTTAAAGATTTCTCCAGTGCATAAGGAAATTCTAGACAAAGCCCTCATTGAAACAACTGTATCTGATGATCTGAATGTGGATCAATTTCAAGCCATGGTGGGACATTTATCCTCACCCATATGCATCTCATTTTCTAAAAAAGATGATTTTTCCATGACACATCCCCATAATTCATCATTATACTTAGAAGCCATGGTCCACAAATTTCGTGTCAGATGAGTTCTAATAGATGGAGGTGCTGGTTTGAACATATGTACCATGAAATTAATTCAGGCTTTAGAATTTTCTAAGGATTCCATTGATCCTAGAGGAAAGATCACCATTAAAGCCTATGATGATGAGGAAAGAGCATCCAAAGGTTTAATCATGTTACCAATCAGAGTGGGGCCGGTTATCAAAAATACTTTCTGTCAAGTGTTAGATTGTGATCTTGCCTACAATATATTGTTGGGTCATCCTTGGATCCATGAAATGCAAGCTGTACCATCCACGTACCATCAATTTCTTAAGTTTCCTTATGACGGACAAGAGATCATGATACCAACCAATAATTATCATAGTCAAATTTGTGCGAACATCAAATCTAGTCAAGACACCTTGGTTCACAACAATTGAGAAGTGCCTGCTAATACTTCTCTCAAAGTTATATGTAAATCAGTTAGATAACCAAAAGCTTTGACAAGAAAATATGGTTCAAGGAAAATGGAGTAGGAGAATATTCTCTCTGTCTGGCTAATCTTCCTACATCACCTCAGTCACATGGACAACCTTCTATCACACAACATTAGATATCTAAAGCATCAACATCAACACAATCACCCGCAGAACCAATCACAAATTTCAATGGGCAATTTATCAAGGAGAAATTCTTGATGGAAGATCTTGAGGATAACAAAGTGCTGAAATGGCTCTATAGAGATGAAGATGAAGATGAAACAATTCTCAATATCAAGGTACCAACTGAAAAATATGGTAAAGGATATTCGATCATGCAAAAGATGGGCTATGAGGGTAATGGTCCTATCGGGAAAAGAAAAGGAGTAGTTGAGCCTATTGATCCTCTAGGATTTGCAGAAAAAGAAAAAATAGGACTAGGCTATGATACTAGCTCAAAAGAAACAACATCCAAATAATTGAATGATATTGTGCTCACATTGCAAGAAAGTTCTGATACAAGGGAAGCATGCTTGACAACAATTCAAAATTTCATCGATAATAACTCTAACACAGACTTTGGAGACTACGAATGGGATACCATCCATAATGATGGATTCTAGAGGGACAAATAGGTTGATGTGATACACACATATACGCCTACTCTAATCAAAGGAGAAGGTTCAGGGACCCAACCACATGAATTTGAACTACAACACAACTATGATTCTAGTGATACCTAGTCAGATTTAATCGAACAAGACTATTGTGAGGACAATATCATCATTGATCTACCACATACCTCAAATCCTATAGATGCCTCTATTATTACCATAACCATAGCTTATTTCACACAACCTAATGAACCGCTACCACTAATACATCTCAATCTCATTGACTGGGATCTATCTGAACCTTCTGATATACCTATGTTCCCAATCGATGAATCTATCATAAAATTCCTTTCCACAGATGATGTAAATGATTCTTCCACTGGAAATTTTTTGGCATGAGATCCTTAGTCAGGAGAGTGTCAAGTTTCCTAGCTGCAAAAGTAAAAATCAAAAAGAAAGATCTAATGGTGAAAACCAGAATCTGGCAGTGTTAGATCAAACAAAAGATAAAACAAAGAGCACATCAGATGGTGAAAACCTTTTTAAGGCACCAGATGATGGGATGCTTGACACTCTCCTGGAGCACTATTATGAGTGATAACCTATTTTGATTGAGCCTACAAAAGCAGTTAATCTTGAAACTGCAGAGAAATCAAGGATTCTAGAGTTAGCAACATCAATGACAAATAAAGAAGTATCCGAGTTCATGGAATTTCTTAGAGAAAATCAAGTCATTTTTGCCTGGTCTTATGCAGACATGCCAGATCTTGATCTTGATCTTATAATGCATTACTTTTCCATTAAACCAGGAATAAAGCCCATGAAACAAAAACTTAGAAAGATGCATCCTCATGTGGCACTACTAGTTAAAGAAGAACTTAAGAAACTCCTCGATGTAGAATTTATAAGATCAATTGACTATGCATAATGGATCTCCAACATTGTTCCTATATCCAAACCTGAAAAAAGTGTTAGAGTGTGCACAAATTTCAGGGATTTTAATAAGGCATTTCCTAAGGATGATTTTCCTCTTCTAAGCATTAATACTATAGTTGACCTAATAGCTGGCCATTCCATGTATTCACTAATGGATGGTTTTTCTGGTTATAACCAAATCAAGATTGCACCTAAAGACCAAGACAAAACAACTTTCACATGTCCCTGGGGGACTTACTATTGGAACATCATGCCTTTCGGTTTAAAGAATGCTGGGGCTACATATCAAAGAGATATGACTACAATTTTTCATGACATGATGCACACATTCATGGAAGATTATGTCAATGACATACTGGAAAAATCATATACACAAGAAGGACATCTTGAGATATATAGTTAAAAGTTCACCTTAACCCTAGAAAAATCATACTGAAAAAGTTAAAAGTTCACCTCAACCCTACGAAATGTGTTTTCGGAGTCACATCTGGAAAACTCTTGGGATATATAGTTTTAGCAAAAGGAATTGAAGTATATCCCACCAAGGTACAAGTAATCATGGAAATGCCTCCACTAAGGAATATCAGTTAGTTGAGGTCGCTACAGGGATGACTTCAATCTATACGAAGATTCATTGCACAACTAGTAGATAATTGTCTACCTTTCACACATCTACTACATAAGAATGTTCCTTTCAAATGGGATGATAAGTGTGAAATGGCCTTTCAACAAATCAACAATATTTAATGAACCTAGTAGTTTTGATACCACCAAATCTATACAAACCACTCATCTTATACATTGCTGCCACAAAGACATATTTGGGGGCATTGTTAGCACAAGAAGACTCTATAGGAAAAGAACATGCAATCTATTATATCAACTAAACATTAACAGGTCATGAACTCAATTACACTTTCATCAAGAAGGCTTGCCTAGCAGTAGTATTTTCCTCACAAAATTTTCGGCAGTACATGTTAACTCATACAATCAATCTTGTTGCAAAGATTGATCCACTTAAATATATGTTAAGCAAAGCCACATTAATAGGAAGATTATAAAAATGGGTCATGATCTTAAGCGAGTTCGATATCCATTATATTGATCGCAAAGCAATCAAAGGACAACTTATTGCTGACCAACTGGCTGAAGCACCTCTACAAGAAAAATGTCCCATGCACATTGAATTTCCAGATGCTGATGTCTTCATGGCAGAATCACAACCTTGGTCATTATATTTTGATGGCTCTTTTACTCAACATGGATTGGGGGTAGGCATATTCTTTGTCACCCCTCAAGGAAATACCATTCCTCGGTCATATCAGCTAATGTTTCCATGCACTAATAACATAGCCAAATATGAAGATTTAATCATTGGACTCAAAATAGCATTGGAATGGAGAATCACAAAATTACAAGTTTATGGTGACTCACAGTTAGTCATTAACCAAATCAATGATGACTATCAGATCAAAGATGACAAATTGTTGCCATACAAGAAAATGGTTGACGATTTCAAGAAATACATTGTAAAGATCAAGTTCATTTAAATTCCAAGGCTTGATAACAAGGTAGTTGATGCTATGGCCATAATCGCTTCATTGTTACAACTCCCAAAAAATTAGGCTCGCTATGAATTTATGTTAGAACAATCATTTATGCCTGCCTATGACACACTTGCAAGCCAAATCATTTGTGAGTTAGTAGGATCTGATTCACCTTGGTATGGCAAGATTTATGCCTACCTAAAAGATGGCATCTTACCACTTGACTTATCCCCTAACCAAAAGAACAACTTTATCTGACAATCTTCTTGCTATACCCTCATCGCTAACACTCTCTATCACCGTGGTCTTGATGGTACTTTACTTTAATGTATTGAATGTGATGAATCCGATAAGGATTTACAAGAAGTTCTTGGTGGCATTTTTGGTACTCATTCAAGTGGACTAACCTTATCCAAGGAATTGGTTAGAATGGGTTACTACTGGCCTACAATGGAGAGAGAATCATTCACTTTTTTAACAAAGTGCTCTAAATGTTAGATACATGGAAATCTCATTCATGCACCAGCACAAGAACTACAACTATTTGTACCAACCTAGCCATTCTCTCAATGGGGGTTGGATTTAGTTGGCAAGATTCATCCTTCGTCCTTGAACAAACATAAGTTCATCATCACAATGACAAAGTATTTTACCAAGTGGATTGAGGCAGTCCCTCTCACTAAGGTCACTGGCAAACAAATCTCATCATTCATACTTAACGATCTCATTTGTAGGTATGGCATTCCCAACTTCATCATCACCGATAATGGATGACCATTCAAGAACCAGGATGTTGACAAACTTTGTGAGAGATTCCATATTCAACATAGATAATAAACACCTTAAATTATCCACAAGGGAATGGCCAAGCAGAGGCCTCAAATAAAATAATATTGAAAATTTTAAAGAAGACTATGAATGATGCAGGGAAATATTGGCATGTTCAACTTAATCCCGCATTATGGGCCTATCGAACTAGTATCCGAACACCAACAAGAGAAATTCCATTTGCTCTTGTCTATGGAGTAGAAGCCATTTTTCCACTAGAAGTTGAGATCACATCGCTTAGAGTATCACTAAAAGGTCTCATAACAAATGATGAATACAAAGTTTCCTGACTCCAAGAACTGAAACTTATTGATGAAAAGAGACAATGAGCAGCTGATCATTTGAAAGCCTATCAAAAAATGATGTCTTGCAACTATAATCACAGATTCAAACCATGTACCTTTCAGGTTGGTGATCTTGTTCTAAAAGAAAACCCACACAATCAACAAGACAAAGAGAAGAAAGGAAAGTTTGAACCTAATTGGCTAGGTCTATATGTGGTCATAGCAATATACGGTTTAGGAGCATACAAGCTATCAATGCCAAAAGGGGACCTATTTGACGAACCCATCAACAACATGCACCTGAAAAAGTATTATGTCTGAAGTAGTTATCATCATCAAGAAAAAGTCTTGAAAGAAATACAAAAACATCAAAAAAAGGCTTGAAGAAATACAAAAACATTAGAAAAAGTCCTGAAGAAATACAAAAACAATAGAAAAATTCCTAAAAAATGGTTACCCTAGTGAAAACCTGGCAAACAGGCATCTCGGTAATGACAAAAAAAATGCAATAAAAACAAATAGTGAAAATCTGGCAAACAAACACTATTTGTAGTTCTCCATCTATTAAATCTGGCAAACAAACACTATTTTTAGTTCTCCATCTATTATTTCATGTTTTGCACTAGGCTTTCATTTCATGCATCTTTCTTTCATCTTAGGGTCATACCAGCACCATGTTTCCATCATTTTCCTAGAGCGATAACATCTGACCATGGCTTGATTATTGTAAATATCCATTTCAGTAAGTTGTGTCAAATACTGGGGGAAAACATTGACATACTCTAGGGAAACCAACTTTCAGGTTCTACCAAAATAGCTCGACAACAATATAGAACTCAGTCATGCAAACAAACAATCAAAACATATGAACAACTATCCAACCATTGATCCATATCACAATGGTTTTTCAGCAAAATACCATATCATGACTCATATCTGGATGATCTAAAATATGAATAATGATTGGAATATCAATTTTACATTTTGAATAATGGTTGTTTTACTTTTCAATATCATCTCTCTAGAGCACACTCAATGATGTACTGAACTAGAGTGGCAAGGAAGGAGGATGATTTTTCTTTGTTTGTTGTCTTGCGGTTAACTATTGATTTGATACAAATATGTTGTGAAACATGATTTCCAAAGCATATCATTGATGATAGTTCCAAATTTGCATCAGAAGGTGGTTAGTCTTTTCCAGTTTATGCAAGAAATGCTCAGGTCATCTCGGTTCAATTATACCTCGATGCTTGTGTTCACTTGCTATATCAAAAATCATGAAAGTTGTACTCAGGTAATCATTGGTGCTAATCTCCCCTATGATGCTTGTACATACTTCCAACATTTTATAAGGCTATATGATGATTCAAGGAAGCTACCCAAAGGCTCGGCAAATAGTTGGTTTTATTTAGTTGCATTTCATTTAGATCAATGTATATATTTGCATAGTAGATTCTCATTAGAGTTTTAAACAAAGCTGAACAGTTAAATCAATGGTTGTCATATCTTTTTAGACTATATGTGGAGGACATTTTGACATTTGTTTCATCCTCATTTCATTATCATTTCACCTGGACCTTGTGCATATCATATAGTTTAAATTTCATCATTTGGGACCTGTCTCAATAATTTATCCTTCATGATGCATTATCATTTCATATTTCATATCATTTCATTACATATCATCGGACATTCTCATTTTTATCATCTTGGTTTCATTCTCATATCATTCCGATCCTTTATCATTTCATATCATTCATTTATTCATTTAACCATTTTTCATTCTTATCTTATCCATCATTTTCATTTTACATATCATCTCATTTTCATATCATTACATTTCATCTTATCTCATTACATTTTACATATCATCTCATTTTCATATCATTACATTTCATCTTGTTTCATCTCATCTCATTTCATTTCATCATATCATTCATTTTTCTTTCATTTTATCACTCCATATCATTTTATTACATTACATTGCATATCATATCATTCATTTTCCTTTCATTCCATATCATTTTATTACATTACATTGCATATCATATCATTCCATTCCTTTCATTCCACATTTTTTTATTACATTACAATGCATATCATATCATTCAATTTCATTTCATTTTTCCATATCATTTTAAATTGCATCCTTTCATATGATTACATTGAATTTTCTATCCTATTATTATTTAATTTTCTTTTTAATTCATCATACTTTTCTCATCATTATCATATCCTCATTATTCATATCATCAGCTCATATCATTTTATCAGCATCTCATCAGCTCATATCATTTTCTTTTACTATTACATTTCATATCATTTCATTTCATTTTATATCATTACATTTCATTTTGTTTTATCATTCCATCTCATTTTATCATCTCATCAATCTTTTTCGTATTCATTACATTTCATAGCATACATTTCATCATTTATCATTCACATATTTTCTCATTTTCAATACCATTTTATTTATCATTTTCCATACAACATTTGATTCATATTACATATCATATTGCAAATTCATCACATCACATCATCATCATTTATAACAGTTTGGAAAATCAAAACATAAGAATTTCATATAAACATTACATTTCCACATCATTAAAAATTCATATCATATATCATATCATCTCAACATGTGTTTTTTACCATCATCATCCACCTGCATGAGATCATTAGTACACATCATATTGCACATCATCATATCATAATCACATCACATCATCCTACAAATCATGTTAGTTAGTAGATCATCCCAACTACATATCAAAATCCATATCACATAAACAAGGAAATAAATGCATATCCATCTCATGTCATCATATCAAATGCAACATATCATCAAAAATCATCACCACTGCATATCATCGCTCATCAAAAATACATAAAAATGTCCAATAGTCCAATGACACTGAAAATCTAAAAAGATACATGAGATATGATAAAAAATCAATATACATGCTCCAAGAATATGAGATACATCACATAAAATCCTGTATATATCAATCACGGCTGGTTGGTGGAACCCCCTGATGGAGCTGGTCTTACGGATGGTGGCCTACCACTAGTCCCTACATCTGGATCCCTTTGAGGCTCGATAACCCCCATGCTCTATGTTGGTGTCTATGTCCTACTCCCCGTCCTAATGTGGGACTGTCGGAAAGGCTCTCTGTGCCCAGGAGGACACAACTCCTCATATCAGACTCGATAATACTCCACCTCTCTGGCCATCTCGAAGACCTCTACAATGGCTTCTCACAAGGATGCACTCTTCATGCTGCCCATCAGCCTCTGAGCAACACCCTCGGCCTCTACTGCCCTTCGTCTCAATGCATCTCTCTCTATAATCAATTGGGCAACCTGTGGGTTTGGGGTAGGAGGATGTACCTGTGCCTGTGCCTATGCCTATGCCATACTCTATGCCTATGCTTGGAACTGTACTAGTTGTGCCTATAACTGTGTGACCAACCCTTGTGCTTGAACCAACTGGCCTTTCAACTACACCTATTGTCCCTGTAATGTCTGCACTTGGGCTTGTAGAGTATCTATCTGCCCCTGCTGAGAGGTGGAGGCAACCCTGATCACTATCCTCCACCCAATCCCAGTCCTCGGCCTCTATATGATCCACACACCGCCTAAATTTTTTTGCCTTGGTATCACTGGCACTGGTCCCTCATCTCCACCATCATCCCCATCATCCCCATCTGAGCTCTCCTCCTCCTCTTTGATCTCCTCATCCTCTCCCCCAACTGCTGCCTATTCACCACCTGCCACATCCTCCTGTCTCGCTGCCCCTGGCTATGGTACTACAAAAATCGGCGCTGTCTCATCAGGACATGTCAACCATGGAAATGGATGTGTATGAAAATAAACAGAGTACTCCTCAGAAATCCCAACATCAACAATATCCCACCTGTCATGCCATTCCTTGGGTGCTACAACAACATACTATGTATAGGCTATCTGCTATGAAATGTCAGGTCCCCATCCTGCCTCATCCTTGCTCTGCACATAGTGAGCAACTCCCTAAGGCATACCCTAAGTGAATCCAAACTGTCGATATACTCGCATGGCCAAAAACCTCTTAATAATAAATGGAGTCCTCCCTATAAAAAATTGGGGCATACATACAAATGACATCTCTAAATGATATGTATCCCAGGGCTCGCAATCTAGGTAGGGCTGCCATATCATGACATCCATGTCATCAAGGTACCGCCTCCAGTAATCCAACTTGCCTAGCTTGGGCTAGACAAGAAACATCACATATGCATACACATAGGGCCTTCTTGGTGGCCTCACTCTGGGACAAGCTAGTCTTGTCAGTGCAATATGCTCCCATACCCAGATCTAGAGCAATGTCACATCGCAAGATATACTCGAAGCACCTTTGTACACCACTTGATGAAGGTCATGATATAGATGCACCAACATGCAACTCCCCTAGGCATAACACTATGGTTGTACCAGCATTTGCTCAAGGATCCTCCATCCCACTGATAGTCCCTTTGATCAGTGATCTAGACAAATGAGACCTCCAATGAATGCACCCAAAACTGCAGGCAAGGTTGGATATCCCCTGAAGTCAGCCCATGGTACCTAGTACCTTGCTATCTGCACATCACCAAATACTCTCCTTAATGCATCCATCCCACCTAGCTCCTTATGATCATAGAACACAAGGGCGCTAACCATTGGGATGCCAAGAATCCTATACACATCCTCTAGAGTCACAATAACCTCACCTATCAGAAAATGAAAGGTGTTGTGCTTCGAATGCCACCTCTCTGCCAGTGCGGTCAATAGTCCTCTATTGACCTGAATTGGAGGCATGGCCAACAAAGATCTCAATCCACAGGTCCCTATCAACACTACATCTAGCATCAGCTCGGGTATCCTATCCCACCCTACCGAGTGTCGCTCCCTAATCTGGAGGTTTTTGAAAACCTCCTATTTTTGGTTATCATAAAGACAATCAATTAGCATCATATCAATGATTCAATCTCAATCAAGAAAAATCAATCTGACTCATCTATCTATGACCCATATCAGTGACACATACTCATTAGACCCATATCAAGTGACCCATATCAAGTGTTCTATCTAGGTGATTCACATCATACAATTAATACACAAACTATCTATCTGAATATCACATCAATATGTTCTATCATCAATTACTATTTGTTTTCTTTTTCAAGAATGCTAATTTATCAACAATCAAAACATCATCCTATTTGTATTTCATTCATGAATGCAAATATTTTTTCACATCAATAATCCACTATTTGTTTTCTATCGCAGGAAGAAAATTTATCAGAAATCATCTCAATCATCTACTCTTTATTTTTTCGTACAAGGGAAACAAAGTTATCAACTATCTACTCTTTGATTTCTATTTTGGAAATAAAGTTATCAATTATTTATCAAATTTTATATCCATGTCAGCATGATGATAAGACAATTTCTCTATCTATTGACCAAGGAAGCAATATACATCATCATTCTTTCATCACTCTCATCAAATCACACATTTTGCCTATTTTTCTTAGATGCGCT
Organism: Sequoia sempervirens; assembly: GCA_007258455.2. Classification (NCBI taxonomy): domain Eukaryota; kingdom Viridiplantae; phylum Streptophyta; class Pinopsida; order Cupressales; family Cupressaceae; genus Sequoia; species Sequoia sempervirens. The sequence goes on along the minus strand of VDFB02193867.1, from coordinate 164,741,891 downwards.
AATCTACGACCTTTATGCACTAAAACTCATATGCGCTATTTTGTATCCTAGATGCGCTAAAACTCATATGTGTCGTTCTTTACCTTGAAAGCGCTAAAAAATTTCCTCTATGTGCTAAAACTCTAATCAAAAGCACCACTTTATTTCCTGGATGCGTGACAACCCTAAATGCGCTAATATTTTTCCTAGATGTGCTAAAACCCTTTTTTTTGTGGCATCCTACAAGCGTTACTCTTTCTAGCAAATGCACTAATTTGGTTTCTATAGTGAATATGCTAAAGTCATCCTATATGCACTAAAACACACATCAAAAGTGCTAAAACAGTTATCTAAAGCACTAAAAAATTCCTAAAAGCACTAAAATAGAATTTTAAAACCTAAATCCATGGAAAAAACATTAAAAATTGATTCAAAATGAAAAAATTTGACAGTAGAAGAGGTTGGATTGACTAACTAGAGGTCCTTACACAGCTGGTCTCTGGTATCAGTGGGCTCGCTTGAATATGTGTCAGTGGTACAAAATTTTCATCTTGCCAGATCACTATCAGAGCAACAAGATTCTAAAAGTCAAAATTGCAAATGATTTGTCCTTTTCTACCTTTTTACCTTTTAAAGGTCAACCAAAGGTAAGTTTTGTGGCATTTTTTAATCTTTTTATTTAACTTTGACTTTATTTTTACACGGGGGCATCCTTATACATCATTTTTCGAGAGCTAAATCACTGAATTCACATCAAAATCGAAATCTTATCATCAAATCAAAATTTTCCACCATTATCAACAACTCATCATCATCACTAATTTACCTCCCGAGGGGCATCATTAACACCAGCAACATCTTTCAATCAGAAACATATCAGAATCAGGTCAAGGGCATATTTTTTAGAAAAGGGGCAAAGTCAAACACATCAAATTTTGAAAGAAAATATATTTTCTTTGACGCAATGCATTTCACACATCACTTCAAAGAGGGGGAAAATGTAGATACATAAAATTGGTCATATCTGATTAATCCTCATATTTAATTAAATATTTATTATTTAATTAATTTCTCTAAAGTCTTCTACATATGATTAAATTTAATTAATTTAATTATATTGTTCATTCGATTTATTCTTCTATCATAATTAAATAAATCAATTTTATTTAATTATTTCACATTCAAATGTCCACTTGATTAATTAAATAAATACATTTTATTTATTTTAATTAATTATCACTTTTTGAAATTAATTAAGTCTTTTTGATTTAATTAAATTTAAATATTTATCTTCAAATCTTTCTTCTAGTTAATTAAATATCTTTATTTAATTGAATATCTTCCATGTCTTTTCAAAATCATAATTAAATATTCTATTTAATTATGAAATCTTCAATTATTCTTCAAATATGGGGTAAATATTCTATTTTAAGAAAAAAACCTCTTTATCATCCATAAATAACTAATTGAATTCAATAATTAATTATTTATCTTCATCAAATTCTTTCCATTATCTCACAAAAAGATTATTTTTACAATTCATCTTTATTATCTTATCTTACCTCTTTTATAGAAAAGAAAAGAAAATCTTGCTTTATGTTTTCTTCTATTTTTCTTTAGTCTTATCCATCCTCAACCATTCAATCTATGAAGAATTTTCACAATCGTTGATCATATCAGCCAATCAGAAGCTTTTGAAAAACTCTATAAATAGCACAACCAATCCAAGCAATGGTTACAACACACTATAGATGAATTAGAGATTAATTGCATTCTAGCATTATAGCATTCTAGCATTATCATTATTGTTTTATTATTCATAGCATCATCATAATCTGTCATATTAGCAATCATGTGTTAGAATAATCATGTCTTAGTTTAGCATTACATGCATTTCATATTCAATCTTGTTCTCTAGGAAGACTATTCGTTGAGCCTAGCATACAATCTGAAAGCCAGCTGGAATCAATGAAAACATTGGAGATAGAGGACGATACGACAACATCAATAATAGGATACTGAGTTTGCAATATTTATTATTTTCATATTCTATTTTTGATATAATGTCTTATTGGTGTGTTTGATTCATTTTTTTTTGCATATTTAACGCTCACAAAATTGACCACACACATCTATTCTCTAGCACTAACCTTGCTGGGAGGTTAGCGAAATGGGTTATGCTACTTTCTGAGTTTGATATAAAATTCATTGTTGCCGATCAATTAGAAGAGGCTCCCTCATCTGGCTCCTTCCCAGGTCTAGATTTATTCCCTGATGAGAAATTTTTTATGATTGATTATAACCTTGAATGGAAGATGTCTTTTGATGGATCAAGGTGTCACACTAGATCTGGAGCAAGTGTGGTCTTAAAATCCCCTGAAGGTAAACTGGTCCCTCTATCCTTTCAATTAGATTTTCCTCGCACCACTAACATCACTGAGTACGAAGCTCTCATTGTTGGCTTGTGTGCCATGATTGTGGTAAAGGTAAAATATCTCTGCATATTGGGTGATTATGAACTTATTGTGAATTAGATTATGGGAACCTATCAAGCTAAACAAATTAAGTTGTCCTGATATCAAGACCTTGCTTTTTCCTTGCTTAATTGGTTCTCTTCTTTCATGATAGACAGTATCCCTAGGAGGGAAAATAAACATGTTGATACCATAGAAAGTGCTTCTTCCTTGGTATCTTCAGAGGAAGATACGAAAGAATACCACTTCATGATTCAAGTCCTATGAACCCTAATAATTTCTAGTCAACTTGAATCTGATATCCTTGTGTGTTCTCGCGTAGACTTGGGAGAATGGTTCTCTAATATCTATAATTACCTAATGACTAGAAACTTTCCAGATGATTCAACAAAGAACAATCACACTCATATACAAAATCTTTTAGCTCATTATGCTATTTTCTCTAATGTTCTCTATCAAAAATCTTATAACGATGTGCTTCTCTAATGTATCACTAAAATAGAGAGACCCCTTGCCCTTAAGGAAGCTCATTCAGGTTTTGTGGGTGGACATTTTGGTGGTAGATAGATGGTGAGAAAATTGGTACACATGGGGTATTTTTGGAAAAAAATAGAGCAAGATTCCTTTGATTTTGTTAAGAAATGTCTGCAATATCAAAACACAGTCATATTATTCATGCACCCACACAAGAATTATAGAATCAAAGCTCTCCTTGGCTTTTTGCAAAATGGGGATTGGATATTATTGGAAAAATATCACCTCCTTCTTTTGAAGGACATACCTTTATCATCACCGCTATGATTACTTTGAAGTGGGTCAAATTTATTCCACTTCGATCCACGAATGCTGAGGCTATATGTAGTTTTCTTCTAAACAATATTATTTCTTGTTTTGGATTTCCTACTACACTTGTCTCTAAAAATGGTACACCATTCAAGAACAAGTAAAGCAATTCTTAAAGAAATTTCACATTCAACATAGATTTTCTACACCATATTATTGACAATCTAATGATCAAGTGGAAGCATCTAACAAGACTCTTGAGCTCATTCTTCGTAAAATAGTTAATAGACATGGTAAGGATTGGAATATTCAGTTAGCATATGCTTTGTGGGCTTATTGCATGAGTGTTCATACGATAATGAGAACAAAGCCTTACAACCTTGTATATGGTGCCAAAGCTATCATGCCTTTGGAGTTGGAAATTCAATCTCTATGGGTTTCCCTTAAATGGTTAATTAATGATGAAACTTATCGAGCTAATCATTTGCATCAGCTATAAATTCTTAATGAGCACTAATTATAGGCCCTCAATCATCTTAAAGCTTATCAACGATTGTTATCAGGGCAGTATAATCAAAATGTGCTTCCTAAGACCTTTAAGCAAGGAGCTCTGGTTCTCTATGACAAATAGAGAAATGTAAAAGAGCCACCCAATTAGAGAGGGAAATTTAGTCCTAACTAGTTAGACCCTTACATTGTCATCTCTTTGTATGGTTTGGGTGCTTATGAATTATCATCTATGGATAGAACACCTCTAAAAGAGCCCATTAATATAATGCATCTCCATTAAGATACTATGCATAGTATCCAACATGTCATGTGTGGGGTGTTCTCCCTTTAAGGGTAGTAATGCTACATATGTTGACATTAATGCTACATATGTTGACATTATTCATCAATACATTATGAATTTTTTTGTGTTATGATGTGACCATGCATGTGTGTGTATGTGAATAGTATGCATACATGTGTCTTGCTATGTTGTGTATCCATGCATCACATTGCATCCTTTATGGAAATTAGACCATCATTGTATTTAATTAACCTACAACCATGTGTGTTCATTAAATCATATTAGCATCTAATGTAAACATACATCCATATAAGCACATAATATTCATTGCATCAACATACATGAAAAAAAAAAGCATACACATCAAAATACACAATGCCATGATGTCGAAACCAATATATATATATGTGTGTATATATATATGTATATCAAATGTCGTATACATGTATCAGGCCATTAATATTAAAATAAGTTGCTACTAAATATATGTCTACAAATGATCTACAAAAAATGTATATCTCTCGCTACAAAATTGATGTACAAAATTAGGAGCCCCTATGGTTGTGGCATGTGGCTCCTCAAGCCCTCTAGCTTTGACTACTGTTGTTGTGATCTAAGGAGAGGATGCACAGTGGTAATGGACCTATATCAATGGAAGCATGATGTGGAGATAGCTATTTGCATCCCCCTGATCTCTCCCTATAAGGAGCATATCACTAATCATGCCTGTGTTAGCTCCTGTTGTAATTGTTGAACATCTGTTAGGATCATAGCTGTCTGCTACTTGTCAAGGTCATCAAGGTGGCTCTAAAGGGTGTTACGTGCTTGCTCGATAGTGTCAGACCTTGTCACTTCCATGTATTTCTTGTCAAGCGTCATCCACAACTTCCTCGATAGTTGGTTGAGCTGACCTTGGATGGTGACCACCTCTGTAGTGAGTTGTACAGTATTTTCTCCCCTCCTCATAAGAAGTTCTCAGACTTGTTATCAGCTCAAAGATATGAGCATGTCACCCTGCAGACACTAGTCAGTAAGCCTCAACAATTGTCCCTTGGATAGGCACATCAAGGGCCACCTCTAATATGTACTAAGCCATCAACCCAGTCCATCCATGTGCATCCTCTGAATTCACAAAAAGAGAGAGTGAAATTAGTACCACATGGCAATATGTATATAATCATAAATGAAAGGAACTAAAAGTAATAAAATATAAACAACATGCTATGAATACTTGGGTCCCCTAGCTGCCATGTAGGATTAGGGTGAGGAGTGACTTTGAGACTTGCACTACCAAAATCGGTAGTAGCTACTGGTGCTGCCAAGGCCATCATCACTGTACTAGTAGGTGTTGGTGGCACTAACAAGATAGGGGTAGCTAGTGGGGGGTCTGACCTCTTCCACTGCCTTGGCCTTTGTAATGCTCCCTGCTACTCCTGTGGTCTCTCCTCCTCCTCACCACCCTATTGCTTCCCTCTTCGCATGTCTTATGGAGGTTGAGGTGGTACGTCCCCCTATGGGCCTAGATTCCCCCTAGGGGAATCCTTGCCACACACCGGATGTGGATGATGCTTATCCCACCACTCTCTAAAATCAATAGTAACATGGACATTATGTATTAGTGCTATGGTAGCAAATTGTGGTCAAGCTCATCATCATCCGAGGGGAAAAAATCAATGACAGTTGGGTGGGGGAGAGTAGGGGCGATCCCCAGGTCTAGCCATGCTCTTGTAAGCCCTAGTATATGTGGGCACATCTGGGGGAATTTTCTATACATGACCATGTTGTTGCATGACCTTGTTGGAATCAAGGAACATTGAGAGGGGGGTGAATCAGTGTTTTGAAATTTTTAACTTTATTAATTTGATCTTTAAACCACTTATAACATTGAACCAAAAGAAAGATGTATGAACACAAAACAAGCAACCATAACACCATAACACAAGGATTTTTATGTGGAAACCCTGTTAAGGGAAAAACCACAGTGGAGGTCAATCCACAATATGATTTGAGTATACTCAAAAAGTGTTTACAAAAGGGGAATGCACATGCATTCAGGCACACTTCCTAGAGCTCATTGCTCAAATAAAAAATAAGACTCATTGTCTTACAAAAATATTTGAATTGAGAGAATAGCATCTACTAATGCCTAATTAGAGTTCCTATTAAGCACATTAATTTCTTTCTTGACCTTTTGTCTAATTCTTCTCTTTTGCTTTGTCTTCTTTAATTTGCATTACAAATCCTTTGATGCACAAGTGAAACTATGCATAATCACTCTACAATCTCTTAGAATTTTGCATCACACATCAATACACTTCGTACACACATTAAAATGATATAAATGAATACTTATATATATCCAAAAAATAAAGATTTAATCAACCACATGTCAGCTTCAATAAAACATAAAATATTTACAAACTGTCAGCTCAATCCACAAATAATTTTCAATGTGCACCAACCAAAGTCAGCCGCAACATAGTGAGGAACCAAATCATCATAAACACAAAACACTTCAAACAATTACTTCTCAAATATCCACAACACGCTACATTCACTTAGTCAGCCTTTTGCATTGATAAACACAAAATTAATCAACGAGAACTTCTAACTTGCACAACAACCAATACAAGGCTCTATGATTCAAGGAAAACATAGATCATACATCTAAAAACCTTCCTTGATATCCACAAATCAAAATGATAAAATTGCATATGAATCGGTGAACAAAATCCTGATGGATGCTTTGTGCTAGCTGGACATTTAATCATTTAACTTCAATCTGACTTCCAGTATGAGAAAATGTTGACATGTGGATCGAATCACTAACTAGGGTTGCCATCAATGACAAAAAAAAATGACATGTGTAGTGTCTCTTGCCAACAATCTCCCCCTTTTGCATTGATGGCAACACTTAGTGAAAAATGACTAAGTGTCAGATCAGTACCAACATGAATTACACTGCCAACCTTCAAAACTTCAAAACACAACTCCCCCTGAGATGATTAAAGCATTTTTCACTGTCCCACTAAGGTAGGAATCCGCATAACAAAAATCAAACAAAAACTACTATGAACAAACTACATATGTAAAAACTTGCTTCTACAACTTACATAAGTTTGAATATATCTGCAAAATTATTCTTCAACAAGCTCAAACTAGTATCCCAACTCTTTTTGAGACTCTCAAAGATAGTCATGTGACCACATAACAAGTAAGATTGCATCTTTTTTGACTCAAGGATTTTTGGATCACTAACCGCCATAGCATCTTGTGCTTCCTTCAATGCACTAAGCATTATCTCCATCTTAGGACCAATCAATCCTCTATGCTCACATACTCTTTCAACAATTTTTCCTTCTTCATGCTTCAAAATTTTAATCTTGTCAAGTAGGGATATGACTTGACCTTCTATATTTCCAACATAAATAGTTAGAGGATCAAATGCTTGAGAGATATCTGTTAACTGTTTCTCACATTCCTTCAGTATCTTCAGTGAACTTAGAAAATGATAAACATGACTTATAAATGTTTCTACCTTCAAACAAACCACTTTGAATGTTCTTTACATAGGTAGCTAGCAAAGATTTGTCATTATAAATCATCCCTTTCAGCCTACTGAACCTATTAGTATAAAAATCCTTCTAAACCTTATCCATAGTTGACTTCTCGAGTGACTCAAAGTGAGTACTTGAGAAATTGACAATTTTCTTCAACTGACCGGATGGAGAATCAGATGATTCCTTAACATATGAAGGAATAATATTCTCCAAAATACCAAATGCAAGATTTAACAACTCACTATCTTCAATATGAGATTTCAAAATCTCTTCCCTTGCCTTGGCTTGAGCAAATGATGCAACTTTCAGTTTCTCAATGGGAGATAAAGTAGCCAAGTTGATAGGACCTCTAATTATTTCAGAATCAAACTCCTCTTGTTGCTCTTCCAAAAACTCCTTCACTAACTTTTTAGTGTCTCTTGCTTTCACATGAACTTATTTTTCCTCAACCTTCTTTTCTTCAGTCACTAATTCTTCTTGAGCTTTCATAATCTCAACTTCTTCAACTAACACAACTTTAGAAGCTTCAGTCTCCATAGGAATTCTAGCTTCATGTATATCTAGAGGATTTATAGTATCCTCAAATGTATCTTATTCATTTAGTAGACCAGATGGAGCATCCTTGACATGCACTTCTTCATAAACAACATTGTATCTGTTCTTCAACAAAATTTCCTTAAGGATTTTCTCAGTATCCTTTGCAACTTCTTTAGTTTTCCCAATCATTAGCTTATTCACCCTTTTTTTCCTTAAAATCCCTTTTAACTGGGTGATCCCACAATAGTGGTTTACAATTATTGGCCAAACTAGACACTAAAATAATTTTTTTAACTGAATCTTCGCTTTTGGGGACCTATAGTGGCTAAACCATGAGGAATTTGAAGATGATGTAAAATATAGTTTTGTGAATTTTTTCCTGTAGATTCTAAATATATTTTGTTCAAAAAATTTGGAATCAAATTGCATTTCTTTTTCCATCTCCCTTGAAAACTAGTTTTTTTTCATAAAACAACATTTTAAAAAAGTGACGCTCACTGTATAACACATAAATTTTTTTCCATGAAGGATAAAATTCTAATTCCTTTGAATTTAGATTTGTAACTTTGATATCTAGTGCTTCCACTTGGTTAGATAGTTTTTTATTCAATATTTTTTCTTTAATCAAGTTTCGAAGTCAAACCAATTACAATTTATACATAGCATGACCATAGAATGCATACCTTTTTTTGTATGTACCGAAATTCATTTTTTTGTTTTTGTTGGATCAAGGACTTCAATATCTAGTGCACTCATATTTTTCAAAAATATTTTTGATAATTTTCTATTTTTCCACGTGTATAATAAAGAGCTTGATTTTTGGTGAAAAACCTATATTTAATAAAATTAGAAAAACAAATACATAATAAAACCAAAACATATTAAAATTATATTCATTAGATAGCTTGACTAAGGACTACCTGATTCCAGTTGGTTCTATGAAGTATCTACCATTTTCATCTTCAAACTAAGCTCCAAATTGCAAAAAAATTGAGTTTTTTCTTAACAAGGTCAAAAATCAGGAAAAGGGGTGGTTTGCTTGAACCAAGGGGGATTAGAGCAAATCCCCAGGGGTTTGAGTGAACCAGGGTTCATTCAAACCTTGGTTCATTTGAACCCACTTCTATCAAGGGGTTTCCATTTGTTTTTTTGGCTGATTGGTCCTGTGCCATAGAAAAATGGTCCCTAGTCATTTTCATGGCCTTTTAGGTCTTGTTTCATGGTGTTGGAACTATTTTTCTCTAATTTTATGTTGTAACATGGCTTGAACATGCTTATTTAGGTACTAAAACTCAAAGAACATCATATTGTGAAGGTGTTGTGAAGTGTTGTAAGACATTTTTGCATTCTTCTAGACTCTATTCAATGTAATTTACCTAAAAACCACCTTTTCACTCATCAACAAGCCCTATTTTGAAGTTTTATGAAGTCTTGTAACAAGCTTTCATGCTTTTTTAGGCACATCTTCACTATTTACACCTTTCTCATGCTTTATTTTTTCTCTTTATGCCCTCATAAGTTGTAATTAACTGTATTTTTTAATGTTATCTTGACAAATAACACTAAATACAACATTTTTTCCTGACAAATGTTTTTAGGTCCTAGGTGGGACCCATTCACCATGGGTGGCAAATGAGTCCCACTTGGCCTCAAATTTAAAATATTTCAAATTTCCTTTTGGGATTTTATTCAAAATCACTTTATGTCAGCCTGTGATGAGGTATGAATGGATACTAAGGCACAATAATTGTATAAATATGTGATTTTCACCTCATTTTATATCTCCTCACTCCTTTAAGCATTCAATTCTACATTTCAAGCATTTAAGCATTCTACATCATCAATTCAAGCACTATTCAAGCACTTTGAGGTAGCCATTGACATTACTTTAGACTTGCATTATTAGGAGCTAGGTGAGTTGATAGCATTTGCATGTTATTATTTTATCTTTCTCTTTCATTTCATTATCTTTTCAAGGGTTTAATTACCAAAAGTGGGGTTTGACCAAGGCAAACCCTTATTCACTAACCCCTAATCATTTTTCCCATTTTTCTTATTTGTTTGCAACCCTTTGTTTGCAAGTTTGATAGGTTATTAGGTGTTGAAGAGTGATTTTCAAGTCAACTATGTGCTTTAAGTCAACTTGAGTCAAAATCATGTTTGGAGAGAGTTATTTGTCTGTTTTCTATAGATTTGATTTTTACAACCCAACAAGTAGACATTCCTAGATCTGGTGTTGCAGATTTGACTCCTAGTGTTTTAGAAATTTGGGGGAGGAATGATTCACCACCTATGGAGAATGAGTCCCACCTTTATATTGGAAACTTGAGTTTTTTTAGATTTCAGATCATGACAGAGAAAAACTAGCTCCCGATAGTTTTTCACCAGTAGGTGGACTGATTCGCCACCCTGGGTGAATGAGTCCCACTGTGAAAAATCAATGAATTTCACTAGCATCCAAAACACTCTAGAAAGCTCACATTTCATCCAGGTGCACTCATATTTATTCTTGTACTTTTTGTTTTGCATAATTTCTTCATTTACATAGTTGTTTTCATATCACAATGTGTTTTCAAACATAGTTGTAATTGCACTTTTGCATTCATTTTCAGTCACCTAGATTAATCTATTGCATTTATTTAACCTCATTTACATCATATCACATCATACATATCCTAATTTGGGTGATACATTAGCAGTTTTGGACCCAATCTCTCTCCTTTTAGGTGAAAAACCCTAAAAGTGGAAGAGTAGCATCCGGGTCCCAAAAATCTATGTTTCAGGTTTGTGCATGCATTAAATGGGTTTGCTCAAACCCTGGTTTGAGAAAACCCTCTTTTGGTTTGTTCAAATCCCCAAAATGATTTTTTTTGGCATGGGGTCATTTTTTACAAGTTTTCCTTCCTCATTCGAATTGTAAACCACTTTTGTGGATTTACCTAGCTTCATTGAGAATATTATTCATTTCTTCTATAGACATCACTAGACACAAGTCAACAAGTATCCGTTCTCTCATTTTCTCTTCTTTAGTTCTTGCATTAACTCTCCTCATTTCTAAAACTTCATATAGAACTTTGGGTGACTCATACATTATTTCAACGAGAGTCATATTGAAATTATTCAAATACTTTATTGCACCTTCCTTAAGAATTATTTGACCAACGCTATCAAAGGTGTCATACCATTCACAAAGTGGTCTAAGATTACCATCCTTAATCAAGGATTTTTCCACTTCTTCTATAGACATACCTGATTTGTCAGTTTTCATCTTTTTGGACTTTCTTTCTCTTCACCGGAGGGCTTGTCCTTAGTGAATTTTGTTGCCTTTGAGCCCTTATGCTTAATTTATCTTCCTCATTAGATTTAGTTTTTTCATCTTCAGAAACAACAACATAGATTCTTGTGCTCTTGTCTTTCTTCCTCTTTCCTTCTCTACTCGATGTTTTGACTTGAGGTTTCATGGGACTTGACTTCTTTGTAGGATTGGATGAGAGAGAAAAGCTCCCTATGGATCTAGATATGGAAAAGGATGTTTTCAGCCTAGCAGACTCAATTCTAGTTGACTCTCCTACTTCAACTTATTCTCTTTTCCTTCTAGCTTCTCTCATAGCTTCAACTGATATACCCATGCTTTATGCAAAAGTTGCAACTTCCTTTCTCACTCTCCAAATTATCATAGGTTTCTTCAACTGATCATGCACTTGCATATCCTTTTCCTCAAACATACCAAACCTCTCTTCTGTAAAATCTCGAGGTTTACTTAGCAAGTGTTGATCATATAGCTCCAAAATGTGTTCCTCAACCTCATAACCTATAGGCATTATCCACACTGTTCTAGGATCAACAAATTCCATCAAACATTGATCAATATAAACCATGAAGAAAATTGTGTCCTTATACTTCTCCACAATAGAAGTTGGAATCCTTTCCCTAGCTTACATCTCATTCTAAAAATTCTTGAAATAGCCCTAGATAGCAGTTTTTCTAGCTTTACTATCACCAATTCCATACAAGATATCTCTAGTTTGAATAGCTATAGGTTTCTCACCTTTCCAATGCACTTTTCCAACTCCCAGCACTTCATTCATGAAATAGAAGAATAAACACAACAAAAAATTACCATACTTGAAATAATTCTTCTTATCTTTCTTGATTTTGCCAAGATTCTCCATTAACTGGCTCCGAAGTAACTCACATAGGTCATAATTTGCATTTTCCTTGATCATTTGATATGCTGCATAGATTGTTGTACTAGATACAAAATTGTCCCTAGATGGAGTGATAGATCTTATACCCAATGACCATAGAAACAAATCTAACATCCACTTGAATAATATCATCAATTTTCATATCTCTCTTGTTGAACACTAAATCAGTTGCATCTGTAACTATTTGATTCTTCACAACTTTCAATGTGGGAAACCCACTAGATGAATTTAAATCAATATCATTCCTTATGGCTTCCTTTGTAATCTTGAAAGGCTAACTTAACCACATAAATTTGGCATGCACTCGACTCAATATATACCGAACCCACTTATTTTCTTTGAACACGGGAAATTTCACAATCTGTGTGAATTTCTTCTCCTCCAATGTCTTAAATTTGGGTTTCACATAGAAATCTTCTCCCACAATGTGATTGGTATACAAATTCAACAACTGGGAGCTTCCTAATTCTTCAAGATTTGTATGAATGTATGCCCTAATATCTTCGACACACAAAAAACCATATGGAATGGATGAAAATGCACCTAAAGGTTCTGTTTCAATGGTTTTGAATGGGTTCCATTTGATTTTTGGATGGGACCCATCCTTAATGTCAACAACCAATGAAGCAACCATTTCTAGAATTTTCAAGTTCACAAGTTTTTAGATAAATACCTTTCATTGATTAGGGTTTTGTCGAATTACCATTAGACTTGAATCTTCACCAAAGCTCACCAAAGTTCACTTCAGATCTCTCCAAACTTCTTCTTCTCAAATTTTCAATGTGACAAATGAGGGATAAAAATGACCTTTTATCATTCACGCACCTAACTTTTTCATCGCAATAAATGCTTTTACCCTAGGTCTTCTGAATACTCTATTTTCATAGAATGTGAAAGAAAATTCTTCTATGGACCTTCAATTTTACATAAATTCCCTCCTAAAGATATCCCAAAACATCTACACATCACTAATGCAATCAATGCTATTTACCACATTTTGGTACCAACTATCAACAAGGGGGTTAAATGATTTTCTTGAGAACCCCCTAGTCTAGAAGTCTTAAACTAATTCCCAGAGGAATTACCAAAAATAGATTCTGGTGTAGAATCATTTCTTGCATTAGAGGGATTCTTCTTCATCCATATCTTCTTCATTTGCTTCTTGATTTCATTTGTAGAAAATTTTCCTTTTACCTTTTCATCCTTCTACATGTTTTTCTTTTGATTTATCAGAACCTTTATGCTTCTACAAAATCTAGCAATGCGACCGGATTTGTTAGAATTGTAGCACATCGCATTTCTTTGTCCAGACCAGTTTTTCCATTGATTTTCTCTTGATCTGTATTGGTTAGCAATATGGCCCAATCTATTGTAGGTATAACATTTGGCATCTCTATTGAAAAATTTGTTTGACATACTTCTGTATTCATTTGACTTATGACCATACTTATTGCAATTAAAGCATTGACTTGAGAATGATGGACCACTTGGATTCATTCTACTTCTACATTGAGAAACCATATGACCAAATTTATTGCAAACAAAATAGGAACCATTGAATCTTTGAGCATTAGGTTGTCTTACCAGATACCTTCTAGCTTTGTTCATCTGATTTCCTTGACTAGATCTCCTTTGTCTAGATCTCGAGCTTTCTCCTTTCTCATATCCAAGACCTCACTTGTCACCTTTAGCCCTCTAACTTTTAATCAATTCATCAAGCTTGGATGAGATAATCTTGAACTTCTCCTTGAATTCATTTGTAGTAGAAAGTTCATCTCTGAGATCAACAATTTTCTTTTCAAGCTCTTCATTATTGTTGGATTGTTCCAATTCAAGCTCCAACTAATTGAATCCATCAGTAATTTGGCTACATTCTTTAGATTTTTCTTTCAAGGACTAAGTAAGCTTCTCTTCATTCTTCTTTCCATCTTCAATCTCCTTGGTCATCCTCATCACAATAGATTCCATCTCATGCTTGAAGACAACATTATCTTTGGTAAGCTTTTCACATTCCTCTATCGTTTCCTTCAAGGCTTGACTCAGGTGTTCACCCTCCATGTTCTTACTTTCTTTCTATTTAAGTTGAGCATAGAGTTCCTTTCTCTTTTCCCTTGACTCAATGATTTTATCTTTCAATGATTGAAAGAATTTATGAGCATTCTCATGGCTTTCTTGAAATCCCCAAACTTCAGATTTTGACTGATCAAGATCATCCAGTGCCACCAAAAGTTTTTGTTGAAGACTGCTTGAATCCATTGAATCACTTTCCCAATACTTTAGGCTTCTTTTGAGGATCTAGGCTTTGATACCAATTGTTGGAATCAAGGAACATTGAGAGGGGAAGTGAATCAGTGTTCTACAATTTTTAACTTTATTAATCTAATCTTTAAACCACTTATAGAATTGAACCAAAAGAAATATGCATGAACACAAAAAAAGCAACCACAACACCATAGCACAAGGATTTTTACGTGGAAACCCTGTTAGGGGAAAAGCCACGGTGGAGGTCAATCCACAATATGATTTGAGTATACTCAAAAGGTTTTTACAAAAGGGGAATGAACATGCATTCAAGCACACTTCCTAGAGCTCACTACTCAAATACAAAAGAAGACTCATTGTCTTATAAAAATATTTGGATTACATCTAGAAGATTTGAACTGAGAGAATAGCATCTACTAATGCCTGATTATAGTTCTAGTTAAGCACATTAATCACTTTATTGATCTTTTGTCTGATTCTTCTCTTCTGCTCTATCTACTTTAATTTGCATCACAAATCCTTTGATGCACAAGTGAAACTATGCATAATCGCTCTATAATCTCTCAAAATTTCACATCACACATCAATACACTTTGTACACACATTAAAATGATATAAATTATTGCTTATATATATCCACAACTAAATATTTACTTAACCACATGTCGTCTTCAATAAAACATAAAATATTTACAAACTATCAGCTCAAACCACAAATAATTTTCAATGCATAAAAACCAAAGTTGGCCACAACATAGTGATGACCCAAATCATCATGTTTGAACATAAAAAACTTCAAACAATTACTTCTCAAAGATCCATAACAGGCCACATTCACTTAGTCAGCCTTTTGCATTGATAAACAAAATTAATCAACTAGATCTTCTAACTTGCACAACAACTAATACAAGGCTCTATGATTCAAGGAAAACATAGATCATACATCTAACAACCTTCCCTAAGATCCACAACTCAAAATGATAACAAAAAATTGCATATGAAGCGGTGAACACAATTTTTTCAGATGCTCTATTCTAGCTTGACAGTTAATTGCTTAGCTTCAATCTGACTTATGATATGAGAAAATGTTGATGTGCAAATCAAATCAATGACTAGGGTTTCCATCAATGACACTACCAAATGACATGTGTAGTGTCTCTTACCAATAGACCCAACTCTAGTAGTATGGTACAATGATGTGATTGTGGCAACCTACTAGAAAATGTTCCTACTGCACATTCCTTAGGTACTTTCCATCATCTACCCATCTAAAATATCAATGGGGTCTCCATCTAATCCAATCCATAATAAGAGTATCAAACTATAAATGCCAAAGTTGTAAGTCTTTGTATCTCCACTGCCTATTCATATCATACCAATGTCCCATATGGACGTGATATGGCTATCGTTGGGGAAAACTGGCTAGCCATGTGTACATGATGTGGGAAAATTACCACACCTACAAAAGTGTGCACGCTGTGAGGCTAGGGAGGCTAGGGTACTTGTAATGAATGTATCGGCCCAGCTCCTGGTATAGGTGCGCTAACATACTGCCCCCCCAGGAAAAAACTGTCATATGATCTACGATCTCCCTAATTGTATGGATGAGGCCATCATGTAGGTGTGAGCCTTGCCTATCTATCATGATTTGAAATGAAATGGTCACAACTGTCATCCGATGTAGCAATGGTGTAGTGGTATGCACATGGTAATACCAGTGCATATAAATGTGGCTCATTTCGTTGCCATTGTCCATCCGCCTCTAGTGCGTATAAATGTGGCTCATTTCATTGCCACTATCCCTCCATCCCCTCCCATGCCAATTGAGTGTCATCAATGGCCATGCATTGTTCATGGATGGGTGGTCCAAGGATCTAATATATGTCCTCCAATGTAATCCTCATCTCTCTAGTTGGCAATTGGAAAGATGATGTGGTGGCATCCCACCACTCGATCAACATCATAAGCATCCTCTCATGGTAGCACATCTCTGGCATGGTGAATAAATGCCAAAGATTGACCTGCTCGAGGTGAGTGATCTCGTCATAAGTGAGGTAATCCCTCTGCTTGCGAACTAGTTAGTAAGCCTACCCATCCAAATTCTTGCAAATATCAGGATACTCCTACAAAAGTGGAAAAAATTCTCTGTCAGAACATGGAATTTCATATTGAAAACAAAAAATATACTAAGACTTGTGCGCGTCACGCAAATGTCTGTGCACCATGCATAGGTCCCTATTTTCCATTGAAACCTTGATGATACCAGTGAAGGACCGAGAATCTTGTGCAGAACCTAGACGTCAACATACATTTTGGACATAAGTGCCTATTAACAAATATTTAACTAGCTCCCTTCAGGTGTATTTTTCCTCTATGCATCGGCCCCATGTTTCATAGAGTCAACTCGGCCTTTTATCAAGGTTTTTCTCTACTACTCCACGTGTCCACTCCTCGCAACTCCGAGTCTCATAATTCCTTTTGCATCCCAGAAAGCTTTGCTATGCTTCCACGTGTTGCGGCTACAAGATTATTTTGATCATGTTTTCTTGCTACCTCATTGGCCTCTGAAGGGTGCCATGACACCCTCATCCCTAAAAAGTTTTGGTGGGCCCCATAGTTACTATTTGTGGTGTACACTTGCTACATGTCCACTATTCACAAATCTTTCAACACAGAGATGAAGTAGCAACCGTAGGAAGTGAAACACTGCCATGCGTCTCTTTTGTGCTCAACTAGTGATCATTCCCTCCATTGTTGATGAAGTACTCAGCCCATTCAACACATGTAGCATTAATGCAAGTCCTCAATGGCAAAAAGAAAGGGGTTCATATAGGTAGCAAAAGGCTACCATGTGCCTAGCTAGCAGATCTCACATTCAGATGATGGACTAGATGAATCAAATGATGCTATTGGCCATGGAGTGTCATAATCATCCATACAGGAGGGTGACACTTGTTTGATTGGGCCTTGTTGGGACCACCGCCATCAATTGCAAAGGACACAGTTGTGCTTGGAGTGACCAAATGCTTAGTTCCAGCTCAATTTTATTGCAATGGCCTTGCGAATATCCTGATTCTTGCATCATTGCTAGGGGATTGCGATCTTTTTTATTGCTACTCTCCAAAGCAGTGGGGGTTTTTTCCCTACTATATATACTTTTCTCTATTATGAGAAAAAGGGTCCAGAATTTGAGGAAAACATTGGTTTTATTTAAAGACGCCAGGCCTTTATTGTTGTTTTATTTGATTCTAAAAAATCTTAGACTGTGCCAATTTTTCTACCTTTCTATTTTCATGTTATTTGATCAAATTGTAAACTATTCTTTTTATTATTTGGACACTTCATTTAAGAACTTATATATATGTTGAATGCAAGTTTGCTTACCTAGAACATGTCTAATGACTCTTCTTGGCAATAGGAATGTATGCAATGTTATTTTATGTCAATGAATGAATTGTTTATGCTATAGTTTTAAGTCTTTAATGTTCTGGAACACTACAACATCATTCAAACCTTTAGATCTATGATTTATCATGCCTATCATTAAGTCTTGGTGCATCACCTTAGGTTAGACTTCATTTTATTATATCTGCTTCCTTTTCCCTTTCCAAGCCCCATTATAGAAGAAGTCAGCTTCTCTAAAAATTTGGAGGTTACTCAGTTTAGCACAAAAGGTCCCCCTTAAATTGAATTTCCCATAAGGCACTGTTACCTCATCAAATTTTGGCATCAACAGTTTGTTCCTTTTTCTGGTAGGCCCAGTGGGACTGAACCTAAATGAAATTGAGTTTTAGAAGGGTGTATGAGCCATCGGCTTGTAACTAGATCTCAAACTATAGGCAACCCAGTTTACTAGTACCTCCATTAGGGATAGTCCAAGTCATAAATCAGATGGTAACCATTCCATTCTTGCTACCAGTTCCTCTGACCATGTTACCAATGGCCAAAAAAAATTACATGGCATGGGACACTAGAAATCCACTAGTAGCCTTAGTAGCACCCGCTGTCTAGGGTGCTATCCCAGTTTCAGCCTTGAAAGCTATATCGAAGTTTACCGAAGATGGCTCAAGAACACTAGTAGAACATTTGTAGGATGTGGCGAACATATGTCTGACACACGGGATTATAGCATAGAATGTGGCCCTAAGGTTTCTTGCTCCATCTTTTAAAGGCAAGGTGCTAGATTGGTACCAAACACTGACACCTAATTCAATTCGCACCTGGGATGAGCTCAGAGATCTCTTCTATGAGAGGTTCTCAAATGATGGAGATCATTCTTCATTGTATTATCAACTATCTATCATAAAAAGAGCCCCCCAAGAGGCTCTGACAGACTTTAATGCCTAATTTCACACAAATTGGTAGAGGATTCCTACTACTATACACCCGACTTCTGAGTTGGAGTTTATATTTTATCTAAAGTTCATCAATTCTAACATTTTCATGATGATCAAGTCTTTGGGAGGAGCTCCTCTACTAGATGCTTTTGGTATCACTATCAAAGCCAAGAATAATTTAATAGATTGCAAAAAATTTCCTCCTTGACCTATTATATCGATATTTCCTGAAATATCGATCTTCGTGCAAGAGGTTGTGTCAACTAGCACGCCCACAACTACCCACAAAATGTGGCCTCTACATTAGGTTCTTCCAAAGATGAAATGAGTGACCTCAAAGAGAGGTTGTGAACAATGGAAAATGATATAACCACTCTTAAGTGGAACCAATCAACACCTCTGAAGCCTGCATATCAAAACTATTAAGGTGGGAGGTATTCTTATCAACAGAATCAATACTAGGGCACACCTTGCACTAATCCACTAGCACCAACTGCAAGCCAAATGGTGTTGGTGCCTACTCCACTAACGAGTGCATCGCTAAGCTCAAGTAGGGAATTAACTGCAGGGTAGAACAACCTTATTGATGATGTCAATCCATGGTGCTTCCCTTGAAGCGATGCGCATATGCCTTAGAACTGTCCACATGGCAACTTACAACAAAAGGTGGTAGAGCAACATAGCCAAGACACGACAACAGAACATGAAGCTTATATATATGCTTCACCACAAATGGAGAGTGTGGTTCTTATTGCGTAAATGCAAGGAATGTTTTTAGAACAAGAATCTGATATTGCTCCTAATCACGTGCTTTTCTCTTGGATGGAGGAAGAAGAAACAGTGTTTTCTAATGATGCATTCATATCCAAAACACTGCAAGTGCAATCTGATTATAACACGCACTCAAAGAAGAGATTCACTGGTGAGTCAATTATTCCACATCTAGCCAACCCAAAACTCAAGGGTGTTTTCAATCAAATTCTTGGTACTTCAACCATCTCGTCACCATCTCAACCATGAAAGGAAATTATTATAGCAAGAACCAAGGAACATAAACCTCTACATTTGTAACCTTTTAATGTGGTAGAACAATTGAATAAATCATTTGCTAATGTGTCTCTATGGGATATTCTTCCTATCCCAAAACAAAAGATGCTATTATAGAAGGCGCTTCAAGAAGAGGTCAACCCAACACCAATAGAGTCGTTTGCCAGTGCAATGGTTGTTTATCAAATACCACCAGCTAAAGTCCTTACAAACAATACAAAAGGAATCCCCTTTCGAGGATAGGAATAAGTTAAAACCTCAAACCTTCTTGTTGACTCTCATTATAGGAAAGAAGTTATTGCACAATGTTATGATTGATTTGGGTGCTAGTACCATGGTTATGCCTAAATAGATAGCTGAAGCTTTAGGACTCAGCTATAGACCTATGAAAAGAGGGGTAATGCAGCTTGATGGGAACAAAGTTGAGACCGTATGTGTCATAAAAGCACTTCCTTTAACTCTATTCGCTTGCCCTAGTATCACAGTGGCACAAGACACTATGATCATAGATGTTCCTCCTATGTTTGGTCTCTGTCTATCCTGAGAATTTACTTTAAAGGTGGGCAAATACCTATCCTTGGATTGGTCACATCTGATACTCAGGACCAAACATGGCACAAAAATGAAGATAGAATCAAAGGCTTTACATTCTGAATATGTAGCAGATGAAGCCTTGATCAATTTTGAAGTCACGCATACCTCTATCACAAAGCAAGAAATGTATTGCGTTGAATTACTAGAGGAAGAAAGGGTGAGCAGAGACTGGAATGACAAAGAAGATGCTCTTTTGAGTGAACACATGGACAATGATCCTTTCAGTAATTATCATGCTACAGGATGGGGCACCTTTGTAATTTATGATGAAGACCAAGTTCTTTCGAAGGTTGCTAAAGATTCTGAAGGTAGCCAAGAAAATGAGCTTTGGACACTATACTTTGATGGAGAAGGAAGCAAAGTGGGTATTGGAGTAGGGATATATTTAATCTCCCCACAAAATGAAAAATTGTTGAGGTCTTTCCACTTTCATTTTTCCTATTCAAACAATGAGGTTGAATATGAAGGATTGGTTCAAGGTTTATGCCTTGTGGAATGAATGGGCATTAAGCAATTAATGGTGTTTGAATATTTTGAACTAGTAGTCAAACAAGCCCAAGGAATTTCCATGGAAAAGAATGTCCACATCAAATCCTATCAACACCGAGTCTAGGACCTGATTGATGGTTTTGAAGCTTTCAACATCAAGACTATTCCTCAAGGACAAAATAGCAATGCAAATCACATGATCGTGATTGGTGCTCAGTTTGACCCTGTCTTTGACCTTATACATAATGAACATTTAGTACAAGTACTAGTCCAACCAACGATCCCTGACAATGATCAGAGTTGGAAATTTTTTGAAAGTGATGAACACATCACCTTGTTTATCCAACACTCAAGGGAGTTCGCTAATCAGTTTCAACTAGATATTTCTAAAGCTTATGAAGGATAAATTATGAAGCTCAAATCTAATAAACTTCCAAAAGGATTGGTTACTCTAAAAAAAAAAAGTGATAGTGATGATGCCCGAAATGATAAATGAAAGTTTGTAGTAGACAAAAGTTATTATGTGGACCTTCAGGTCTCCGATGGTAGGAATATCTGAGTTGGGAAAAATGTCCCACATCATGATAAAGAAAGACTCATCAATTTTTGTGAAAAATATGGAGTAGTGGCCTAGTCCTATGATGATCTAGGGGGGTATGATCCTGATATCATTTAACACACTATTGAGCTAATAGAAG
The DNA here is from genome assembly GCA_007258455.2 of Sequoia sempervirens. Taxonomy (NCBI): domain Eukaryota; kingdom Viridiplantae; phylum Streptophyta; class Pinopsida; order Cupressales; family Cupressaceae; genus Sequoia; species Sequoia sempervirens. The sequence goes on along the minus strand of VDFB02193867.1, from coordinate 164,720,130 downwards.
GTGCAAAATCAGTCAAATAGAAACAAAGGCCAGTCAACCCTAAAATTAAAGTGCTAATGGCGTAAGAGCTAACTAAACTCATTGAGTCATGCATTGTCTTCCTAATCAAGCATAGTACTATAAGAATGGAGATATCCATTTGTGTGTGGACTTTTGAGACCTAAACAAAGATCTCTAAAGGACCACTATCCACGGCCCTCTATGGAGTCAATATTACAAATGATTGTAGGATCTGAAATGTTTTCTCTACTGGATGGTTTCTCTAGCTACAACCAGATCCAAGTTAAAGAAGACGATTAGCACAAGACTACATTCACCACAAAGTGGGGGACATTTGTATATGCTAAAATTCCTTTTGGTTTATCCAATGCAGGGGCAACATTCCAGCAGGCGATGGAAATCGCATTCAGCGAACTAATCAATAAATTTATTCTAATTTATTTGGATGATCTTACTGTGTTCTCTAAATCTAAGGATGATCATTTTTATCACTTAGAATTAGTTTTTCAAAAGTTCCAGGAGTTTTGAGTTTCCCTAAGTCCAAAGAAATGCGTATTCAGAGTACTACAAGGCAAGCTGTTAGGATATGTTGTATCTAAGGAGGGGGTTTCAATTGACCTCAAACAAGTGAAGGCTATCAAAGAACTTCCCCTTCTGGTGAATAAGAAAGGTGTTCAATATTTCCTGGGAAAAGTAAATTTTGTCAGCAAGTTTATTTCTGACTTTGCAAGGATAATTAAGTCGATCACCCTGATGCTTAAGAAGGACCAGACATTCAAGTGGATGACCGAAGCTCAGGAAGCCTTTGAAAATGTCAAGGAAGCTATTTCCACAGCTTTGGTACTAGTTAATCTAGATCAATCTAAGGATTTTATAATGTATGCATTTAGTAGCAAGTCCAGTATCGCTACCATCCTAACCCAAAAAGATGATGAAGGAAAGGGGGAACATCCAGTGGTGTTCTACTCCTGTACCCTGAAGGAGTATGAGGTGAATTATAATTTCATTGAAAGGAAGGCCTTTGCAATAGTGAAGGAACTTAAAAAGTTCTGCCATCTAATTTCCTACAACAAGGTGTTTGTGTATGTCACACATTCTAGTATGCACGAATATATCGTGGAAGGGGAGATCACAGAAAAAATAGCTAATTGGATCACCAAGATCCTTGAATATGACATTGAGGTCAAACCTACTAAAACTATTAGAGGAAGAGGACTATGTGAGTACATGGCACAAAATGAGGAGCAACCAGAGATCATCTTAATAAATGAACTAGAATCAGAGGGTTGTTGGCTGACTGATAGAATGAGGTTCATGCAAACCAAAAAGTATCTGCTAGGTCTCTCATCCCAAAAAGGAGATATTACCAATTGCAAAATTGTGGATATATGCTAGTAGAGGGAGTCCTTTTCAAAATCATGCATGCTAGTTACTATTGGCCTACACTTTTTAATGACTCCCACTCTTTGGTAAAGTCTTGCAAAAAATGCTAGTTCTTTACTGACAGAAGGAAGAATTCCATAATGCCCCTCAAACCCATAGTGGCAGACAAACCGTTTGCACAATGGGGCCTAGAATTCATCAGAATGATTAACCCAGCTTCTAGTGCTAGACACAAGTGGATTCTGACCACCAAAAATTACTTCACAAGATGGACAAAGGTTGTTCCACTTAAAATCACAATAGAAATAGAGATTGTAGATTTCCTCAAAAAGCTGGTGACAAGGTTAGGTCCTCTGAAGACTATCATTTCGGATAATGGTAGAGCTTTCCTAGGCACAAAGGTATGTCACTTTGCATTAACAAATGGCATATTCCTCAAGACATCATCAAATTATTACCCACAAGGAAATGACCTAGCAGAGTCAACAAACAAGAGCCTAGTCCAGCTCCTTAAAAGGATTTGTTCGAAACACCAGAGGGAATGGCATAAAAACCTCTAAGTAGTGCTCTAGGAAAATCGCATAACTCCTAAGCAATTCCTTAAGACTTCCCCTTATGTGTTGGTATATGGGAAAGAGGCATTGTTACCTATATCTATGGAGATTCTGGCACTCCAATTGTTGAAATCTCTCGAGATAGAACAAAATGGCACCATGGAAGTTCAGCTTGCCGAACTGTTAGAAGTATAGGAAAAAAGGGAGAATTCCCTAATTGTCATGACAAACTGTCAACAAGTGGTCAAGTGATGGTTTGGCAAGAAGACTTCTAACCAAGGTCTAAAATGTGGAGACTTAGTACTAAAGTATGATAAAAGGGCTGCTAAGCCAAGTTAGCATGGTAAATTTGATAGCCTATGGGAGGGACCCTTTAAAATCATTCAGTGCAAAGAACATAACACTTTTGAGCTAGAAAATATGGAACAGGAACCCTTAGGAATCTCGGTTAATGGTATTCATCTCAAGTTGTTCCATTAGGTATTGATCTCTATTTTTGTACATATGTGAATATGCTTTCTTTTTATTTTTCCTTTCTTTGGCTGGTCTTTTTTTGAAATTAGTTTGTGCTTTTGTGAAATTAACCCATTATTACAGAGGGTGGAATATTAGGATCGCTTTACATGAAACACACCCATTTGCAGAGAAATAGCACATATGCTTTACAATAGCTCATAAAAATGAAATGCCGAATGAAGGAAAGAGCATGGATTTTCTTTAAAAAGATATATAGCTATTTATATATATTCTTTACATTGCAAAAATGGCTATAGAAGCCATAATCTAAAAATATAAAAGTATTCAAGCTATTATATATGCAATATGATAGCCCTTTTTTAGGCTTATATACAAACTATTAGGTAGGTTGTCTAGGTAGTAGTGGGAAATAGAGAAAAAAGGGAGACATTTTTTCTGAGAGCAGAAAGGGGTTTTCATCCAATGGCACGAGAGGTAGCAATTGACGCATGTACAACAACATCCACCTCTTCCTCATCGGCAAGTTCTTCGGCAGCAGAAGTAGCAGCATTCGACACAACCACCATTGGTGGGGGAAATGTTAGGTTCCTGAAGTCAGTATACCAATCTATGTTGTAGAAAGGTATCACGTTGTAACTGCGGAACATGAAATGTAAGGCCTAGGTAACCCTCTACTAATGCTCCTCACATGTCTGAAGGCAGAATTCGCTAAGAAATGGTAGCCAAATGACTACAACTTCCTCCTCAATAAAGCGATGGAGGTCGCTAGCTGACAATAGACCTACTCCATATGCGGCATGAGCAACAACCTCACCAAGGCCATTCAGGTATTTTGGGAAACATTTCTTTAATAATCTTCAGGATGATAGGTCAGGGGACATTGATGTCTAACATATATGCCACGAAGTGAGAACATATATTAGTGTTCACCTGATACTTGTCCTCATACTCTATGTAGTCTTTACCCAAAACCCATTTTATGGCTATCAGGACCAAGGAATGCTTATTCTTGGTCATGGGTAAGTGCACCAAGATGGTTCCCAAAAAGGGAGCTTAAGTGGCCACTTTTTTTCTAAAATCAGGAAATGTTGACCTTGGACGTGAAATTAAGGATAGTTACACTCAAAATTCTGAGATGGAACAAAAATAAGGATCGAAGTGCTCTGAGTCTACTTTCTAAAATATTAATTTATTTTGAAAATGGTTGAGATTAAGGGGTTCAATAGAAGGATGTACACAAATTGGTGCTATTTTTGTCAAAAAAGCATAACATAGCAACTCTTGTACGACCTGAGCATGGTGAACTTTTTTAGTATTTTTAAAATCGCTACAGTCAGAAGTTAGCTAATAGCATCTAGTTGATGCAAAAATTTTCTAATAATTTTTTAATGAATATTTGATTTTTCACTAATTTTCTAAGTGGGCACTTCATAAAAAGCAGAATTTTGGCTGTGCTCCCACTACAAATTTTTGAAAGTAATATTTTTTTAAAAAATTTATTTTTTAAAATTTTTAGAATGGAGTCTAGTTTCTAAAAATGTAATTTATTTGAAATTTCGATGAATGGTTAATTTATAATGGAAAAAAAACCAAGCACTTCTTTTTGACAAAAAACAGACATACAAACAAAATAAATTATGGATGAAAGGCCTAATAGTCAGAAAGTGAAAAAAATTATATCGTTGGAAAGCTAAGATAAAACTTAACATTACCCATGTGTTCAATTTTTTCGATATTGAACCAAATGCAATCTTGATAGTGATCACGAACCCAATTATGTGAAAAATTGTAGAATTTACAAAAAACACGTCTCTGGTTGTTGGGAATGCCCTCCAAGCCTTTGGGTTGGTATCCCAATGAAAATACCAAAGCTAAGGCTCGGGGATTCTCAAAGTAGAATAAAATAAACTCGTGTTATAACGCGCTCACATTATTTACTAGCTTTCACATTTTCCTTCTCCGTGGAACATTTCTAGGAACAAATAATGTGCTCGCATTATTTATTCCTTTAGTTAAATGCCAACTTTTTGAATGTTTGTTCATATGTTTATATGTATGTGTATGCTAGTGTGTCATGTATGTATGTATGTATGCATGCATGTATGTATGCCTATACGTATGTATTTATGCTTATGGGAGAGAGAGCGAGAGAGGGTGGGAGTGGGAGAGAGTGTGGGAGGGTGGGAGA